>JAYESA010000013.1:135761500-136396500 GCA_036927795.1 Iris macrosiphon | reverse complement strand
GCCGGAGCTCCGTCAGGAACCCCCAAACCCTAAAACCCTAGGTCCTTGTGTCGGACACGTGTCGGACACGGGTTTTTCGGACCATGTTCAGGTACGCGTATCTCCCTGCTCGTTTACCCGTTTTCGATTCCGTCAGTTGCGTTGCGTAGCCTGCGTGCCCCCTCGGTGCCCGTGCAACCAGCTCGGGACACCGCGTCCTGTGGCGATCGTTAACCGCGATCAAAAAATAGAAAAAATAATGCCCTGATTCACCCCTGAATTGGGTACGCCCCGCCAAACGGGACGACTTGGTACATGCGCGTCGTCGATACGGACGTGTAGGATTTTGCAGAAGTCGATTCAGGTGTGCGTGCACACCGGAATCAACGCGTATCCGCGGACACCGTCCCGTATCCGTCCTTTTTGGAATGCGCCCTAACTTTGTGTACACTCGTCGGATTGAAACGAAACTTGCACCATCGGACTCGTAGCAATAAGCTGGTCCTGTGACCCAAGTTTGGTTCGATTCCGAGAACGTTGACGAAATCGCGTGTTGTGGGCCCCATTGGCCCCACTCGACGGGCGATTTTGTGATCGGCTCATCGAAATCTAATTCTGAAAGTTCCATTGGGTTCGTATCATCGTTCCTGACCTGTTGACACTAAGTTTGGCGAATTTAGAGACCTTTGACCCTGACACATTTTTCGGTGCAAAGCGGGCCCACATGCGGACCCCGTTTTGACCCGAAATGGTCATTTTTGCCCCTGCGTCCAAATTGGACTCAAGGACAGGCGTTTCTAGCTGATTGATATCTTCTGAGCATGATGGTAATGTTTGTTCCAGCATCCGGAGATGTTTCTGGAAATTTTCCGAGTAACAGAGCAGTAGTTGGAATTCAAACATCAGGCAAGTACCTGCACTTCAAGTTTATTCTTTATATTATGATAATTAGTTCCTTGCTCTACTAGCACCATTGGATGATCACACTTAGTGTTAGAATTTGGATTTCATGTCTCAATTTTCGTATCGGGAGGGAGAATACTAGGAGGCATGTAGTTTACCCTTTCCCTCATATCCTGACTGCTAGCTGTTGAGTACGCGACTGTACCATCAGCCTTATACTCGATTGTTCCTGACTGCTAGCCGTCTATGATGTGCCTTATTAGCCTTATAACCCCTACATGCCAACTATGTATTCTAAATACATAATTTTACACACACATAGTTTCTTTGTCCTGTTGCAGTTCTATTTTCTTGTCTCATTATTTTTCTGTTTTACTCATATCTCTGATTTATAGCAATTAACCCTTAGTTAATTTTACTACATATTATGTATAATTTTTATCATGGTACTTAGTCAGTTTTACTACTTGTCATAATTATTTAGTTTAAGCTTTGTTGTGTATTGGTACTTTGTTCCTTTCCTGACTGGATCCGTTGACATTTAGGCGATGATGAGGACTATGCCCCCACCTTTTATGGCCCATATGACGTAGCAGGTGATACTATTGAGGAGCCGGTTCCTACTCAGGAGACTACTTTTGAGGAGTAGTTAGCCAGTTAGCTAGTATTTTCTTTCAGCATAGTACTCGGGTTTGTCCCCGATTTATCTTCTGGTTCTGTATTAAACTGTGGATTTGGATGTCACAAAATTTGTCTTATGAAATCTTAGCATTCCTATTTCCTGTTATTATCCTTGCCTATTTATTCTTGTGAATGAGCTAGATTTTAAATTACCTGTGAATGATCTAGACAACGTACTACTGCCGACACTGCGGCGTAGGCTGGACGTACTCGCGAACCGGTACCTGAATATCTGGGTACGGGTCGTGACACGTTTTTATGGTGGCCCATGCAGGTCTACGACTAAATTGTTCGGTTTCAACTTAGGGACCGAACAGGCCTGCAATAAGAATAGGATAAGTTTTAGGATCTCATCCACTTGCTTGAAACGTTCTTGATATCCATATCGAATTCGAATTAATTTCTTGACTTGCATCCTGCCTTGATTCCTGTGCGCCTCTTATTATTTATTTTGGTTGCAGAGTTATGGATTCACGAGCGAACGACGAGACTTCTGCAAGATCACCACGAGATATTGTGGTAACCAACGAAGATGAAGTAACACTAGTGGATGGAGGACAATCAGCTCAACAACATGCCTCGAGAGTCCAGCACGATGACATTCCACCATCGACGCAATTTACTCCACCAATGCCCATAATTCCACCAGGGCAGGCCATGGACGGACAGCAGATATTTCAAATGATCTATGCAATAACGCAAGCTCAACAAGAGGCTTTCAGTCGCAGCCTAGTAACCGCACTAGAGCAGGCAGATCTACCAGCACGACGGCCAACGACGGGCTCTATCACCGATTTCCGGCAGCTGAAGCCCCGTACCTTCTCAGGCAAGGAGGAGCCCACTGAAGTTCATGAGTGGCACACCAACACTCAACATCAATTAGAAGCAGCCGAGCTTCCAAAAGAACGTTGGATGACTGCCATCAGAATGCCGTTGTCGGACAATGCACACCACTGGTGGTTATCTGAGGAGACACGGCTCGGACCAGACCGAGTCACTTGGGAAGAGTTCTCTAGACTCTTTCAGGAGATGTACATTCCAGCTATCGCTCGATCAGAACTTCGGGACAAGTTCAATCACCTCACTCAGGATGCTAAGACGGTGGAAGAGTACAACGCTGAGTTCATTCGTCTAAGCCGCTTCGCCCCAACATTGATCCCGACAGAAGAAGAGAAGGCCAAGAAATTCTTCGACGGACTAAACATTGAGCTACAGAAACTAATTGGATCCGTTGTACCTACTTCGTACTCGGACGTCCTTGCTGCAGCACGACGCATGGAGCGCGTCATCAGGAGAGAGACCAGTCTGAAGCGGCCATCCACATCAGCACCAGTCGGAGCACCACAAGAAGAAGTTACAAAAAGATCTCATATACACCAGCCACCAGAAGCATCTCCACAGGCAATACCTGTCTGTCCATATTGTCACAGGCGAGGTCATATAGAGAACAAGTACAGACAAAAAATGAGATTATGTTAGCCTGCGGATCCAGTCAATATTTAGTGAAGGAATGCCCTGAGCGTCGAGACGGAGCACCAATGGTTAACCAACAAGCGGTACCATTACCGAGGCCAGCCTGTCCAGCTTTGGAAGCACCTCAAACGGGAGTTGAAAGAGTCGTACCACCAACTCCAGGAGGGTATCAGCCGAGGCCACCTTTGATACCACAAGCAGCACTCTTCCAGCAGGCCCAGCAGCAGCAGAGGAATCCACCTCAAGGACGCGGACAAGCTTACGCGATGACTTTGGAGGACGCGCAGACTCTTGGAGTAGCTAATGCGCGTAAGTGATTCGTAGTTATCCGTTTCTAGTCTTGTTTTAGCTCGTGCCTATTGGTTCGTGACCTCAGCCCCAACCTAGTAATTTGCAACTCGTTAATAACAACCTGGTTTTCATAAAAGTTATAGTTCTTTTACTTTAACTAGATTTTCTCTGGAAAGTGCATAACTTTCATTCTTAGGAAAAACGGTATTTTCCTAAGTATCTTGTGATGTGTTCGAATGATACTTGCGACCGCGTCATCTCTGTTGATCGGTTATTCTTTGATTGCGAGGACGCAATCCTCTTAAGGGGGGTAGATTGTAAACCCCCTGATTTTTCAAAATTTTTAAATTTGGATTTTTCACAATTTTCTGGAATTTTCTGGGATTTTTCTGTAATTAAATCAGGGTTTTAATTATTAAATAATTTTTAAATGATAATAAATAATATTAAAATATTATGAAAATAATATTTTTGTGTGTAAAATGAAAAACTGGACTTAGGGTAATTTTTTGGAATTTATTGGGCCCCGGACCTATTTTTTAATCACTTAAAAGCTATCTATTTATTTATTTATTTATTTTTAATAAAACCTAAATCCTAAACCCAAATAAACCGATCCCATCGGCCCAGCCCGTAGGGCTATCGGGTCGGGTCGGGTCCGCCCAACCGAACCCGACCCGCACCCGCGACCCGCTAGCCCACACCCCCACTTCCCCCGTACGACTCGGTCGGCCCCCGCTTCCGCCGGCCGCGCCGCCCGCCGCTCCGTCCGGCTCGCCCCCGCGCTGCCCGGCCCACGACGACCCTCTCCTCCGCCTCCCCCGCTCGGCCCCGCTCTCCTCAGCCCTATATAAGCCCCCCCGAGCCTCCTCCGGCCAGATCTCCCCCGCCGACGCCTCGCTGCCACCGCCTTAGCTCCGCCTCGCCTCCACCAGGCTCCTCCGGAGACCCCGCCGCCCGCAGCTCACCCTTTCTCCTCCTCCTCCTTCCTCCCCTCCTCCTTCTTCCCAGCCGAGCGGCCCAGCAGCTGCTCCGACGCCTACTCCGGCCGTCGTGCCTCCGCCCAGCCTCGTCGACCACCGCCCTAGCCCCTCCGGCCGGCCTCCCCCGCCGCAGCGCCGCCGGAGCTCTGTCAGGAACCCCCAAACCCTAAAACCCTAGGTCCTTGTGTCGGACACGGTTTTTTCGAGTTTTTCGGACCCTGTTCAGGTACGCGTATCTCCCTGCTCGTTTACCCGTTTTCGATTCCGTCAGTTGCGTTGCGTAGCCTGCATGACCCCCTCGGTGCCCGTGCAACCTGCTCGGGGCACCGCGTCCTGTGGCGATCGTGAACCGCGATCAAAAAACAGGAAAAACAACGTCCTGATTCACCCCTGAACTGGGTACGCCCCGCCAAACGGGACGACTTGGTCGCGTGCGGTCTTCACAGATACGTGCGCGTTGTCGATACGGACGTGTGGGATTTCGCAGCAGTCGATTCGGGTGTGCGTGCACACCGAAATCAACGCGTATCCGCGGACACCGTCCCGTATCCGCCCTTTCTGGAACGTGCCCTAACTTTGTGTACACTCGTCGGATTGAAACGAAACTTATGCCATCGGACTCGTAGCAATACGCTGGTCCTGTGACCCAAGTTTGGTTCGATTCCGAGAACGTTGACGAAATCGCGTGTCGTGGGCCCCACAGGCCCCACTCGACGGGCGATTTTGTGATCGGCTCATCGGAATCCAATTCTGAAAGTTTCGTTGGGTTCGTATCATCGTTCCTGACCCGTTGACACTAAGTTTGGCAAATTTAGAGACCTTTGACCCTGACACGTTTTTCGGTGCAAAGCGGGCCCACATGCAGACCCCGTTTTAACCCAAAATGGTCATTTTTGCCCCTGTATCCAAATTGGACTCAAGGACAGGCGTTTCTAGCTGATTGATATCTTCTGAGCATGATGGTAATGTTTGTTCCAGCATCCGGAGACGTTTCTGGAAATTTCCCGAGTAATAGAGCAGTAGTTGGAATTCAAACATCAGGCAAGTACCTGCACTTCAAGTTTATTCTTTATATTATGATAATTAGTTCCTTGCTCTACTAGCACCATTGGATGATCACACTTAGTGTTAGAATTTGGATTTCATGTCTCGATTTTCGTGTCGGGAGGGAGAATACTAGGAGGCATGTAGTTTACCCTTTCCCTCATGTCCTGACTGCTAGCTGTTGAGTACGCGACTGTACCATCAGCCTTATACTCGATTGTTCCTGACTGCTAGCCGTCTATGACGTGCCTTATTAGCCTTATAACCCCTACATGCCAACTATGTATTCTAAATACATAATTTCACACACACATAGTTTCTTTGTCCTGTTGTAGTTCCATTTTCTTGTCTCATTATTTTTCTGTTTTACTCATATCTCTGATTTATAGCAATTAACCCTTAGTTAATTTTACTACATATTATGTATAATTTTTATCATGGTACTTAGTCAGTTTTACTACTTGTCATAATTATTTAGTTTAAGCTTTGTTGTGTATTGGTACTTTGCTCCTTTCCTGACTGGATCCGTTGACATTTAGGCGATGATGAGGACTATGCCCCCACCTTTTATGGCCCATATGACGTAGCAGGTGATACTATTGAGGAGCCAGTTCCTACTCATGAGACTACTTTTGAGGAGTAGTTAGCCAGTTAGCTAGTATTTTCTTTCAGCATAGTACTCGGGTTTGTCCCCGATTTATCTTCTGGTTCTATATTAAACTGTGGATTTGGATGTCACAAAATTTGTCTTATGAAATCTTAGCATTCATATTTCCTGTTATTATCCTTGCCTATTTATTCTTGTGAATGAGCTAGATTTTAAATTACCTGTGAATGATCTAGACAGCGTACTACTGCCGACACGGCGGCGTAGGCTGGACGTACTCACGAACCGGTACCTGAATATCTGGGTACGGGTCGTGACACGTTTTTATGGTGGCCCATGCAGGTCTACGACTAAATTGTTCGGTTTCAACTTAGGGACCGAACAGGCCTGCAATAAGAATAGGATAAGTTTTAGGATCTCATCCACTTGCTTGAAACGTTCTTGATATCCATATCGAATTCGAATTAATTTCTTGACTTGCATCCTGCCTTGATTCCTGTGCGCCTCTTATTATTTATTTTGGTTGCAGAGTTATGGATTCACGAGCGAACGACGAGACTTCTGCAAGATCACCACGAGATATTGTGGTAACCAACGAAGATGAAGTAACACTAGTGGATGGAGGACAATCAGCTCAACAACATGCCTCGAGAGTCCAGCACGATGACATTCCACCATCGACGCAATTTACTCCACCAATGCCCATAATTCCACCAGGGCAGGCCATGGACGGACAGCAGATATTTCAAATGATCTATGCAATAACGCAAGCTCAACAAGAGGCTTTCAGTCGCAGCCTAGTAACCGCACTAGAGCAGGCAGATCTACTAGCACGACGGCCAACGACGGGCTCTATCACCGATTTTCGGCAGCTGAAGCCCCGTATCTTCTCAGGCAAGGAGGAGCCCACTGAAGTTCATGAGTGGCACACCAACACTCAACATCAATTAGAAGCAGCCGAGCTTCCAAAAGAACGTTGGATGACTGCCGTCAGAATGCAGTTGTCGGACAATGCACACCACTGGTGGTTATCTGAGGAGACACGGCTCGGACCAGACCGAGTCACTTGGGAAGAGTTCTCTTGACTCTTTCAGGAGATGTACATTCCAGCTATCGCTCGATCAGAACTTCGGGACAAGTTCAATCACCTCACTCAGGATGCTAAGACGGTGGAAGAGTACAACGCTGAGTTCATTCGTCTAAGCCGCTTCGCCCCAACATTGATCCCGACAGAAGAAGAGAAGGCCGAGAAATTCTTCGACGGACTAAACATTGAGCTACAGAAACTAATTGGATCCGTTGTACCTACTTCGTACTCGGACGTCCTTGCTGCAGCACGACGCATGGAGCGCATCATCAGGAGAGAGACCAGTCTGAAGCGGCCATCCACATCAGCACCAGTCGGAGCACCACAAGAAGAAGTTACAAAAAGACCTCACATACACCAGCCACCAGAAGCATCTCCACAGGCAATACCTGTCTGTCCATATTGTCACAGGCGAGGTCATATAGAGAACAAGTACAGACAAAAAATGAGATTATGTTAGCCTGCGGATCCAGTCAACATTTAGTGAAGGAATGCCCTGAGCGTCGAGACGGAGCACCAATGGTTAACCAACAAGCGGTACCATTACCGAGGCCAGCCTGTCCAGCTTTGGAAGCACCTCAAACGGGAGTTGAAAGAGTCATACCACCAACTCCAGGAGGGTATCAGCCGAGGCCACCTTTGATACCACAAGCAGCACTCTTCCAGCAGGCCCAGCAGCAGCAGAGGAATCCACCTCAAGGACGCGGACAAGCTTACGCGATGACTTTGGAGGACGCGCAGACTCTTGGAGTAGCTAATGCGCGTAAGTGATTCGTAGTTATCCGTTTCTAGTCTTGTTTTAGCTCGTGCCTATTGGTTCGTGACCTCAGCCCCAACCTAGTAATTTGCAACTCGTTAATAACAACCTGGTTTTCATAAAAGTTGTAGTTCTTTTACTTTAACTAGATTTTCTCTGGAAAGTGCATAACTTTCATTCTTAGGGAAAACGGTATTTTCCTAAGTATCTTGTGATGTGTTCGAACGATACTTGCGACCGCGTCATCTCTGTTGACCGGTTATTCTTTGATTGCGAGGACGCAATCCTCTTAAGGGGGGTAGATTGTAAACCCCCTGATTTTTTAAAAAATTTTAATTTGGATTTTTCACAATTTTCTGGAATTTTCTGAGATTTTTTGTAATTAAATCAGGATTTTAATTATTAAATGATAAGAAATAATATTAAAATATTATGAAAATAATATTTTTGTGTGTAAAATAAAAAACTGGACTTAGGATAATTTTTCTGGAATTTATTGGGCCCCGAACCTATTTTTTAATCACCTAAAAGCTATTTATTTATTTATTTATTTATTTATTTATTTATTTATTTATTTTTAATAAAACCTAAATCCTAAACCCAAATAAACCGAGCCCATCGGCCCAGCCCGTAGGGCTATCGGGTCGGGTCGGGTCCGCCCAACCGAACCCGACTCGCACCCGCGACCCGCTAGCCCACACCCCCACTTCCCCCGCGCGACTCGGTCGGACCCCGCTTCCGCCGGCCGCGCCGCCCGCCGCTCCGTCCGGCTCGCCCCCGCGCTGCCCGGCCCACGACGACCCTCTCCTCCGCCTCCCCCGCTCGGCCCCGCTCTCCTCAGCCCTATATAAGCCCCCCCCGAGCCTCCTCCGGCCAGATCTCCCCCGCCGACGCCTCGCTGCCACCGCCTTAGCTCCGCCTCGCCTCCACCAGGCTCCTCCGGAGACGCCGCCGCCCGTAGCTCCCCCTTTCTCCTCCTCCTCCTTCCTCCCCTCCTCCTTCTTCCCAGCCGAGCGGCCCAGCAGCTGCTCCGACGCCTACTCCGGCCGCCGTGCCTCCGCCCAGCCTCGTCGACCACCGCCCTAGCCCCTCCGGCCGGCCTCCCCCGCCGCAGCGCCGCCGGAGCTCCGTCAGGAACCCCCAAACCCTAAAACCCTAGGTCCATGTGTCGGACACGATTTTTTCGGGGTTTTTGGACCCTGTTCAGGTACGCGTATCTCCCTGCTCGTTTACCCGTTTTTGATTCCGTCAGTTGCGTTGCGTAGCCTGCATAACCCCCTCGGTGCCCGTGCAACCCGCTCGGGGCACCGCGTCCTGTGGCGATCGTGAACCGCGATCCAAAAACAGGAAAAGTAACGCCCTGATTCACCCCTGAACTGGGTATGCCCTGCCAAACGGGATGACTTGGTCGCGTGCGGTCTTCACAGATACGTGCGCGTCGTCGATACGGACGTGTGGAATTTCGCAGAAGTCGATTCGGGTGTGCGTGCACACCGAAATCAACGCGTATCCGCGGACACCGTCCCGTATCCGCCCTTTCTGGAACGCGCCCTAACTTTGTGTACACTCGTCGGATTGAAACGAAACTTACGCCATCGGACTCGTAGCAATACACTGGTCCTGTGACCCAAGTTTGGTTCGATTCCGAGAACGTTGACAAAATCGCGTGTCGTGGGCCCCACAGGCCCCACTCGACGGGCGATTTTGTGATCGGCTCATCGGAATCCAATTCTGAAAGTTTCGTTGGGTTCGTATCATCGTTCCTGACCTGTTGACACTAAGTTTGGCGAATTTAGAGACCTTTGACCCTGACACATTTTTTGGTGTAAAGCGGGCCCACATGCGGACCCCGTTTTGACCCGAAATGGTCATTTTTGCCCCTGCATCCAAATTGGACTCAAGGACAAGCGTTTCTAGCTGATTGATATCTTCTGAGCATGATGGTAATGTTTGTTCTAGCATCCGGAGATGTTTCTAGAAATTTCTCGAGTGAGCAGTAGTTGGAATTCAAACATCAGGCAAGTACCTGCACTTCAAGTTTATTCTTTATATTATGATAATTAGTTCCTTGCTCTACTAGCACCATTGGATGATCACACTTAGTGTTAGAATTTGGATTTTATGTCTCGATTTTCGTGTCGGAAGGAAGAATACTAGGAGGCATGTAGTTTACCCTTTCCCTCATGTCCTGACTGCTAGCTGTTGAGTACGCGACTGTACCATCAGCCTTATACTCGATTGTTCCTGACTGCTAGCCGTCTATGACGTGCCTTATTAGCCTTATAACCCCTACATGCCAACTATGTATTCTAAATACATAATTTCACACACACATAGTTTCTTTGTCCTGTTGTAGTTCCATTTTCTTGTCTCATTATTTTTCTGTTTTACTCATATCTCTGATTTATAGCAATTAACCCTTAGTTAATTTTACTACATATTATGTATAATTTTTATCATGGTACTTAGTCAGTTTTACTACTTGTCATAATTATTTAGTTTAAGCTTTGTTGTGTATTGGTACTTTGCTCCTTTCCTGACTGGATCCGTTGACATTTAGGCGATGATGAGGACTATGCCCCCACCTTTTATGGCCCATATGACGTAGCAGGTGATACTATTGAGGAGCCGGTTCCTACTCAGGAGACTACTTTTGAGGAGTAGTTAGCCAGTTAGCTAGTATTTTCTTTCAGCATAGTACTCGGGTTTGTCCCCGATTTATCTTCTGGTTCTGTATTAAACTGTGGATTTGGATGTCACAAAATTTGTCTTATGAAATCTTAGCATTCCTATTTCCTGTTATTATCCTTGCCTATTTATTCTTGTGAATGAGCTAGATTTTAAATTACCTGTGAATGATCTAGACAGCGTACTACCGCCGACACTGCGGCGTAGGCTGGACGTACTCGCGAACCGGTACCTAAATATCTGGGTACGGGTCGTGACATTTTGTGCCTTACAAATTTGTCTTCGAGGAGTTCAGTGTCACGAGATTCAATGATATAATTTAATTCAATATCAAGAAATCTCCGAGAATTACTCTTCTCAACATCACCCTGAAAGATTGTCTTCGTAGTCCTCGATTCCAGCTTCTGAATCTTTAATTCTGGAAGCTTCACAAACATCAGACACCCCTACACTTGAATGACGTTCAAGTTGGGTCTGACTCTGAACCATAGTTCCTGAGGAGTGATATCGGAAGTTGCGTATGGCACTCTGTTCAGAATGAACATACCCGTCAGCACAGCTTCTCCCCAAAAGTTGTTTGGAAGACCCATAGTCAACAGTATTGATTTCATCATCTCCATCAACGTCCTGCTCTTCCTTTCAGCTACTACATTTGATTGAGAAGAATACGGAGCAGTTGTCTCATTGACAATTCTATTTTCTTTGCAGAATGATGCAAATTCAATAGACCTATACTCTCCGCCTAGATCACTTCTGAGTCTCTTGAGTTGTTGCCCTATTTGAAGTTCAGCCTTAATCTTGAACTTCTCGAATGCTTCATCTTTTAACTAGAGCAGATAGACGAACACGTACTTCGAGTAGTCATCGATGAAAGTAATGAAGTACTTTCTTTTGGCCTTTGTGGAGAACTGCTTAAAGTCACAAATATCTGAGTGAACCAACTCCAGAAGATCTGTACTTTGGTTTACCCGTTTGAACGATTTTCTTGTGATCTTTGTCTGCGCATAGACCTTACACTTCTCCACCTTCTTACCCCCACATTTGGAGATAAACCCTAGACTAGACATCTGGCAATACAAAGTACATGTCCTAGTCTGGGGTCCCACAACTCTTACAATGAGACTTTAGTCACAAGCAGAAGCTCGAACATCCATTTGAAACTGAACGCCTTATTTCAAAGTATGTCTCCTGCCAAGATATCATCATCTGGCAAACATGAATGTTCACCCTCAAGTTTGCAATAGACTTCCTGAGATCAGGTCCTTGGTAATCACTGGTACGTTGCTACACGCACTCCTTTGACTATAACTTCTCGAAGTTCAGAACCATTGTTCCAATCCCCAGATCCTCTGCTCGATCCTTGCTTGCCATTAAGACCTTCACCACTAAAAGGTTCGACCTTGATCAACAACTTTTCCTAAAGCACATGTGGCTAGATGCACCAGTTTCCATCCACTGGTCAGCAACCACGCCATAGGACTTAACATGTGCAATCATAGCAACCAAGTTAAGTAATCAAATGAACCAAGTTTAGTTATACCTTGCTATATTGGTTCAGATTGGTTCTACTTCCAAGTTCCAATTTCAGCCATGCGACAAGTCCTATATAGTGTAGTGACCTTCATGTACATAGGCCACCATGCGCCAATCCATGCGCATAAGCCACCATGCGCTAATGCATGCACATAAACCACCATGCGTCAATCTATGCGCATAAGCCACCATGCGCCAATCCATGCGCATAAGCCTTCATGCGCGTCCTGCATGCACAGAGACCATCATGCGCATTGAGACACTATGCACCCAGCTCTGCCATGCGCCAAGACGCCAAGACTTCCAATGCACTGCCATGCGCCAAGTCTTGCAAAGCGCCAAGTTCTGTCATACGCAAAGGTCTGCCCCTTGTGCGCATACTCTGTAATCCTTGGTCATTTTGTAATCTTCTTTCCAACTGGAATGCGCGTCCCTCAGTCGCTATCTCCTCCATCCTCGAAAATGATAAGGTACTGACAACTCACTTTCAACATTTGACAAAGGACTCCTTCCCTCATCCAAATGTTCAAAGTGAATTCCGTCAATCTTTTAAAGTTTGTGAAAAATTGTGTCCAGAAGACTTGAACGGATGTTCTCCATCTTTATTCGGATATTGCTTTGAGATTGTTAGTCCCGAGGCTTAACCAAAGATGGAAGAACGCATGGTCGAGATCAGAGGTTCACACAAAAGTTCACCCTCTAACTATTCTCGATTTCCACGAAGAACTGTATAAGGATTCTAATTATAACTTGCTCTCAAGATTACAAAAGAATCAGAATTAACCAAACTTTTCATTCTTCCTTGCAATCGCAGTTGCAGACGGACATAACAGAGTTACAATAAAATAAAAACTATCTTCGTTCTTTCTTGCAAAATGCAGTTGCAATCAGATAGAATGAACCAAGAAGAAAAAGTAGAAGAAGACAGAATAAAGAATTATTCTTACTGGGGCGGTGAAGACGACCGTTGCTCAAAGCAATATTCGTCCTCTATCGACGATTTGCTCCCAAGAGCCAGCAAGTTCACAAGAGAACTTCTGGAACGCTCGTAGTCACCTCTTTGTGTGACTCGAACGGACTCATTTGGACTCCTTTTTTTTAACTTTTTGGTCTATCTCAAAAGGAGGCTAGAGGGCTCTTATATAAGGAAGGATGTAAGCCCATCCTCCTCTTCTTTCCGACGTGGGACTAAAAAGCCAATATACAAAATTGATATCCCACAATCGTAGCCCAATGCATAGCCCGCTCAGCGCCCGTTCAGCACCCGTCCAGCGCACGAGCGCACCAACAGCTCACAAGCGCCTTGCGACGATGCTGACGTGAAAAGTGCAAAGTGCGCCAAGCTCCTATGAAAATAATTCCAAGAGCATGACAAAAAGCATAAATGCTTTCACGAGGAGTTGATTCTTTTTTCTCCTAGGAAAACACCTCCACATGGTACCCATGTGCCCCACAACATCCCATATGCGTACCTCAACTCATACAAAGTATTATATTGAGATACCCACTTGGTGGTGTAGCAAATGTGGGACTATCTTTACTAGTCCAAAGTCAAAAAACCCAACATATATCGCATGTTTCTTTTTCTTCTTCTTTTTGTTCAACTATTATATACTTTTCTAAGTTAAAAGATTATTAAGTATAGTTTTGGTAATTAATTTGACTTTATATATATACATATATATTGCTTAATCTTTAATATCTTGTCTTTACAGTGAATAGATTCGTCCTTATTGGATGGTACATGAGATCCAAAGTTTTGCATATGCCGGAACACCCAAATTGCAAGTAATCGTCTTTTTGGTGTTACCTATATATTCACTCGCGTCTTTTTCGTCACATAGTAGCCATTGCAAAGAATATAGCTAGCTACTCTAGTCTAGACTTCTTCCTTTTAATTTTATTCTTCTTTTATTTTACACTTTTGTGATTAGGTAGTACCACACACAAGGATAGAAATAATATTGTAGCATATGCATATCTTCTCAAATAATCCTTGGCAGTCCCTGAAATTATTGGAATACAAAAGATTACAGGGTGGTAGGTGCAAAACGTTAACCACAATGGAATAGTAATAGATGGCTTAATAAACGTGGAAGTGCAATGCATGAAACATTAGGCCATGTTTGGTTCGCAGAATCTAGGGGTGTAAAGTGAACAGGACGGTCCGTCGTCCGTACGAGTTCGATTCGACAAATAGTCCGACCGTAGACTGTCCGAACCATTATATGAATCAGGCTTGAACAAAAATACTAGTCCGATCCTATAACGAGCTCGAGCTCGATCATATACTTGTCCGGCTCGAATATGTCCGTGAACACCACTAATAAATTTTTATTTATTTTTTTATTGTTGTTAAAATATACAAAAAAACCAACCTAAACTTGCCAATGGTTGGTCACTTGGCTGCTGATTTGTGGTTCAAAGAACGAAACTAAGGGTTCGATGGAAAATACGTGGAAAAAAAAATTAATTTCAAGGAATTATTTTACTAGGAATTTTTTTTATGGAATTTAAATTTTTTCATAATGATGGTGTTTGATTGCAATTATTTTCTCGTGGAAAATCAAATAAATTTCCACGAAAAACTTAATTTTGGTGTTTGATTGACATTATTTTCCACGAAAAATAGTTAATTTTTCATGGAAAATGATATTTCGCTATTTGGTTGCTCTTTTTTTTTCAATGGAAAATTTATATTTTCCATTGAAAAACTTGTATTTTCCACATCTACAATGCTCAATTCAACATTATACACTTGATATAGATATAATCCGGACAAACCTAGGAGACATTCAAAATGACTGTACGGCAATAATCTCACATTAATCCATCCCAAATCTCCACAATCATTCAACAAACAACAACAAAATACGTCAAACAAACATAACAATAAACAATACTCAACTGACAATAAAAAAAAGAAGGTTCGTTTATCACAAATGTTCAAGTTTGCTAAATAGTCATTCCATAACTAAATCAAAAAAAATATCATCACGTCCATCGTTCTAAAATAAAATGCTAAAAAAAATACATCAAAGGGGAGGATCCCGTCCAAGCTTACGGTAGATCCATAATCGCCGGAACTCCAGATCTGTGATCGCAAGAAAGAACTTTTTCGCTTTTTCGCTTTTTCGTCCCCCTCAAACACTTACATCAATTCCAATATGTCTCCTTGGTCAATGTTCATCTCCTTTAGCTTTTCCAAAAGTGCTTGTCCATTGACGTAATTTTGTGATGCTTGTTTGTCGAAAGCAACGACAATCATCTCGGAGGACTTCTCTATCTTCGCAAGGGCCAATGCAACATCTTCCATCGATTTTGTACACTTCCGCCTTTGTGAGGGATCCCCTTGCACTGACCGATACGAATTCGTTGAATGACTTGGTTGTGTTTCCTCCACATCATTTTCGTCCTCCAAGTCATCCACGGGTTCGCTCATCTAAGGGAAATTATTTTCCGAGACCGCTCGATCGCCAGTCGCAGCATCGTTACCAAAGACCGGAAGTAAATCATAATACCCGGGGCACAGTTTTTCCTTCATCTTTGCTCCTTCAGGTTTCTCCTGGAAGTTGATATTCAAGAAGCAAAGTTAAAAATCTAACAAACATATAGATACAACAACATTACACAAGTCCCTTCAGTTTCAGTATGAACAAATGAAAGTAGTTCCAAAATCTAACAAACATTGATCCAGCAACATTACACAAGTCCCTTCAGTTTCACTTGTGACTGAGTGAAACAAACCCAGGTTTGTAGCACCAAAGGCAAGAAAGAAGCCTATAAACTGATATAGAGGCAGCAACAGCATATAGAAAGAAGTATCTTGAGAAGCAGCATATATTGAAGGGGACGCATATAGAGGCAGCAAAGTATCAGTTTAAAGTTTTAAAACAACTCAGGTTCAGTTTAGAAAGAAGTATCTTGAAACTGATACTCAAAAACTAATATTGATACTCAAAAAGTCATATTATAGTTGAAAAATATCATTGATACCAAATGATATGTGGACATAGAAATTTGAATACAACAATGTCACAGGGAAGAATTTGAATCAAATTGGCATACAAGACCAAAATATCTGTTCTCCTAAGTTCACAGTGTTCAAAACTTCGAGGAATATATAACTTGCTAACCATGAAGATGTACTGAAGGGACAATTAACATGGATCTCAATAAAACTGGAATTTCTGCAGCTAAACGTAACCTCAAAATAATGGACGAAGAATAAAGTAGGGTTAACTTCAAATTCGATTAGTAGGGGTATTAATTCAACCTTGTCGAGACTTCCAAGAATAACACAGTATATATATAACTTGATTGAAGAACTTCAAAAGCAAAGTTCCCAATGGCATAAGTTTCATTTTAAATCACATATATATCCTGAGAATCTGCTCCAGTAGCAGAGTAGTAGTACACACACGAGGTGAAAACAACTACCAAGCCTAGCATAAAGTTTTAAAGTCATTAGTCAAGCAAATAGTCTGATTTATATCCAAGTATGATTTATGGGTACATGTAGACTACAGGAATAACAATCTAAGCTAAGGATAAGCAGCAGTAACAGTGACAATTCACATCAATTTAGGATAAGAACCCACCACATTTGCTGCTTAGCTAGCTCATGTGAGATCCTTAGCTCTGTGAGGAGCAGATGAAGACATGCATATAATGTTCTTTCAACAAAAATAAAGTCAGACTTACAAGCTAGATAGATGAAGGCACAAATAAGCACATCAGATACAAAACAATACCATCACTGTCAATAGGAAATCGGATGTTGAAGCGCTGCGGGGAGGACGGAGGGTGGCGGAGCTCTGGGGAGGCGGAGACGACGGCTGGGGCTCAGTCGGTGGTGGTCGAGTGGTTAGAGGAGCGGCAGCCGGAGGAGGAGGGGATTATATAGTGTAAGAGGGAGGAGGACGGCCGGGGGTTCGAGGAAGTTGAAGGGGAGGCGGCGGTGACGTTGAGCGGAGGCGAATCAATGGGTCGCCGGCGGCCACGGCGGCGGAAACGGCCGCCGGGGAGGGGAGGAGTCGGGAAGAAGAGGGGTTTGGGGGTTAGGGTTTCAGGCGGGTTAACGGGTCCGGGTCAAGTTCAATTCGGATACGACCCGACCCGTTAAGAATTGGGTTTACTTCGATTCGGTTTATCCTGGTTTGGTTCGTTTTGGTTTACCAATAAACCGGATTTATTTCTAGGATTTATTTTGGGTTAAAAATTAATTAGTTTTTAGGGCTTTAAAAATATTTTCGGGGTACAATAAATTCCCGGAAAATTATCCTATGTCTAATATTTTATTTTACACCAGAAAATATTATTCTCATAATATTTTTAATATTGATTTACATCATTTAAAATTGTTTTAATTGCAAAATACCTTGGTTTTATTTAGTTAAAAATTACAGAAAAAATCATAAAATTCTGAAAATTCATTTTTTAGATTTCTGAAAAATACAGGTGATTACAATCTACCACCCTTAAGAATATTGCGTCCTCGCAATCAAAGAATAAACTACTAAAGGAAAAGAACTATAGGAATTACAAGAATGCTTAGGTTATACCTGCATCTGCGAACAGGTGAGGATAACGCTGGCGCATGATATCCTCTGGTTCCCAGGTAGATTCGCCAGGAGAGTGATGTTTCCAAGCTACACGAACCAGTCTAATTGTCTGTCCTCGCAATGTCTTCTTACTGATGTCGAGTATGCCAACTGGTTGTTCTTCATATCTCAAGCTAGGGCCCACTGCGATCTCAGAATGATCGACTACGTGACTTGGGTCAGTCACGTACCTTCTCAGCTGTGAGACATGGAATACATCATGCACTCCCTCTAAGGATGGAGGTAATGCAAGACGATAAGCCACCTCACCAATGCGCTCCAGAATATCAAATGGCACAATGTATCTTGGGCTCAACTTGCCTCTGCTCCTAAATCGAATAGTACCTCGAGTAGGTGAAATCCTCAAGAATACGTGCTCTCCTTCTTTGAACTCTAGGGGACGTCTGTGTGTATCAGCCCAATGCTTCTGTCTGTCCTGAGCTGCACGAAGATGATTCTGAATTTGTTTCACCTTCTCAACTGTCTGCATTACCAACTCCGGACCCAGTATTTGACGCTCGCCAATGTCACTCCAGCATATCAGCGATCTGCACTTTCTACCGTACAACGCCTCGAATGGTGCCATCTGGATGCTTGCCTGATAACTGTTGTTATAAGAGAATTCCACCAAGTGCAAATGATTTTCCCAAGACCCTCCGAAGTCTAACATACACGATCGTAGCATATCCTCCAAGATCTGAATCGTGCTCAGATTGACCATCTGTCTGTGGATGGTAAGCAGTGCTAAATTTGAGTCGGGTGCCAAGACTCTTTTGCATGCTTCGCCAAAAATGAGATGTGAATCTCGAGTCACAATTCGACACAATACTAACCGGTACTCCATGTAATCTTACAATTTGTCGTATATATATGTCGACTAGTACCTCCGTGGACTGTCCAACTCTAAATAGCAAGAAATGTGTCGATTTAGTGAGTCGATCCACGATAACCCATACTGCATCTTTTCTACTGGGGCTTCTTGGAAATCCTGTAACGAAATCCATAGTGATATGTTCCCACTTCCATTCTGGTATAGGAAGAGGCTGCAACATACCAGCAGTCCTTTGATGCTCGGCTTTTACTTGCTGGCAGACTAAACATTTCGCCACAAATCGTGCAATCTCCCTCTTCATTCCATGCCACCAATAGTACTGCCTCAAATCTCGGTACATCTTTGTTTCTCCTGGATGAATAGAGTACATAGAGCTATGTGCTTCGGTCATTAACTCCTGTCTCAATTCTCCATTTGGAACATATAGGCGATTTTCGCACCTTAATGTCCCATCCTCATGTATGCAAAGTCCCGTTTGCATGCCTGCTTCTGTCTTCTTTTTAAGTCTTCAAAATCTAGCATCAGTGGGCATTGCCTCTTTAATCCTCTCCACAAGTGACGACTTAACTTCGAGATTAGCCAGCAAGCCACTTTGTCTTGGTAAAACAACCTCTATCTGGAGCTCCTGTAGATCTTTCAATAGCTAGGGCTGCATCGTCAAGAAATAAGCCGTGGGCTTCCTGCTGAGTGCGTCTGCTACAACATTCGTCTTTCCCGGGTGGTACTGCAGATCAATATCAAAGTCTACCATCAACTCAAGCCAACGTCTCTATCTCATGTTGAGCTCCTTCTGAGTATATACATACTTCAGACTCTTGTGATCAGTAAAGATTTCTACCTTCTCTCCATAAAGATAGTGCCTCCAAATCTTCAGTGCAAATATTACTGCAGCTAGCTCAAGATCGTGCGTCGGGTAGTTCTTCTCATGGACCTTCAACTGTCTCGATGCATAAGCGATAACTTTGCCATGTTGCATCAAAACACATCCTAGTCCACTACCTGACGCATCACTATAAACAACAAAACCTCCTGACCCTGAAGGAAGAGTCAAGACATGTGTTGTTGTCAATCGCCTTTTCAATTCTTCAAAGGCCTTCTGGCAATCTTCCGTCCGTGCAAACTCTTGGTCCTTACGTGTCAACTTCGTCATAGGCTCCGCAATTCTTGAGAAATTTTCTACGAACCTCCGGTAATATCCAGCAAGTCCGAGAAAACTTCTCACTTCTGCAACTGATGTAGGTGTAGGCCAAGTTTCTATTGCAGCAACCTTCTCCGGATCAACTGAAAGTCCTTCTCCTGAGATGATATGTCCCAAGAAAGGCACCTTATCCATACAAAACTTACATTTACTGAGTTTGGCATACAACTTCTCCTGCCTCAACGTCTCTAGCACAATTCTGAGATGCTCCTCGTGCTCTTCGTGGCTCTTAGAATATACTAAAATATCATCAATAAACACAACCACAGATTTGCCCAAGTATTAATGAAAAACTCTGTTCATCAAACTCATGAACACAGCTGGCGTGTTGGTTAAACCAAACGGCATTACTAAGAACTCGTAGTGTCCATACTTGGTTCTGAAGGTTGTCTTCAGTATATCCTCTTTCCTCACTCTAATCTGGTGATAACCGGATCTAAGGTCAATCTTCGAGAATACCCTAGCACCACTCAATTGATCGAATAAGTCATCAATGCGTGGCAAGGGATACCGGTTCTTAATGGTCACAGCATTTAGTGCCCTGTAATCAATACACAGGCGTACTGTTCCATCCTTCTTCGGTACAAATAGTATGGGTGCTCCCCAAGGTGAAACACTGGGCCAAATAAAATCCTTCTCCAGAAGATCATCAACTTGTTCCTTCAACTCCACCAACTCCTTAGGTGCTAGCCGATATACTGATGAAGTGATAGGCTCTGCTCCTGAAGTCAAGTCTATTATGAATTCTATTTCCCGATCAGGTGGTAAACCTGGAAGATCATCAGGAAATACATCCACAAACTCTGATATGACTCTTGGGTAACCTGACTCCCCTTCTACAGATAATACCCTAAGAGTAGGCTGAACACCTTGCTCTATAGCTCCCCGAAGAAACTCAAACTCCGAATGGCCAGGCGGTCTAAATATAACCTTTCCAAGCCGGCAATCAAGAGTCGCATGGTACTGACTTAACCAATCCATACCAAGTACAACATCATAATCCGGCATGGAAAAGATTAGAAATTGAGCTCGCATCTCTCTTCCGCAGACTACTACCGAACAAGATCTACAGATGTCACTAACTGGGATAATTCCACCTCCCGTAAGAATTCTCTTAGTCTTCGGAAGGGATGCGGTAGCTACTCTATGGGTCGCTACGAAGCTAGCAGCTATGAATGAATGCGATGCTTCAGAATCAAATAAAGCTACAACAGATAATGAAGCTACTAATATAGTACCTGCTATAACCTCCTGCAGTAGCTTCCTCCTCAACAGCCAATGCAAATGCTTGTCTTTGTCCCTGAGCTGGACCTCTCTGCTGACGAGCCTGCTGAAATAGTGCTGCCTGTGGTACTAGTGGTGGTCTCTGCTGATATCCTTCTGGAGCTGGTGGTTTGACTCCTCCAACTCCCATCTGTGGTGCTCCCAATGCTGGATAAGCTGGCCTTGGTGCAGGTAAAGCTAGTCTTGGTGCTCCCTCTCTGCGCTAAGAGCAGTCCTTTGCTGGATGCTGGTTGGATCCGCAAATCAGGCATAGTCCCAACTTGCGTCTACACTCCCTCTTAATATGACCTACCTTGCCGCAGTAGTGACATGTAGGTAGGGCTCTTGGTGCTTCTCTCTGAGGTAGATTCTTCTGGGGTCGCTTTGCAGAATCCCCCTGTGATGCCCTGGATGGTGCTGATGTGAATGGCCGCTTCAGACTTGACTCCCTCATAGTGACACGCTCCATGCGTCGTACTGCAGCAAGGACGTCGGTGTACGATATAGGTGCAACAGATCCGATCAACCTCTGGAGCTCGAACCTAAGTCCGTCGAAAAACTTCTCCGTCTTCTCTTCTTCGGTAGGAATTAGAGAAGGGGCGAAGCGACTCAGGCGAATGAATTCAGCATTGTACTCTTCCACCGACATATTGCCTAGGATAAGGCGGTTGAACTTGTCTCGGAGTTCCGACCGAGCAACAGCTGGGATATACATCTCCTGAAAGAGTCTGGAGAAATCTTCCCAAGTGACTCGGTCCTGTCCGAGCCTCCTCTCTTTTGATAGCCACCAATGATATGCATTGTCAGTCAATTACATCCTGACAGCAATCATCCATCTCTCCCTTGGAAGTTCAGCTGCTTCCAACTGGTGTTGTCTTCGTGAGCCACTCGTGAACTTCAGTTGGTCCCTCCTTGCCCGAAAAGGTACGGGGCTTGAGCTGACGGAAATCAGTGATAGATCCCGTTGCAGGTCGCCTAGCTTGTGAGTTTGCCTGGTCCAATGCGGTTACTAGGCTGGTTCTCAAATACTCTGCCTCATGACGCTGAGCCTCTTGTTGAACCTGCTGTTGGGCTTGCATCATGGCATAAAATATTTGAAACATATGTTGCCCGTCCATGGCTTGCCCTGGTGGAAAAACAGGCATCTGAGGAGTGAACTGTGGCGGAGGTGGGATGTCATCACGCCGGAACCTTGAATTATGCTGGCCAGCTTGATCGCTTTGAGAAGATTGTCCTATATTCTCTGGTGTCACTCCGTCTTCATAGGTAACCACAGCATTGTGTGGTGTATCCAAGGGATTCTCGTCACCAATTCTTGGATCCATTACTCTGCATCCAAAAATAAACTATGAGAACGCGCAGAGGAATCACATCAGGATGCAAATCAAGTAATTAATTCGAATTTCGATATAGAGTTTCAAAAACAATTCAATCAATGGATGAGATCCTATAACTTATCATATCCTTAGTGCAGGCTTGCTCGGTCCCTAAGTTGAAACCGAACAATTTAGTCGGTGACCTGCATGGGCCACCAAAAAAACCATGTCACGTCACAGTCCCAAAATATCGAGGGACTAGACACGTGGCAATGGCCAACAGCACATACTGATGGACAAACCCAATTTAATAGATCCATCAGAGCGTACTTAAGCTGTAAAATAAGGTCTACTAAAATATGCCACAAACTAATCTCATCCATAGAAGATAAATATGATCAACAACAATAAGAAATGAAAATCAACAACCTGTCTCAACAAAGTGCTTCGGGGAACAACCCGATATAAATCTGATACAATGGTTCAACAGACCAAAACATAAATGTCTGAATAAAGTAGATACTAAGGATGAAACACAGATACTCAGGAAAAGTCTTCAGCCACACCTCGTCCTCGGGAATCGTTACAGCTCCTGCTCCTGCCTCTGCTACTGTCCCATAAACCTCGGGATAGAAATCCTCCGCTAAACCTGGGGACATCATCCGAAATCCAGGTCCTCAGGGGACATAGCAAGGTACAAAATAATACAAGCCAAAATAAATGCAGTACAAGAGTAAATGAAATAAATAGGGTAACTATGTAACCATCTATGTGAAATGCAAGTGAGAGCATCACTAGAACTCAGGCTGAGACCGCTACAAGCTCTGTGTCGGGGAGCCGGGTAGCAGTAATATCACGTAATGGGCTTAGCTTTGATGTAGAGTCTACAACCTCACAATAATAAATATATATAAATAAAACAGCCTGTAGCCTGTGTGTCTCTCTCCACCCAATGTAATCACACGTCTCATGTCCACAACGTCTCATGTCCATGTCACGCAAGATCATAACTAATGCAGCAAGTCATACAATATCTATAATGTCTATGTCACAATCCTGCAACCTACACAAAATCACCTTGAATATTTCAGGAAGATTCTGTCACATGAATAGTATCAGGTGTCCTGGGTTAACGTACTTGATAATGCAAGCACGAGAATTTAAAGGGTCACGATATCCATCTCTAGGTGACGTTACACAACTCCGCGTACGGTGTTGGCACCCGAATATTATTCGGACGCTAAGTAAGTCACATGGTCCTAGGTTAAGCATGTACAACAATTAATTTAAGTCAAAGAAATAAATAACAAAACTGCAAAGTTGGCAAGGTACACTTGCCTGGGGTTTGAATACCAATAGCTGTCCCTGTATCAGTGGATTCCGCAGGTACTCCTCCAAAAGCTGTAATAAACATCACCAACAGGTTCAAAAAATATTAAATAGCTAGAAACGCCTATCCTTGAGTCCAATTTGGACACAAGGGCAAAAATGATATTTTTTGGTCAAAGCGGGGTCCACATGTGGCCCGCTTTGCACCTAAAAATGTGTCAGAACCAATGTTCTCCAAATTCGTCAAACTTAGTGTCAACAGGTTCAGAACGATGATACGAACCCAACGGAACTTCCAAAATTGGATTCTGATGAGCCGATCCCAAAATCGCCCGTCAAGGGGCCCGTGGGGCCCACGATACGCGATTTTGTCAACGTTCTCAGAATCGAACCACTTGGATCACAGGACCAGCGTATTGCTACGAGTCCGATGGCGCAAGTTTTCTTTCGATCCGACGTGTATACACAAATTTACAATGTTTTCTAGAACAGGCCGATACGGGGCGTTGTCGGTGGATACGCGTTGATTCCGGTGTGCACGCACATCCAAATCAACATCTGCGAAATCTCGCACGTCCGTATCAACGGCGCGCACCTTTCTGTGAAGACCGCACGCGACCAAGTCGTCCCGTTTGGCGGAGCGCACTCAGTTTCGGGGGAAAATAGGGTATTTATTTTCCTGTTTTTAGATCACAGTTCGTGATCACCACAGGACGCGACACACCGAACGGGTTGCACGGGTATCGAGAGGGTTACGCAGTCTACGCGTCACAACAAACGGAAAGAGAAACGGGTCAGCGATGAGAGAGAAAAGGTTACCTGAATAGGGCTCCGCGGAAACCAGGATTTCTCGTGTCCGCGAGGCGACACGATACAACACTGTGTCTGGGTTAGGGTTGCGACAGCTCGCCGGAGCTTCACCGGAGCTGGAGGAGGGCTGGAGGTAACTGCGACGGAGGGCAGCGCAGGTGTCGTCGGCGGAGGACACTGCGTAGGTCGTCGGACTCTGGCGGAGCTCTGGGGAGATGGTCGCTGCTCGGGGCAGCTAGGGCATGGCTGGGTGGGCTGAGCTGGCCGGGGCTCGGGGTGTTGAAGTGCTGCGGGGAGGACGGAGGGTGGCGGAGCTCTAGGGAGGCGGAGACGATGGCTGGGGCTCAGTCGGTGGTGGTCGAGTGGTTAAAGGAGCGGCAGTCGGAGGAGGAGGGGATTATATAGTGTTAGAGGGAGGAGGACGGCCGGGGGTCCGAGGAAGGTGAAGGGGTAGTGGCGGTGACATTGAGCGGAGGCGAATCGATGGGTCGTCGGCGGCCATGGCGGCGGAAACGGCCGCCGGGGAGGGGAGGAGTCGGGAAGAAGAGGGGTTTGGGGGTTAGGGTTTCAGGCGGGTTAACGGGTCCGGGTCGGGTTCAATTCGGATCCGACCCGACCCGTTAAGAATTAGGTTTGGTTCGGTTCGGTTTAGCATGGTTTGGTTCGGTTTGGTTCACCAATAAACCGGGTTTATTTCTAGGGTTTATTTTGGGTTAAAAATTAATTAGTTTTTAGGGCTTTAAAAATGTTTTCAGGGTCCAATAAATTCCTGAAAAATTACCCTATGTCTAATATTTTATTTTACACCAGAAAATATTATTCTCATAATATTTTTAATATTGATTTACATCATTTAAAATTGTTTTAATTGCAAAATATTTTGGTTTTATTTAGTTAAAAATTACAGAAAAATTCATAAAAATTCTGAAAATTCATTTTTTAGATTTCTGAAAAATATAGGTGATTATAGTAACTCTCTGGGAGGGTATGGTCTCTCTTTGAAACAGAAAAAAGCCAGCCCTTGGGAACGTCAAAGTTGCTCCTATTTATAGCCATCATGTTGATGGGTTATAGGTGCCGCATGTGTTTCTGTTTGGTGGCCGCAAGGGGCTCCTTCAACAGAATGCGGTTGCAACTGTCGGTGCATAGTATGGGTTGAATCCAGGATAAGCTGCCACGTGGACATTTTGTTAGAATTTGCTGTTGCTGGAGATCCTGTCGGTTCTTGTCTTCTGTTTGCATGACTTGGTCAGCTTGACACGTGGTCCACATTCAATTAGAGAGAATCGCAACAGAAAGATTTCGTCTCAGGGAACCTTGACACATTGGACGCAATGAGTCTGAGATGCATGGGACGCATGGCGTTTGAAACGCATGGGGCGAGAGACACATGGAACGCGTGGAATCTGGAACTCATGGGGCCAGAGAGGCATGGAACGCATGGAGTCTAGAACACAGAGGGCCAGAGTCACATGGAACGCATGGAGTCTAGGACGCAGAGGGCTAGAGTCACATGGAGCGCATGGATTCTGGGACGCATAAGACCAGAGTCGTATGGAGCGCATGGAGTCTGGGATGCATGAGGCCCCGTACATGTGGCGTTGAATGCTTGTCAGAAGTCATTCCCTTGAAGGTGGAGATTATTCCAAGCACGGCTCGGTGGTAGGGAATCAAGTCTTCATTCCGGACTTCGTACTCGCCTTGGACTTGATTGACTATCAGTTTGGAGTCGTCGTAGGCTTTCAGGTAGTCAACTCCCACCTGTTTGGTGAGTTGGAGACCAATGATGAAAGCATTATACTACCACATTTTTGGAGCATGACTCTGTGAGAGAGTAGGCGCGGTTGATGACCAGGTCGTATGGGAAGATCAACACTATCCCGACTCCAACGACGATATCGCCTTTGGGCCCTGTTCTCGAAGAACATTCGCCAAACAACCTTTGTGCTCATCACGGTGTTGGAGTCTGCGACTTCGTCGGGGATCTCCTCATAGAATTTTGAAGTTTCTGGCACCGGATGGGCGGCCTGGAAGTCAGCTAATGATTGCCCTTGACAGCTTTTTGTGGAACAGACGCTATGTCGTATGGTGACAGCAGTATTGCCCACATCGCCAGACGGGAGTTGAGTGCCCAGGGTTTGGTCATGAGCACCCTGAGAGGGTTGACCCGTGAGATCATGTGGATCGTTTGCCCTGCCATATAATGCCAAGTTTTATGGATAGCAAAGACTAGAGCAAGGTACTCCTTCTCGACGGGATTGTATCTGTGCTCCACACCGACCATCATCCTGCTGAGGTAGTAGATAGCATGCTCATGACTTGCGTCACTCTTCTGGGCTAGTAGAGTGCCAAGAGAGTGATCTATTGCCCGTACATAGAGCAGAAAGGGCTTTCCCATAACTGGGGCTACCAATACTAGAGGGCTCATGAGGTATTCCTTGATGTCGTCGAAAGCGCACTGTTATTCTTCGTTCCAGACAAAGGAGACTCCATTCTTCATGAGCTGAGTGAATAACTGACAACGCCCAAAGAGGTTCAATATAAACCTCCTAATATAGGCCAGTTTTTCTCGGAGGCCACGAAGTTCTCTAAGGATCTTCGGTGGGCGCATTTCAATGATTGATTTAGTCTTGTCAGGGTCCACATGGATATCCTTCGAAGTTATGACAAAATTCAGGAATTTGCCGCTGGAGACTCCTAGGAAAGATTTGGTGGGATTCATCTTGAGCTGGTGCGCACGCATGAGGTCGAACACAGTCTTCAAGTCCAGGAGGTGATCATCCTTGGAGCGACTCTTGACGGCGATGTCATCAATGTAACACTCGATCATCTTGTGTAGATGCTCACGGAAATGGTGTCATCAGTCGCTGGTATGTAGCACGCGTATTCTTCATACCGAAGGCATGACCGTGTAGCAATAAACCCCTATCGACGTTTGGAACGATGTATGCTTCTCATCGTTAGAAGACATCTTGATTTGATTGTAGCCTGAGAATCTGTACATGAAAAACATACGCTCGAAGCCAGAGGTGTTGTCGATCATTATGTCTGTGATCGGAAGGGGGAACTCGTCATTAGGGCAGGCCGCGTTTAGACCACGAAAGTCAATGCAGATCCGGATCTTCCCGTTCTTCTTGACGATCGGCACGACGTTGGCTACCCAATCTGAATGTTGTTCTTCGTGGATGAAGCCACTAGTTATCAGTTTGTTGACTTCAACTTCGATTTCGTTCATAATGTCCGGCCAGAACTTCCATTTCTGTTGCTTGACCGGCTTAACGTTCGGCAAGATGTTGAGTTTGTGGACCACAATTTGGAGTTCCAATTCCGGCATGTCTTTGTAGCTCCAGACAAAGACATCGATGTATTCCCTGACGAGCTGTAGCAGGGATTCCCGTTCCTCATCAGTCAGACTCTTGCTGATGAAGATAGGTTTAGGGGAGAATTCGTCGCCCATATTGACTTGTACGACTTTGTCCTCAGTAGGAGGTTCTCGTTGTTCAAACCGCATCTTCCATTATGCGTCTAAGCATTGGGCCCACGGTTCTACTTCAAAGAGTTCAGGTGGATCCTCGTCGTCTTCCTCATGGTCAATTAACACCATGTTGGCAGACAATGTTTGCTTTAGAATTTCTCCGATACTGATGTCGGAGTCCCAGGAGGAAGATTATGAAGAGTAAGAGTGTAACTCATCTTCTTCATCGGAGCCTTCGGGGGTTGTGGAAGGCATGACGTACCCTAAGCCATGTCTGGTCTTATGGTAGTAGTCCTCGGACTTGCCTGTAGGAGCCCGCAGTCATAGGGGCAGCCGTCGGTCTTTGCCACTCCACTTAAACTATGTTACTTATTCACTTTGAGAATGCAACACTGCAACATATAGCAGATCTATGTAGTAAACTGTACAACATGTAATAATGTTCCTATGCATTCATCTGTAATATACTCCAGGACATGAATAAGCTAAAACTAAAAATAAGTGCACATAAATAACTAAAAGTCTTCAATTCTATAACAATAAACTTATACAAGACCAAGTAAGCATTAGGTCTTGATTAATGATAAACAGGTATCGTTGTTGACACCTTCATCATTCAGATAAACACGGCCTTGATTAATGATAACTATAAACCTTTAAGTTGAAAAGAGGCAAAAGACCAACTGATGTATAATGTCAACCATTGGTATCTATTCAGCATCTCTCAAGCAACAAAATAATCACTTCAAAAATATTCAAAAAAACCACCTTCTAGTCATTTTTTAATATAGAGAACTGGTTCCAAAATGGAGAAATTGTTTTTGAACTTCATGTACAATATTGATTTCTTAGTTTTGTTAAGCTAATAAACATTGTCTAAGAAGGCTCTTTCTCATTGTCTAAGAAACAAAGATGTAACTCTTTCTAGAGATTAACCACGAGGGAAATATCCACATCCATTTTTTTGAACTTTTGTTGATTTGCAAAGTGGTGATAAAAAGTAGTTTCATAATATTATTTATCAAATAAGTGTCCATGTTTTCCTTCTAAAAAATGTAGAATTCCAATTCTAAAGAAGACAATGCAAATAAAGCATCTGATATTCTGAAGGAATAAAGAAAAAGGAGAAACATGATATATTACCAACTATTTGTATAGCATGCCTATCACTTACAGTCGAAGGAATGTAATTTCTGAAAAGAAGAAATAAAATGACATAATATCTGGTCATAATTGAGCATTGCATTGGGTCAGTGTCCTTTTAGCCTTCCATAGACATGAGGTATTGCCTTCTTTTTCCAAATATTAGGAAATGTCTGTACTGGAGCTTTCTAATTTTATCATTTACCTTTTCTGCCACCTGAAATGTCTGTAGTGAATGCAGAACAACAAAATAAGATCAACAAATGTGAATGTTGCTTCTCAAGCTGTTGGTTGGGGGGGGGGGGGGGGGGGGGCGATTATATGTTTACCAAGTGACAATTCATGGCTGAGCAAGCTCGGCAAAAGCGTGAAGCAGTAATAGATGTGACCAATAGTTGCCAGCAAGGTACAAGTTCAAACGGAAAGACATTAACAATAGTGGAACATCAAAAGAACCATGAGAAGCTCGAATGAAGAGTCTGTCTGCTGCTTCTCCATCAGGTAAGCTAGTTCGATCCTTCTTTCCCAAATCAAATAATATCTTAAGGCTTTATTTGGTCATAGAAAGTGACAAAAATGAAGAAAATCTTAACAAAAGAAGAAACAAGTTAATCACACATTCGTTAACGCCTAACCTGACGAAGGTTCTATGTATGTCAATATAGATTAAAATTGAAAAACTCATGAAGTATTATGTGGAATATCCTAGAGATCATTAATCTTGGACAAAGCTGCTCTCATAGTTCATATCTCTTTCCTATTTCAGGTTTTGGATCGAGAGGAGGAGAATGAACTTGTTTACAAAACAGAGAACCTTCACTCACAGGTTTGTGAAGTGTGCACAGGTTTTTAGTGATCCGAGTGACTGTTGTTGACTTTCACTAAATTTTTTATTATCAAATATACAATCGATAAATATGTTATTATGCCTTATGTTTTATAGGCGCAAGATTATAAGCAGCAGGGAACAAAGATGAGAAGAAAGATATGGCTCCAGAGCGTGAAGATAAAGTTAATTGTGTTTCATCATCATTGCCTCATCCTCATCAATGTAGAACAACCTTTGCATACTTCCAAAAGTCTGGATATATAGAACAACCTTTGTATAGTTTGAACAAACATAAACTTGAAAATTTGGAGTGTTTCAAAATTAATCTTATTGTGATTGTTTTTGTTATCATATTTCTTTGCACTATCTTATAAATGTTAGCCTATTAGATTTTGCATTGTGGACATCCTAGCAGTAGGTAAAGCTACTAACGGCCATATTTTCCATCTTATAAAATTATTTTTTTCATATTTTTTTAATTATACTAACGGCCAAAACCCGTTAGAATTCAATTGTACATATATTTATAGTTTGTTAGAAAAAAATACTAACGGCTATAGCCAATAGAATAAGTAAAATACTAACGGGCATGAGCCGTTATGAGGGTAGTTAGTAATATTATCCATGCCTGAATACTTACAGAACTTACCCGTTAGAATTAATTTTTGTAACATGTCTAGACCGTTACAATTCAAGTATTTTTGTGTAGTGTGAGAGACTATCACCTTGTGCACAAGTTGTCCGAGACCAATGCATGACATGCAACATCTATCAGAATAAAATACTACTATGCACAGATCTGAACAGCAAGCACACGTTTCCATCTCTCGTTATTTTAACACGGAACACTATCAACTAATAAGAAAATTTCTACATACCTCATGTTGCGCAGCATATGATGCAACATTTACTTGGAAGTAAAGCAACAAATTTTATAATGCAAGCATATAGTTATTTCTTTTAGCTTATTTTGTTAAGTGAATTATCATTGAAGGGGATATGATTAAGGCCAAGGAAAGCAGTCTAAGGGACATGCAACAGAGTAGGCTAGAGATTCTTTTATTAAGGCGTGAAGATAAAATGATTCATCGAAGGGCCGAAGCCACTTACCGATTGAATCAACACGAGAGAATGATGAAGCCTCACGCAATGATCATTCCTTGGTTATGCGTCCTGAAATTGCAACAACACTTGGTTAGCATCCTTCGATCTCTTTCTCTTACGGTTCGAAATGAAAAACGAGAAAAGCGACTATGAAAACAAAATCATCAAAGCAACACGAAAACGCAAATCAACACAAAACCAAGCAGCGAAAACAACCAACAAACAATCGATCACGGATGAAATGCAATGAACCTTTCCAACTGATGGAAAAGCTTCTATTGAAATGAGTCCAAGAGTTTTTGACCGCCACCACCTACATTGCCATCGAACTCTTGTTTTTGCGTCCGCTCCCTCAATAAATCTTGCATTGTTCGCTTTCTTAAAACCACCTAGGGCTCTCTTCAAGGGATCCCAAGAAAATAACTGCTTGCATATCCAACCAAATTATTAAATTCTACGAAATCTTAACAAAATCCAGTTGAAAAACAAGAGGCGAAATCATAAAATTCTCTTTGCACAATACTTGGCATTATTTCAATGATGTTGTGTAATATAATGCACCAACTGATTACAAGGTGTGTGAAGGTTTAGTACATAATGCATATTAATGTAAAATAGGTTTTATAAATTTTATGCGAGAAATGAAAAGCTAGACATAGTCGGTCTACCAAAACTAGATGACAGCCTAGATGTTGATAGTCCAAAAAGTTCCGGTCACCACAAAGAGGGACATCTTTAGGGGTATAGTTCATATTCCTTTGTTCAGCATAAACAATGACATACAAAAAATAATTGAATATTAGAATAAACAAATTCCATAAGGTGATCAAATATAACCATATATACTAGTCATCTGTAACTACTAATTGCAAACTATAAGATAACAAGTTTAACGTAATCCAGAATACTCGCATCAGGTATGGGCAATTCAATGTGAAATAATTAATAATATCATGATCCTGACGTTTTGGCCAATCCATTATAAATCCAACATGATTGCTGATCATATAATGTAATTGGTCAATATGTCCTTTAGCATAACTTATTGAAGTCAAGTAAACTCGCCTAACCTATTAGAATCACTTGGAACCAAGTAATGTCATTTACATACTCTTTTTAGGCCCATATCGGACACCGACCCTACCTCTTAACCTAAGGTTTAGGCTTATAAAAATTTGATAATATATCTTTACTTCAAATTGACTCTTGGACATTAGGTTTCACTACTCTTTCAATTATATTGTGTTTTAGGATTTCATATTTCTATTTAGTCTTTTTGTCATGCCATCATTTATTTTTGCCGATTCTCATGTTTTAATATCTGTAATGGTGATTGGTTATGGTTCTAGCATGCCTATACAGTCGTTGAAGTTCTGATTGGACGTGGTATTCTAAGCTAAGTTGCATCGGGTTGATAAATTCATGTTTATAGAATTTTCGTTCATGAAATACAAAAGAGATTTGACATTTTTTTAGAAAAAAAGGGAAGATAACAGATTCTTGATTCGAAAACCGTTAAATACAAAATTACCCAAATCTTAAGATTTAGTCACATATTAAAAATCGAATTACACTATGTTAGTGAAAACCTCTCGATAACTTGTAAAATCCATAGGGGTCGATACTCGGACATAGGATATGTAGGACACGGTATGAACTCGCAAGTGAAATTAAATTCTCAAGTCAAGATTATTTAGAATGCAAGGATATTCACTGCAAGGGTAGTCCTTAAGAGGCTGGATTCTACCTTTACTCAGAGAAAAAAAATCCAAATTAGAGGCATTTATCTGGATATTCTAATGATGTAAGGAAATAGCAAGATTTAAAGAAAAAAAACATGCACCAAAAGGTGATTATTTGAAGAAATAAACTCCCTTTCAACAGTTTGGTACAGACGAGCCAAGTGTGAAATGTTTTAAAGGTTGTACCAGTACAGTAATCTGCAGTCTAAAGTAAGTTTTATAGGAGAAAGGCAATATAAAATTTCAACAACAACCTCGAATCTCATTTGATTTAAACCTCCATTTGCATATATAAGAATGTAACCATTCTTCGTAGAATCCAGTTTTCCACAATCTGCAAAAGAATCTCAAGTTTCAGAAGAATAACGAGTTACAGGGATATTATGTGTGAAAAGTAGCTTACTTTTGTGGTGATTTGTGTGGGCAACACACTGGGTAAAATTTCATTGTTTTGGCTTTGCCCATATCTGATCTCTGTAGAAGTAAAATTGTTGTTAACTCAACTAAGGAATCCCTTGATGTCTATACCACATGAAATTATATGGTGTACTGAAATAGAACAAGACTTACCTCAATGACAGTGACTAAACTTCTACATGCGCTTGATGACAGGGCCGTTAGAGTTCTTTCATTATCAGTTCATGCTCATATTCATGGTTCTGACCAATCACTCTAGAGTCAGGTAAATCCTGAAGATCATAGAACTAAAATAAGATAACCCTTTATGCACACATTGATTTAAATTCTTTTCTCTGGATTCTGAAATACATTGTCTACACACCGCAACTTTTAGAGCTGATGCATAGATTCGCTTGCTCCTGTAAGTTAGATCCTACTAATGGCCGACTCTTAAGTCTTAACAAAAATGACTTTCCTGTTGGGAATATGGTGTGACCCGAACCGGAGTTGGCCCATGAGATGCGATATTGGACTAGGCCCGTATGTCTTAAAAGGGAATTCTCATGTGAAGCCTGAACCAATTCCAATGATCTACACCTCATGATCCCACCTACTATCCAAAGTGGGACTAAATTATCAACTCCATTGTCACCCTCCTTTAAGCGTTCAACCGGAAACGAGATACAATCCAACAATTTCCACCTTAGCTCGTTTCCGCTAGCCGAACAACCTTAGCACACCCTGGCTACCTTTGCTCGTTCCCGCTAACCGAACAATCTTAGCATAATCCGGCTACCTTTGTTCGTTCCAGCTAACCGAGCACCCAGGAGATACCTAGGAGATCCAACATATTGTCATCTTGATCCGTTCAACCACAGAACCAAACCTGACACGTTCATCAACACCACAATTGTGTGTCAACCACAACGTCTTGCTCCACCTTGGACTCGTCAGATCCACCTTTAAAGTCAATTCGTGTAGTTGATGCTCATACTCCATCTTGAGAAGAGCCCGTATAATCCATGAATATTCAGCATCATCTGTTGAACCAATTAGAGCCACTCAAACTAGCCCCATAACCTTGGGCTCTGATACAACTTGTTGGGAATATGATGTGACCCGAACCGGAGTTGGCCCATGAGGTGCGATATTGGACTGAGTCCATATGCCTTAAAAGAGAATTCTCATGTAAGGCCTGAACCAATCCCAATTATCTACATCTCATAATCCCACCTCCTATACGATGTGGGACTAAATTACCAACTCCATTGTCACCCTCCTTTGAGTGCTTGCAGGGCGTGTCTCAGACATGGTATCGGAGTGCTTGCAGGGTGTGTCCGATCCCAACATTTCCAAAATTCAAAAAGGTCAAGTATATTGCCAAAACGTCCGTAACCATAATAAATCAACATGGACACTTAATGGAAATAGTTGGCACAATGCTACATACTCCGAAGCCCCTCTCGAAAAGTACGACGCTCAAAACACCAAAATTCTGATATAAAACAACTTCACAAGAGGGGATTGAAACCAAGACCGGAACTGAGATTTTGAAACTTGGACAAAATCATATTACACTATTTATATCCTATTTCCATTGCATGTTCCCTTGGTAGATTCTTAGAAAACACTAGCAAACTAAACTAAGGGAAAGAGGTGAAGTTGAGGAAACATGAAATCCTGGACTGACCTATCACCAACATATTGAGCAGAAACTGTTTCATATACTAAACTAATCTTCTGGGAGAATTTCAGAAGGTAAGGTATAAGTCCGAGTTTTGCATTCCAAGCCAAATTTAAAGGTAGCTTAATGTCTGCGGAAATACTTCAACAATGTTTGGGAGCAAGTCCAATCTTTTTGAGTCAGATCTATGCCTGAATAGTATACGAGTAACCTCTCTTTCGAAAAAAAAATAGCATTTCAATTCTACTCATATTAACTTGTCGGTTTACAACAGTCAATTGGTGAAAAATACACACATGTGGACGGAACTCAATAGGCTGATTACAAGCCCTGGTATATGCAAAATAAATCAGTTCTTGTTGCAAAAGATGTTCAAAAGCCTGCAATATATGAGCAGACAGAGGTATTAACATAATACCTTTCCCTCGAACACTTGATATGCATATATTAAGTAGCTCCAGGCAACTACCTCGCCTCAAAAGATTACATAGAAATTGAAGGCCCGTCCTTATCCAGTGGAATGCTTGCCACTGGGGATGCCAACCTGACAATCCTAGCTGGTTCAACGGTTGGTGGTGGCTCAGCCACAGAGCCGGACTTAGGAAGAAGCAACAAAACATAACAGGGCCTATGCCAGTAAATTACTCACAAAGTAGTGATTAAAGCAAAATAAATATACTCCAATAAAAAAAAACTAATACTGAAAATAAGCTATACAAGCCCTTCAATAAAATGTACATGAACTGGAGTCATTTTTGGCAGATGATGTATATTTTGGAGTGTATGAGCATACTCTAGTCAAACAGTTGGGCACCAGAGCTCAAGTATTATGATAAAACCATATTTATTTTTGAGAAATATGCAATACTATATAAATTTCTCAAGGTACTTTGACTCCTGAAACAAATACTTAATATTGTCATTCAAGTGGTTTCGATCAGGTTAGATGCTACCTTACAAACAGTAGTTTTCAGAATCCATTGGATTCCCAACTAGGTTCCCAGAATCCATTGGATTCTCTCGTTGATTTTGTGTTGCAGTGTCATATTCATATCCCTGCGACACATGCTTCCATGAATAGGTACTTGTGTTGTCAGAAGCCTACATTAGAAATTACGCTTACCTAGAAGATGAGAGTATGGATGATCTCTGTAATATGTGCAGTCACGATCCTCTTCATTCGAATAAGAAGGTCTAAGAATGTAACCTTCATTCTTTATTAGCATATTAATTCGACAATTAAAATTAGTGCTTAGTAGTTAAACCTTTTAATCAAGAATTTAATTAGGTTAATCATATAAAAACAAAAGCCATGAGAACTCAAATTCAATTTGGATTGTTCTTCATAAGAAGAGAAATCCAAATTTAATTGGTTAAAGGCAAAATAGTCAAATTTACCATAATCTCATAATATCTTGACAACTCACCCTCCCTCTCACATGACCCTCACATTCAACCCACACCCTTCCCCTCTATATAAACACATTCCCACCTTCTTCACTCACCATCCCTCATCTCCACTCAACCCTATTAGCAAGGGAATAGGAGTTCTCCTCATAAGGTAACCCTTAATCCTCTTAAAAAAATTATAACTCTAACTAGGATAAGTGTATATATATGTGTGTGTGTGTGTGTGTGTGTGTCAAGAAGGGGGGGAGGGGGGGGCGACTGTCGAATGTCAGTTATCTAAGCCTACTGTCGAACATTGTTGAACAGCTCGCTTTCCGACGGTATAGCCTGCAACAACCATCTCAGGTTCGTCGATGTGTCGAATAATAGGCTTAGCGGCAGACTGCCTTCTTGTTTGAGCTCCAACTCAAGTAAGAGGGCGGTTAGGTTTGGGGAGAAATGCTTCGCGAATCATCCACAATATCAGCATGATTCTAAGAATTCTGAGGGGGTGGCGTGGAAGGTAAAGGTTCCAAAAACAGAGACATGGCATTGATGCTCATTGTTATTAGGGGATTATCGTTATGTTGACGGTTTTGCTTGCTTTTGTGATCTTGTGCAGATTCAGTCAATTCAACTTCTGAGTTCTCATTAGAGCTTCCACCGTTGTTGTCGTCCCGCTTGCCGATGGACCGCTCCTTGTGAACATTATGGTGCCCCCGAGTGCCCGTTCGTTGTAGAACTTGTGCGGGAAATAGGTGCACGAGAACGTGCGTCGTGTCTCCGCTCGGGCGACAATAGCTCTTTCTTCACCTCGACTACTGAGAAAGATGCATAGAGCAGTCCGATCAGATCCAACTCGATCACCACCACACCCAATGGTGGTTGCCACAAACGACTGCTCATGCATTCTTGCTTCCTTCTGCACCATCTGCTATCTTCTCCGTGATGCTCGAGCATTGGTACAAAGACCTAATTTCTTTCTAATGACTTGAATATTATTCTAATAGTCCTTCAACCTTCATCTATTTAAATAGGTTTGCTATGAGTAAAAAAACAAATACAAGAGATTATTTTACATAGTGATATATAACGTATTTGGATACAGATTTCTTTTTCAAGCACTTATTTCCTTATATGTGTATTATATGAATCTAAATCATTAAATATATACTATGTATAGGGTTTAGGTTTCTTACTATAAAGTATATCAGTCATTTTTGGCTACCAAGGCTGCCAATATAAGGATAAGGACTGGATCGACATAGGTTCTGTGTGGCGAGAATATTAACGATAATATTACGAAGAGAAGTTATATATATATATATATATATATATATATATATATATATATATATATATATATATATATATATATTAAAGAACCACGTACAAGTGAGGCCGTAGTCTTTGTTGAATTTTAGAAAATGATTACAAAATTGGCTAAAAATAAATAAAAATTAGATAGATTTTCCAAATTGCAAACTCAAAACACACATTAAACAATCAAAAATATTGACACCTCAGCCAATGGCAATAAATAAAGTCCCTTGGCTACTCGTGGAAGCCAATTATAAAAATATACATGAGGGTTAATAACTTACAATATACCATAACACATGTATATTGTGACAACTAAAGGAAACTTCTCTCAGTAAAATTATCGTTAATATATCCGCCATACAGAACGCAAGCCAATCTAATCATTATTCTTATATATTACAACCAAAAAAATCCAAATCTGCTTATAGTAAGAACCTAAATATCATATATAGTATATATTTAATGACTTAGATTCATAGACTACACATGTAATGAAAGAAATGAATGAGAAAGAAAGTTTTCTCCATATACGTCATATATCATTAAGTACAAATAATCTCATATTGGCACGCTTATAGGCACCACGAACGTTGTTCCATAAAAGGTTCATATCCAATAAAACTGCCACCATAGAGGTAATTCGGGGATGTGAGTCCAATGACGCGGGTAACTTTACAATTTGTTGAGTATGCAACAAGATACAACTTCGTATTGGTGCGACCAATACAGTAAAAACAATGGGTACATGCCAAATTTCATGTACTATTTCCATGATTTGCAATTTTTTCAAATCATGAATGTTGGGAACAATGATATGCGCCTTTCAGTGTAGACACAAAGCAAAAAAAATTAGGCAAATTAATGGGGCGAAGTTGTTTTAAGGGATTTCTTAAAAATAATCCATTTATCCTCGTTTGGGCTCTAATAGAAACTGTCAACTAACGTCGCTGCCAGACAAAACTTGACAGAGGCACAGAAAAAGTAACCGAGAGGAGGTAGGAGGAGACAACACTGCATTTAGTGCAGTGGATGAGACACTAGAGTCGTACGAATAGTAGGTTGGCCCTTGAGACAACCGATAAGAGTAAAGAAAATCGTGCATGTGAGCAACAACGGTCGATTAATCGTGTTGACATGCAATCTCGCACGCACAGAAAAAGTAACCGAGAGGAGGTAGGAGGAGACAACACTGCATTTAGTGCAGTGGATAAGACACTAGAGTCGTACGAATAGTAGGTTGGCCCTTGAGACAACCGATAAGAGTAAAGAAAATCGTGCATGTGAGCAACAACGGTCGATTAATCGTGTTGACATGCAATCTCGCACGCACTGGTAGCCGGTGCAAGAACAAGAATCGCCTAATAGGTCGTCGGTGATGGACTAATCGATTGCCAGGATGTCAACACAGTCTCGCACGGAACAAAGCTTGCGCAGGCTCTACCTCGTACGCTAGCACGTGGAAATTCGACGACGTCTAAGGAAGGTCGGCAAGTGGTTCAAGTAATTTTGCGAGGAGCAAAGACAAGATGTCGAGCAGAATTTTTGATAGAGAAAAAGGATGAATTTTTGTTATTTGAAATTTATTAGTTAGATATCATATAACCTAATATGTATATATAAATATACTTTGGGTCAATTGTTGTTTAGTTAGGATAGTTCTTTTGTTAAGAAAGTTTTTGGTTTAATGAGAGAGAACAAGAAGGATTGTTATTAGTTGAAATAAGTTATGCTATAGGAATCGACTAGTATTTTTTTAATATTCTGACTCGTATATATATATATATATATATATATATATATATATATATATATATATATATATATATATATATATATATATATATATATATATATTAAAGAACCACGTACAAGCGAGGCCGTAGTCTTTATTGAATTTTAGAAAATGATTACAAAATTGGCTAAAAATAAATGAAAATTAGATAGATTTTCCAAAATGCACTTATTTCCTTACATGTGTATTATGGATAAAGATTTCTTTTTCATGCACTTATTTCCTTACATGTGTATTATATGAATCTAAATCATTAAATATATACTATGTATGGGGTTTAGGTTTCTTACTATAAAGTATATCAATCATTTTTGGCTGCCAAGGCTGCCAATATAAGGATAAGGACTGGATCGACATAGGTTCTGTGTGGCGAGAATATTAACGATAATATTACGAAGAGAAGTTTTCTTTGGTTATTACAATATACATGTGTTATGGTATGTATATAGTAAGTTATTAACCCCAATATTATATATATATATATATATATATATATATATTAAAGAACCACGTACAAGTGAGGCCGTAGTCTTTGTTGAATTTTAGAAAATGATTACAAAATTGGCTAAAAATAAATATAAATTAGATAGATTTTCCAAATTGCAAACTCAAAACACACATTAAACAATCAAAAATGTCGACACCTCAGCCAATGACAACAAATAAAGTCCCTTGGCTACTCGTGGAAGTCAATTATAAGAATATACATGAGGGTTAATAACTTACAATATACCATAACACATGTATATTATGACAACTGAAGCAAACTTCTCTCGGTAAAATTATTGTTAATATATCCGCCATACATAACGCAAGCCAATCTAATCATTATTCTTATTTATTACAACCAAAAAATCCAGATCTGCTTATAGTAAGAACCTAAATATCATATATAGTATATATTTAATGACTTAGATTCATAAAATACACATGTAATGAAAGAAATGAATGAGAAATAATGTTTTCTCCATATACGTCATATATCATTAAGTACAAATAATCTCTCGTAGTTGCTTCTTTTACTCCTAGCATACATATTTAAATGGATAAAGGTTGAAGAACTATCTAGAATAATATTCAAGTCATTAGAAAGAGATAGTCTTTGTGCCACTATTCGAGCATTCAGGAGAAGATAGAAGAAGGTGGAAAAGGAAGCAAGGATGTGTGAGCGATCGTCATTGTGGCAACCACCACTGGGTGCGGTCGTGATCGAGTTTGATCAGACTGCTCGATGCACCTTTCTTAGTAGTGGAGGTGAAGAGAGGTATCGTCGCTCGAGTTGAGGACGCAGTGCACGTTCTCGTGCACCTACTGTCCGCGCAAGTTCTACAGCGGGCGAGCACTTAGGAGCACCAGAACGAGCACAAAAATGAGCGCTACATCGCCAAGCGTAGCGGAAGCAGTGGTAGAAGAAGTAACTCCCTCACGAATCTCTCGTTGTCGGGAAACAGGATCTCTGGGGGATATCGGGCCTTGCCGGCCTGTCCCGGCTCAAGGTTCTTGACATGAGAGACAACTAGATGGACTCCGAGCTGTCGGCATTGCCCAAAGGCTTGGTGACTGTTCTATTTTGTAATAACTCCTTCAGTGGGGAGATCCCGAAACGGTTCTGGGAGCTGAGGCGGCTCCAGCATCTTGACCTGTTGTTCAACTTGCTCGAAGGGACTACCCAGAGGCCTTGTTATCGCTGTCGAATGTCAGTTATCGAAGCCTACTGTCGAACAATGTTGAACAACTCGCTTTCCGACGGTATAGCCTGCAACAACCATCTCAGGTTAGTCGATGTGTCGAATAATAGGCTCAGCGGCAGATTGCCTTCTTGTTTGAGCTCCAACTCAAGTAAGAGGGCAGTTAGGTTTGGGGAGAACTGCTTCGCGAATCATCCACAATATCAGCATGATTATAAGAATTGTGAGGGGGTGGCGTGGAAGGTAAAGGTTCCAGAAACAGAGACATGGCGTTGATGCTCATTGTTATTGGGGGATTATCGTTATGTTTACGGTTTTGCTTGCTTTTGTGATCTTGTGCAGATTCAGTCAATTCAATTTCTGGGTTCTCATTAGAGCTTCCACCGCTGTTGTCGTCACGCTTGTCGATGAAACGCTCCTTGTGAACATTATGGTGCCCCTGAGTGCCCGTTCGTTGTAGAACTTGTGCGGGCAATAGGTGCGCGAGAACGTGCATCGTGTCTCCGCTCGGGCGACAAAACCTCTTTCTTCACCTCCACTACTGAGAAAGGTGCATAGAGCAGTCCTATCAGATCCAACTCGATCACCACCGCACCCAATAGTGGTTGTCATAATGACAACCGCTCACGCATTCTTGCATCCTTCTCCACCATCTGCTATCTTCTCCGTGATGCTCGAGCATTGGTACAAAGACCTAATTACTTTCTAATGACTTGAATATTATTCTAATAGTCCTTCAACCTTCATCCATTTAAATAGGTTTGCTATGAGTAAAAAAACAACTACAAGAGATTATTTTACATAGTGATATATAACGTATATGGATAAAGATTTCATTTTCATGCACTTATTTCCTTACATGTGTATTATATGAATCTAAATCATTAAATATATACTATGTATGGGGTTTAGGTTTTTACTATAAAGTATATCAGTCATTTTTGGTTGCCAATATATAAGAACTGGATCGACATTGGTTCTGTGTTGCGAGAATATTAACGATAATATTACGAAGAGAAGTTTTCTTCGGTTATTACAATATAAATGTGTTATGGTATGTATATAGTAAGTTATTAACCCCAATATTATTTATATATATATATATATATTAAAGAACCACGTACAAGTGAGGCCGTAGTCTCTATTGAATTTTAGAAAATGATTACAAAATTGGCTAAAAATAAATGAAAATTAGATAGACTTTCCAAATTGCAAACTCAAAACACACATTAAACAATAAAAATGTCGAAACCTCAGCCAATGACAACAAATAAAGTTTCTTGGCTACTCGTGGAAGTCGATTATAAGAATATACATGAGAGTTAAAAACTTACAATATACCATAACACATGTATATTGTGACAACTGAAGGAAACTTCTCTTAGTAAAATTATCGTTAATATTTCCGCCATACAGTACGCAAGCCAATCTAATTATTATTCTTATATATTACAACCAAAAATCCAGATATGCTTATAGTAAGAACATAAATATCATATATAGTATTTATTTAATGACTTAGATACATAGAATACACATGTAATGAAAGAAATGAATGAGAAAGAAAGTTTTCTCATTATACGTAATATATCATTAAGTACAAATAATCTCTCGTAGTTGCTTCTTTTACTCCTAGCAAACATATTTAAATGGATAATGGTTGAATAACTATCTAGAATAATATTCAAGCCATTCGAAAGAGTCTTTGTGCCAATATTCGAGCATTCAGGAGAAGATAGAAGAAGGTGGAAAAGGAAGCAAGGATGTGTGAGCGATCGTCAGTGTGGCAACCACCACTGGGTGCGGTCGTGATCGAGTTTGATCAGACTGCTCGATGCATCTTTCTCAGTAGTGGAGGTGAAGAGAGAGCTATCGTCGCTCGAGTCGGGGATGCAGCGCACGTTCTCGTGCACCTACTGTCCGTGCAAGTTCTATAACGGGCGAGCACTTGGGAGCACAAAAACGAGCACAAGAATGAATGCTCCATCGCCAAGCGTGGCGGAAGCAGTGGTGGAAGAAGTAACTCACTCACGGATCTCTCGTTGTCGGGAAACAGGATCTCTGGGGGATATCGGGCCTTGCCGGCCTGTTCCGGCTCGAGGTTCTTGACATGAGAGACAACGAGCTGGACTCCGAGCTGTCGGCATTGCCCAAATGCTTGGTGACCGTTCTATTTTGTAACAACTCCTTCAGTGGGGAGATCCCGAAGCGGTTCTGGGAGCTAAGGCGGCTCCAGCATCTCGACCTGTTATTCAACTTGCTCGAAGGGACTTCCCCAGAGGCCTTGTTCTCGCTGTCGAATGTCAGTTATCTAAGCCTACAGTTGAACATTGCTGAACAACTCGCTTTCCGACAGTATAGCCTGCAGCAACCATCTCAGGTTCGTCGATGTGTCGAATAATAGGTTGAGCGGCATATTGCCTTCTTGTTTGAGCTCCAGCTCAAGTAAGAGGGCAGTTAGGTTTGGGGTGAACTGCTTCGTGAATCATCTACAATATCAGCATGATTCTAAGAATTGCGAGGGGGTGGCGTGGAAGGTAAAGGTTCCAAAAACAGAGACATGGCGTTGATGCTCATTGTTATTGGGGGATTATCGTTATGTTGACGATTTTGCTTGCTTTTGTGATCTTGTACAGATTCAGCCAATTCAACTTCTCAGTTCTCATTAGAGCTTCCACCGCTGCTGCCGTCACGCTTGCGATGGAACGCTCCTTCTTGTGAACATTATGGTGCCCCGAGTGCCCGTTCGTTGTAGAACTTGTGCGGGCAATAGGTGCGCGAGAACATGCGTCGTGTCTCTGCTCGGGCGACAATACATCTTTCTTCACCTCCACTACTGAGAAAGGTGCATAGAGCAGTCCGATCAGATCCAACTCGATCACCACCGCACCCAATGGTGGTTGCCACAATGACGACCGCTCACGCATTCTTGCTTCCTTCTCCACCATCTGCTATCTCTTCCGTGATGCTCGAGCATTGGTACAAAGACCTAATTTATTTCTAATGACTTGAATATTATTCTAATAGTTCTTCAACCTTCATCCATTTAAATAGGTTTGCTATGAGTAAAAAAACAACTAGGAGAGGTTATTTTACATAGTGATATATAACGTATATGGATAAAGATTTTATTTTCATGCACTTATTTCCTTACATGTGTTTATATGAATCTAAATCATTAAATATATACTATGTATGGGTTTTAGGTTCTAACTATAAAGTATATCAGTCTTTTTTGGTTGCCAATATAAGGATATGGACTGGATCGACATGGGTTATGTGTGACGAGAATATTAACGAGAATATTACGAAGAGAAGTTTTCTTCGGTTATTACAATATACATGTGTTATGGTATGTATATAGTAAGTTATTAACCCCAATATTATATATATATATATATATATATATATATATATATATATATATATATATATATATATATTAAAGAACCACGTACAAGTGAGGCCATAGTCTTTATTGAATTTTAGAAAATAATTACAAAATTGGCTAAAAATAAATGAAAATTAGATAGACTTTCCAAATTGCAAACTCAAAACACACATTAAACAATAAAAAATGTCGACACCTCAGCCAATGACAACAAATAAAGTCCCTTGGCTACTCGTGGAAGTCGATTATAAGAATATACATGAGGGTTAATAACTTACAATATACAATAACACATGTATATTGTGACAACTGAAGCAAACTTCTCTCAGTAAAATTTTCATTAATATTTCCGCCATACAGAACGCAAGCCAATCTAATCATTATTCTTATATATACAACCAAAAAAATCCAGATATGCTTATAATAAGAACCTAAATATCATATATAGTATATATTTAATGACTTAGATTCATAGAATACACATGTAATGAAAGAAATGAATGAGAAAGAAAGTTATCTCCATATACGTCATATATCATTAAGTACAAATAATCTCTCGTAGTTGCTTCTTTTACTCCTAGAAAACATATTTAAATGGATAAAGGTTGAAGAACTATCTAGAATAATATTCAAGCCATTCGAAAGAGATAGTCCTCGTGCCAATATTCGAGCATTCAAGAGAAGATAGAAGAAGGTGGAAAAGAAAGCAAGGATGTGTGAGCGATCGTCAGTGTGGCAACCACCACTGGGTGCGATCGTGCTCGAATTTGATCAGACTGCTCGATGCACCTTTCTCAGTAGTGGAGGTGAAGAGAGAGGTATCGTCGCTCGAGTCGGGGACGCAGCACACGTTTTCGTGCACCTACTGTCCGTGCAAGTTCTACAACGGGCGAGCAATTGGGAGCACCAAAACGAGCACAAGAATGAATGCTCCATCGCGAAACGTGGCGGAAGCAGTGGTGGAAGAAGTAACTCCCTCACGGATCTCTCGTTGTCGGGAAATAGGATCTCTGGGGGGATATCTGGCCTTGCCGGCCTGTTCTGGCTCGAGGTTCTTGACATGAGAGACAACGAGATAGACTCCGAGCTGTCGGCATTGCCCAAATGCTTGGTGACCGTTCTATTTTGTAACAACTCCTTCAGTGGGGAGATCCCGAAGCGGTTCTGGGAGCTAAGGCGGCTCCAGCATCTCGACCTGATGTTCAACTTGCTCGAAGGGACTTCCCCAGAGGCCTTGTTCTCGCTGTCGAATGTCAGTTATCTAAGCCTACAGTTGAACATTGCTGAACAACTCGCTTTCCGACAGTATAGCCTGCAGCAACCATCTCAGGTTCGTCGATGTGTCGAATAATAGGCTGAGCGGCATATTGCCTTCTTGTTTGAGCTCCAGCTCAAGTAAGAGGGCGGTTAGGTTTGGGGTGAACTGCTTCGTGAATCATCTACAATATCAGCATGATTCTAAGAATTGCGAGGGTGTGGCATGGAAGGTAAAGGTTCCAAAAACAGAGACATGGCGTTGATGCTCATTGTTATTGGGGGATCATCGTTATGTTGACGATTTTGCTTGCTTTTGTGATCTTGTACAGATTCAGCCAATTCAACTTCTCGGTTCTCATTAGAGCTTCCACCGCTGCTGCCGTCACGCTTGCGATGGAATGCTCCTTCTTGTGAACATTATGGTGCCCCGAGTGCCCGTTCGTTGTAGAACTTGTGCGGGCAATAGGTGCGCGAGAACATGCGTCATGTCTCCGCTCGGGCGACAATACCTCTTTCTTCACCTCCACTACTGAGAAAGGTGCATAGAGCAGTCCAATCAGATCCAACTCGATCACCACCGCACCCAATGGTGGTTGCCACAATGACGACCGCTCATGCATTCTTGCTTCCTTCTCCACCATCTGCTATCTCTTCCGTGATGCTCGAACGTTGGTACAAAGACCTAATTTATTTCTAATGACTTGAATATTATTCTAATAGTTCTTCAACCTTCTTCCATTTAAATAGGTTTGCTATGAGTAAAAAAACAACTACGAGAGATTATTTTACATAGTCATATATAACGTATATGGATAAAGATTTTATTTTCATGCACTTATTTCCTTACATGTGTTTTATATGAATCTAAATCATTAAATATATACTATGTATGGGTTTTAGGTTCTAACTATAAAGTATATCAGTCTTTTTTGGTTGCCAATACAAGGATATGGACTGGATCGACATGGGTTATGTGTGACGAGAATATTAACGAGAATATTACGAAGAGAAATTTTCTTCGGTTATTACAATATACATGTGTTATGGTATGTATATAGTAAGTTATTAACCCCAATATTATATATATATATATATATATATATTAAAGAATCACGTACATGTGAGGCCGTAGTCTTTATTGAATTTTAGAAAATGATTACAAAATTGGCTAAAAATAAATTAAAGTTAGATAGACTTTCCAAATTGCAAACTCAAAACACACATTAAACAATCAAAAATGTCGACACCTGAGCCAATGACAACAAATAAAGTCCCTTGGCTACTCGTGGAAGTCGATTATAAGAATATACACGAGGGTTAATAACTTACAATATACCATAACACATGTATATTGTGACAACTGAAGCAAACTTCTCTCAGTAAAATTTTCGTTAATATTTCCGCCATACAGAACGCAATTCAATCTAATCATTATTCTTATATATTACAACCAAAAAATCTAGATATGCTTATAATAAGAACCTAAATATCATATATAGTATATATTTAATGACTTAGATTCATAGAATACACATGTAATGAAAGAAATGAATGAGAAAGAAAGTTTTCTCCATATACGTCATATATCATTAAGTACAAATAATCTCTCGTAGTTGCTTCTTTTACTCCTAGCAAACATATTTAAATGGATAAAAGTTGAAGAACTATCTAGAATAATATTCAAGCTATTCAAAAGAGATAGTCTTTGTGCCAATATTCGAGCATTCAGGAGAAGATAGAAGAAGGTGAAAAAGGAAGCAAGGATGTGTGAGCGATCGTCATTGTGGCAACCACCACTGGGTGCGGTCGTGATCGAGTTTGATCAGACTGCTCGATGCACCTTTCTCAGTAGTGGAGGTGAAGAGAGAGGTATCGTCGCTCGAGTCGGAGACGCAGCGCACGTTCTCGTGCACCTATTGTCCGTGCAAGTTCTACAACGGGCGAGCACTTGGGAGCACCAAAACGAGCACAAGAATGAATGCTTCATCGCCAAGCGTGGCGGAAGCAGTGGTGGAAGCAGTGGTGGAAGAAGTAACTCCCTCACGGATCTCTCATTGTCGGGAAACAGGATCTCTGGGGGGATATCGGGACTTGCCGACCTGTTCTGGCTCAAGTTTCTTGACATGAGAGACAACGAGCTAGACTCCGAGCTGTCGGCATTGCCCAAAGGCTTGGTGATCGCTCTATTTTGTAACAACTCCTTCAGTGGGGAGATCCTGAAGCGGTTCTGCGAGCTGAGGCAGCTCCAGCATCTCGACCTGTTGTTCAACTTGCTCGAAGGGACTTCCCCAGAGGCCTTGTTCTCGCTGTCGAATGTCAATTATCTAAGCCTACAGTTGAACATTGCTGAACAACTCGCTTTCCGACAGTATAGCCTGCAGCAACCATCTCAGGTTCGTCGATGTGTCGAATAATAGGCTGAGCGGCAGATTGCCTTCTTGTTTGAGCTGCAGCTCAAGTAAGAGGGCGGTTAGGTTTGGGGAGAACTGCTTCGCGAATCATCCACAATATCAGCATGATTCTAAGAATTGCGAGGGGAGGCGTGGAAGGTAAAGGTTCCAGAAACAGAGACATGGCGTTGATGCTCATTATTATTGGGGGATTATCGTTATGTTGACGGTTTTGCTTGCTTTTGTGATCTTGTGCAGATTCAGCCAATTCAACTTCTGGGTTCTCGTTAGAGCTTCCACCGTTGTTGCCGTCACGCTTGCCGATGGAACGCTCCTTCTTGTGAACATTATGGTGCCCCGAGTGCCCGTTCGTTGTAGAACTTGTACGGAAAATAGGTGCACGAGAACGTGCGTCGTGTCTCCGCTCAGGCAAAAATACCTCTTTCATTACCTCCACTACTGAGAAAGGTGCATAGAGCAATCCGATCAGATCCAACTCGATCACCACCGCACCCAATGGTTGTTGCCACAATGACAACCGCTCATGCATTCTTGCATCCTTCTCCACCATCTGTTATCTTCTGGTGATGCTCGAGCATTGGTACAAAGACCTAATTTCTTTCTAATGACTTGAATATTATTCTAATAGTCCTTCAACCTTCATCCATTTAAATATGTTTGCTATGAGTAAAAAAATAACTACAAGTGATTATTTTACATAGTGATATATAACATATATGGATAAAAATTTCTTTTTCATGCACTTATTTCCTTACATATGTATTATATTAATCTAAATCATTAAATATATACTATATATGGGGTTTAGGTTCTTACTATAAAGTATATCAGTCATTTTTGGTTGCCAATATATAAGGATAAGGACTGGATCGACATGGGTTCCGTGTGGCGAGAATATTAACGATAGTACTACGAAGAGAAGTTTTGGATCGACATGGGTTCTGTGTGGCGAGAATATTAACGATAGTACTACGAAGAGAAGTTTTGGATCAACATGGGTTATGTGTGGCGAGAATATTAACGATAATATTACGAAGAGAAGTTTTCTTCGGTTATTACAATATACATGTGTTATGGTATATATATAGTAAGTTATTAACCCCAATATGCATGAGCTTTGTTCTAGGTTGGCTATATCCACTATTTGCACGACTCTAGTGTTTCATCTACTGCACCAAACACAGTGTTTTGTCTCCTCCTACATCCTCCCGATTACTTTCTCTGTGCCTTTGTCAAGTTTTGTCTGTCAGCCATGTTAGTTGACACTTCCTAATAGAGCCCAAACAAGGATAAATAGATTGTTTTCTCAAAAATCCTCTAAGACAACATCACCCCATCAATCTGCCCACTTTGCTTTCTTTGTGTCTACATAGTGTTTTAAAAACCGGATCGGAGATTGACCCAAACAAATTAATGGGTCTGTTCAAACTGATTCAACCAATTGATTAAACCACTGGGTTAACCTAAGTAGTCCAAGTTCAGTTCCTTCTATACGCTGATTTTTACAAAATTATAAATTTTCAATCGATTTAAAAAAACGGTGGGTCAATAGTGACCCGGACTGGAAAAGCTACCGTTCACGGGATAACCGGTTGAACCGGTCGATCTGGTCCGGTTTTGGAAACACTGGTCTATACTGAAAGGCGCATATCGTTTTTTCCGACGTTCTTGATTTGAAAATAGTTGCTAGTAGTAAATATTCCACACCATTGTTAATTTTCAGAGCATCACGTTGGAAAAGAACGAAGAACAAGAATCAATTGATTGAACTAACATATTTTGATAAAGAATAAGATTCATCACGGTCCTTTACCAGTTCATGACAAGGTTTTGTGGTATCGAGTAGTTTTGACCTATGATTATATGATTTTGACATCATGCATAGCAATGTTCTGAAAGGTAACATATCACTGATTTATGTTTAACAAAGTCGAAAGTGAGGAATCAGGAATGAAAATATCTAATCTTCAAAAAGGTTTATATATCAAATTGAGAAGGTATCCTTGATTTACTTGGAAACAATTATAAGGTCTAGCTTTAAATAATTGAGTCCCAAAATGTGATTCATAAGGCATAAGTATACACAAGTTACCTGCCAAGTTTTGATAAGGATTTCGTTATCAGTACTGATCAATGTGGCAGTTTCCACCATCACATTCCTGACATGTTCCTTCGTGTTATTAGCTCCTAAACTCCAACAATGTTGATCCCCCACATCAATCCAAACAAAAAAATTAGTCAGTGATTGTTACCATTCGCTTATGCGTTTATACATTCCGCTGCACTCGGAAAATCTGTGCGACTTTGTGGCTTAGATCCCTTACCGCCAGCCAATGAACCATGGCCTTGCACGGACGCGGTTCACGCTCATACGGCATAACGCCAGGATGGGTCAAAGCGATCGTCCCGCGGGAGCGCTGGCACGGTGATTCGTACCCAGCGGGGACGGCCGATTAGCCTGCGGGAGACCGGGGCATGACAGAGTGGTATCATAGCCTGGCTTATACGTCTTTGGACTTCATTTCGAATATCTCTGTTTCGAAAGCTCGTTCGTGGGTTATGTGCACACACTCTCTCAATGCCTCAATGGGATGTTCCAAACAATAAGTCTAATACTTTCGAAAAGTTGTATGTGAAATGATATGTTTGCTTGTATGAAATTGTGTCACAAGGGCCTTTGTGCCAACCTGTACTAGTCCTTATGGGATTAGATTCGTGCTAGACTTGTGCATTGTGACCAGACCTGAAATGCCTATACATGTTTACCAAACTGGTTAGTACGAAAGCGAATATTGCCCGAACGGTTAGCTATGCGCTCAGCCTTTCGGCTAAGTTGTGTAGGGTATCTTGCACCAAGACCCTTTGATGCAAGCCAGTTATAATCGAGATTTGGATATCGTTCAGGAATAATACAAGTCAGACTTAGAACTAAAACCGATAGAAACTCTATCGGAATTATCACTTAGGCGAATATTAAGAATCATGCTTGATTATGGTAAATAGCTCGAACAATAATTCACGTTGGTAAGCACAAATCAAATATAGTTGCTTGGATAACTATCAATCCAGAATACTGTATGAGACTAGATTTTTATCAGGCGAAACCTGATTATCGTACAAAAATTATTATGGAACGAGTTGGTGAATAAGCTAAAACGATAATGTGAACACCGATTAAGGAATTGGTGGAATGACTCGATTCCGAGTGGTGGATGGATCATTTAGAAATGTCCAAACGGATCCATGACCCATGCGATAGTCAGACTGAACGATATTAAGAATAACTTGAATCAATGATAAGGCTTGTATTGAAAAAAAAATCTCGGAAATGGAAACCAATATCTTGGTTAAGGAAGACTTGTTGAAAACTTGAAAATCGTGCGAGCGGTTTCGGATTTGAAACAAACAGATTGAACTTGAATAAAATATCGCTCGAACAAGTTAACCCGAGAATGAATATTTGGCTTCGAAATATAAATTTGACTTGGTATCGATAATTTGAAGATAGCATGGATCGATACAAGCAAAGAAAATATTAGGTTTCTAGGAATGATATAAGCGATAACATATCTTGCTTGGAGTTTGGAAGAACGAACTCGATATATTGAACATATCAAAAAAGCAGGACTTGGGCTGGAATGTTTGAACTTGGTTATCGAGGAATGCCAAAAGTAGACTGTAGAAATATCGAACGATAACATTGAAGTTGGATGATTTTGCAAGACGAACTATAATCACTGCATGAACGGATTTGACTTGGTAGATATAGTTGGATGGAATTAAAGGTTAAAGGATAAGGTGCCTCGATCGTGTCGAAGATAGCCATAACATTCAAACATTCTTGTCTTGTACGAGCATAACTCTATGCCGCACATGCGTCACGCCCGGATTAGGACGATTATCCAGCGGGAGCGTTGACGTGATGATCTCACGTCCAACGTGGATGATCGAACTTGCGGGAGACCGAGGCGTGACAACTTATGGATCGTCTTGAGTTCTGGTTCGACACGGTAAGACGAACTTGGAATACAAGTGATTGAAAAAGTTTCAATGGATTAGTTAGCCTAGAACCGGAATAAATCATGTTTGATGGTTTTGTGAACGAATACGTGAATCAGGTTAAACGACTTGGAGAAATAATCTAAGGTTTAGAATCGAATCTTGGCTTGATGGTCTAGACTTGGAATGGATATGATTCTATCAAAATATAGTTGAGGAGATAGAATATGCAAACCACTAGGCTTATCCTACGACTTGGATATATCATAGGATTATACTGAACGGACTCGTCCCCCGTGCAAACGAACGTGTAAATGAGAGTAAGTAGATCTATGCTCGATGTTTAGAAATCTGAGTGAAACGAGCTTGGGTAGTATGCCCCATACAAATGAACAATGGTTTGACCATAGAAAATTGGGGCGATCATCGTGCGACGAATTTGCACGATGAATCACAATATGCTTGAACTTGTACCTATGACCTTGTGAGTTGACATAGAAATTAGGCAGACGACCCTGTGCCAAGTGAATAAACCCGTACTACCGACTTTACCATATTGCTTGTATAAAGCATTACAACTGGGACAACAAAACTTAGGGTTAGACTTGGGAACGATAACATATATCAAGTTGACCCGAATGGATGGACGCTAGTCGGTTGAATCGGATAAATCGTGTTTAACAATAGTGCAAAATACTTGGCTAAAAATGGAAATGATATGGAATTGGATTGAACCCTTGAGATTTTTGCAAGTAGCTTGTCCGATTTCACTATCTCTAAGTTTGGTTGACTGCAAGTGTTTGGGGGACGCTTCGAACATGTGCACGATCCAAGACTTAAGAAATGTGAAACTCGAGTGCTAAGACTTCGCTATCGTTAAGTTGGTTGACATGCATGTATTTGAGGGACGCTTTTATGTGCACGATCCAGACACGCGATATGCCGATCTCAAATGCTAAGTGCAAGTGAAAAATCCTTCGGAACAAGCATAATGACTTGTATAAGTTTGCCTCAGCCTTAGATCGCTATCCAAGATCAATCGAAATGTACCTCGTGTTAAGAAACTTTTCCCGCGCTAAGGCGCAAATGAGACTGACTCAATATACACGTAACACGGCGTAAGCTTCAAGTAAGGAATTGGGTTCCAATGGATCTAGTGGTATCGATATCTACACTTGGACTAGAATCGAAAAATTCGATAATACGGCTCGCCCTCAGGAAGTCTCGAGGACGAGACTTTTTCTGAGTGGTGGATAATGTAATACCCCGTTCTGCTCAAGCGGATTGCCGACTCTAACGGCAAAAGTGCAAATGTCCCAACCCGCTTTGCTCAGGCAAGAATACTCGTTTAAGGCAAAGGATATCCAGACTTGGTCCCTACAGGAGTACGACTTAGGCTTTCAGAGGCTCGCTCGACGTATCGCTCAACTAAGGCGAATCATCGCTAAGGTGGATGGCTACGGTGAACTTGTCTTTGCTTAGCCAACACACATAAAATATGGAATGATTCATGCTAGTCGCTAAGGCGTATCACCCCCTGCATGCTAATAAGAATCCAACGCACCTAGCTACGGAAATAATCCCAATTTGTATTGCTTATGCTAGAACTTGGAAGTAAAATATTGCTTATATTCAGACCCTCGCATGCTACCTTGGCCCTGTGCCACTGGACCTTGCTACGCCTCAAATAGACCGATATCAACATTATACATTTTGTCGTGCACTTTCTCCCTGCTACACTGCACGACCCTAGGCAATATGGCTCGGTACTTTAACTTACGGTTTTACTACTCGGCTTACCTTCGGGCCCGAGCTAAACAAAATATTTATGAATGCATGCTTGCCTACTTACATGTTAACTTGAATGTTGCCTTGCCTCAGTAATTGCCACACGCAATCATGCCACAAGCAAGTAACACGAAAGTGTATTGTTCATGCATTGAGTCAGCCAGAAGACTATCAGATAGTTTATCTGTGCAAATGAACCTGCAAGTACTCGGGACCGTTATGTCTCCAAGGCACTCCTCGCACCAGGGGAATGCATCAGGGCAATTTGATTCAACAATGGAAAAGTATGTCAAGTTACACTACATGATAACCACATCCAGTTTACATCTGAACGAGAATCAGGATCACAGCTCATGGAGCAAATTCTCGCCCAGAACATAAACTCAGGGATTATCATGTCAAGATATGGATTTGGAAAGACCCTGACCTGCATGTCGCGGACAACTTGAAAAAGGTGATCTTCGAATCTCAGTTCCACGGGCGGTCTCCGGGGCACCGGGGCCGATCCGATCTGGATGGAACTCAAACAGCCTTTTACATTCAAGCAGGGTGGCATCCCACTAAATGTCGCGCCTTCCTCGCTTAAAGGCTGATAGTCTCATGTTCCGGACAGGATTATGCAGCGCCTCCATTGCTTTCGTTGCATAGCATCCTGTCCATGGACTACAAACAGTCCTTTATGGCTATGCCAGCGACCAATTATTCATATAAATAAGTCATACTCGCTTAGCGGCTATCCGCATGCGAGTCATTGCATCGCATCATGAATAACTGAACACCTGAACGATCATGGTATAACAATAGTGAGCATAAAGAGGAACTTGAACATCTTATGCTAAACACCGTGAAATCCTAGTAACGCGTGCATTCTAGCATAATCACATTCACAACAACACAGTGTTTGTATATGCTATTTGCCCCTAAATGTTTATACATGGTCGTGCTTGAATCTAACTTGTTTTGCCTTGGACAGGGAAGGACAAAGGGTAAGTTGGTAAGTCTCGCCGTGTTTCCTTATATCGCACGGCGCACTGCAACACGAGTTAGGCTATTCATCTATGCCATAAAACTGATCCTAAGGCAACTAGAAAGACAACTAAATAGTTGATGCACGGAACCTGTATTACGTGTTTGGATTTGTCAAGCGAGCGAGTAGCCTCCCCACCAGTGCATTCATGTACTGATAACCCACCAGCTTGCTTGCAGGGTGCGGGAGAACCTCGTTCGGTGCGGATGCCTCCTTCGTGCATGCTAAGGCGTAGAGTTCAACTCAGAAGCCTTGCAACGCTGCGTCCGGAACTGAAGCACATATACAAGACATAATGTTGGAACATCGCCTATACACCATTCCATAAATGTAGCCACTTGGCACGCCTTTATGTATCAGAGAGAGAGAGCTTGAGCGACTTGTAATCTCGGCTATACGCCTCCTGTAACTTTGTTTCAATATGAATAAAATGAGTTGCTTTACTTCAATACTTGTGTACTCAATCCTTGCTTTCGCTATTGTTAACACAGTGAACTTGTTACCATTCGCTTATGCGTTTATACATTCCCTCAAGAGATGGACTATATCTTTTTCCATACACTCTAGGTGAGTTCTTTTAAAGAGTCCTTGGCATGAAGCCTCAAGCTTCCTTGCGATCCTACTCCGCTATGACATGGTCCAGAGCCGAGGCTAAACCTCATCATGGTGTCATGCCACTGTAGCATGAGGTTCTAGCCTCTTTGTATTACCAAACTACCCAGCATGAAGCCTTGCGCTTCCTTGCGGTGTTACGCCGCTATGACATGGCTCGCGTAGCCGAGAATTTACATCTTTTACCTCTATGGTGTCACACCACTGTAACATGAGGACACCGGCCTCTTTGTAGTGGTTCCTACACTCTTCATTCTACATCATTAGGCTACCTGCCTATGTGCGGTGCTACGCCGCTGTGACATGGCTCGCGAAGACGAGGAACCTCTTGGTGGTGTCACCCACCGTAGCATGGAGACCTTACGCTCCTTTGTAGTGTTGTGCTACCGTGCTTCCTGTTAAGCACACCAGGCATTCAAAATACCTGAGAACTCATTAAGGCATCCAAGCCATCCTCCCACATGACTTGTTCTACACAAAAGGATAATAGTAGACAACAGTGGTTCTGGGTCCATAACTCTTCAATGTCTCAAAGGACTACCCACTGTTCCTGATATTCTCCCAGTCAATGGTCCTCCCTTGAACCAATAGCTAGATGCCTAGTAAATTTCTCTTTGAATTAATAACATAAAACTAAATGGTAGGATTGCAAAGACACAATAGCAGAGGTCCTCCAAGCCCATATATTTTTGTGTCATTGACTATATGCGGTGTTATGCCGCTGTGACATGACCCAATGCCGAGGTTTACTCCCTCTTGTAGTGTCACGCCACTGTAACATGGAGTACTACCCTCCTTTATAGTTTTTTGGATCAGTTGGTGGTGGAGGCCTTACATGAACGGATCTGCTAGACTCTCCTAGCTCCGATCATCAAACACTATAATGATGTACGCTAGCTGAGTTCATTCAGTATCCTATACTGGCCCTTGAGGCCTATCATGAACGGGTCCACCAGATTTACCTGACTCCTATCATTAAAGCACTATAATGATCCACGCAATCTGCACTCATTCAGTGTCCTGTGTTCTATCCACATAGTTCTCTTTAAACCGTTGAAGATATGTACAGATGCCACTGCTGCAGCTTCCTACTTTTCACAATATGTCGGTATTACCCGAATCTGTGTACTAACCATAGGAAGATCATCTAAGAGCTTCTAGAGCCATTCTGCTTTATATATTGCAGCTTGATAGTGCAAAGAACTCTGAAAGTAAAGACTGCTGCTTCGACTTCCACGCTATAGCAATACCACCCCTGGAGAAGTCACGTCCTCCTGTGGATCTTTCACTCTTCTTTTCTGAGCACCAACTGGCATCACCGAAGCCTTCCTTCATATCTGGATAACTGATGTAGCACAGGATATACTACTAATTTCTCCTGAGAATTCTGACGACTCTCTTCACATCTTTCAGTGTTCAACACATATACTGCTTGTGAACTGACTCAACATCCCTACAGCAAAAGCTATGTTAGGTCTGGTGGTACATGCAGCTTGAATCATTCACCTGATGATTCTCGAGTACACCAACTGTCTGACGTTTTTCCTTGGATTTGGATTCATATTCATGTCACACTTGAGGAGTATCGTCCCTGATACCCAAAGCGTGTGATCAGCATTTCATGCTGAGAGCTTGTGACTAAGCAAGCCCACTTGGTATCCGAATTATCTTATATCATCGGGATGACATCCGCAATCCCATGTCCTGAGTTTGGACAAAAAAGACATCTATGTTAGTGATACTTCTATGTCTACAACTGGGACTAGCAAGTCGTCCACATAGATACAAACGATGACTCCTCTATTATCAGCGAACTTCGTGTACACACACTTATCTATCTCGCTGATCCTGCGATAACTTTGACTAGATGACTTGTCAAACTCCTGCTGCCACATCCTGGAAATTGTTTCAGGCCGTATCGAGATATCACCAACTAGCAGATTGTCCTCAAACCTGAATGACAATAGTTTTGACTATTGTCCGTGAATCTCTCATGTCTGTCTTCATCCAAGACTTGTTGTCTTTCCATCATCTGATAATAATCAGATTATGAATAGAAGCTACAACAATCATCATCCTGATCTATGACACCCTCATAGAGGTACCAAAGAACTCAATCCCCTATTGTTTGAGAAAATCCCTAGGCATATAGCTTTGTCTTGAACTCAACTATTCTGTATGTTTTCATCTTCATCGACTTGAAGATCTGATAAGCATATGATTGGTTTAGCTCCTTCAGGCAGATTGACTAACACCCAAGTATGGTTGGAGGTTATTGAGTCATACTCATTATTTATAGCCTCCCTCCCGAAGGCAGCATCTCTAGTTTTCATCGCCTCATCATAGGTAAGCGGATCTGCTTTCACATGATATGTGACGAAATCTTCTTCGAAGTCCTTCACTCTCCTCACTCGCTTAGACACCAGCTCTACGAGTTCTGGTTTGATCGTTGTCGTTGGGATGACAACTTCTTCTTCGACTACATCTGAAATATCCGCGATAACAATATTGTCCAACATCTGAAATATCCGCTTAGAAGCTTCAGCCTCCTGTGCACCCACACTATTTTCTAAAATATCCGCGATAACAATATTTTTGTGCCTTACAAATTTGTCTACGAGGAGTTCAATATCACGAGATTCAATGATATAATTTAATTCGATATCAAGAAATCTCCGAGCATTACTCTTCTCAGCATCACCCTGAAAGATTGTCTTCGTAGTCATCGATTCCAGCTTCTGAATCTTTAATTCCGGAAGATTCACAAACATCAGACACCCCCACACTCGAATGACGTTCAAGTTGGGTCTGACTCTGAACCATAGTTCCTGAGGAGTGATATCGGAAGTTGCGTATGGCACTCTGTTCAGAATGAACGTATCCATCAGCACAGCTTCTCCCCAAAGTTGTTTAGAAGACCCATAGTCAACAGTATTGATTTCATTATCTCCATCAACGTCCTGTTCTTCCTTTTAGCTACTACATTTGATTGAGAAGAATACGGAGCAGTTGTCTCATTGAAAATTCCATTTTCTTTGCAGAATGATGCAAATTCAATAGACCTATACTCTCCGCCTAGATCACTTCCGAGTCTCTTGAGTTGTTGCCTTATTTGAAGTTCAGCCTTAATCCTGAACTTCTTGAACTTCTCGAATGCTTCATCTTTTAACTAGAGCAGATAGACGAACGCGTACTTTGAGTAGTCGTCGATGAAAGTAATGAAGTACTTTCTTTTGGCCTTTGTGGAAAACTGCTTAAAGTCACAAATATCTGAGTGAACCAACTCCAGAAGATCTGTACTTCGGTTTACCCGTTTGAACGGTTTTCTTGTGATCTTCGTCTGCGCATAGACCTTACACTTCTCCACCTTCTTATCCCCACATTTGGAGATAAACCCTAGACTAGACATCTGGCAATACGAAGTACATGTCCTATTCTGGGGTCCCACAACTCTTACAATGAGACTTTAGTCACAAGCAGAAGCTCGAACATCCATTTAAAACTGAACGCCTTATTTCAAAGTATGTCTCCTGCCAAGATATCATCATCTGGCAAACATGAATGTTCACCCTCAAGTTTGCAATAGACTTCCTGAGATCAGGTCCTTGGTAATCACTGGTACGTTGCTACACGCACTCCTTTGACTATAACTTCTCAAAGTTCAGAACCATTGTTCCAATCCCCAGATCCTCTGCTTGATCCTTGCTTGCCATTAAGACCTTCACCACTAAAAGGTTCGACCTTGATCAACAACTCTTTCTAAAGTATATATGGCTAGATGCACCAGTTTCCATCCACTGGTCAGCAACCACGCCATAGGACTTAATATGTGCAATCATAGCAACCAAGTAATCAAATGAACCAAGTTTAGTTATACCTTTCTATATTGGTTCAGATTGGTTCTACTTCCAAGTTCCAATTTCAGCCATGCGACAAGTCCTGTATAGTGCAGTGACATTCATGTACATAGGCCACCATGCGCCAATCCATGCACATAAGCCACCATGCGCTAATCCATGCACATAAGCCACCATGCGTCAATCTATGCGCATAAGCCACCATGCGCCAATCCATGCGCATAAGCCTTCATGCGCGTCCTGCATGCACAGAGACCATCATGCGCATTGAGACACTATGCGCCCAGCTCTGCCATGCGCCAAGACGCCAATACTTCCAATGCACTGCCATGCGCCAAGTCTTGCAAAGCGCCAAGTTCTGTCATACGCAAAGGTCTGCCCCTTGTGCGCATACTCTGCAATCCTTAGTCATTTTGTAATCTTCCTTCCAACTGGAATGCGCGTCCCTCAGTCGCTATCTCCTCCATCCTCGAAAATGGTAAGGTACCGACAACTCACTTTCAACATTTGACAAAGGACTCATTCCCTCATCCAAATGTTCGAATTGAATTCCGTCAATCTTTTAAAGTTTGTGAAAAATTGTGTCCAGAAGACTTGAACGGATGTTCTCCATCTTTATTTGGATATTGCTTTGAGATTGTTAGTCCTGAGGCTTAACCAAAGATGGAAGAACACATGGTCGAGATCAGAGATTCACACAAAAGTTCACACTCTGACTATTCTCGATTTCCACGAAGAACTATATAAGGATTCTGATTATAACTTGCTCTCAAGATTACAAAAGAATCAGAATTAATCAAACTTTTCGTTCTTCCTTGCAATTGCAGTTGCAGACGGACATAACAGAGTTACAATAAAACGAAAACTATCTTCGTTCTTCCTTGCAAAATGTAGTTGCAATTAGACAGAATGAACCAAGAAAAAAAAGTAGAAGAAGACAGAATAAAGAATTATTCTTACTGGGACGGTGAAGACCACCGTTGCTCAAAGCAATATCGACGATTTGCTCCCAGGAGCCAGCAAGTTCACAAGAGAACTTCTGGAACGCTCGTAGTCACCTCTTTGTGTGACTCGAACGGACTCATTTGGACTCCTTTCTTTTAACTTTTTGGTCTATCTCAAAAGGAGGCTAGAGGGCTCTTATATAAGGAAGGATGTAAGCCCATCCTCCTCTTCTTTCCGACGTGGGACTAAAAAGCCAGTATACAAAATTGATATCCCACAATCGTAGCCCAATGCATAGCCCGCTCAGCGCTCATTCAGCACCCGTCCAGCGCACGAGCGCACCAACAGCTCACAAGCGCCTTACGATGATGCTGACGTGAAAAGTGCAAAGTGCGCCAAGCTCCTATGAAAATAATTCCAAGAGCATGACAAAAAGCATAAATGCTTTCACGAGGAGTTGATTCTTTTTCCTCCTAGGAAAACACCTCCACATGGTACCCATGTGCCCCACCACATCCCATATGCGTACCTCAATTCATACAAAGTATTATATTGAGATACCCACTTAGTGGTGTAGCCAATGTGGGACTATCTTTACTAGTCCAAAGTCAAAAACCCCAACATATATCGCATGTTTCTTTTTCTTCTTCTTTTTGTTCAACTATTATATACTTTTCTAAGTTAAAAGATTATTAAGTATAGTTTTGGTAATTAATTTGACTTTATATATATACATATATATTGCTTTATCTTTAATATCTTGTCTTTATAGTGAATAGATTCGTCCTTATTGGATGGTTCATGATATCCAAAGTTTTGCATATGTCGGAACACCCAAATTGCAAGTAATCGTCTTTTTGGTGTTACCAATATATTCACTCGCGTCTTTTTCGTCACATAGTAGCCATTGCAAAGAATCTAGCTAGCTACTCTAGTCTAGACTTCTTCCTTTTAATTTTATTCTTCTTTTATTTTACAGTTTTGTGATTAGGTAGTACCACACACAAGGATAGAAATAATATTGTAGCATATGCACACTTTTTGCCAGTCGCAGCATCGTTACCAAAGACCATAAGTAAATCATAATACCCGGGGCACAGTTTTTCCTTCATCTTTGCTCCTTCAGGTTTCTCCTGCAAGTTGATATTCAAGAAACAAAGTTAAAAATCTAACAAACATATAGATACAACAACATTACACAAGTCCCTTCAGTTTCAGTATGAACAAATGAAAGTAGTTCCAAAATCTAACAAACATTGATCCAGCAACATTACACAAGTCCCTTCAGTTTCACTTGTGACTGAGTGAAACAAACCCAGGTTTGTAGCACCAAAGGCAAGAAAGAAGCCTGTAAACTGATATAGAGGCAGCAACAGCATATAGAAAGAAGTATCTTGAGAAGCAGCATATATTGAAGGGGACCCACATAGAGGCAGCAAAGTATCAGTTTAAAGTTTTAAAACAACTCAGGTTCAGTTTAGAAAGAAGTATCTTGAAACTGATACTCAAAAACTAATATTGATACTCAAAAAGTCATATTATAGTTGAAAAATATCATTGATACCAAATGATATGTGGACATAGAAATTTGAATACAACAATGTCACAGGGAAGAATTTGAATCAAATTGGCATACAAGACCAAAATATCTGTTCTCCTAAGTTCACAGTGTTCAAAACTTCGAGGAATATATAACTTGCTAACCATGAAGATGTACTGAAGGGACAATTAACATGGATCTCAATAAAACTGGAATTTCTGCAGCAAAACGTAACCTCAAAATAATGGACGAAGAATAAAGTAGGGTTGACTTCAAATTCGATTAGTAGGGGTATTAATTCAACCTTGTCGAGACTTCCAAGAATAACACAGTATATATATAACTTGATTGAAGAACTTCAAAAGCAAAGTTCCCAATGGCATAAGTTTCATTTTAAATCACATATATATCCTGAGAATCTGCTCCAGTAGCAGAGTAGTAGTACACACACGATGTGAAAACAACTACCAAGCCTAGCATAAAGTTTTATAGTCATTAGTCAAGCAAATAGTCTGATTTATATCCTAGTATGATTTATGGGTACATGTAGACTACAGGAATAACAATCTAAGCTAAGGATAAGCAGCAGTAACAGTGACAATTCACATCAATTTAGGATAAGAACCCACCACATTTGCTGCTTAGCTAGCTCATGTGAGATCCTTAGCTCTGTGAGGAGCAGATGAAGACATACATATAATGTTCTTTCAACAAAAATAAAGTCAGACTTACAAGCTAGATAGATGAAGGCACAAATAAGCACATCAGATACAAAACAATACCATCACTGTCAATAGGAAATTGGATACAATTCAGGATTTTTACACAATCTCTGTTAACATAAATAGTTTGTTTTTGATGTATCCATGTATGTTGCCAGTACCCAGTCTTCAAGAGTGGTGGTTAAACTAGATTATATTGGGAGGCATGCTGAAACCTAAACCCATAAAAACCTAGTTTCTACCTAGACTAACTATGAACAAGAGAGGACATTGTTCGCCATTACAAGTGAGTTTTGGTCCACTTTCGTTTAATAACAAACAAACGTACAAAGAAATCATAAGCAGAAGTACAATATTTAATCTGGGTAGTGTGACGATGGAGATCAAGCGCTGTGGCGGCTCCTTCACTCCGTTGACGGTCTGACGAGGGAATGCAGATGCTCCCTTCTCTTCTCTCTCATGAGCTTGTGTGCACGTACGTAACTGTCACGCCTCAGTCCCAAAATATCGAGGGACTAGACACGTGGCAATGGCCAGCAGCACATACTGATGGACAAACCCAATTTAATGGATCCATCAGAGCGTACTTAAGCTGTAAAATAAGGTCTACTAAAACATGCCACAAACTAATCTCATCCATAGAAGATAAATATGATCAACAACAATAAGAAAAGAAAATCAACAACCAGTCACAACAAAGTACTTCGGGGAACAACCCGATATAAATATGATACAATGGTTCAACAGACCAAAACATAAATGTCTGAATAAAGTAGATACTGAGTATGAAACACAGATACTCAGGAAAAGCCTTCAGCCATCACCTCGTCCTCGGGAATCGTTACAGCTCCTGCTCCTGCCTCTGCTACTGTCCCGTAAACCTCGGGATAGAATCCTCCGCTAAACCTGGGGACATCATCCGGAATCCAGGTCCTCAGGGGACATAGCAAGGTATAAAATAATACAAGCCAAAATAAATGCAGTGCAAGAGTAAATGAAATAAATAGGGTAACTATGTAACCATCTATGTGAAATGCAAGTGAGAGCATCACTAGAACTCAGGCTGAGACCGCTACAAGCTCTGTGTCGGGAAGCCGGTAGCAGTAATATCATGTAATGGGCCTAGCTCTGATGTAGAGTCTACAGCCTCACAATAATAAATATATATAAATAAAATAGCCTGTAGCCTGTGTGTCTCTCCCCACCCAATGTAATCACACGTCTCATGTCCACAACGTCTCATGTCCATGTCATACAAGATCATAACTAATGCAGCAAGTCATACAATATCTATAATGTCTATGTCACAATCCTGCAACCTACACAGAATCACCTTGAATATTTCAGGAAGATTCTGTCACATGAATAGTGTCAGGTGTCCTGAGTAGGGGTGCAAACGAGCCAAGTCGAGCCAAGCTTTCATAAGCTTGAGCTTGGCTTGATTAGTATTAACCGAGCTCGAGCTCGAGCTCGAGCTTGATTAATTTTTTATTTTAGAGCTTGAGCTTGGCTCGAGCTCATTTATATTAAGCTTGAGCTTGGCTTGGTTTGAGATCGAGCTTGACTTGATAAGCAAGCTTGATAAACAAGCTTGATAAGCTCAAACTCAAGCTCGTTAAGCTTGATTTCAACCTTGTTCAGCTTTATTTCAAGCTCATTAAGCTTGATTTCGAGCTTAACAAACTTGATTTCAAGCTAGTTAGGCTTGAATTCAAGTACCTATAATATTAACAATTTATTTATAAAAAATTAATTTAAAAGGTTCCTTAATATCAATTATTAAGGACATATAATTATATATAATGCACACAACCATATTGTTATACAAACATGCATAAAATTAAAATTCAACAAAAAACAAATTTAAATTTAAATAACAAAATAAAATTGTAGACTGCCAGCAACGAGCTCCTAAACGAGCTTCTAAACGAGATAGCTTACGAGCCAGCTCACAAGCTTCTAAACAAACCAGCTCGCGAGCTCAAACGAGCCGAGTAATTCTAAGCTTGGGCTTGGCTCGTTTATTAAACGAGCTCGAAAATAAAGCTTGAGCTTGGCTTGTTTACTAAACGAACCGAGCTCAAACGAGCTTTTATCGAGCCGAGCTTCGAGCAGCTTGCGATCGGCTTGGCTCATTTGCAGCCCTAGTCCTGGGTTAACGTACTTGATAATGCAAGCATGAGAATGTAAAGGGTCACGATATCCATCTCTAGGTGACGTTACACAACTCCGCGTACGGTGTTGGCACTCGAATATTATTCGGACGCTAAGTCACACGGTCCTAGGTTAAGTATGTACAACAATTAATTTAAGTCAAAGAAATAAATAATAAAACTGTAAAGTTGGCAAGGTACACTTGCCTGGGGTTTGAATACCAATAGTTGTCCCTGTATCAGTGGATTCCGCAGGTACTCCTCCAAAAGTTGTAATAAACATCACCAACAGGTTCAGAAAATATTAAATAGCTAGAAACGCCTCTCCTTGAGTCCAATTTGGACACAAGAACAAAAATGACATTTTCTGGTCAAAGCGGGGTCCACATGTGGCCCACTTCGCACCGAAAAATGTGTCAGAACCAATGTTCTCCAAATTCGTCAAACTTAGTGTCAACAGGTCCAGAACGATGATACGAACCCAACGAAACTTCCAGAATTGGATTCCGATGAGCCGATCCCAAAATCGCCCGTCAAGTGGAGCCGTGGGCTCACGATACGCCATTTTGTCAACGTTCTCAGAATCGAACCAAACTTGGGTCACAGGACCAGCGTATTGCTACGAGTCTGATGGTGCAAGTTTTCTTTCGATCCGACGTGTATACACAAATTTACAACGTGTTCCTGAACAGGCCGATACAGGGCGTTGTCTGCGGATACGCGTTGATTCCGGTGTGCACGCACATCCAAATCAACTTCTGCGAAATTCTGCACGTCCGTATCAACGGCGCGCACCTTTCGGTGAAGACCGTACGCGACCAAGTCGTCCCGTTTGGCGGAGCGCACTCAGTTCCGGGGAAAAACGGGATATTTATTTTCCTGTTTTTGGATCGCAGTTCGCGATCACCACAGGACGCGACACACCGAGCGGGTTGCACGGGCATCGAGAGGGTTACGCAGTCTACGCGTCACAACAGACGGAAAGAAAAACGGGTCAGCGAGGAGAGAGAAAAGGTTACCTGAACAGGGCTCAGCAGAAACCGGGATTTCTCGTGTCCGCGAGGCGACACGATACAACACTTTGTCTGGGTTAGGGTTGCGACAGCTCGCCGGAGCTTCACCGGAGCTGGAGGAGGGCTGGAGGTAACTGCGGCGGAGGGCAGCGCAGGTGTCGTCGGCGGAGGACACGGCGGAGGTCGTCGGGATCTGTCGGAGGAGCTCTGGGAGATGGCCGCTGCTTGGGGCGGCTAGGGCACGGCTGGGTGGGCTGAGCTGGCCGGGGCTCGGGGTGTTGAAGCGCTGCGGGGAGGACGGAGGGTGGCGGAGCTCTGGGGAGGCGGAGACGAAGGTTGGGGCTCAGTCGGTGGTGGTCGAGTGGTTAGAGGAGCGGCAGCCGGAGGAGGAGGGGATTATATAGTGTTAGAGGGAGGAGGACGGCCGGGGGTTTGAGGAAGTTGAAGGGGAAGCGACGGTGACGTTGAGCGGAGGCGAATCAATGGGTCGCCGGCGGCCACGGCGGCGGAAACGGCCGCCGGGGAGGGGAGGAGTCGGGAAGAAGAGGGGTTTGGGGGTTAGGGTTTCAGGCGGGTTAACGGGTCAGGGTCGAGTTCAATTCGGATCCAACCCGGCCCGTTAAGAATTGGGTTTGGTTCGATTCGATTTATCCTGGTTTGGTTCGTTTTGGTTTACCAATAAACCGGGTTTATTTCTAGGGTTTATTTTGGGTTAAAAATTAATTAGTTTTTAGGGCTTTAAAAATGTTTTCGGGGTCCAATAAATTTCCGAAAAATTACCCTATGTCTAATATTTTATTTTACACCAGAAAATATTATTCTCATAATACTTTTAATATCGATTTACATCATTTAAAATTGTTTTAATTGCAAAATACCTTGGTTTTATTTAGTTAAAAATTACAAAAAAATCATAAAATTCTGAAAATTCATTTTTTAGATTTCTGAAAAATACAGGTGATTACAATCTACCCCCCTTAAGAATATTGCGTCCTCGCAATCAAAGAATAAACTACTAAAGGAAAAGAACTATGGGAATTACAAGAATGCTTAGGTTATACCTGCATCTGCGAACAGGTGAGGATAACGCTGGCGCATGATATCCTCTCGTTCCCAGGTAGATTCACCAGGAGAGTGATGTTTCCAAGCTACACGAACCAGTCTAATTGTCTGTCCTCGCAATGTCTTCTCATTGATGTCGAGTATGCCAACTGGTTGTTCTTCATATCTCAAGCTAGGGCTCTCTGCGATCTCAGAATGATCGACTACGTGACTTGGGTCAGTCACGTACCTTCTCAGCTGTGAGACATGGAATACATCATGCACTCCCTCTAAGGATGGAGGTAATGCAAGACGATAAGCCACCTCACCAATGCGCTCCAGAATATCAAATGGCCTAATGTATCTTGGACTCAACTTGCCTCTGCTCCTAAATCGAATAGTACCTCGAGTAGGTAAAATCCTCAAGAATACGTGCTCTCCTTCTTTGAACTCTAGGGGACGTCTGTGTGTATCAGCCCAATGCTTCTGTCTGTCCTGAGCTGCATGAAGATGATTCTGAATTTGTTTCACCTTCTCAACTGTCTGCATTACCAACTCCGGACCCAGTATTTGACGCTCGCCAATGTCACTCCAGCATATCAGCGATCTGCACTTTCTACCGTACAACGCCTCGAATGGTGCCATTTGGATGCTTGCCTGATAACTGTTGTTATAAGAGAATTCCACCAAGTGCAAATGATCTTCCCAAGACCCTTCGAAGTCTAACATACACGATCGTAGCATATCCTCCAAGATCTGAATCGTGCTCAGATTGACCATCTGTCTGTGGATGGTAAGCAGTGCTAAATTTAGTCGGGTGCCAAGACTCTTTTGCATGCTACGCCAAAAATGAGATGTGAATCTCGAGTCACGATCCGACACAATACTAACCGGTACTCCATGTAATCTTACGATTTGTCGTATATACATGTCGACTAGTACCTCCGTGGACTGTCCAACTCTAAATAGCAAGAAATGTGCCGATTTAGTGAGTCGATCCACGATAACCCATACTGCATCTTTTCTACTGGGGCTTCTTGGAAATCCTGTAACGAAATCCATAGTGATATGTTCCCACTTCCATTCTGGTATAGGAAGAGGCAGCAACATACCAGCAGTCCTTTGATGCTCGGCTTTTACTTGCTGGCAGACTAAACATTTCGCCACAAATCGTGCAATCTCTCTCTTCATTCCATGCCACCAATAGTACTGCCTCAAATCTCGGTACATATTTGTTTCTCCTGGATGAATAGAGTGGATAAAGATTATTTTACATAGTGATATATAACGTATATGGATAAAGATTTTATTTCCACGCACTTATTTCCTTACATGTGTTTTATATGAATCTAAATCATTAAATATATACTATGTATGGGTTTAGGTTCTAACTATAAAGTATATCAGTCATTTTTGGTTGCCGATATAAGGATATGGACTGGATCGACATGGGTTATGTGTGACGAGAATATTAATGATAATATTACGAAGAGAAGTTTTCTTCGGTTATTACAATATACATGTGTTATGGTATGTATATAGTAAGTTATTAACCCCAATATTATATATATATATATATATATATATATATATATATATATATATGTATATTAAAGAACCACGTACAAGTGAGGCCGTAGCCTTTATTGAATTTTAGAAAATGAATAAAAAAATGGCTAAAAATAAATGAAAATTAGATAGACTTTCCCAATTGCAAACTCAAAACACACATTAAACAATCAAAAATGTCGACACCTCAGCCAATGACAACAAATAAAGTCCCATGGCTACTCGTGGAAGTCGATTATAAGAATATACATGAGGGTTAATAACTTACAATATACCATAACACATGTATATTGTGACAACTGAAGCAAACTTCTCTCAGTAAAATTTTCATTAATATTACCACCATACAGAACGCAAGCCAATCTAATCATTATTCTTATATATTACAACCAAAAAATACAGATATGCTTATAATAAGAACCTAAATATCATATATAGTATATATTTAATGACTTAGATTCATAGAATACACATGTAATGAAAGAAATGAATGAGAAAGAAAGTTTTCTCCATATACGTCATATATCATTAAGTACAAATAATCTCTCGTAGTTGCTTCTTTTACTCCTAGCAAATATATTTAAATGGATAAAGGTTGAAGAACTATCTAGAATAATATTCAAGCCATTCGAAAGATATAGTCTTTGTGCCAATATTCGAGCATTCAGGAGAAGATAGAAGAAGGTGGAAAAGAAAGCAAGGATGTGTGAGGGATCGTCAGTGTGGCAACCACCACAGGGTGCGATCGTGATCGAGTTTGCTCAGACTGCTCGATACACCTTTCTCAGTAGTGGAGGTGAAGAGAGAGGTATCGTCGCTCGAGTCGGGGACGCAACACACGTTCTCGTGCACCTACTGTCCGTGCAAGTTCTACAACGGGCGAGCAATTGGGAGCACCAAAACGAGCACAAGAATGAATGCTCCATCGCGAAACGTGGCGGAAGCAGTGGTGGAAGAAGTAACTCCCTCACGGATCTCTCGTTGTCGGGAAACAGGATCTCTAGGGGGATATCGGGCGTTGCCGGCCTGTTCTGGCTCGAGGTTCTTTACATGAGAGACAACGAGCTGGACTCCGAGCTGTCGGCATTGCCCAAAGGCTTGGTGACCGTTCTATTTTGTAACAACTCCTTCAGTGGGGAGATCCCGAAGTGGTTCTGGGAGCTGAGGCGGCTCCGTCATCTCGACCTGTTGTTCAACTTGCTCGAAGGGACTTCCCCAGAGGCCTTGTTCTCGCTGTCGAATGTCAGTTATCTAAGCCTACTGTCGAACATTGCTGAACAACTCGCTTTCCGACAGTATAGCCTGCAGCAACCATCTTAGGTTCGTCGATGTGTCGAATAATAGGCTGAGCGGCATATTGCCTTCTTGTTTGAGCTCCAGCTCAAGTAAGAGGGCGGTTGGTTTGGGGTGAACTGCTTCGCGAATCATCTACAATATCAGCATGATTCTAAGAATTGCGAGGGGGTGGCATGGAAGGTAAAGGTTCCAAAAACAGAGACATGGCGTTGATGCTCATTGTTATTGGGGGATTATCGTTATATTGACGATTTTGCTTGCTTTTGTGATCTTGTGCAGATTCAGCCAATTCAACTTCTCGGTTCTCATTAGAGCTTCCACCACTGCTGCCGTCACGCTTGCGATGGAACGCTCCTTCTTGTGAACATTATGGTGCCCCGAGTGCCCGTTCGTTGTAGAACTTGTGCGGGCAATAGGTGCGCGAGAACGTGCGTCGTGTCTCCGCTCGGACGACAATACCTCTTTCTTCACCTCCACTACTGAGAAAGGTGCATAGAGCAGTCCGATCAGATCCAACTCGATCACCACCGCACCCAATGGTGGTTGCCACAATGACAACCGCTCATGCATTCTTGCTTCCTTCTCCACCATCTGTTATCTCTTCCGTGATGATCGAGCATCGGTACAAAGACCTAATTTCTTTCTAATGACTTGAATATTATTCTAATAGTTCTTCAACCTTCATCCATTTAAATAGGTTTGCTATGAGTAAAAAAACAACTACGAGAGATTATTTTACATAGTGATATATAACGTATATAGATAAAGATTTTAATTTCATGCACTTATTTCCTTACATGTGTTTTATATGAATCTAAATCATTAAATATATACTATGTATGGGTTTTAGGTTCTAACTATAAAGTATATTAGTCATTTTTGGTTTCCAATATAAGGATATGGACTGGATCGACATGGGTTATGTGTGACGAGAATATTAACAATAATATTACGAAGAGAAGTTTTCTTCGGTTATTACAATATACATGTGTTATGGTATGTATATAGTAAGTTATTAACCCCAATATTATATATATATATATATATATTAAAGAACCACGTACAAGTGAGGCCGTAGTCTTTATTGAATTATAGAAAATGATCACAAAATTGGCTAAAAATAAATGAAAATTAGATAGACTTCCCAAATTGCAAACTCAAAACACACATTAAACAATCAAAAATGTCGACACCTCAGCCAATGACAACAAATAAAGTCCCTTGGCTGCTCGTGGAAGTCGATTATAAGAATATACATGAGGGTTAATAACTTACAATATACCATAACACATGTATATTGTGACAACTGAAGCAAACTTCTCTCAGTAAAATTTTCGTTAATATTTCCGCCACACAAAACGCAAGCCAATCTAATCATTATTCTTATATATTACAACCAAAAAATCCAGATATGCTTATAATAAGAACCTAAATATCATATATAGTATATATTTAATGACTTAGATTCATAGAATACACATGTAATGAAAGAAATGAATGAGAAAGAAAGTTTTCTCATTATACGTAATATATCATTAAGTACAAATAATCTCTCGTAGTTGCTTCTTTTACTCCTAGCAAACATATTTAAATGGATAAAGGTTGAAGAACTATCTAGAATAATATTCAAGCCATTCGAAAGAGTCTCTGTGCCAATATTCGAGCATTCAGGAGAAGATAGAAGAAGGTGGAAAAGGAAGCAAGGATGTGTGAGCGATCGTCAGTATGGCAACCACAACTGGGTGCGGTCGTGATCGAGTTTGATCAGACTGCTCGATGCACCTTTCTCAGTAGTGGAGGTGAAGAGAGAGGTATCGTCGCTCGAGTCGGGGATGCAGCGCACGTTATCGTGCACCTACTGTCCGTGCAAGTTCTACAACGGGAGAGCACTTGGGAGCACCAAAACGAGCACAAGAATGAATGCTCCATCGCCAAGCGTGGCGGAAGCAGTGGTGGAAGAAGTAACTCCCTCACGGATCTCTCGTTGTCGGGAAACAGGATCTCTGGGGGATATCGGGCCACGCCGGCCTGTTCCGGCTCGAGGTTCTTGACATGAGAGACAACGAGCTGGACTCCGAGCTGTCGGCATTGCCCAAAGGCTTGGTGACCGTTCTATTTTGTAACAACTCCTTCAGTAGGGAGATCCCGAAGCGATTCTGGGAGCTGAGGCGGCTCCAGCATCTCGGCCTGTTGTTCAACTTGCTCGAAGGGACTTCCCCAGAGGCCTTGTTCTCGCTGTCAAATGTCAGTTATCTAAGCCTACTGTCGAACATTGCTGAACAACTCGCTTTCCAACATTATAGCCTGCAACAACCATCTCAGGTTCGTCGATGTGTCTAATAATAGGCTGAGCGGCATATTGCCTTCTTGTTTGAGCTCCAGCTCAAGTAAGAGGGCGGTTAGGTTTGGGGTGAACTGCTTCGCGAATCATCTACAATATCAGCATGATTCTAAGAATTGCGAGGGGGTGGCATGGAAGGTAAAGGTTCCAAAAACAGAGACATGGCGTTGATGCTCATTGTTATTGGAGGATTATCGTTATGTTGACGATTTTGCTTGCTTTTGTGATCTTGTGCAGATTCAGCCAATTCAACTTCTCGGTTCTCATTAGAGCTTCCACCGCTGTTGCCGTCACGCTTGCCAAAGGAACGCTCCTTCTTGTGAACATTATGGTGCCCCGAGTGCCCGTTCGTTGTAGAACTTGTGCGGGCAATAGGTGCGCGAGAACGTGCGTCGTGTCTTCCCTCGGGCGACAATACCTCTTTCTTCACCTCCACTACTGAGAAAGGTGCATAGAGCAGTCCGATCAGATCCATCTCGATCACCACCACACCCAATGGTGGTTGCCACAATGACGACCGCTCATGCATTCTTGCTTCCTTCTCCACCATCTGGTATCTCTTCCGTGATGCTCGAGCATTGGTACAAAGACCTAATTTCTTTCTAATGACTTGAGTATTATTCTAATAGTTCTTCAACCTTCATCCATTTAAATAGGTTTGCTATGAATAAAAAAACAACTACGAGAGATTATTTTACATCGTGATATATAACGTATATGGATAAAGATTTTATTTTCATGCCTTATTTCCTTACATGTGTTTTATATGAATTTAAATCATTAAATATATACTATGTATGGGTTTTAGGTTCTAACTATAAAGTATATCAGTCATTTTTGGTTGCCAATATAAGGATATGGATTGGATCGACATGGGTTATGTGTGACGAGAATATTAACGATAATATTATGAAAAGAAGTTTTCTTCGGTTATTACAATATACATGTGCTATGGTATGTATATAGTAAGTTATTAACCCCAATATTATATATATATATATATATATATATTAAAGAACCACTTACAAGTGAGGCCGTAGTCTTTATTGAATTTTAGAAAATGATTACAAAATTGGCTAAAAATAAATGAAAATTAGATAGACTTTCCAAATTGCAAACTCAAAACACACATTAAACAATCAAAAATGTCGACACCTCAGCCAATGACAACAAATAAAGTCCCTTGGCTACTCGTAGAAGTCGATTATAAGAATATACATGAGGGTTAATAACTTACAATATACCATAACACATGTATATTGTGACAACTGAAGCAAACTTCTCTCAGGAAAATTTTAGTTAATATTTCCGCTATACAGAACGCAAGGCAATCTAATCATTATTCTTATATATTACAACCAAAAAATCCAGATATGCTTATAATAAGAACCTAAATATCATATATAGTATATATTTAATGACTTAGATTCATAGAATACACATGTAATGAAACAAATGAATGAGAAAGAAAGTTTTCTCCATATACGTCATATATCTTTAAGTACAAATAATCTCTCGTAGTTGCTTCTTTTACTCCTAGCAAACATATTTAAATGGATAAAGGTTGAAGAACTATCTAGAATAATATATTCAAGCCATTCGAAAGAGAGAGTCTTTGTGCCAATATTCGAGCATTCAGGAGAAGATGAAGAAGGTGGAAAAGAAAGCAAGGATGTGTGAGCGATCGTCAGTGTGGCAACCACCACTGGGTGCAATCGTGATCGAGTTTGATCAGACTACTCGATGCACCTTTCTCAGTAGTGGAGGTGAAGAGAGAGCTATCGTCACTCGAGTCGGGGACGCAGCACACGTTCTCGTGCACCTACTGTCCGTGCAAGTTCTACAACGGGCGAGCAATTGGGAGCACCAAAACGAGCACAAGAATGAATGCTCCATTGCGAAACGTGGTGGAAGCAGTGCTGGAAGAAGTAACTCCCTCACGGATCTCTCGTTGTCGGGAAACATGATCTCTGGGGGGGGATATCGGGCCTTGCCGGCCTGTTCTGGCTCGAGGTTCTTGACATGAGAGACAACGAGCTGGACTCCGAGCTGTCGGCATTGCCCAAAGGCTTGGTGACCGTTCTATTTTGTAACAACTCCTTCAGTGGGGAGATCCTGAAGCGGTTCTGGGAGCTGAGGCGGCTCCAGCATCTCGACCTGTTGTTCAACTTGCTCGAAGGGACTTCCCCAGAGGCCTTGTTCTCGCTGTAGAATGTCAGTTATCTAAGCCTACTGTCGAACATTGCTGAACAAATCGCTTTCCGACAGTATAGCCTGCAGCAACCATCTCAGGTTCGTCGATGTGTCGAATAATAGGCTGAGCGGCATATTACCTTCTTGTTTGAGCTCCAGCTCAAGTAAGATGGCGGTTAGGTTTGGGGTGAACTGCTTCGCGAATCATCTACAATACCAGCATGATTCTAAGAATTGCGAGGGGGTGGCATGGAAGGTAAAGGTTCCAAAAACAGAGACATGGCATTGATGCTCATTGTTATTGGGGGATTATTGTTATGTTGACGATTTTGCATGCTTTTGTGATCTTGTGCAGATTCAGCCAATTCAACTTCTCGGTTCTCATTAGAGCTTCCACCGCTGTTGCCGTCACGCTTGCGATGGAACGCTCCTTCTTGTGAACATTATGGTGCCCCGAGTGCCCGTTCGTTGTAGAACTTGTGCGGGCAATAGGTGCACGAGAAAGTGCGCCGTGTCTCCGCTCGGGCGACAATACCTCTTTCTTCACCTCCACTACTGAGAAAGGCGCATAGAGCAGTCCGATCAGATCCAACTCGATCACCACCGCACCCAATGGTGGTTGCCACAATGACGACCGTTCATGCATTCTTGCTTCCTTCTCCACCATCTGCTATCTCTTCTGTGATGCTCGAGCATTGGTACAAAGACCTAATTTCTTTCTAATGACTTGAATATTATTCTAATAGTTCTTCAACCTTCATCCATTTAAATAGGTTTGCTATGAGTAAAAAAAACTACGAGAGATTATTTTACATAGTGATATATAACGTATATGGATAAAGATTTTATTTCCACGCACTTATTTCCTTATATGTGTTTTATATGAATCTAAATCATTAAATATATACTATGTATGGGTTTAGGTTCTAACTATAAAGTATATCAGTCATTTTTGGTTGCCGATATAAGGATATGGACTGGATCGACATGGGTTATGTGTGACGAGAATATTAATGATAATATTACGAAGAGAAGTTTTCTTCGGTTATTACAATATACATGTGTTATGGTATGTATATAGTAAGTTATTAACCCCAATATTATATATATATATATATATATATATATATATATATATATATATATATATATATTAAAGAACCACGTACAAGTGAGGCCGTAGCCTTTATTGAATTTTAGAAAATGAATAAAAAAATGTCTAAAAATAAATGAAAATTAGATAGACTTTCCCAATTGCAAACTCAAAACACACATTAAACAATCAAAAATGTCGACACCTCAGCCAATGACAACAAATAAAGTTTCTTGGCTACTCGTGGTAGTCGATTATAAGAATATACATGAGAGTTAAAAACTTACAATATACCATAACATGTATATTGTGACAACTGAAGCAAACTTCTCTCAGTAAAATTTTCGTTAATATTTCCGCCACACAAAACGCAAGCCAATCTAATCATTATTCTTATATATTACAACCAAAAAATCCAGATATGCTTATAATAAGAACCTAAATATCATATATAGTATATATTTAATGACTTAGATTCATAGAATACACATGTAATGAAAGAAATGAATGAGAAAAAAAGTTTTCTCCATATACGTCATATATCATTAAGTACAAATAATCTCTCGTAGTTGCTTCTTTTACTCCTAGCAAACATATTTAAATGGATAAAGGTTGAAGAACTATCTAGAATAATATTCAAGCCATTCGAAAGATATAGTCTTTGTGCCAATATTCGAGCATTCAGGAGAAGATAGAATAAGGTGGAAAAGAAAGCAAGGATGTGTGAGCGATCGTCAGTGTGGCAGCCACCACTGGGTGCGATCGTGATCGAGTTTGATCAGACTGCTCGATGCACCTTTCACAGTAGTGGAGGTGAAGAAAGAGGTATCGTCGCTCGAGTCGGGGACGCAACACACGTTCTCGTGCACCTACTATCCGTGCAAGTTCTACAACAGGCGAGCAATTGGGAGCACCAAAACGAGCACAAGAATTCATGCTCCATCGCCAAACATGGCGGAAGCAGTAGTGGAAGAAGTAACTCCCTCAGGGATCTCTCGTTGTCGGGAAACAGGATATCTGGGGGATATCGGGCCTTGCCGGCCTGTTCTGGCTCGAGGTTCTTGACATGAGAGACAACGAGCTGGACTCCGAGCTGTCGGCATTACCCAAAGGCTTGGTGACTGTTCTATTTTGTAACAACTCCTTCAGTGGGGAGGTCCCGAAGCGGTTCTGGGAGCTGAGGCGGCTCCAGCATCTCGACCTGTTGTTCAACTTGCTCGAAGGGACTTCCCCAGAGGCCTTGTTCTCGCTGTCGAAGGTCAGTTATCTAAGCCTACTATCGAACATTGCTAAACAACTCGCTTTCCGACAGTATAGCCTGCAGCAACCATCTCAGGTTCGTCGATGTGTCGAATAATAGGCTGAGCGGCATATTGCCTTCTTGTTTGAGCTCCAGCTCAAGTAAGAGAGCGGTTAGGTTTGGGGTGAACTGCTTCGCGAATCATCTACAATATCAGCATGATTCTAAGAATTGCGAGGGGGTGGCATGGAAGGTAAAGGTTCCAAAAACAGAGACATGGCGTTGATGCTCATTGTTATTGGGGGATTATCGTTATGTTTGACGATTTTGCTTGCTTTTGTGATCTTGTGCAGATTCAGCCAATTCAACTTCTCGGTTCTCATTAGAGCTTCCACCGCTGCTGCCGTCACGCTTGCGATGGAACGCTCCTTCTTGTGAACATTATGGTGCCCCGAGTGCCCGTTCGTTGTAGAACTTGTGCGGGCAATAGGTGCGCGAGAATGTGCGTCGTGTCTCCGATCGGGCGACAATACCTCTTTCTTCACCTCCACTACTGAGAAAGGTGCATAGAGCAGTCCGATCAGATCCATCTCGATCACCACCGCACCCAATGGTGGTTGCCACAATGACGACCGCTCATGCATTCTTGCTTCCTTCTCCACCATCTGGTATCTCTTCCGTGATGCTCGAGCATTGGTACAAAGACCTAATTTCTTTTTAATGACTTGAATATTATTCTAATAGTTCTTCAACCTTCATCCATTTAAATAGGTTTGCTATGAGTAAAAAAACAACTACGAGAGATTATTTTACATAGTGATATATACCGTATATGGATAAAGATTTTATTTTCATGCACTTATTTCCTTACATGTGTTTTATATGAATTTAAATCATTAAATATATACTATGTATGGGTTTTAGGTTCTAACTATAAAGTATATCAGTCATTTTTGGTTGCCAATATAAGGATATGGACTGGATCGACATGGGTTATGTGTGACGGGAATATTAACGATAATATTACGAAGAGAAGTTTCTTCGGTTATTACAATATACATGTGCTATGGTATGTATATAGTAAGTTATTAACCCCAATATTATATATATATATATATATATATATATATATATATATATATATATATATATATATATATATATATATATTAAAGAACCACTTACAAGTGAGGCCGTAGTCTTTATAGAATTTTAGAAAATGATTACAAAATTGGCTAAAAATAAATGAAAATTAGATAGACTTTCCAAATTGCAAACTCAAAACACACATTAAACAATCAAAAATGTCGACACCTCAACCAATGACAACAAATAAAGTCCCTTGGCTACTCGTAGAAGTCGATTATAAGAATATACATGAGGGTTAATAACTTACAATATACCATAACACATGTATATTGTGACAACTGAAGCAAACTTCTCTCAGGAAAATTTTAGTTAATATTTCCACTATACAGAACGCAAGGCAATCTAATCATTTTTCTTATATATTACAACCAAAAAATCCAGATATGCTTATAATAAGAACCTAAATATCATATATAGTATATATTTAATGACTTAGATTCATAGAATACACATGTAATGAAACAAATGAATGAGAAAGAAAGTTTTCTCCATATACGTCATATATCATTAAGTACAAATAATCTCTCGTAGTTGCTTCTTTTACTCTTAGCAAACATATTTAAATGGATAAAGGTTGAAGAACTATCTAGAATAATATATTCAAGCAATTCGAAAGAGATAGTCTTTGTGCCAATATTCGAGCATTCAGGAGAAGATGAAGAAGGTGGAAAAGAAAGCAAGGATGTGTGAGCGATCGTCAGTGTGGCAACCACCACTGGGTGCGATCGTAATCGAGTTTGATCAGACTGCTCGATGCACCTTTCTCAGTAGTGGAGGTGAAGAGAGAGCTATCGTCACTCGAGTCGGGGACGCAGCACACGTTCTCGTGCACCTACTGTCCGTGCAAGTTCTACAACGGGCGAGCACTTGGGAGCACCAAAACGAGCACAAGAATGAATGCTCCATCGCGAAACGTGGCGGAAGCAGTGCTGGAAGAAGTAACACCCTCACGGATCTCTCGTTATCGGGAAACAGGATCTCTGGGGGGGATATCGAGCCTTGCCGGCCTGTTCTGGCTCGAGGTTCTTGACATTAGAGACAACGAGCTGGACTCCGAGCTGTCGGCATTGCCCAAAGGCTTGGTGACTGTTCTATTTTGTAACAACTCCTTCAGTGGGGAGATCCCGAAGCGGTTCTGGGAGCTGAGGCGGCTCCAGCATCTCGACCTGTTGTTCAACTTGCTCGAAGGGACTTCCCCAGAGGCCTTGTTCTCGCTGTCGAATGTCAGTTATCTAAGCCTACTGTCGAACATTGCTGAACTCGCTTTCCGACAGTATAGCCTGCAGCAACCATCTCAGGTTCGTCGATGTGTCGAATAATAGGCTGAGCGGCATATTGCCTTCTTGTTTGAGCTCCAGCTCAAGTAAGAGGGCGGTTAGGTTTGGGGTAAACTTCTTCGTGAATCATCTACAATATCAGCATGATTCTAAGAATTACGAGGGGGTGGCATGGAAGGTAAAGGTTCCAAAAACAGAGACATGGCGTTGATGCACATTGTTATTGGGGGATTATCGTTATATTGACGATTTTGCTTGCTTTTGTGATCTTGTGCAGATTCAGCCAATTCAACTTCTCGGTTCTCATTAGAGCTTCCACCGCTGCTGCCGTCACGCTTGCGATGGAACGCTCCTTCTTGTGAACATTATGGTGCCCCGAGTGCCCGTTCGTTGTAGAACTTGTGCGGGCAATAGGTGCGCGAGAAAGTGCATCGTGTCTCCGCTCGAACGACAATACCTCTTTCTTCACCTCCACTACTGAGAAAGATGCATAGAGCAGTCCGATCAGATCCAACTCGATCACCACCGCACCCAATGGTGGTTGCCACAATGACGACCGTTCATGCATTCTTGCTTCCTTCTCCACCATCTGCTATCTCTTCTGTGATGCTCGAGCATTGGTACAAAGACCTAATTTCTTTCTAATGACTTGAATATTATTCTAATAGTTCTTCAACCTTCATCCATTTCAATAGGTTTGCTATGAGTAAAAAAACAACTACGAGAGATTATTTTTAAATAGTAATATATAACGTATATGGATAAAGATTTTATTTCCATGCACTTATTTCCTTACATGTGTTTTATATGAATCTAAATCATCCTTACATGTGTTTTATATGAATCTAAATCATTAAATATATACTATGTATGGGTTTAGGTTCTAACTATAAAGTATATCAGTCATTTTTGGTTGCCAATATAAGGATATGGACTGGATCGACATGGGTTATGTGTGACGAGAATATTAATGATAATATTACGAAGAGAAGTTTTCTTCGGTTATTACAATATACATGTGTTATGGTATGTATATAGTAAGTTATTAACCCCAATATTATATATATATATATATGTATATTAAAGAACCACGTACAAGTGAGGCCGTAGCCTTTATTGAATTTTAGAAAATGAATAAAAAAATGGCTAAAAATAAATGAAAATTAGATAGACTTTCCCAATTGCAAACTCAAAACACACATTAAACAATCAAAAATGTCGACACCTCAGCCAATGACAACAAATAAAGTCCCATGGCTACTCGTGGAAGTCGATTATAAGAATATACATGAGGGTTAATAACTTACAATATACCATAACACATGTATATTGTGACAACTGAAGCAAACTTCTCTCAGTAAAATTTTCATTAATATTTCCGCCATACAGAACGCAAGCCAATCTAATCATTATTCTTATATATTACAACCAAAAAATACAGATATGCTTATAATAAGAACCTAAATATCATATATAGTATATATTTAATGACTTAGATTCATAGAATACACATGTAATGAAAGAAATGAATGAGAAAGAAAGTTATCTCCATATACGTCATATATCATTAAGTACAAATAATCTCTCGTAGTTGCTTCTTTTACTCCTAGAAAACATATTTAAATGGATAAAGGTTGAAGAACTATCTAGAATAATATTCAAGCCATTCGAAAGAGATAGTCTTTGTGCCAATATTCGAGCATTCAAGAGAAGATAGAAGAAGGTGGAAAAGAAAGCAAGGATGTGTGAGCGATCGTCAGTGTGGCAACCACCACTGGGTGCGATCGTGCTCGAATTTGATCAGACTGCTCGATGCACCTTTCTCAGTAGTGGAGGTGAAGAGAGAGGTATCGTCGCTCGAGTCGGGGACGCAGCACACGTTTTCGTGCACCTACTGTCCGTGCAAGTTCTACAACGGGCGAGCAATTGGGAGCACCAAAACGAGCACAAGAATGAATGCTCCATCGCGAAAGGTGGCGGAAGCAGTGGTGGAAGAAGTAACTCCCTCACGGATCTCTCGTTGTCGGGAAACAGGATCTCTGGGGGGATATCGGGCGTTGCCGGCCTGTTCTGGCTCGAGGTTCTTTACATGAGAGACAACGAGCTGGACTCCGAGCTGTCGGCATTGCCCAAAGGCTTGGTGACCGTTCTATTTTGTAACAACTCCTTCAGTGGGGAGATCCCGAAGTGGATCTGGGAGCTGAGGCGGTTCCGTCATCTCGACCTGTTGTTCAACTTGCTCGAAGGGACTTCCCCAGAGGCCTTGTTCTCGCTGTCGAATGTCAGTTATCTAAGCCTACTGTCGAACATTGCTGGACAACTCGCTTTCCGACAGTATAGCCTGCAGCAACCATCTTAGGTTCGTCGATGTGTCGAATAATAGGCTGAGCGGCATATTGCCTTCTTGTTTGAGCTCCAGCTCAAGTAAGAGGGCGGTTGGTTTGGGGTGAACTGCTTCGCGAATCATCTACAATATCAGCATGATTCTAAGAATTGCGAGGGGGTGGCATGGAAGGTAAAGGTTCCAAAAACAGAGACATGGCGTTGATGCTCATTGTTATTGGGGGATTATCGTTATATTGACGATTTTGCTTGCTTTTGTGATCTTGTGCAGATTCAGCCAATTCAACTTCTCGGTTCTCATTAGAGCTTCCACCACTGCTGCCGTCACGCTTGCGATGGAACGCTCCTTCTTGTGAACATTATGGTGCCCCGAGTGCCCGTTCGTTGTAGAACTTGTGCGGGCAATAGGTGCGCGAGAACGTGCGTCGTGTCTCCGCTCGGACGACAATACCTCTTTCTTCACCTCCACTACTGAGAAAGGTGCATAGAGCAGTCCGATCAGATCCAACTCGATCACCACCGCACCCAATGGTGGTTGCCACAATGACAACCGCTCATGCATTCTTGCTTCCTTCTCCACCATCTGTTATCTCTTCCGTGATGATCGAGCATCGGTACAAAGACCTAATTTCTTTCTAATGACTTGAATATTATTCTAATAGTTCTTCAACCTTCATCCATTTAAATAGGTTTGCTATGAGTAAAAAAACAACTACGAGAGATTATTTTACATAGTGATATATAACGTATATGGATAAAGATTTTATTTTCATGCACTTATTTCCTTACATGTGTTTTATATGAATCTAAATCATTAAATATATACTATGTATGGGTTTTAGGTTCTAACTATAAAGTATATTAGTCATTTTTGGTTGCCAATATAAGGATATGGACTGGATCGACATGGGTTATGTGTGACGAGAATATTAACGATAATATTACGAAGAGAAGTTTTCTTCGGTTATTACAATATACATGTGTTATGGTATGTATATAGTAAGTTATTAACCCCAATATTATATATATATATATATATATATATATTAAAGAACCACGTACAAGTGAGGCCGTAGTCTCTATTGAATTATAGAAAATGATTACAAAATTGGCTAAAAATAAATGAAAATTAGATAGACTTTCCAAATTGCAAACTCAAAACACATTAAACAATCAAAAATGTCGACACCTCAGCCAATGACAACAAATAAAGTCCCTTGGCTGCTCGTGGAAGTCGATTATAAGAATATACATGAGGGTTAATAACTTACAATATACCATAACACATGTATATTGTGACAACTGAAGCAAACTTCTCTCGGTAAAATTTTCGTTAATATTTCCGCCATACAGAACGCAAGCCAATCTAATCATTATTCTTATATATTACAACCAAAAAATCCAGATATGCTTATAATAAGAACCAAAATATCATATATAGTATATATTTAATGACTTTGATTCATAGAATACACATATAATGAAAGAAATGAATGAGAAAGAGAGTTTTCTGCATATACGTCATATATCATTAAGTACAAATAATCTCTCGTAGTTGCTTCTTTTACTCCTAGCAAACATATTTAAATGGATAAAGGTTGAAGAACTATCTAGAATAATATTCAAGCCATTCGAAAGATATAGTCTTTGTGCCAATATTCGAGCATTCAGGAGAAGATTGAAGAAGGTGAAAAAGAAAGTAAGGATGTGTGAGCGATCGTCAGTGTGGCAGCCACCATTGGGTGCGATCGTGATCGAGTTTGATCAGACTGCTCGATGCACCTTTCTCAGTAGTGGAGGTGAAGAGAGAGGTATCGTCGCTCGAGTCGGGGACGCAGCACACGTTTTCGTGCACCTACTGTCCGTGCAAGTTCTACAACGGGCGAGCAATTGGGAGCACCAAACCGAGCACAAGAATGCATGCTCCATCGCCAAACATGGCGGAAGCAGTGGTGGAAGAAGTAACTCCCTCACGGATCTCTCGTTGTCGGGAAACAGGATATCAGGGGGATATCGGGCTTGCCGGCCTGTTCTGGCTCGAGGTTCTTGACATGAGAGACAACGAGCTGGACTCCGAGCTGTCGGCATTGCCCAAAGGCTTGGTGACCGTTCTATTTTGTAACAACTCCTTCAATGGGGAGATCCCGAAGCGGTTCTGGGAGCTGAGGCGGCTCCAGCATCTCGACCTGTTGTTCAACCTGCTCGAAGGGACTTCCCCAGAGGCCTTGTTCTCGCTGTCGAAGGTCAGTTATCTAAGCCTACTATCGAACATTGCTAAACAACTCGCTTTCCGACAGTATAGCCTGCAGCAACCATCTCAGGTTCGTCGATGTGTCGAATAATAGGCTGAGCGGCATATTGCCTTCTTGTTTGAGCTCCAGCTCAAGTAAGAGGGCGGTTAGGTTTGGGGTGAACTGCTTCGCGAATCATCTACAATATCAGCATGATTCTAAGAATTGCGAAGGGGTGGCATGGAAGGTAAAGGTTCCAAAAACAGAGACATGGCGTTGATGCTCATTGTTATTGGGGGATTATCGTTATGTTGACGATTTTGCTTGCTTTTGTGATCTTGTGCAGATTCAGCCAATTCAACTTCTCGGTTCTTATTAGAGCTTCCACCGCTGCTGACGTCACGCTTGCGATGGAACGCTCCTTCTTGTGAACATTATGGTGCCCCGAGTGCCCGTTCGTTGTAGAACTTGTGCGGGCAATAGGTGCGCGAGAATGTGCGTCGTGTCTCCGCTCGGGCGACAATACCTCTTTCTTCACCTCCACTACTGAGAAAGGTGCATAGAGCAGTCCGATCAGATCCATCTCGATCACCACCGCACCCAATGGTGGTTGCCACAATGACGACCGCTCATGCATTCTTGCTTCCTTCTCCACCATCTGGTATCTCTTCCGTGATGCTCGAGCATTGGTACAAAGACCTAATTTCTTTTTAATGACTTGAATATTATTCTAATAGTTCTTCAACCTTCATCCATTTAAATAGGTTTGCTATGAGTAAAAAAACAACTACGAGAGATTATTTTACATAGTGATATATACCGTATATGGATAAAGATTTTATTTTCATGCACTTATTTCCTTACATGTGTTTTATATGAATTTAAATCATTAAATATATACTATGTATGGGTTTTAGGTTCTAACTATAAAGTATATCAGTCATTTTTGGTTGCCAATATAAGGATATGGACTGGATCGACATGGGTTATGTGTGACGGGAATATTAACGATAATATTACGAAGAGAAGTTTCTTCGGTTATTACAATATACATGTGCTATGGTATGTATATAGTAAGTTATTAACCCCAATATTATATATATATATATATATATATATATATATATATATATATATATATATATATTAAAGAACCACGTACAAGTGAGGTCGTAGTCTTTATTGAATTTTAGAAAATGATTACAAAATTGGCTAAAAATAAATGAAAATTAGATAGACTTTCCAAATTGCAAACTCAAAACACACATTAAACAATCAAAAATGTCGACACCTCAGCCAATGACAACAAATAAAGTCCCTTGGCTACTCGTGGAAGTCGATTATAAGAATATACATGAGGGTTAATAACTTACAATATACCAGAACACATGTATATTGTGACAACTGAAGCAAACTTCTCTCAGTAAAATTTTCGTTAATATTTCCGCCATACAGAACGCAAACCAATCTAATCATTATTCTTATATATTACAACCAAAAAATCCAGATATGCTTATAATAAGAACCTAAATATCATATATAGTATATATTTAATGACTTAGATTCATAGAAATACACATGTAATGAAACAAATGAATGAGAAAGAAAGTTTTCTCCATATACGTCATATATCATTAAGTACAAATAATCTCTCGTAGTTGCTTCTTTTACTCCTAGCAAACATATTTAAATGGATAAAGGTTGAAGAACTATCTAGAATAATATTCAAGCCATTCGAAAGATATAATCTTTGTGCCAATATTCGAGTATTCAGGAGAGGATAAAAGAAGGTGGAAAAGAAAGCAAGGATGTGTGAGCGATCGTCAGTGTGGCAACCACCACTGGGTGCGATCGTGATCGAGTTTGATCAGACTGCTCGATGCACCTTTCTCAGTAGTGGAGGTGAAGAGAGAGGTATCGTCACTCGAGTCGGGGACGCAGCACACGTTCTCGTGCACCTACAGTCCGTGCAAGTTCTACAACGGGCGAGCAATTGGGAGCACCAAAACGAGCACAAGAATGAATGCTCCATCGCGAAACGTGGCGGAAGCAGTGGTGGAAGAAGTAACTCCCTCACGGATCTCTCGTTGTCGGGAAACAGGATCTCTGGGGGATATCGGGCCTTGCCGGCCTGTTCTGGCTCGAGGTTCTTGACATGAGAAACAACGAGCTGGACTCCGAGCTGTCGGCATTGCCCAAAGGCTTGGTGACCGTTCTATTTTGTAACAACTCCTTCAGTGGGGAGATCCCGAAGCGGTTCTGGGAGCTGAGGCGGCTCCAGCATCTCGACCTGTTGTTCAACTTGCTCGAAGGGACTTCCCCAGAGGCCTTGTTCTCGCTGTCGAATGTCAATTATCTAAGCCTACTGTCGAACATTGCTGAACAACTCGCTTTCCGACAGTATAGCCTGCAGCAACCATCTCAGGTTCGTCGATGTGTCGAATAATAGGCTGAGCGGCATATTGCCTTATTGTTTGAGCTCCAGCTCAAGTAAGAGGGTAGTTAGGTTTGGGGTGAACTGCTTCGCGAATCATCTACAATATCAGCATGATTCTAAGAATTGCGAGGGGGTGGCATGGAAGGTAAAGGTTCCAAAACAGAGACATGGCGTTGATGCTCATTGTTATTGGAGGATTATCGTTATGTTGACGATTTTGCTTGCTTTTGTGATCTTGTGCAGATTCAGCCAATTCAACTTCTCGGTTCTCATTAGAGCTTCCACCGCTGTTGCCGTCACGCTTGCGATGGAACGCTCCTTCTTGTGAACATTATGGTGCCCCGAGTGCCCGTTCGTTGTAGAACTTGTGCGGGCAATAGGTGCGCGAGAACGTGCGTCGTGTCTCTGCTCGGACGACAATACCTCTTTCTTCACCTCCACTACTGAGAAAGGTTCATAGAGCAGTCCGATCAGATCCAACTCGATCACCACCGCACCCAATGGTGGTTGCCACAATGACGACCGCTCATGCATTCTTGCTTCTCCACCATCTGTTATCTCTTCCGTGATGCTCGAGCATTGGTACAATGACCTAATTTTTTTCTAATGACTTGAATATTATTCTAATAGTTCTTCAACCTTCATCCATTTAAATAGGTTTGCTATGAGTAAAAATCCAACTACGAGAGATTATTTTACATAGTGATATATAACGTATATGGATAAAGATTTTATTTTCATGCACTTATTTCCTTACATGTGTTTTATATGAATCTAAATCATTAAATATATACTATGTATGGGTTTTAGGTTCTAACTATAAAGTATATCAGTCATTTTTGGTTGCCAATATAAGGATATGGACTGGATCAACATGGGTTATGTGTGACGAGAATATTAACGAGAATATTACGAAGAGAAGTTTTCTTCGGTTATTACAATATACATGTGTTATGGTATGTATATAGTAAGTTATTAACCCCAATATTTTATATATATATATATATTAAAGAACCGCGTACAAGTGAGGCCGTAGTATTTATTGAATTTTAGAAAATGATTACAAAATTGGCTAAAAATAAATGAAAATTAGATAGACTTTCCAAATTGCAAACTCAAAACATACATTAAACAATCAAAAATGTCGACAGCTCAGCCAATGACAACAAATAAAGTCCCTTGGCTACTCGTGGAAGTCGATTATAAGAATATACATGAGGGTTAATAACTTACAATATACCATAACATATGTATATTGTGATAACTGAAGCAAACTTCTCTCAGTAAAATTTTCGTTAATATTTCCGCCATACAGAACGCAAGTCAATCTAATCATTATTCTTATATATTACGACCAAAAAATCTAAATATGCTTATAATAAGAACCTAAATATCATATATAGTATATATTTAATGACTTAGATTCATAGAATACACATGTAATGAAAGAAATGAATGAGAAAGAAAGTTTTATCCATATACGTCATATATCATTAAGTACAAATAATCTCTCGTAGTTGCTTCTTTTACTCCTAGCAAACATATTTAAATAGATAAAGGTTGAAGAACTATCTAGAATAATATTCAAGCTATTCGAAAGAGATAGTCTTTGTGCCAATATTCGAGCATTCAGAAGAAGATAGAAGAAGGTGGAAAAGGAAGCAAGGATGTGTGAGCGATCGTCATTGTGGCAACCACCAATGGGTGCGGTCGTGATCGAGTTTGATCAGACTGCTCGATGCACCTTTCTCAGTAGTGGAGGTGAAGAGAGAGGTATTGTCGCTCGAGTCGGGGACGCAGCGCACGTTCCCGTGCACCTATTGTCCGTGCAAGTTCTACAACGGGCGAGCACTTGGGAGCACCAAAACGAGCACAATAATGAATGCTCCATCGCCAAGCATGGCGGAAGCAGTGGTGGAAGAAGTAACTCCCTCACGGATCTCTCGTTGTCAGGAAACAGGATCTTTGGGGGGTTATCGGGACTTGCCGGCCTGTTCCGGCTCAAGGTTCTTGACATGAGAGACAACGAGCTGGACTCCGAGCTGTCGGCATTGCCCAAAGGCTTGGTGACCGTTCTATTTTGTAACAACTCCTTCAGTGGGGAGATCCGAAGCGGTTCTGGGAGCTGAGGCGGCTCCAGCATCTCGACCTGTTGTTCAACTTGCTCGACGGGACTTCCCCAGAGGCCTTGTTCTCGCTGTCGAATGTCAGTTATCTAAGCCTACTATCGAACATTGCTGAACAACTCGCTTTCCGACAGTATAGCCTGCAGCAACCATCTCAGGTTCGTCGATGTGTCGAATAATAGGCTGAGCGACATATTGCCTTCTTGTTTGAGCTCCAGCTCAAGTAAGAGGGCGGTTAGGTTTGGGGAGAATTGCTTCGCGAATCATCCACAATATCAGCATGATTCTAAGAATTGCGAGGGGGTGGCGTGGAAGGTAAAGGTTCCAGAAACAGAGACATGGCGTTGATGCTCATTGTTATTGGGGGATTATCGTTATGTTGACGGTTTTGCTTGCTTTTGTGATCTTGTGCAGATTCAGCCAATTCAACTTCTGGGTTCTCATTAGAGCTTCTACCGCTGTTGCCGTCACGATTGCCGATGGAACGCTCCTTCTTGTGAACATTATGGTGTCCCCGAGTGCCCGTTCGTTGTAGAACTTGTACGGGAAATAGGTGCACGAGAACGTGCGTCGTGTCTCCTCTCAGGCGAAAATACCTCTTTCATCACCTCCACTACTGAGAAAGGTGCATAGAGCAATCCGATCAGATCCAACTCGATCACCACCGCACCCAATGGTTGTTGCCACAATGACAACCGCTCATGCATTTTTGCATCCTTCTCCACCATCTGCTATCTTCTCCGTGATGCTCGAGCATTGGTACAAAGACCTAATTTCTTTCTAATGACTTGAATATTATTCTAATAGTCCTTCAACCTTTATCCATTTAAATATATTTGCTATGAGTAAAAAAATAACTACAAGTGATTATTTTACATAGTGATATATAACGTATATAGATAAAGATTTCTTTTTCATGCACTTATTTCCTTACATGTGTATTATATTAATCTAAATCATTAAATATATACTATATATGGGGTTTAGGTTCTTCCTATAAAGTATATCAGTCATTTTTGGTTGCCAATATATAAGGATAAGGATTGGATCGACATGGGTTCTGTGTGGCGAGAATATTAACGATAGTATTACGAAGAGAAGTTTTGGATCGACATGGGTTCTGTGTGGCGAGAACATTAACGATAGTAGTATTACGAATAGAAGTTTTGGATCAACATAGGTTCTGGGTGGCGAGAATATTAACGATAATATTACGAAGAGAAGTTTTCTTCGGTTATTACAATATACATGTGTTATGGTATATATATAGTAAGTTATTAACCCCAATATGCATGAGCTTTGTTCTAGGATGGCTATATCCACTATTTGCACGACTCTAGTGTTTCATCTACTGCACCAAACACAGTGTTGTGTCTCCTCCTACATCCTCCCGATTACTTCCTCTGTGCCTTTGTCAAGTTTTGTATGTCAGCCATATTATTTGACACTTCCTAATAGAGCCCAAACAAGGATAAATAGATTGTTTTTTCAAAAATCCTCTAAGACAACATCACCCCATCAATCTGCCCAGTTTGCTTGCTTTGTGTCTACACAGTGTTTTAAAAACCGAATCGGAGATTGACCCAAACAAATTAATAGGTCTATTCAAACTGATTCAACCAATTGATTAAACCACTGGGTTAACCTAAGTAGTCCAAGTTCAGTTCCTTCTATACGCTGATTTTTACAAAAATATAAATTTTCAATCGATTTAAAAAAAAACGGTGGGTCAATAGTGACCCGGACTGGAAAAGCTACCGTCACGGGATAACCGGTTGAACCGGTCGATCCGGTCCGGTTTTTGAAACACTGGTCTATACTGAAAGGCGCATATCGTTTTTTCCGACGTTCATGATTTGAAAATAGTTGCCAGTAGTAAATATTCCACACCATTGTTAATTTTCAGAGCATCATGTTGGAAAAGAACGAAGAACAAGAATCAATTGATTGAACTAAGATGTTTTGATAAAGAATAAGATTCATCACGGTCCTTTACCAGTTCATGACAAGGTTTTGTGGTACCGAGTAGTTTTGACCTATGATTATATGATTTTGACATCATGCATAGCAATGTTCTGAAAGGAAACATATCACTGATTTATGTTTAACAAAGTCGAAAGTGAGGAATCGGGAATGAAAATATCTAATCTTCAAAAAGGTTTATATATCAAATTGAGAAGGTATCCTTGATTTACTTGGAAACAATTATAAGGTCTAGCTTTAAATAATTGAGTCCCAAAATGTGATTCATAAGGCATAAGTATACACAAGTTACCTGCCAAGTTTTGATAAGGATTTCGTTATCAGTACTGATCAATGTGGCAGTTTCCACCATCACATTCCTGACATGTTCCTTCGTGTTATTAGCTCCTAAACTCCCACAATGCTGATCCCCCACATCAATCCAAACAAAAAATTAGTCAGTGATTTTTTTGAGCATGAGTGCAATGATATTTCATGGAAGAAGTTGCATATAGACCTGATACCAGGACCCAGTCCTCAAACTATATTTCTGGCTTTGATGTCCTCTGATCCTGCTGTGATCAATATACAATCGGTTCCTACAATTTCACATACACATCAAAAGCATTAAGCATTTGGTAATGATTGCAGAATACATACTAAAGTAATGTACCTGTTTCTATGTAGCAATCTGCATGTCGTGTTCTGTGCTCGAAATATATGAATGCCAATAGTGTTTGGGCTAGTTTTGGGCGCCATGTTGAGCTTCGAGGCTTTGACATTGTTTGGACATGTCGATATTTAGATGAAACTGCTGGCTGTCTTTCATCCTAGAGTTCCCTATATTCATGTCATGGCATAGACTAAAGTTCACGGCCTATATGTAAAAACACACAAGGAAACGGGTCACATATCATTGGATTCTTCTTTGTCGAGATCATAAAGACATTACGTACCGTCGGTCCTTTGAGGCATGGCAGAGCGTGATTCTTCTTGCAAGAATTATGTCACCATTCCTGTCCCTTGGTGTTGATTGTGCCCCCACCGTGGACTACTAGACTGGATACATGGTAGAAGAGGATCAACTGCCTCCTATTTCAGTACAAAATGTTCCAGGGAGCTTCAAGTATTCCCTTGATCTGAAGATACAGTCAAAGTATTTTTTTTTTAATTCTATTACACAATGTGATGGGGCTAATAGGCGCTACATGATTCTAACAAAAAGGAACTCAAAAAGGAATCAGACTAGCTAAATTTTCACAGATCAACAGTATCTTTCTCAGCTAATATTAGAAATACTCGGTCGATTCTTTTACAACTTTTCCAATATGTCCTTGTCTCATGAATAGAATTGATCTCATTTTAACAGTGCTACGAACTGATACCTGGTTTTCTACACAGTCGTCCGAAGGATAGGACCATCAAAGCTGCAGAATTTAGGCTGGGGAAATATTTTAACAGTGATATTAGAAATATTTCTTAATGTGCACTTAGTTCTTTTAACCAATTTTAGTTGGGTACAGTTCTTTTAAGTAAAGCTAAAACCAACTTAAAAGTTCATGCTAAGCATCATATCTGTAGCAGTATAATACAAAAAGCCTAAATCAAACAATATGTTGTTAGCTTCATAATTTGAATTGGCCATAACTCTAACACTGTTTTTTTTGGATAGGGAGGACCATTCCAGAATGTTCCCACGGGGCGTAGAGAAGGCTTCATCTCAAATGCTTCGGAAGCCAATACTCAAATTCCTAGTCCATTATTTAACTTCAGCTCTTTCCAGACATCTTTTGCTAAGGATTAAATGTGACAGATCTAGTTCTCCTCTCTGGTAAGCTATTTTAATATCAACTTATGGTCCTATAATTGACATTATTTTAGAGGGTACGGATCGCTTGACACAACAGTAAGGCTTAGCAATTGCATCTTTGACCCCTTCTTGATCCTAGCCAGTAGCGTAGCAAGAATTTGTATCTACGGGGAGCGATGCTTACTATTAAATTTTTTTTACAATAAACACATATAATTTCCATATATTAATACCAAATATCATATTACTGGACTATTACGAATATGAATATTATAAAATATCAACCCAAGTAATGGATTAATACGAATATGAACAATATGATTTCAAGATTCAAGAGAGACTCCATGAGGTTTGTGTCACATTTTTCACATTTAGATCCAGTATGAATTTAAGTGATGGACAGTTGTGGGAATAAATCACATAGGACCGTGTTGCTCCAAACGAAAAGTTATAATTACTTGATTTAAGATAATTGAACAATCTTTGAGCAATGTGATATCATATTTCTACTAAGGTATAAGAGGTTGAAAGATGGAGAACAAAAGAACCTCAAAGCAAAAGCTTGTATATATTTTTGAGAAATATAACTTTGTTATTCCTAGCCACCATGTCCAACTTTGCAGTAACCATAGTATCAGTGCATTTCAGTTCTTCAATAATCAATATGTCTGTTGATGGCATCATCTAATACTTTGAACTTAGAAAAAGTCTACAAGCTTGTCATTTTTATTATCAAGTCATATACTATTCTCTGTGTTTAGATAGATATACATACAATCTATATAAATAAATAAATAAATTCAGAATCTAACCATCTATATAAATAAAATAAAAGCAAAATAAAACAAATCAAAATCCAAAAATAGAGTCCTTTTTTGTTCACCCACCAAAACTATGTGGATGTTCACCCTTCCACTTAAGGGTGCCACGTGTCAAACCACTAGTGTGGATGTCCACCAAACCACTCCCAAAGTGATTTTTGTTGGGATAAAAATGACACGCGACAACCCTTTAGTGGAACGGTGAACATCTACCATAGTTTTAGTGGGTGAACAAAAATAGCTCAAAATAAAATCAGGAGGCACAGCTACACCCCCTTGGGACAACGTGGCTACGCCACTGATAACTATACCAATTAGCGATATATAGCTCTTCTCTATAGTTGTTTACATTTATTTTCCCTAGCTAGCTAACTACGTACAAGCAACACTTTGGATTCTTATTAGGGGCTCACACTATTGGCGTTTCACACTGCTCATCCTTTAGCAAAAGGCTATACAACTTCACAGGGAAGGACGACGAGGACCCCTGGCAGTTCCTACATTGCAAACTTGAAGAAACTCAAATGCACAGTTGCAAATGACACCACTAATATAGTCGAGATGGACCTTGGGAGTTTTAAGAACTTTCAATCTCGGCTACTATAATAACATACTTAAGAGGAGAGGCATATTCCTGTCGGACGCAGCTTTAACAACCAACTCCCCAAGCGAGAATCTGATTGTCAGTCTCGTCACTAGTCCACTAGATAAATTCCTCCAAGAATTTTCTTTGGCTATGTAGAAGATGGGAAGGATTCAGGTGAAGACAGGTTCTTCAGGTCATATCAGGAAGAACTACGCAGTCGTGAATAGCTAAATGCAAATATGTTTCCTCGGTTTTATTTCATTTTCTTTTGCACTTAATGGTTGTGAGTTTGTACTAAAAATCTAAAATCAAGTTTGTGGTGATGGATACATGACAATAATATTTTCTTTCTATGTTGCTAGTCATGTGGTGATAGATGCAAATATCTTTTGCTTTTGATACGTCCTCTTTAAGACTTTTGCTGAAGAGCACATATGCTTTAATTTTATTTACTCAACTTGTATAAATCATGTACATACTTACCTAAGTTCTTCAGGTAGCTACAATTCAATCCAATTTGATTTTTTGTCATGTATCCAATACCCTATGTTCTTGTTTTCCATTGTGGAATTGATATCCTAAAAGGAATATTTCCGATTCGCATATGTATAAATATCTTTCTTTCATATACCTTGAGGAAACATCTTCAACTTTTCTATCTCTAAAACATCTTCGATCTTGAGGAAACATCTTTCACATATCTATAAATATCTTTCTTTCATATGTACATATTATATATATGCTTCTAACTCCATTTCTTTTTCCTTTTCTTGGTTACATCTTTCACATATGTATAAATATCTTTCTTTCATATGTACATGTTCTATCTCTGCTTCTAACTCCATTTCTTTTTACTTTTCTTGGTTAAAGTTTTGTGGAACGGGATTCCAATAGAAACTTCTTTGAAGAAATTATGTAACTACACCGTGTAGAAGCGCTCACACAGACACATGTTCCAATCAGGCCAAAGGTAGAATCTTCTTTGAAGAAATTATGTAACTACACCAAATATACACACACACACACACACACTAGTAAATTCACGTGACGCACGTAAAAAATTGCGTTGTACGTATAAACAAAACTATAATATTACTAAAAAATTAGATAAAAATTTAAATTATATTGGAATATTTTAAATATGATTGGAATATATTTTAATTATAATTTGTTATAAATATTTTTTTGTATTTTAGATATGTGTTTAATTAGATAATACTCTGTAGTTAGTTTAAATATAATTTAAATTTTGAATATATTTTAGGATTTGGTATATGTTCAGTTGGTTTTTAATTTTTTTTTCTCAACTAAGTGAATGGTAGTTAAACTTTTTTTAATTTTTTTATATATCAATAATTGATGATATGCATACGGCTTAGATGGCTCATGTTTGAGCGTTTCTAAGCCTTATTATAATAGTAGAGATATCTAGGGGTGAGCGTTTTTCGGTTTTGGACCGAAAATAGAACCGAATAAGAGATTCGGTTTCGGTTTTGGGCTTCGGTCCAAAACTAAAAATCGAATAAGACTCATGCAATTATACAAATATCCTCAATTCTATCCATATATTGTGATTAAAATATGTATAATTTGAAAGCAACAATAGTATGTATGTGTTTTGAAACCAAACTTTGGTAATTTAACAACTAGTCTAACTTTGAACGCAATGTGTGAATAAAAATTACAATTTTTAATATCATTTAATCACGATTCTAATTTTGGATCCTACCCATTAAACAATAGAAATAGTCCAACCGAACAAACCGAATAAACTGAATCATTATTCGGTTCGGTTTTGGCTAATTTTGATTCGGTCTTGGATTTTTAGAATTTCGGTTTCTTCGGTTTTGACTATTTCGGTTCGGTTCGGATGAAACATAATAAACCGATTGCTCACCCCTAGAGATATCTCCGAACAAACAAAAATTGCAACCATATCTCGTTACCATAATTTTAATCATACACATAATAAATAAATAAAAGTGTGAATCGAGACACAATCAGAAAAAAATATCAAAAAAAAGGGGTGTGAATCCTGACAGGAGAAACAAATTAACCATATGAAAATATCCAAAATTGGGTGTGAATCGAGACACGCAATCAGAAGAAAAAAAAAAACCTGACATTAGAAACAAATTAACCATAGGAAAATATCAAGTCCTTTCTCAACCTCTTTATAAACACAATCAGACATAATAATAAAAATCATTTGTTGGAGGAAATTGGAATCAAACAAAAAAAAACTTCATGTGACACAAAAATACTTACATATGAAGGAAGGGTTCTATTCTTCGATCAGTTAAAATCCGTAGGTGATGCTTTTATTCGCTTCAAATTCTGCAAAGGTTCAGGGCAGCCGGCTAGGGTTAGGAGGAGATCATATTCTGTGGGAGAATTCTCGGTGGGGTTTTAAGAGGGAAATAAATTAGCAGAGAAATTATTGGAGGGAAACAAATTTGGAAAGAAAATAAAGACCCGGTATTCTATGCTTTAAATTTTTATGACTTTTAGTTGTGTTTGATTACAAGATCAAAAATATATGGAAAATAAATTAATTTTATAAAATTATTTTCGTAGGAAACAAATTCATGGAATTTTGAAAAAAAATCATAGAAAACTTAATTTGGTGTTTGATTGTCATTATTGTCCACGAAAAATATTCTTTTTCATGAAAAATAGTATTTTCTTATAGGTTGGGCAAGTTTTACTTTTCACCATTTTGGAGAAAAATATAAAAAATTATAGTTTTTGAAAAATTATTCCATAGAAAATATAATCTATCAAACACTACAATTGTTGAAAAATTTGTGATGAAAATATTTTAAAATATCTTGAATTAAAAACATAAAACAAGTACATAAAATTTTAAAATAACACCACCACCAACAACATTGAAATAATAAAGTCTAAACATTACAACAACAATAAAATTAAAAGGTGGTGTGCAACATTTTTATAGAAAAAAAAAAGTGCGGCATTAGGGAGAGACTAATTAAAAAGTTAGTACAAAATTTTATGTATACATATTATAAAATAATGTTAATAATATTAAATAATATAATGTATATGATTATATTAAATAAATGTGGAGGTGAATTTATGTAGAAATAAATAATAGTTGTTTATTATTTAAGAAATGATGTGTTGGAGTTGTAAAATTTTGACAATAGCATAATATTGTAATATTTCTTTTGGGGTCCTCAAATTGAGAAAAAAAAATTAGGATGGATTAGAGATGGCCTTACATCCAAACTTCATCTAATTCTTCGATGTTTTATTGTGGAATGTTAGAATATCATGCCATGCCGACTTTACCAAAAATGAAGGAAATAAAAGTAAAAAAAATTCAATTTTACGATAAAATGTCGATATTTTTTGACGTTGACTGCAAAATGTTGGTATATTATGCCTAAACCGAATTTAAATAAACGTCGAAAAAAATAAACGCCAAAAAAGCCATAATTTCTTGTAGTGAAACCCCATGTCTTTCTTTAGCCGTGACGGTACTTCGGAATACTAAAGTACTCCGTACTTTATATATATATAGGAATCCTGTACTGGTGCGATGCAGGTGTGGATCCTCGAGCTAGGAATGTGGCTCTCGGGCTAGGAATTTGTAACACAATTACCTTCTTCCAAAATAGGGATCCCCGCACTTAAGCATCCCCACATTTGGATTTTTTTTTACCGCTCAGATTTAGATCAAAATCTGACAAGAAATTAGATAGTTTAAGAATCTAATCTGAATGGTAAAAAAAGATAATCAAACAGTTGCTATTGTGGAAAATATGTGGGGATGTTTAAGTGCGAAAATCTTGATCCCTACTCGCATATATATATATATATATATATATATATATATATATATATATATATATATATATATATATATGGTCGATCCGGGACCATTTTTGAATGGTCAAAAAAGACAATCAAACGGCTGCTACTAGCACCCAGCACCTCTTTAATTATTGATGTAACTGAAATCTGAATATGCATACACTACTCCCTCGGGGTATCTACTAGGTCGGTACAGGCCCACTTTGATCGAGTTTGATTTGGTCTGGCCGGAGCGGTTCAGTTGCGGATCAGAGATCGAGTCTGGCCAAGTAAACTAAAACCCAAATCCAGGCCGACCCAAAACATGGATATTTGCGGGGCGGATATTTGCAGGTTGGGCCAGGTTGTTCCAGTTTATTTTTTATAAAAAAATATTGGATTTTGGGTTTGGGTATAGCTATTTATTTATTAAAAAAGGTTTTGGCTTTGGGCCCGGCTATACCGCTTTATATATATAAAAAAAACTTGGGATTTATATATATATATATATATATATATATATATATATATATAATTTTTTATTCTTTTTTATGTCCATTCTTGGCCTACTCGAATCCGTGGCAGAGCCACCCAGCAAATCCGAGCGGAGTGGGGTTTACAACCTAGAGTGCTCAACATGGAGACCCCCCTTTCCGCGGAGAGGGGTCTACAACCCTGGTCACCCAACAGGGAGACCCCACCCCCATCCAAGTAGGCTTGGTACACCCATGGCACAAAGCCACCCAGTCGGCGTCCACGGAGGGGGGCTCGAACCGAGGTATCCCCCACAGGAGCCCCCCATTGTAACCACTAGGCCACAACCCTTGGACTATATATATATATATATATATATATATATATATATATATATATAAGACATTTATTGTAGAAATATTTTAAGGCCAAATATGACATGTACAAACATTTTAAGGCCAAAAAAATATAATCATCTTCCATAATATAACGAGACTTCAAAACGGCTCAAAAGTGAGCCGTCTAAGTCGTATGTATATATATCATCAATTTATTATTTATAAAAAATTAAAATTACATACAAAATTATTGAAAAAATTAAATATGTTATAACAATACAAGGATTCAAACTAAACCAACCAGGAAGAATACCTCCCAATTTAACAAAATGAGTTACAAGTGTTTTTTGTTTATGATTAGATAATATTAAGTAGCTAACTGTTTTCAAGACTCTTTATGAAAAGTAGAAATATGTCCATAACTAATTATAATCAAATATATAACAAATGTTAATTAAAATATAATAATATATATAATAAATTTTAAATTAAATATATTTAAATAATTTTATACTAATATCAAAAGGAATAAATTATTTTACGTGCAATGCACGTGAATTTAAATATTTTTTAATAACTACCATATATGCTAATAGTGTCACGCCTCGCGCTCACGATATTGGCCATAATTTTTTAGGAACTATCGTGAAAGCATTGGTTCATGTAGTTATACTTTCACGTAAGTCAAACCTTCACTCTGTTTGCCATTAAAATTTGGATTGCTTTAATAACAAACTAAAGAAATTACAAAGAGGTCATAGACAGACAATCTAAGTACAAATTTTGATTCTGGGGGTGACGATGGAGATTGAGTGCTGTAGTGACTCTTTTACTCCGTTGACGATCCGATGTAGGAGCAAGGAAGCTCTTCTCTGTTCTCTCTCTTGTGCCTGTTGCTCGACTGGGGGTGGTCTAGTCTCTCTGAAGCAGAAAAAAATCAGCCTTTAGAATGTTCAAGTTGCTCTTATTTATAGCCATCGTGCGGATGAGCCATAGGTGCCGCATATGCCTCTGTTTGGTGGCCGCATAAGGCTCCTTCAACAGAATGCGGTTGTAACTGTAGCTGCATGCCATGGGCTGATTGACACGTGGTCTTGGTTGAGATATGTTGTTAAAGAGATCCCGGGGCTATTTTTAACCCGTTGTGTGTGTGACTTTGTTAGCTGGACACGTAGTCAGCACTGATCATGCGAGAAATCTTTTTCAATTGTAACAAAAAAGATCCTGTGAACCGAGAGCCACATAACATCATGGCCGCATACGGGCTCTAGTTTGGCCTTGGTCGGATGGATACTCTGGCCGCATGATGGCGAGGCCGCATGGGTCTTGTAGCCGCATACGTAATCTCGTTTGGCCTTGGTCGGATGGACACTCTGGCCGCATGATGGCGAGGCCGCATGGGTCTTGTAGCCGCATACGTACTCTCGTTTGGCCTTGGTCGGATGGACACTCTGGTCGCATGTTGACGAGGTCACATGGGTTTTGTAGCTGCATACGCGCTCTCGTTTGGCCTTGGTCGGATGGACACTCTGGTCGCATGTTGACGAGGTCACATTGGTTTTGTAGCTGCATACGCGCTCTCGTTTGGCCTTGGTTTGATGGACACTCTGGCCGCATGATGGCGAGGCCGCATGGGTCTTGTAGCCGCATACGTGCTCTCATTTGGCCTTGGTCGAATGGACACTCTGGCCGCATGTTGACGAGGTCGCATGGGTCTTGTAGCTGCATACATGCTCTCGTTTGTCCTTTGTCGGATGGACACTCTAGCCGCATATTGACTAGGCCGCATGGGGCCGTAGCCACATAGGTGAGGACATGTAGCATGTCGTGTCTATCGGGGCTATTAATGCATGATGTGACTTTCTGTCGTTTGGCATGTTGCCCCATTCGCGAATCTTAAGGCGCTCAGAACTTTGTCATCGAAGACTCCGTCGAGGGCTTTGTATGCGGCCTCTTACTCTGAGGCTGTCCAGGCCACATGAAGGCTGTTTATGCTCTTATGCTGCTCCAAGGGTCATGAGCTCTATGCGGCCTGCAGAATTTTCATGCTTCTATAAGACCCCCTTCAAAGTTTCCAAAATGACAAATTTGGAATACTTTGAATAAGAAGCATGGTCGAGGACTTTTGGCCGCATAGGAAGGGCATGTCGCATAGTATCGTTGTCGCATAGAGGGCTCTGACAGGCTGTCCGATCATTTAATGAGGATATTTGACCGAATTTTCTTTGGATTTGGGGTCTATCGCATAGGGGATCACGTGGATCGAGGAGTTAGATTTATTCTTATAACTACTTTGGTTCACAGCCTCAATCTTTTTTTACGACTTTTGAAGCCTATAAATAGGCGGCTAGGAGGAGAGAGAGAGCTTTATTCTCTCTGCTTTGTTTCCTCTTCTTTGTAAAGAATGCTGATGGTTGCGGCTCTCCTTGCTGAGGAATTTGTCTGGGGCGGTCTTGATCCTTGCCCCCCTAATTCTGGTGCTTTATTCGGAGGTAGGGGAGCACCTTGTTCTTCGTGTCGAGCTTCCATGGACACAGAGACACCCATGCACAGTCTTGCTGCGTGGATGATAAATCGTCTATAGAATACGCGAAGACTTTTTACACACCCTTGCCGCATGGATAAGAGATCATCATGAACATGGGCAGGCTTTCTTCATTAGTCTGTCGCATGGATGGGAAACCATCATGTGGCAACTAAGATCATGCCGCATGGATGAAGGCTCGACCTGGACATGCGATAACTATGACTCTGTCGCACGGAGGAAGGTTCGATACGGACATGCGACTACCATGGCTCTGTCGCATGGATAAAAGCTTAACCCGACATGCGACCATCGTGGCTCTGCCACATGGAAGATACCTCATGCGCCGACTAGGTTCTACCGCATAGACGTCAACTTTGTCTTTTTATGCTGATGTCATATGTTTTCCTTATGCAGGTTTGTTCCCCATTGCACGGCTCATAATGGAGCATGGAAGGATATCATAACACTCATTGTTCGGGGTGAAGACCAACTTTATGTGGCGATTCGCCAAGAACTGATCCATGAGACGAAGATGAACATCCTGCGTTATGCGCTGAGCTGTCCTTATTCATGAAGCTTGCCAGTTGCGTTTCTCTCCTTTATGCATTTTGCTACCGGCCGGAAGATTGCGGGGTCGATAAGAGGGTTTGGATTAATTTCCATTCCTGCCGTCGGTCCTCCCGCATGATTATAGAGCGCCTGCTCCTGCTCCTCCCTTGCTATCCGTCGGTATGGGTTCTTTTCCATATACTGAGGTTTGCATTGTGGAGGGATGATCCAGAAAGCATTGAGTTCTACTGCGGGCTCGACTTGTGTCAGTATTAACGACAGCACGGAGGGGCGCTTCTAATGAAAAAGATTCGTATCAGTGAGACTTCGTGGAAACTCTTAAAATAGGTTTCCATCATATGGTACTCATGACCTTGAATACTAATGAAAACCCCTTGAATGTAATGGATTTCTATCATATGTACTCATGATCTTGAATATTAATCAATAAAGTCTCTCATTTTTTAGAATTTTGTATGTTGTGGACTTTTGGGTATTGTACTAGAGGTGATATGGACGTAGTACAACACCGTAGTCGTTTAGAGACTTTTGGGTATGTTGTGGATCTTTGGTGGACTTGTCACTTCTTGTGCACTAGAGTGCTAGTGGTAGGTTCGAGACAAGCCCTGCCAGAGGTGATATGGACGTAGCAAATTTTGTGGACCTAACACCGCTGGTGTACTTAGAGTTTAGTATGGGTGCGAAGTTGAGATGACAACCGATATCAGAGGTAGGGATAATCGATAGCCAAACCCGAGAGGTTTTGCTCAGAGGTAATATAGACATGGCAAACACGGCCGGAGAGAAATATTAGGATAGTAGTTCAGAGGTAATATGAATGTGAACCAATGTCCGAGAACACATTGAGGAGTGATTTGCTGGTTGTGGTCTACCCGGGAATATAGATAGACCTGAGGTTTTCTCCACTTGGGAGATTTTTAGGCCGATAAAAAGGTAATATAGACATGGCTAGCGTCTAACGAGACTGGTTTTTGAGTGGTCCCTGCCGGAGTATGCAGGTGGACCTGAGGATTGTTCTGCTGGGGAGCTTTTGAGGATCCATTATCTGTTGCATATCCAGGACTCCTGAATACCGATAATGTCTTGTCGTGCATATGCACTTGTTGGGGATTGTTCAAGGAGTGGGAACCCTATACATCTTTATTGTCATGCTGGGGATAGAGAGAAGTACATGCCTAGTCTTAGATATAGTATTTTTTCAGAAACTTGTCGTTGATGGGCATCATGAGCAAGTCGTCGTTGGGTTTCGACAGTCGGTAGGTGCCGTTGCAGAATACAGATTTTACGATGAACGAGCCTTCCTATTTGGGTTGGAACTTGCCGGCTGTCTTGTGGGTCACAAACATCGGCCTCCTTACTGTCAGGACGAGATCACCCACTCGGTAGGTCCTCTTCTTAACCCATTTGTTGAAGGCTCTCGAGAGACGCATTTGGTATAGCTAAATGCACTGTTGAGCCAAGAGACATTTCTTGTCGAGTGCTTCTAGCTCTTGTAGCCATCGACGATGATTGTCGTCAACCTTTAACTGGTTGGAGAGAGCCACTTGGAGCAAGGGAATCTAGATCTCAAAGGAAAGGAATGCTTTGCTCTCGTAGACCAAGGAGAAAGGCGTACTGTCGGTTGGTGTTCGGATCATTGTGCGGTAGGCCCATAGACATTCGTCGATCTTCTCGTTCCAGACGCGCTTATTAGAAGACCCGAACTTCTTGAGGAGCTTGATGACAGTTTTGTTAAACACCTCAGCCAAACCATTCGCTGCTGGGTTGTAGGCAGTCGACGCTATATTATGAATCCGATTTTTGTCGCAAAATTGGTAAACGCATGACTTATAAACTATGGACCATTGTCACGGACGATCCTTCGTGGAAAGCCGAAGTGGTATATGACGTGATGCTTGACGAAGTTGATCACGTTGATGTCTTGACTTTTGCCAGTGGTACTGTATTCGCCCACTTGGAGAAGTATTCGGTAATGGCCAGGATGAAACATGTCCCTTGGACGAAGATGAACTAATTGGTCCAATGATATCCATCTCTATGCCTCGAATGGCCAAGACGCAACTGTCGGATGTAGAAACTTTGAGGGTTGGTGGATGAAGTCTGCGTGGATCTGGCATGCTTGGCACTTCCTGTAAATCCCCTGATTTTTCAGAAATTTTTAATTTGGATTTTTCACAATTTTTCGTAATTTTCTAGGATTGTTTTGTTTTTAAAACCTAGGCTTTTTGTAATTAAATGATTTTTAATTTTTGTTAATATTAAAATATTATAGAAATAATATTTTATGGTGTAAAATGGAAAACCGGACATATGGTAATTTTTTGTGAATTTATTTGACTCCGAAAGCATTTTTAAAGCCCTAAAAACTATTTTAAAATAAACCAAATTAAACCCTGAAATAAACCGGGTTTATTTGAAATAAACCAAACCAACCCAGACCCGGTTCAAATGAACCAAACCCAACTTTATTGGGTCGGGTCAGATCTAAATCCGAAACCCGCAGACCCAAACCCACACTTAAAATACTAGCGGGTCGGGCCGGATTCATGTGAACCCGACCCGCGGACCCGGACCCGAACCCGAAACCTAATCCTAATCTGAACCCTAACCCTAACTCTAGTCGGACTACTGTTCCGACCACCCTATATATCCCCTCTGCCGGCCGCCGGACCCCTAATCTCCAGCCGCTCCGACCCCGCAGCCCCAGCCGACGACCTAGTCCGCCCAACACCACCACCATCAACCTCATCCCTCGGCCGCCCTCGCCTCACCGCTCCGCCCTCGATGACCCCACAGCCCCTCGACAGCCCCCGTCGTCCCCGGCCAAACCCTCGCCGCTGCCACCACCCCACCTCCCTCGGCCCGTCCCTCTTCCTCCGCCTCGACCACCTCCTTCGACCCGTCCCCGACGAACTCCACCGCCATTACAAGCTCCTCCCCAACTTCCTCCTCCGTTCTCCCCCGACTCCCCCTCCATCTATCCCCGCTGCCCGAGTCTCCGGTCACCACCAGCACTTCACCTCCACCCTCGTACCCGACGTCTCCCCGTCCTTCGCCGTGCCCAGCCCCGTGCCCTAGCCACCAGCTCTGCCCCGCTGCCTGTGCCCTAGCCACCCCGATCTGGTCGCCTCCGCCTGAGCAGCCACGGCGAGTCTCCGCTGCCCTATCTCTGACACGCTGACACAGACACCGCAGAATCCGGACACGGCCGCTCTCTGAACCAGGACACGGCAGAACCACAAGACACAGCTCGTGTCGAAGAGACACTCGGACACGAGAAATCATCGTTCACGGAGCCCTGTTCAGGTAATCCGTTCTCTCTCCTCGCTGCCCTGTTTTCCGTTCCGTCAATTATGACGCGTAGACTGTGTGACCCCCTCGATGCCCATGCAACCCGCTCGGTGCGTCGCGTCCTGTGGCGATCGCAAACCGCGATCCAAAAACAGGAAAACCAACACCCCGTTTCACCCCAAAACTGAGTATGCCTCGCCAAACGGGACGACTTGGTCCCGTGTGGTCTTTACGGAAACGTACGCGCCGTTGATACGGACGTACAGAATTTTGCTGAAGTTGATTTGGGTGTGCGTGCACACCGGAATCAACGCGTATCCGCCGACAACGCCCTATATACGCCCATTCTGGAATACGTCATAACTTTGTGTACACACGTCGGATCGAAACGAAACTTGTGCCATCAGACTCGTAGCAATACACTGGTCCTGTGACCCAAGTTTGGTTCGTTTCTGAGAACGTTGACAAAATTGCGTATCGTAGGTCCCATAGGCTCCACTTGACGGGCGATTTTGTGATCGGCTCATCGGAATCCAATTCTGGAAGTTCCGTTGGGTTCTTATCATCGTTCCGGACTTGTTGACACTAAGTTTGACGAATTTGGAGACCTTTCACCCTGACACATTTTTTGGTGCAAAGTGTCCCACATGTGGACCCCGCTTGACTCGGAAATGTCATTTTTGCCCCTGTGTCCAAATTGGACTCAAGGACAGGCGTTTCTAGCTATTTGATATTTTTGGATATGATGGTGATGTTTATTTCAGCAACCGGAGTAGTACCTGCAGATCACACTGAGACCAAAGCTCAGTCGGAGCCAGAACCACATGCAAGTGTATCGTGCCAAACTTTGCAGTCTTGTTACATATTTTCTTGCCTTATTTATATATTATTGTACATGCTTGAGCTAGGACCGTGTGACTTACTTAGCGTCCGATTATAGTCGGGTGCCAACACCATACGTGGAGTTGTGTAGGGTCACCTAGAGTTGGATATCGTGACCCCTTTACATTCTCGTATTGGTCTTATCAAGTACATTATACCCATGACACTTGACACTATTCATGTGATAGAATCTTCCTGAGATATTCTTGGTGATTCTGTATAGGATATAGGTTTATGACATACACAGTTTACATGCTTAGATTTTATCCTGAATTGTTGCATTAGTTATGGTCTTGCATGACATGGACATGTGCATCGTGAACTGTGACGTGAGATTACATTGGATGGGGAGAGTTTTACCGTATAAAAGGCTGATTATATTATATATATTGTCATCTGGATGTGTCTTAGTCTCTGTCACAGAGCTTTGGCACCAATTCTGGCCCTTCGAGAAAAAACTGCTATGGGTTTCTCCGACACTGATCCTGTAGTAGTCTCAGCCCGAGTATGACTAAAACTCTCAACTTGCATATCACTTAGCTGGTTATATATTTACCCTATTGTTCCTTTATTGTTGCACTGATTTATTTTGGCTTGAGTTATTTTGTACCTTGCTATGTCCCCTGAGGACCTGGATCCGGATTGTGTCCCCAGGGTTAGCTGACGAGATCTATCCCGAGGTATACGGGACCGGAGCATTAGCATTAGCAGAAGCAGGTGCCTACATTGAAGCTGAACCAGGATCCAAGGATGAGATCGTACCAGAGGACTTCTCCTGAGTATTGGCTTGAGATACTCATTTATTTCTGTTTTTAGTTATTCTATTTCCAGTCTATTACATTGATGTACCAAACTTGTTCTCAGATTGTTCTCCGAGACACTTTTATTGAGATTTGTTAGTTTCTTTTATACTTATTTATTCTAGCATTGATCTGTGATTATCTGTTGTGGATGAGATTAGATTAGATTGTGACTTGTATTATTGGACCTACTTATTGATGTATTACAGCTTAAGTATGCCCCGATGGATCCATTAAATTGGGTTTGTCCATCGGTACGTGCTGCTGGCCATTGCCACGTGTCTAGTCCCTCGATATTTTGGGACTGGGGCGTGACACTTCTTGTCACAACCCTCACTCGGATATTCGGGTACGAGTACGTGGGTACGTCCAGCCTACGTTGTAGCATCAGCGGTAGAACATTATCTGGGTCACCTCTATTATCTAAACATCTCACACAATATATATAAGGTACATGTCAATCATCTCAACTCCAAACGGAGGAATACTATGGAATCTGATAAATGTAATACTCAATCACAATGCAACTAAGGAAAATAAGCACGATATAGAATAACGAAGGAAAATAATCACAATACATCCACGAGACTGAAATAATATATACATGCCAACAACCTCAATAAAAGTCTAATACAAGTCTAACACTAAATAATCTAAACCTCTTCAGACTCTGGTACTAAGTCCTTCTTGTCTACAGGAGTATCCTCTAATGGTATGCTCTCCTGCGGTCCGTAGTATATGGCACACTAGTCTACGAGCCAATCATTTTAAAAATATATCCAGTCAGGATTGGAGTGAAGTACATACCTCTGAAAGCAGTTTTAAATACATAATCGAGCATATAAAACAGATCATAGAAAAGAATACAAGATAACTAAACAACAAAATGAAATAAACTAGAGTGAACAGGTAATGTAGTGGAAAGAAGGACATACAATAGAATATCTACAATATAATGGAAATAACTGAAATCTAACTAATGTGCCATAGAATACAAGTTCATTATATGATCGGTTTAGGTTGAACACGAATACAATATGGTAACTCGATTACAAGTGTGGTATGTAATCGACATGTACACGAATACATTGAGGCTTGATCACATAATCAACTCCTATTCTCCCATCCCCAACTAATACCAATGGATCCAATCACGACACGTTAACACGAATATAAGTACTCTGAACACGAGCAGTGTATGAACACGAAGTACACTAAATCAATACCCGATACACACGATGAAATACATGTGAAGGAGTACCCGCTGAATACGGTAAGGGATAACATCTCCTGACAGGATTTATGTAGTACCGTCCGTGAAACAACTATATCGGAATCAAGTATACAGTTCTAGAACATGAGATATATACACTATTATGGAATAAAAATCAACATAAAAATGTACTCGCCTGAAGTTCTAAGCAAGGTGTGTCTCTCGATGCCCAAGCTGGCGTTACACATACTTATATATGGTATATTGTATCAATACAAGGTTTTGGAATAAAAATAAATTAAACTAGTTCAATTCTAGGTCATAAAGCCATTTCTAAGTCAAAACAGTCAAATTAGGTCAACTCTAGGTCAAACTAGTCAAACTTGGTAAAACTAGCTATTTCTATGTTGTATGAGTCCATCTCTAGGATATTGGGTCCATACACTATGTAAATAGGCTATACTAGCTATGTTAGGATACTAGGATACCAACAAAATACTATATCATAAGATACACAAGTTATTACATATGAAAATACTATAATATATATATATACAAGACAAAATATATAGTACTCCTAGCCAAACTAATGCTAAGTGGATACCTTGGCTTTGAACCAAATGTGGTATCATACCACCTACACACCCATCTTGATATACAAACTCAATACCTTGAGTATAAACCAATACCTTGACATTACCTTGGTATCACAAGGTAATCCAATATCTAACATTAGCTAACTAACCAACATACCTCATTATACACTAACATGCACTTAAACTTATAACAATACTATACCAACTAACATAACTAACATATCCATCGGATATTCAAAACTCATACCCAAGATACCTCAACACTCATTACCTTGGTGTAACTCAAGGTAAACTAGAATAATACTAACCAATGCTAACTAGTGCTTTTATATATATATATATATATATATATATATATATATATATATATATATATATATATATATATATATATATAAAAGCACTATTTAGCATTGGTTTATATATTTTATATATATATATATATATATATATATATATATATATATATACATATATATATACTTAACTTATCTACAACTTAATTTCTAAGCACTCAAACTACTGCTGCTTATTGCTATTGCTTCTGCTTATCGCCGTTGCTGCTTATTGCTTGCTGTTGCTGCAGCTTATTGCTTATGTTGCTGCTGCAGCTTACTGCTTGCTGCTGCTGCTTACTGCTTACTGCTTCTGCTGCTGCTTCTCGCTGTTTCTGCTGCTGCTTCTTACTGTTTCTGCTGCTGCTTCTCGCTTCTGCTTCTCGGCCGGCTTATTGGCTCCCCTTATCTCACATGCACACATCTATACAGACATACACTCACTCACTCACACACACACACACACACCCATATATATATATATATATATATATATATATATATATATATATATATATATATATATATATATATATATATATATATATATATAGATAGATAGATATATTACCACATACCCACCCTAATAATGCACATGCACTCTCCTATTCTCTCATGACCACCAACACATCAAAATAAAATATAAAACATACAAATAATTATATGTATAAATATATATCATATAACAATTATAATTATAATACTCTAATATCTATAACCATGGCAAATTGAATTAAAATGCAAGAAAACAAACACGTGGAGTGCACCGCATTCGTATCACACTCAATCTATGATACGCTTGCGATATGGCTCCACCACACCACCAAATGTACCCCGAAGGACACGAGCAAGTCTAAAATCACTATTAGAAGCAACATGAAGTGTTAGCTATTCGTCTACGTGTCCGTGTCAAAATGTGACATGCTCAAACCCCCGTGTCGGAAGAAAATCCCCAAATCAACCCATATCGCAAAATTATCAGGATACAGCCTACACGTATCCAATTATGAACACGACACTAGCCACGCATAATCAAACACATATCAATTTGGTCTAATTGACCTATTAACAAATACAAGATGTGCCAATCTCGAAATTCTTCTAAAATTGACACAAAATACCACATAACTTTCTTCATAGGTCACCTATGAACTTAATTCTAATTTCTATGGGTAGCCTTAGTATATGGGAGGGTTCCTAATGATTAAATTATATATTTAGAGTCTAATTATAGAGGAAAAACTAAATTGTACCTATTAGAAGATGGATTCCCAATGCAATTCTCCAAATGAATGTCAAGAGCCTTCAACTTGTAGATCATTGCTCCTCCTTGTAGATCCTTGCTTCCTCCTTATAGATCCTTTCTTCCTCCTTGTTCTAATAGCATCTAATGATGAATAGAAAAGAAATTTGGGTAGGAATTGGTTTAGGGATGAAGGAATTTGGAAGAGAAAAATTCTAGATTTAGATTTGGAATAAAAAATGAAGAGAGAGTCTATCTCCACTCCTATGGTGGCCGACCTCTACCCCCTCCTCCAAGCTACTATGAAATATCCACAATACCCCTTGGAGATTATCATGAAGGAATTAATTAAGGAGAGAAGGTTCTAGTCTAATTGGTTTAACTAATTAATTTATCCTCCTAATGAATGGGCTTACTATTGGGCTCAATTAAAGAATAGAAATAAATATTGGTCCATGGATCTAATCTAAACTAGTTAGGTCCACTAACACAAGTCCACAATAAAATCTAAGATCTAACAATAAATAAATATTCAACATGTACAATATTTAATTAATTATGAAATGACCAAAATACCCTTTCCTAGAAAATATGGTAGTGACAAATCTACCCCCTTAAAATAATTTTGTCCTCGAAATTCAAAGATATAAACTACCCCAGAAAACAAAACAGAACAGAATCAGGAAAGAACAAACCTTAAGGTACAAACAAATATGGGCAACGCTCTCGCATTTCATCCTCCCTCTCCCAGGTAGACTCACCCAAAGAGTGATGCCTCCATGCGACGCGTACCAAGGGAATGGTCTAGTTCCTCAGCACCTTCTCTCTCCGATCCAGAATCTCAACTGAATCCTCTGGATAGCTAAGAGTAGGGCTCACCTCTATCTCCGAGTGATTCAACACGTGACTAGGATCCGCCATGTACCATCTCAACTGCGATAAGTGAAACATGTTGTGCACTCCCTCCAATGCAAGTGGTAAGTCTAGTCTGTAAGTAACTGCACCGACCCTCTCGAGAATACTAAAAGGTCCGATGAATCGCGGACTAAGCTTTTCGCCTCCACTGAACTGAATCGTGCCACGTGTCAGAGAAATCCTCAAAAAAATCAGATCGCCAACCTAGCACAAAATACAGCCTTAGCATTCTAACTAAAACAAGCAATCACAAGCAATGCAAAACAAAATTTATACCTCAAACTACAATGGTCTCTGGTGGCTATCGGCCCAATATCGCTGTCTGTTCTGCGCCACCCTAAGTCTATCCCTGATGAGCTTCACCTTCTCAGCTGCATCCACGACCATCTCTGGTCACAATAAGGCTCTCTCACCAATATCATCCCATGATAACGGAGTGCGGCATCTCCATCCATACAATGCCTCAAATGGTGACATCTCTATACTGGTCTGGTAGCTGTTGTTGTAAAAAAACTCTACCAAGTGAAGATGATCCTCCCAAGAGCCTCCAAAATCCAAAACATAGGTGCATAGCATGTCCTCGAGAGTTTGAATAGTCCTCTCCGACTGCCCGTCTGTCTGAGAGTAAAATATGGTACTGAACTTGAGCTAAGTTCCCATGCTAGCATGCAAACTTCTCCAAAAGTGGGACGTGAAGCGACTATCCCGAACCGAGACTATGCTCACAGGAACTCTATGCAATCTGACGCACATACATCTCCGCGAGCTTCTCCGTAGTACCCATTTTGAATGGCATAAAATGGGCTGATTTGGTCAACCTGTCTACGATGACCCAAATCGCATCTTTACCTCCTAGAGAACGCGGAAGCCTTGAAACAAAATCTATTGTCACATGCTCCTACTTCCACTCTAGAATGGGTAAAGGCTGAAGCAATCCATCTGGCCTCTGACTCTCTCCATTTACTTGCTAGCATACCAAGCATCTGGATACAAAGCTACCTACCTCCCGCTTCATACCATACCACCAAACATGCTTTCTCATGTCCCTATACATCTTGTTGGCACCTGGATGCATAGAGTACTGAGATTATTGCGCCTCCTGAAGAATCTTCTCACGTAATGCTCCACTCGGCACACACAATCTGGTACCGTACCGCAATAATCCATCATCTGAAATGCTGAAGTCCGTTGCCAATCCTATTTGAACCTGTGCTCTGATGCTCCTCAGATACTCATCCTCGAATTGTGCGGCTCTGATCCGGTCCATCAACTCTGACTGTACTTGAAGTCCCCACATCTGTGCTGCAACTCCAGGAACTAATAACTCAATACCCAAACTATCAAGATCGGCCAACAAATGTTTGTCCCTCGTCAAATACATAGCCACTAGTTACCTGCTCAAGGCATCCGCGAATACGTTGGCCTTCCCTGGATGATACTGAAAATAATGTCGAAGTCCTTCATCAACTCCAACCACCGCCGCTGCCTCATGTTGAGCTCTTTTTGTGTAAACACATATTTCAAGCTCTTGTGATCTGTAAAGATCTCTATCCGCTCTCCATACAAGTAGTGCTTTCACAGTTTAAGAACAAAAATAACTGCTGCCAACTCCAAGTCATGGGTAGGGTAATTCTTCTCATGCAGGCGTAATTGCCTAAAAGCATAGGCAATCACCTTCCCGTTCTGCTACAACACACAATCCAAACCCTTACCCGATGCATCACTATATATAGAAAATCCTCCTGCCCCTAATGGCAATGTCAATATTGGAGCGGTAGTCAACCTCTTCTTTAGCTCCTCAAAAGCAGACTGACAATCCTCAGTCCAAACGAACTCCACATCCTTCCTGGTTAGTTATTTCTGATTCCAGTTATTTTATATCTTGACTCTTGGATTTATGTATTGACTTATTATTGGGTTGTTCCCCGAGACACTTTTTATTGAGACTTGTTGATGGACTATATTTCTTTATATTGATTATTCTATCATACTATGTTTACTTTCTGTGGATGAGATTAGAATTAGACTGTGACATGTATCTTAGACTATTGTATTTGTTTTACAGCTTAAGTACACTATAACGGGTCTATTAAATTGGGTTTGCCCATTGGAGTTGTGCTGCTGGCCATTGCTATGTGGCTAGTCCCTCGGTATTTTGGGATTGGGGCATGACAAGAACTTCTGGAACGCTCGTAGTCACCTCTTTGTGTGACTCGAACAGACTCCTTTGGACTCCTTTTTTTTATCTTTTTGGTATATCTCAAAATGAGGCTAGAGGGCTCTTTATATAGGGAATGATGGAAGCCCATCCTCCTCTTCTTTTCGATATGGGACTAAAAGGACAATATACAAAATTGATATCCCACAATCGCAGCTCAATGCATAGCCCGTTCAGCATCCGCTCAGTGCCCGTCCAGCGCACGTTCAACGCCCGCTCATACAACACGCGCACAAAATAAACGCATGAGCGCAACAACATCGCACAAGCACCTTGCGACGATGCTGACGTGCTAAGTGCAAAGTACGCCGATAAAGCGCCACTTTGTGCCATTGAGCCCGAGCTCAAGTCCGAGTCGCTAAGCCCCTTTGGGGCTTAGCTCCTATGAAAATAATTCCAAGAGCATGACAAAAACCATAAATGCTTTCATGAGGAGTTAATACTTTTTCCTCCTAGGAAAAAATATCCCCACATGGCACCCATGTGCCCCACCATACCCCATGTGCATACCTCAACTCATACAAAGTATTATATCGAGATACCCACTTGGTGGTGTAGCTAATATATGACTATCTTTACTAGTCCAAAGGCAAAAACACCAACAATCCCCCACATATCTCAATATATATGGGTTGAACGTTCCCCATAGTGACTGCCCATCATGCATTAGGATATATGTCGCTTTGACTTGAATCTTCCCGTATGGGTGGAACAACAGTATGATACAAGAATGGACTAAGCCTTGAATTCTGCACCATAGCTACAATTCTTTCCACTCACACAATGACATCAGCTGTGCTTCCTATTGCACATTAAAGGCCCTGTGCACACCTGGTTTCGGTGTATTTATTTTGGACGTCTACAAGTTTTCCCTCAAGAGATGGCCTATATCTTTTTTCATACACTCTAGGTGAGTTCTTTTAAAGAGTCCTTGGCATGAAGCCTCGAGCTTCCTTGCGATGCTACTCCGCTATGACATGGCCCAGAGCCGAGGCTAAACCCCATCATGGTGTTATGCCACTGTAGCATGAGGTTCTAGCCTCTTTGTAGTACCAAACTACCAGCATGAAGCCTTGCGCTTCCTTGCGTTGTTACGCCGCTGTGACATGGCTCGCGTAGCCGAGAATTTACATCTTTTACCTCTATGGTGTCACACTACTGTAACATGAGGACACTGGCCTCTTTGTAGTGGTTCCTACACTCTTCATTCTACAGCATTAGGCTATCTGCCTATGTGCGGTGCTACACCGCTGTGACATGGCTCGCGAAGTCGAGGCATTACCCTTACCGAGGAACCTCTTGGTGGTGTCACCCACTGTAGCATGGAGACCTTACGCTCCTTTGTAGTGCTGCGCTACCGTGCTTCCTGTTAAGCACACCAGACATTCAAAATACCTGAGAACTCATTAAGACATCTAAGCCATCCTCCCACATGACTAATTCTACACAAAAGAATAATTAGTAGACAACAGTGGCTCTGGGTCCATAACTCTTCAATGTCTCAAAGGACTACCCACTGTTCCTGATATTCTCCCAGTCAATGGTCCTCCCTTGAACCAATAGCTAGATGCCTAGTAAATTTCTCTTTGAACTAATGACATAAAACTAAATGGTAGGATTGCAAAGACACAATAACAAAGGTCCTCTAAGCCCATATATTTTGTGTCATTGACTATATGCGGTGTTATGCCGCTGTGACATGACCCAATGCCGAGGTTTACTCCCTCTTGTGGTGTCACGCCACTGTAACATGGAGTATTACCCTCCTTTATAGTTCTTTGGATCAGTTGGTGGTGGAGGTCTTACATGAACGGATCTTCTAGACTCTCCTGGCTCCGATCATCAAACACTATAATGATGTACGCTAGCTGAATTCATTCAGTATCCTGTACTGGCTCTTGAGGCCTATCGTGAATGGGTCCACCAGATTTACCTGACTCCTATCATTAAAGCACTGTAATGATCCACGCAATATGCACTCATTTAGTGTCATGTGTTCTATCCACATAGTTCTCTTTAAACTGTTGAAGATATGTATAGATGCCACTGCTGCAGCTTCCTAGTTTTCACAATATGTCGGTATTACCCGAATCTGTATACAAACCATAGGAAGATCATCTGAGAGCTTCTAGAGCCATTCTGCTTTATATATTGCAGCTTGATAGTGCAAAGAACTCTGAGAGTAAAGATTGCTGCTTCGACTTCCACGATATAGCAATACCACCCCTGGAGAAGTCACGTCCTCCTGTAGATCTTTCACTCTTCTTTTTTGAGCACCAACTGGCATCACCGAAGCCTTCCTTCATATCTGGATAACTGCTGTAGCACAGGATATACTACTAATTTCTCCTGAGAATTTTGACGACTCTCTTCACATCTTTCAGTGTGCAACACATATACTGCTTGTGAACTGACTCAACATCCCTACAGCAAAAGCTATGTCAGGTCTGGTGGTACATGCAGCTTGAATCATTCACCTGATGATTCTCGAGTACACCAATTGTCTGACGTTTTTCCTTGGATTTGGATTCATATTCATGTCACACCTGAGGAGTATCGTCCCTGATACCCAAAGCATGTGATCAACATTTCATGCTGAGAGCTTGTGACTAAGCAAGCCCACTTGGTATCCGGATTATCTTATATCATCGGGATGACATCCGCAATCCCATGTCCTGAGTTTGGACAAAAAAGACATCTTTGTTAGTGTTACTTCTATGTCTACAACTAGGACTAGCAAGTCGTCCACATAGATACAAACGATGACTCCTCTATTATCAGCGAACTTTGTGTACACACACTTGTTTGTCTCGCTGATCCTGCGATAACTTTGACTAGATGACTTGTCAAACTCCTGCTGCCACATCCTGGGAATTATTTCAGGCCGTATCGAGATATCACCAACCAGCAGACTGTCCTCAAACCTGAATGACAATAGTTTTGACTGTTGTCCGTGAATCTCTTATGTCTGTCTTCATCCAAGACTTGTTGTCTTTCCATCATCTGATAATAATCATATTATGAATAGAAGCTACAACAATCATCATCCTGATCTATGACACCCTCATAGAGGTACCAAAGAACTTAATCCCCTATTGTTTGAGAAAATCCCTAGGCAGATAGCTTTGTCTTGAACTCAATTGTTCTGTATGTTTTCATCTTCATCGACTTGAAGATCTGATAAGCATATGATTGGTTTAGCTCCTTCAGGCAAATTGACTAACACCCAAGTATGGTTGGAGGTTATTGAGTCATACTCATTATTTATAGCCTCCCTCCCGAAGGCAGCATCTCTGGTCTTCATCGCCTCATCATAGGTAAGCGGATCTGCTTCCACATGATATGTGACGAAATCTTCTTCGAAGTCCTTCACTCTCCTCACTCGCTTAGACACCAGCCCTGCAAGTTCTGGTTCGATCGTTGTCGTTGGGATGGTAACTTCTTCTTCAACTATATCTGAAATATCCGCGATAACAATATTGTCCAACATCTGAAATATCCGCTTAGAAGCTTCAGCCTCCTGTGCACCCACACTATTTTCTGAAATATCCGCGATAACAATATTTTTGTGCCTTACAAATTTGTCTTCGAGGAGTTCAGTGTCACAAGATTCAATGATATAATTTAATTCGATATCAAAAAATCTTCGAGCATTACTCTTCTCAGCATCACCCTGAAAGATTGTCTTCGTAGTCCTCGATTCCAGCTTCTGAATCTTTAATTCCGGAAGCTTCACAAACATCAAACACCCCCACACTCGAATGACGTTCAAGTTGGGTCTGACTCTGAACCATAGTTCATGAGGAGTGATATCGAAAGTTGCTTATGGCATTCTGTTCAGAATGAACGTACCCGTCAGCACAGCTTCTCCCCAAAAGTTGTTTGGAAGACCCATAGTCAACAGTATTGATTTCATCATCTCCATCAATGTCCTGTTCTTCCTTTCAGCTACTACATTTGATTGAGAAGAATACAGAGCAGTTGTCTCATTGACAATTCCATTTTCTTTGCAGAATGATGCAAATTCAATAGACCTATACTCTCCGCCTAGATCACTTCCGAGTCTCTTGAGTTGTTCCCCTATTTGAAGTTCAGCCTTAATCTTGAACTTCTCGAATGCTTCATCTTTTAACTAGAGCAGATAGACGAACACGTACTTCGAGTAGTCGTCGATGAAAGTAATGAAGTACTTTCTTTTGGCCTTTGTGGAGAACTGTTTAAAGTCACAAATATCTGAGTGAACCAACTCCAGAAGATCTGTACTTCGGTTTACCCGTTTGAACGATTTTCTTGTGATCTTTGTCTGCGCATAGACCTTACACTTCTCCACCTTCTTACCCCCACATTTGGAGATAAACCCTAGACTAGACATCTGGCAATACAAAGTACATGTCCTAGTCTGGGGACCCACAACTCTTACAATGAGACTTTAGTCACAAGCAGAAGCTCGACATCCATTTGAAACTGAACGCCTTATTTCAAAGTATGTCTTCTGCCAAGATATCATCATCTGGCAAACATGAATGTTCACCCTCAAGTTTGCAATAGACTTCCTGAGATCAGGTCCTTGGTAATCACTGGTACGTTGCTACACGCACTCCTTTGACTATAACTTCTCGAAGTTCAGAACCATTGTTCCAATCCCCAGATCCTCTGCTTGATCCTTGCTTGTCATTAAGACCTTCACCACTAAAAGTTTCGACCTTGATCAACAACTCTTCCTAAAGCACATGTAGCTAGATGCACCAGTTTCCATCCACTGGTCAGCAACCACGCCATAGGACTTAACATACGCAATCATAGCAACCAAGTTAAGTAATCAAATGAACCAAGTTTAGTTATACCTTGCTATATTGGTTCAGATTGGTTCTACTTCCAAGTTCCAATTTCAGCCATACGACAAGTCCTGTATAGTGCAGTGACCTTCATGTACATAGGCCACCATGCGCCAATCCATGCGCATAAGCCACCATGCGCTAATCTATGCACATAAGCCACAATGCGTCAATCTATGCGCATAAGCCACCATGCGCCAATCCATGCGCATAAGCCTTCATGCGCGTCCTGCATGCACCGAGACCATCATGCGCATTGAGACACTATGCACCCAGCTCTGCCATGCGCCAAGACGCCAAGACTTCCAATGCACTGCCATGCGCCAAGTCTTACAAAGCGCCAAGTTCTGTCATACGCAAAGGTCTGCCCCTTGTGCGCATACTCTGTAATCCTTGGTTATTTTGTAATCTTTCTTCCAACTGGAATGCGCGTCCCTCAGTCGCTATCTCCTCCATACTCGAAAATGGTAAGGTACCGACAACTCACTTTCAACATTTGAAAAAGGACTCCTTCCCTCATCCAAATGTTCGAAGTGAATTCTGTCAATCTTTTAAAGTTTGTGAAAAATTGTGTCCAGAAGACTTGAACAGATGTTCTCCATCTTTATTCGGATATTGCTTTGAGATTGTTAGTCCTGAGGCTTAACCAAAGATGAAAGAACACATGGTCGAGATCAGAGGTTCACACAAAAGTTCACACTCTGACTATTCTCGATTTCCACAAAGAACTATATAAGGATTCTGATTATAACTTGCTCTTAAGATTACAAAAGAATCAGAATTAACCAAACTTTTCGTTCTTTCTTGCAATCGCAGTTGCAGACGGACATAACATAGTTACAATAAAACGAAAACTATCTTCGTTCTTCCTTGCAAAATGCAGTTGCAATCAGACAGAATGAACCAAGAAGAAAAAGTAGAAGAAGACAATAAAGAATTATTCTTACTGGGGCGGTGAAGACCACCGTTGCTCAAAGCAATATTCGTCCTCTATCGACGATTTGCTCCAAGGAGCCAGCAAGTTCACAAGGGAACTTCTGGAACGCTCGTAGTCACCTCTTTGTGTGACTCGAACAGACTCATTTGGACTCCTTTTTTTTAACTTTTTGGTCTATCTCAAAAGGAGGCTAGAGGGCTCTTATATAAGGAAGGATGTAAGCCCATCCTCCTCTTCTTTCCGACGTGGGACTAAAAAGCCAATATACAAAATTGATATCCCACAATCGTAGCCCAATGCATAGCCCGCTCAGCGCCCGTTCAGCACCCGTCCAGCGCACGAGCGCACCAACAGCTCACAAGTGCCTTGCGACGATGCTGACGTGAAAAGTGCAAAGCGCGCCAAGCTCCTATGAAAATAATTCCAAGAGCATGACAAAAAGCATAAATGCTTTCATGAGGAGTTGATTCTTTTTTCTCCTAGGAAAACACCTCCACATGGTACCCATGTGCTCCACCACATCCCATATGCGTACCTCAACTCATACAAAGTATTATATTGAGATACCCACTTGGTGGTGTAGCCAATGTGGGACTATCTTTACTAGTCCAAAGTCAAAAACCTCAACATATATCGCATGTTTCTTTTTTTTCAACTATTATATACTTTTCTAAGTTAAAATATTATTAAGTATAGTTTTGGTAATTAATTTGACTTTATATATATACATATATATTGCTTTATCTTTAATATCTTGTCTTTACAGTGAATAGATTCGTCCTTGTTGGATGGTACATGAGATCCAAAGTTTTGCATATGCCGGAACACCCAAATTGCAAGTAATCGTCTTTTTGGTGTTACCTATATATTCACTCGCGTCTTTTTCGTCACATAGTAGCCATTGCAAAGAATATAGCTAGCTACTCTAGTCTAGACTTCTTCCTTTTAATTTTATTCTTCTTTTATTTTACAGTTTTGTGATTAGGTAGTACCACACACAAGGATAGAAATAATATTGTAGCATATGCATATCTTCTCAAATAATCCTTGGCAGTCCCTGAAATTATTGGAATACAAAAGATTACAGGGTGGTAGGTGCAAAACGTCAACCACAATGGAATAGTAATAGACGGCTTAATAAATGTGGAAGTGCAATGCATGAAACATTAGGCCATGTTTGGTTCGCAGAATCTAGGGGTGTAAAGTGAATAGGACGGTCCGTCGTCCGTACGAGTTCGATTCGACAAATAGTCCGACCGTAGACTGTCCGAACCATTATATGAACCGGGCTTGAACAAAAATACTAGTCCGATCCTATAACGAGCTCGAGCTCGATCATATACTTGTCCGGCTCGAATATGTCCGTGAACACCACTAATAGTCCGATCCTATAACTTAATTTTGGTGTTTGATTGACATTATTTTCCACGAAAAATAGTTAATTTTTCATGGAAAATAATATTTCGCTATTGGGTTGCTCTTTTTTTTCAAGGGAAAATTTATATTTTCCATTGAAAAACTTGTATTTTCCACATCTACAATGCTCAATTCAACATTATACACTTGATATAGATATAATCCGGACAAACCTAGGAGACATTCAAAATGACTGTACGGCAATAATCTCACATTAATCCATCCCAAATCTCCCCAATCATTCAACAAACAACAACAAAATACGTCAAACAAACATAACAATAAACAATACTCAACTGACAATAAAAAAAAGAAGGTTCGTTTATCACAAATGTTCAAGTTTGCTAAATAGTCATTCCATAACTAAATCAAAAAAAATATCATCACGTCCATCGTTCTAAAATAAAATGCTAAAAAAAATACATCAAGGGGGAGGATCCCGTCCAAGCTTACGGTAGATCCATAATCGCCGGAACTCCAGATCGGTGATCGCAAGAAAGAACTTTTTCGCTTTTTCGTCCCCCTCAAATACTTGCATCAATTCCAATATGTCTCCTTGGTCAATGTTCATCTCCTTTAGCTTTTCCAAAAGTGCTTGTCCATTGACGTAATTTTGTGATGCTTGTTTGTCGAAAGCAACGACAATCATCTCGGAGGACTTCTCTATCTTCGCAAGGGCCAATGCAACATCTTCCATCGATTTTGTACACTTCGCCTTTGTGAGGGATCCCCTTGCACTGACCGATACGAATTCGTTGAATGACTTGGTTGTGTTTCCTCCACATCATTTTCGTCCTCCAAGTCATCCACGGGTTCGCTCATCTAAGGGAAATTATTTTCCGAGACCGCTCGATCGCCAGTCGCAGCATCGTTACCAAAGACCGGAAGTAAATCATAATACCCGGGGCACAGTTTTTCCTTCAGGTTTCTCCTGGAAGTTGATATTCAAGAAGCAAAGTTAAAAATCTAACAAACATATAGATACAACAACATTACACAAGTCCCTTCAGTTTCAGTATGAACAAATGAAAGTAGTTCCAAAATCTAACAAACATTGATCCAGCAACATTACACAAGTCCCTTCAGTTTCACTTGTGACTGAGTGAAACAAACCCAGGTTTGTAGCACCAAAGTCAAAAAAGAAGCCTATAAACTGATATAGAGGCAGCAACAGCATATAGAAAGAAGTATCTTGAGAAGCAGCATATATTGAAGGGGACCCATATAGAGGCAGCAAAGTATCAGTTTAAAGTTTTAAAACAACTCAGGTTCAGTTTAGAAAGAAGTATCTTGAAACTGATACTCAAAAACTAATATTGATACTCAAAAAGTCATATTATTGTTGAAAAATATCATTGATACCAAATGATATGTGGACATAGAAATTTGAATACAACAATGTCACAGGGAAGAATTTGAATCAAATTGGCATACAAGACCAAAATATCTGTTCTCCTAAGTTCACAGTGTTCAAAACTTCGAGGAATATATAACTTGCTAACCATGAAGATGTACTGAAGGGACAATTAACATGGATCTCAATAAAACTGGAATTTCTGCAGCTAAACGTAACCTCAAAATAATGGACGAAGAATAAAGTAGGGTTAACTTCAAATTCGATTAGTAGGGGTATTAATTCAACCTTGTCGAGACTTCCAAGAATAACACAGTATATATATAACTTGATTGAAGAACTTCAAAAGCAAAGTTCCCAATGGCATAAGTTTCATTTTAAATCACATATATATCCTGAGAATCTGCTCCAGTAGCAGAGTAGTAGTACACACACGAGGTGAAAAGAACTACCAAGCCTAGCATAAAGTTTTATAGTCATTAGTCAAGCAAATAGTCTGATTTATATCCTAGTATGATTTATGGGTACATGCAGACTACAGGAATAACAATCTAAGCTAAGGATAAGCAGCAGTAACAGTGACAATTCACATCAATTTAGGATAAGAACCCACCACATTTGCTGCTTAGCTAGCTCATGTGAGATCCTTAGCTCTGTGAGGAGCAGATGAAGACATGCATATAATGTTCTTTCAACAAAAATAAAGTCAGACTTACAAGCTAGATAGATGAAGGCACAAATAAGCACATCAGATACAAAACAATACCATCACTGTCAATAGGAAATCGGATACAATTCAGGATTTTTACATAATCTCTGTTAAAATAAATAGTTTGTTTTTGATGTATCCATGTATGTTGCCAGTACCCAGTCTTCAAGAGTGGTGGTTAAACTAGATTATATTGGGAGGCATATGCTGAAACCTAAACCCATAAAAACCTAATTTCTACCTAGACTAACTATGAACAAGAGAGGACATTGTTCGCCATTACAAGTGAGTTTTGGTCCACTTTCGTTTAATAACAAACAAACATACAAAGAAATCATAAGCAGAAGTACAATATTTAATCTGGGTAGTGTGACGATGGAGATCAAGCGCTGTGGCGGTTCCTTCACTCCGTTGACGGTCTGACGAGGGAATGCGGATGCTCCCTTCTCTTCTCTCTCATGAGCTTGTGTGCACGTACGTAACTGTCACGCCCCAGTCCCAAAATATCGAGGGACTAGACACGTGGCAATGGCCAGCAGCACATACTGATGGACAAACCCAATTTAATGGATCCATCAGAGCGTACTTAAGCTGTAAAATAAGGTCTACTAAAACATGCCACAAACTAATCTCATCCATAGAAGATAAATATGATCAACAACAATAAGAAATGAAAATCAACAACCAGTCTCAACAAAGTACTTCGGGGAACAACACGATATAAATCTGATACAATGGTTCAACAGACCAAAACATAAATGTCTGAATAAAGTAGATACTGAGTATGAAACACAGATACTCAGGAAAAGTCTTCAACCATCACCTCGTCCTTGGGAATCGTTACAGCTCCTGCTCCTGCCTCTGCTATTGTCCCGTAAACCTCGGGATAGAAATCCTCCGCTAAACCTGGGGACATCATCCGGAATCCAGGTCCTCAGGGGACATAGCAAGGTACAAAATAATACAAGCCAAAATAAATGCAGTGCAAGAGTAAATGAAATAAATAGGGTAACTATGTAACCATCTATGTGAAATGCAAGTGAGAACATCACTAGAACTCAGGCTGAGACCGTTACAAGCTCTGTGTCGGGGAGCCGGTAGCAGTAATATCACGTAATGGGCCTAGCTCTGATGTAGAGTTTACAGCCTCACAATAATAAATATATATAAATAAAACAGCCTGTAGCTTGTGTGTCTCTCCCCACCCAATGTAATCACACGTCTCATGTCCACAACGTCTCATGTCCATGTCACGCAAGATCATAACTAATGCAGCAAGTCATACAATATCTATAATGTCTATGACACAATCCTGCAGCCTACATAGAATCACCTTGAATATTTCAGGAATATTCTGTCACATGAATAGTGTCAGGTGTCCTGGGTAGAGGTGCAAACGAGCCAAGTCGAGCCAAGCTTTCATAAGCTTGAGCTTGGCTTGATTAGAATTAACCGAGCTCGAGCTTGATTAATTTTTTATTTTAGAGCTTGAGCTTGGCTCGAGCTCATTTATATTAAGCTTGAGCTTGGCTTGGTTTGAGATCGAGCTTGACTTGATAAGCAAGCTTGATTCAAGCTTGATAAACAAGCTTGATAAGCTCAAACTCAAGCTCGTTAAGCTTGATTTCAAGCTTGTTCAGCTTTATTTCAAGCTCATTAAGCTTGATTTCGAGCTTAACGAACTTGATTTCAAGCTAGTTAGGCTTGAATTCAAGTACCTATAATATTAATAATTTATTTATAAAAAATTAATTTAAAAAGTTCCTTAATATCAATTATTAAGGACATATAATTATATATAATGCACACAACCATATTGTTATACAAACATGCATAAAATTAAAATTCAACAAAAAACAAATTTAAATTTAAATAACAAAATAAATTTGTAGACTGCCAGCAACGAGCTCCTAAACGAGCTTCTAAACGAGCCAGCTTACGAGCCAGCTCATAAGCTTCTAAACGAACCAGCTCGCGAGCTCAAACGAGCCAAGTACTTCTAAGCTTGGGCTTGGCTCGTTTATCAAACGAGCTCGAAAATAAAGTTTGAGCTTGGCTTGTTTACTAAACGAACCGAGCTCAAACGAGCTTTTATCGAGCCGAGCTTCGAGCAGCTTGCGATCGGCTTGGCTCATTTGCAGCCCTAGTCCTGGGTTAACGTACTTGTAATGCAAGCACGAGAATGTAAAGGGTCACGATATCCATCTCTAGGTGACGTTACACAACTCCGCGTACGGTGTTGGCACCCGAATATTATTCGGACGCTAAGTAAGTCACACGGTCCTAGGTTAAGTATGTACAACAATTAATTTAAGTCAAAGAAATAAATACCAATAGCTGTCCCTGTATCAGTGGATTCCGCAGGTACTCCTCCAAAGCTGTAATAAACATCACCAACAGGTTCAAAAAATATTAAATAGCTAGAAACGCCTGTCCTTGAGTCCAATTTGGACACAAGGGCAAAAATGATATTTTCTGGTCAAAGCGGGGTCCACATGTGGCCCGCTTCGCACCGAAAAACGTGTCAGAACCAATGTTCTCCAAATTCGTCAAACTTAGTGTCAATAGGTCCAGAACGATGATACGAACCCAACGGAACTTCCAGAATTGGATTCCGATGAGCCGATCCCAAAATCGCCCGTCAAGTGGAGCCGCGGGCCCCCGATACGCGATTTTGTCAACGTTCTCAGAATCGAACCAAACTTGGGTCACAGGACCAGCGTATTGCTACGAGTCCGATGGCGCAAGTTTTCTTTCGATCCGACGTGTATACACAAATTTACGTGTTCCAGAACAGGCCGATACGGGGCGTTGTCTGCGGATACGCGTTGATTCCGGTATGCACGCACATCCAAACCAACTTCTGCGAAATCCCGCACGTCCGTATCATCGGCGCGCACCTTTCGGTGAAGACCGCACGCAACCAAGTCGTCCCGTTTGGCGGAGCGCACTCAGTTCCGAGGGAAAACGGGGTGTTTATTTTCCTGTTTTTGGATCGCAATTCGCAATCACCACAGGACGCGACACACCGAGCGGGTTGCACGGGCATCGAGAGGGTTACGCAGTCTACGCGTCACAACAGACGGAAAGAGAAACGGGTCAGCGAGGAGAGAGAAAATGATACCTGAATAGGGCTCCGCGGAAATCGGAATTTCTCGTGTCCGCGAGGCGACACGATACAACACTGTGTCTGGGTTAGGGTTGCGACAGCTCGCCGGAGCTTCACCGGAGCTGGAGGAGGGCTGGAGGTAACTGCGGCGGAGGGCAGCACAGGTGTCGTCGGCGGAGGACACGACGGAGGTCGTCGGGCTCTGGCGGAGGACCTCTGGGGAGATGGCCGCTGATCGGGGCGGCTAGGGCACGGCTGGGTGGACTGAGCTGGCCGGGGCTCGGGGTGTTGAAGCGCTGCGGGGAGGACGGAGGGTGGCGAAGCTCTGGGGAGGCGGAGACGACAACTGGGGCTCAGTCGGTGGTGGTCGAGTGGTTAGAGGAGCGGCAACCGGAGGAGGAGGGGATTATATAGTGTTAGAGGGAGGAGGATGGCCGGGGGTTCGAGGAAGTTGAAGGGGAAGCGGCGGTGACGTTGAGCGGAGGCGAACCGATGGGTCGCCGACGGCCACGGCGGCGGAAACGGCCGCCGGGGAGGGGAGGAGTCGGGAAGAAGAGGGATTTGGGGGTTAGGATTTCAGGCGGGTTAACGGGTCCGGGTCGGGTTCAATTCGGATCCGACCCGACCCGTTAAGAATTGGGTTTGGTTCGGTTCGGTTTAGCCTGGTTTGGTTCGTTTTGGTTCACCAATAAACCGAGTTTATTTTTAGGGTTTATTTTGGGTTAAAAATTAATTAGTTTTTAGGGCTTTAAAAATATTTTCGGGGTCTAATAAATTCCCGAAAAATTACCCTATGTCTAATATTTTATTTTACACCAGAAAATATTATTCTCATAATATTTTTAATATTGATTTACATCATTTAAAATTGTTTTAATTGCAAAATACCTTGGTTTTATTTATTTAAAAATTACAGAAAAATTCATAAAAATTCTGAAAATTCATTTTTTAGATTTCTGAAAAATACAGGTGATTACAATCTACCCCCTTAAGAAGATTGCGTCCTCGCAATCAAAGAATAAACTACTAAAGGAAAAGAACTATGGGAGTTATAAGAATGCTTAGGTTATACCTGCATCTGCGAACAGGTGAGGATAACGATGGCGCATGATATCCTCTCGTTCCCAAGTAAATTCGCCAGGAGAGTGATGTTTCCAAGCTACACGAACCAGTCTAATTGTCTGTCCTTGCAATGTCTTCTCACTGATGTCGAGTATGCCAACTGGTTGTTCTTCATATCTCAAGCTAGGGCCCACTGCGATCTCAGAATGATCGACTACGTGACTTGGGTCAGTCACGTACATTCTCAGCTGTGAGACATGGAATACATCATGCACTCCCTCTAAGGACGGAGGTAATGCAAGACGATAAGCCACCTCACCAATGCGCTCCAAAATATCAAATGGCCCAATGTATCTTGGGCTCAACTTGCCTCTGCTCCCAAATCGAATAGTACCTCGAGTAGGTGAAATCCTCAAGAATACGTGCTCTCCTTCTTTGAACTCTAGGGGACGTCTGTGTGTATCAGCCCAATGCTTCTGTCTGTCCTGAGCTGCACGAAGATGATTCTGAATTTGTTTCACCTTCTCAACTGTCTGCATTACCAACTCCGGACCCAGTATTTGACGCTCGCCAACGTCACTCCAGCATATCAGCGATCTGTACTTTCTACCGTACAACGCCTCGAATGGTGACATCTGGATGCTTGCCTGATAACTGTTGTTATAAGAGAATTCCACCAAGTGCAAATGATCTTCCCAAGACCCTCCGAAGTCTAACATACACGATCGTAGCATATCCTCCAAGATCTGAATCGTGCTCAGATTGACCATCTGTCTGTGGATGGTAAGCAGTGCTAAATTTGAGTCGGGTGCCAAGACTCTCTTGCATGCTTCGCCAAAAATGAGATGTGAATCTCAAGTCATGATCCGACACAATACTAACCGGTACTCCATGTAATCTTACGATTTGTCGTATATACATGTCGGCTAGTACCTCCGTGGACTGTCCAACTCTAAATGGTAAGAAATGTGTAGTGAGTCGATCCACGATAACCCATACTGCATCTTTTCCACTGGGGCTTCTTGGAAATCCTGTAACGAAATCCATAGTGATATGTTCCCACTTCCATTCTGGTATAGGAAGCGGCTGCAACATACCAGCAGTCCTTTGATGCTCGGCTTTTACTTGCTGGCAGACTAAACATTTCGCCACAAATCGTGCAATCTCCCTCTTCATTCCATGCCACCTTTGATGCTCAGCTTTTACTTGTTGACGTTCACTAATTTTTTTATTATCAAATATACAATAGATAAATATGTTATTATGCCTTATGTTTTATAGGCGCAAGATTATAAGCAGCAGGGAACAAAGATGAGAAGAAAGATATGGCTCCAGAGCATGAAGATAAAGTTAATTGTGTTTCATCATCATTGCCTCATCCTCATCAATGTAGAACAACCTTTGCATACTTCCAAAAGTCTGGATATGTAGAACAACCTTTGTATAGTTTGAACAAACATAAACTTGGAAATTTGGAGTGTTTCAAAATTAATCTTATTGTGATTGTTTTTTGTTATCATATTTCTTTGCACTATCTTATAAATGTTAGCCTATTAGATTTTGCATTGTGGACATCCTAGCAGTAGGTAAAGCTACTATCAGCCATATTTTTCATCTTATAAAATTATTTTTTTCATATTTTTTTAATTATACTAACGGCCAAAACCCGTTAGAATTCAATTGTACATATATTTATAGTTTGTTAGAAAAAAATACTAACGGCTATAGCCGTTAGAATAAGTAAAATACTAACGGGCATGAGCCGTTATGAGGGCAGTTAGTAATATTATCCATGCCTGAATACTTACAGAACTTACCCGTTAGAATTAATTTTTGTAACATGTCTAGACCGTTACAATTCAAGTATTTTTGTGTAGTGTGAGAGACTATCACCTTGTGCACAAGTTGTCCAAGACCAATGCATGACATGCAACATCTATCAGAATAAAATACTACTATGCACAGATCTGAACAGCAAGCACACGTTTCCATCTCTCGTTATTTTAACACGGAACACTATCAACTAATAAGAAAATTTCTAGATACCTCATGTTGCGCAGCATATGATGCAACATTTACTTGGAAGTAAAGCAACAAATTTTATAATGCAAGCATATAGTTATTTCTTTTAGCTTATTTTGTTAAGTGAATTATCATTGAAGGGGTTATGATTAAGGCCAAGGAAAGCAGTCTAAGGGACATGCAACAGAGTAGGCTAGAGATTCTTTTATTAAGGCGTGAAGATAAAATGATTCATCGAAGGGCCGAAGCCACTTACCGATTGAATCAACACGAGAGAATGATGAAGCCTCACGCAACGATCATTCCTTAGTTATGCGTCCTGAAATTGCAACAACACTTGGTTAGCATCCTTCGATCTCTTTCTCTTACGGTTCGAAATGAAAAACGAGAAAAGCGACTATGAAAACAAAATCATCAAAGCAACACGAAAATGCAAATCAACACAAAACCAAGCAGCGAAAAAAACCAACGAAAACTCTTGGACTCATTTCAATAGAAGCTTTTCCATCAGTTGGAAGGGTTCATTGCATTTCATCCGTGATCGATTGTGTGGTAAGGTTTCCCCGATACTCGATTTTCAACCGAGTCAAAGTCGTAGGAATTACATTAGTGAAACGCTGGAAGTGGGACACTACATAATACCCCACCGAGAAAAAGTTGCATCATCGAAACTTAAGGAATCAAGGAGTCGAGAACCAAGGCACCAAGAGGTCAAAGGAATCAGACTTACCAACATCGTGACCGCTCGCATCACGCTCAATATTCAGCTGATAAACTCTAGGCCTTCCCATCTGATCAGTCCGTCTATTGGCTGGAGCGGGTGCGGATTCTGGTTCTTCCTACGCTCTGCATTGTCGTTACGGTGCAGTGGTGCAAACCTCTTGTTCGAGCAATCTCTGATCATGTGACCCTGTTGTCCACACCTGAAGCACTCCCTGTTAAAAGAACAACAAGCTTCCTTGGTGTAACCCCGACAACCACAGAAACTACATTCAATCCCTCGGTTATTTTCAGTATTGGCCTTCTTCTCTTCGTCATGGTATCTTTTGACAGAAGGGTTTCGATTAGCCGACACATTTTCTAGAGCAATTCATGGAGTGAAATGTTCGTTCTGAACTGCTGCCTCAAAAGCTTTAATATATGACGTACATTCTCGGTTCATCACATAGTTCATGAGGTCGTCATTCAAGCATTTAATGAATCGGTGCTTACGGACCCTCTCGTTAGAAATCATCGAGCTAGCGAGTTGAAATAATTATATTGAATGACCTTGACGGGCTACAAATCGAATGTGAAATAATTATATTGATTTTAAAATAATTATATCTGTAGTTGAATATTTAATTAAATCTTTTGGTTTGAATGGCTACAAATTAATTATCATATTATTTTGAATAACTATCATATGTGCAACATGCTAGTAGTTTTCATATTAGTTATTAATTTTATAGAATTACTTTACATATGTCCCTTATTGTAATTATATATTGCATATATGGGTTATCTATAAGTACAAATACAATGACATGGTAATACTTCCATATTAACTATATTAGACTAATTTTAGTATTTGTGTGAATTATCTAGATGACTACAAATGAGAATTGAAATAATTTATTAATTGTAGTCCATTAGAGAAATTCCTCCATAAATTTTCTTTGGCTATGGAGAAGATGGGAAGGATTCATGTGAAGACAAGTTCTTCAGGTGAGATCATGAAGAACTACATAGCTGGACGCCGACATGTTTCGTCAGTTTTACTTCATTTTCTTGTGCACTTGATGGTTGAGAGTTGTACTAAACATCTAAATAAGACGAACTTATATAACACTTATTTTCCACAGTATTATAATTAAGTTTCATATATATATATATATATATATATATATATATATAGAGAGAGAGAGAGAGAGAGAGAGAGAGAGAGAACTTATTTTCAAAGCAATCTATATACACCACTTATTTATAGCAACTTCAAAACTGTCAATAGCACCCTCAAAAACTGTCAAGCAAAACTTTGATAAAGAAAACATCAAATAACCATGAGACATGACTATTTGTAGCACACACACACAAAAAAAAAAAAATCATAAACTATACAACTTGACATTTATATCTAGAAGTGACTATAATTTCTAAAATCAATCACAACCAGTAAAACAGTAAACAAATTTACACTTGTCTTGAAAATTCACATGAATGTTCACTTCCTGGGAACCAATAGAGAGACTACATTAAAAAGAGCTTGGTACTAGAAAGAATGACCATATCATGACAAGTGACCTTGTAATTTAAACTGTTCACTATTACTCTAAGAAAAATCAAGAAACATCAAAGAATTTAATTTACTTCTCATACATTGCAGACATGGCAGATCAAGATGATCAATCAAAATTTCCAATTCAAGCAACCTAACTTTACTATTGATAGTTAAATACGCATTTAAAATGATGTAAATAGAACAAGCATCCTGCCAATCAAAACCGTTTGTTTCTCAGGCTAAAAAATCACTAAACAACTAAGAAGCGCGGAATCCAAAATTCGTTGGTTCCACGTCCATGTTGCGTGAACATGTACCTGGCACGACAAAGATCAATCCCATTTAATATATTTTGAAGTTTCTTACAAGTTTTACCAGTTGACCATATATGGACCGCCACCACCTACATTGCCATCGAACTCTTGTTTTTGCATCCGCTCCCTCAATAAATCTTGCATTGTTCGCTCTTTCTTAAAACCACCTAGGGCTCTCTTCAAGGGATCCCAAGAAAATAACTGCTTGCATATCCAACCAAATTATTAAATTCTACGAAATCTTAACAAAATCCAGTTGAAAAACAAGAGGCGAAGTCATAAAATTCTCTTTGCACAATACTTGGCATTATTTCAATGATGTTGTGTAATATAATGCACCAACTGATTACAAGGTGTGTGAAGGTTTAGTACATAATGCATATTAATGTAAAATAGGTTTTATAAATTTTATGCGAGAAATGAAAAGCTAGACATAGTTGGTCTACCAAAACTAGATGACAGCCTAGATGTTGATAGTCCAAAAAGTTCCGGTCACCACAAAGAGGGACATCTTTAGGGGTATAGTTCATATTCCTTTGTTCAGCATAAACAATGACATACAAAAAATAATTGAATATTAGAATAAACAAATTCCATATGGTGATCAAACATAACCATATATACTAGTCATCTGTAACTACTAATTGCAAACTATAAGATAACAAGTTTAACGTAATCCAGAATACTCGCATCAGGTATGGGCAACCATATATACTCGTTTTGGCCAATCCATTATAAATCCAACATGATTGCTGATCATATAATGTAATTGGTCAATATGTCCTTTAGCATAACTTATTGAAGTCAAGTAAACTCGCCTAACCTATTAGAATCACTTGGAACCAAGTAATGTCATTTACATACTCTTTTTAGGCCCATATCGGACACCGAGCCTACCTCTTAACCCTAAGGTTTGGGCTTATAAAAATTTGATAATATATCTTTACTTCAAATTGACTCTTGGACATTAGGTTTCACTACTCTTTCACAATTATATTATGTTTTAGGATTTCATATTTCTATTTAGTCTTTTTGTCATGCCATCATTTATTTTTGCCTATTCTCATGTTTTAATATATGTAATGGTGATTGGTTATGGTTCTAGCATGCCTATACAGTCGTTGAAGTTCTGATTGGACGAGATATTCTAAGCTAAGTTGCATCGGGTTGATAAATTCATGTTTATAGAATTTTCGTTCATGAAATACAAAAGAGATTTGACATTTTTTTAGAAAAAAAGGGAAGATAACAGATTCTTGATTCGAAAACCGTTAAATACAAAATTACCCAAATCTTAAGATTTAGTCACATATTAAAAATCGAATTACACTATGTTAGTGAAAAGCTCTCGATAACTTGTAAAATCCATAGGGGTCGATACTCGGACTTAGGATATGTAGGACACGGTATGAACTCGCAAGTGAAATTAAATTCTCTAAGTCAAGATTATTTAGAATGCAAGGATATTCACTGCAAGGGTAGTCCTTAAGAGGCTGGATTCTACCTTTACTCGGAGAAAAAAAAAATCCAAATTAGAGGCATTTATCTGGATATTCTAATGATGTAAGGAAATAGCAAGATTTAAAGAAAAAAAAATGCACCAAAAGGTGATTATTTGAAGAAATAAACTCCCTTTCAACAGTTTAGTACAGACGAGCCAAGTGTGAAATGTTTTAAAGGTTGTACCAGTACAGTAATCTGCAGTCTAAAGTAAGTTTTATAGGAGAAAGGCAATACAAAATTTCAACAACAACCTCGAATCTCATTTGATTTAAACCTCCATTTGCATATATAAGAATGTAACCATTCTTCTTAGAATCCAGTTTTCCACAATCTGCAAAAGAATCTCAAGTTTCAGAAGAATAACGAGTTACGGGGATATTATGTGTGAAAAGTAGCTTACTTTTGTGGTGATCTGTGTGGGCAACACACTGGGTGAAATTTCACTGTTTTGGCTTTGCCCATATCTGATCTCTGTAGAAGTAAAATTGTTGTTAACTCAACTAAGGAATCCCTTGATGTCTATACCACATGAAATTATATGGTGTACTGAAATAGAACAAGACTTACCTCAATGACATTGACTAAACTTCTACATGCGCTTGATGACAGGGCCGTTAGAGTTCTTTCATTATCAGTTCATGCTCATATTCATGGTTCTGACCAATCACTCTAGAGTCAGGTAAATCCTGAAGATCATAGAACTAAAATAAGATAACCCTTTATGCACACATTGATTTAAATTCTTTTCTCTGGATTCTGAAATACATTGTCTACACACCGAAACTTTTAGAGCTGATGCATAGATTCGCTTGCTCCTGTAAGTTAGACCCTACTAATGGCCGACTCTTAAGTCTTAACAAAAATGACTTTCCTGTTGGGAATATGGTGTGACCCGAACCGGAGTTAGCCCATGAGATGCGATATTGGACTGGGCCCGTATGTCTTAAAAGGGAATTCTCACGTAAAGCCTGAACCAATTCCAATTATCTACACCTCATGATCCCACCTACTATCCGAAGTGGGACTAAATTACCAACTCCATTGTCACCCTCCTTTAAGCGTTCAACCGGAAACGAGATACAATCCAACAATTTTCACCTTAGCTCGTTTCCGCTACGCGAACAACCTTAGCACACCCTGGCTACCTTTGCTCGTTCCGGCTAACCGAACAATCTTAGCATAATCCGGCTACCTTTGTTCGTTCCAGCTAACCGAGCACCCAGGAGATACCCAGGAGATCCAACATATTGTCATCTCGATCCGTTCAACCACAGAACCAAACCTGACACGTTTATCAACACCACAATTGTGTGTCAACCACAACGTCTTGCTCCACCTTGGACTCGTCAGATCCACCTTTAAAGTCAATTCGTGTAGTTGATGCTCATACTCTACCTTGAGAAGAGCCCTTATAATCCATGAACATTCAGCATCATCTGTCGAACCAATTAGAGCCACTCAAACTAGCCCCATAACCTTGGGCTCTGATACAACTTGTTGGGAACATGATGTGGCCCGAATCGGAGTTGGCCATGAGGTGCGATATTGGACTGAGTCCATATGCCTTAAAAGAGAATTCACATGTAAGGCCTGAACCAATCCCAATTATCTACATCTCATAATCCCACCTCATATCCGATGTGGGACTAAATTACCAACTCCATTGTCACCCTCCTTTGAGTGCTTGCAGGGCGTGTCTCAGACTTGGTATCGGAGTGCTTGCAGGGTGTGTCCGATCCCAACATTTCCAAAATTCAAAAAGGTCAAGTATATTGCCAAAACGTCCATAACCATAATAAATCAACATGGACACTTAATGGAAATAGTTGGCACAATGCTACATACTCCGAAGCCCCTCTCGAAAAGTACGACGCTCAAAACACCAAAATTCTGATATAAAACAACTTCACAAGAGGGGATTGAAACCAAGACCGGAACTGAGATTTTGAAACTTGGACAAAATCATATTACACTATTTATATCCTATTTCCATTGCATGTCCACTTGGTAGATTCTTAGAAAATACTAGCAAACTAAACTAAGGGAAAGAGGTGAAGTTGAGGAAACATGAAATCCTGAACTGACCTATCACCAACATATTGAGCAGAAACTGTTTTATATACTAAACTAATCTTCTGGGAGAATTTCAGAAGGTAATGTATAAGTCCGAGTTTTGCATTCCAAGCCAAATTTAAAGGTAGCTTAATGTCTGCGGAAATACTTCAACAATGTTTGGGAGCAAGTCCAATCTTTTTGAGTCAGATCTATGCCTGAATAGTATACGAGTAACCTCTCTTTCGGGAAAAAAAAATAGCATTTCAATTCTACTCATATTAACTTGTCGGTTTACAACAGTCAATTGGTGAAAAATACACACGTGGACGGAACTCAATAGGCTGATTACATGAACTGGAGTCATTTTTGGCAGATGATGTGTATTTTGGAGTGTATGAGCATACTCTAGTCAAACAGTTGGGCACCAGAGCTCAAGTATTATGATAAAACCATATTTATTTTTGAGAAATATGCAATACTATATAAATTTCTCAAGGTACTTTGACTCCTGAAACAAATACTTAATATTGTCATTCAAGTGGTTTCAATCAGGTTAGATGCTACCTTACAAACAGTAGTTTTCAGAATCCATTGGATTCTCTCGTTGATTTTGTGTTGCAGTGTCATATTCATATCCCTGCGACACATGCTTCCATGAATAGGTACTTGTGTTGTCAGAAGCCTACATTAGAAATTACGCTTACCTAGAAGATGAGAGTATGGATGATCTCTGTAATATGTGCAGTCACGATCCTCTTCATTCGAATAAGAAGGTCCAAGAATGTAACCTTCATTCTTTATTAGCATATTAATTCGACAATTAAAATTAGTGCTTAGTAGTTAAACCTTTTAATCAAGAATTTAATTAGGTTAATCATATAAAAACAAAAGCCATGAGAAGTCAAATTCAATTTGGATTGTTCTTCATAAGAAGAGAAATCCAAATTTAATTGGTTAAGGGCAAAATAGTCAAATTCACCATAATCTCATAATATCTTGACAACTCACCCTCCCTCTCACATGACCCTCACATTCAACCCACACCCTTCCCCTCTATATAAACACATTTCCACCTCCTTCACTCACCATCCCTCATCTCCCCTCAACCCTATTAGCAAGGGAATAGTTGTTCTCCTCATAAGGTAACCCTTGATCCTCTTAAAAAAATTATAACTCTAACTAGGATAAGTGTGTGTATATATATATATATATATATATATATATATGTGTGTGTGTGTGTGTGTGTGTGTGTGTGTGTGTCAAGAAGGGGGGGGGGGAGGGGGGGCGACTGTCGAATGTCAATTATCTAAGCCTACTGTCGAACATTGTTGAACAGCTCGCTTTCCGACGGTATAGCCTGCAACAACCATCTTAGGTTCGTCGATGTGTCGAATAATAGGCTCAGCGGCAGACTGCCTTCTTGTTTGAGCTCCAACTCAAGTAAGAGGGCGGTTAGGTTTGGGGAGAACTGCTTCGCGAATCATCCACAATATTAGCATGATTCTAAGAATTGCGAGGGGGTGGCGTGGAAGGTAAAGGTTCCAAAACAGAGACATGGCGTTGATGCTCATTGTTATTAGGGGATTATCGTTATGTTGACGGTTTTGCTTGCTTTTGTGATCTTGTGCAGATTCAGTCAATTCAACTTCTGAGTTCTCATTAGAGCTTCCACCGTTGTTGTCGTCACGCTTGTCGATGGATCGCTCCTTGTGAACATTATGGTGCCCCCGAGTGCCCGTTCGTTGTAGAACATGTGCGGGAAATAGGTGCACGAGAACGTACGTCGTGTCTCCACTCGGGCGACAATACCTCTTTCTTCACCTCGACTACTGAGAAAGGTGCATAGAGCAGTCCGATCAGATCCAACTCGATCACCACCGCACCCAATGGTGGTTGCCACAATGACGACCACTCATGCATTCTTGCTTCCTTCTGCACCATCTGCTATCTTCTCCGTGATGCTCGAACATTGGTACAAAGACCTAATTTCTTTCTAATGACTTGAATATTATTCTAATAGTCCTTCAACCTTCATCTATTTAAATAGGTTTGCTATGAGTAAAAAAACAAATACAAAAGATTATTTTACATAGTGATATATAACGTATATGGATAAAGATTTCTTTTTCATGCACTTATTTCCTTACATGTGTATTATATGAATCTAAATCATTAAATATATACTATGTATGGGGTTTAGGTTTCTTACTATAAAGTATATCAGTCATTTTTGGCTGCCAAGGCTGCCAATATAAGGATAAGGACTGGATCGACATATGTTCTGTGTGGCGAGAATATTAACGATAATATTACGAAGAGAAGTTTTCTTCGGTTATTACAATATACATGTGTTATGGTATGTATATAGTAAGTTATTAACCCCAATATTATATATATATATATATATATATATATATATATATATATATATATATTAAAGAACCACGTACAAGTGAGGCCGTAGTCTTTGTTGAATTTTAGAAAATGATTACAAAATTAGCTAAAAATAAATATAAATTAGATAGATTTTCCAAATTGCAAACTCAAAACACACATTAAACAATCAAAAATGTCGACACCTCAGCCAATGACAACAAATAAAGTCCCTTGGCTACTCGTGGAAGTCAATTATAAGAATATACATGAGGGTTAATAACTTACAATATACCATAACACATGTATATTATGACAACTGAAGCAAACTTCTCTCAGTAAAATTATCGTTAATATATCCGCCATACATAACGCAAGCCAATCTAATCATTATTCTTATTTATTACAACCAAAAAATCCAGATCTGCTTATAATAAGAACCTAAATATCATATATAGTATATATTTAATGACTTAGATTCATATAATACACATGTAATGAAAGAAATGAATGAGAAAGAATGTTTTCTCCATATACGTCATATATCATTAAGTACAAATAATCTCTCGTAGTTGCTTCTTTTACTCCTAGCAAACATATTTAAATGGATAAAGGTTGAAGAACTATCTAGAATAATATTCAAGCCATTAGAAAGAGATAGTCTTTGTGCCAATATTCGAGCATTCAGGAGAAGATAGAAGAAGGTGGAAAAGGAAGCAAGGATGTGTGAGCGATCGTCATTGTGACAACCACCACTGGGTGCGGTCGTGATCGAGTTTGATCAGACTGCTCGATGCACCTTTCTCAGTAGTGGAAGTGAAGAGAGGTATCATCACTCGAGTTGAGGACGCAGTATACGTTCTCGTGCACCTACTGTCCGCGCAAGTTCTACAGCGGACGAGCATTGGGAGCACCAGAACGAGCACAAAAATGAGCGCTACATCGCCAAGCGTGGCGGAAGCAGTGGTAGAAGAAGTAACTCCCTCACGAATCTCTCGTTGTCGGGAAACAGGATCTCTGGGGGATATCGGGCCTTGCCGGCCTGTCCCGGCTCGAGGTTCTTGACATGAGAGACAACTAGCTGGACTCCGAGCTGTCGGCATTGCCCAAAGGCTTGGTGACTGTTCTATTTTGTAACAACTCCTTCAGTGGAGAGATCCCGAAGCGGTTCTGGGAGCTGAGGCGGCTCTAACATCTTGACCTGTTGTTCAACTTGCTCGAAGGGACTGCCCCAGAGGCCTTGTTCTCGCTGTCGAATGTAAGTTATCTAAGCCTACTGTCGAACAATGTTGAACAGCTCGCTTTCCGACGGTATAGCCTGCAACAACCATCTCAGGTTTGTTGATGTGTCAAATAATAGGCTGAGCGGCAGATTGCCTTCTTGTTTGAGCTCCAACTCAAGTAAGAGGGCGGTTAGGTTTGGGGAGAACTGCTTCGCGAATCATCCACAATATCAGCATGATTCTATGAATTACGAGGGGGTGGCGTGGTAGGTAAAGGTTCCAGAAACAGAGACATGGCATTGATGCTTATTGTTATTGGGGGATTATCGTTATGTTGACGGTTTTGCTTGCTTTTGTGATCTTGTGCAGATTCAGTCAATTCAACTTTTGGGTTCTCGAGCTTCCACCGCTGCTGCCGTCACGCTTGCCGATGGAACGCTCCTTCTTGTGAACATTATGGTGCCCCTGAATGCCCGTTCGTTGTAGAACTTGTGCGGGCAATAGGTGCGCGAGAACATGCGTCGTGTCTCCGCTCGGGCGACAAAACCTCTTTCTTCACCTCCACTACTGAGAAAGGTGCATAGAGCAGTCCTATCAGATCCAACTCGATCACCACCGCACCCAATGGTGGTTGTCACAATGACAACCGCTCATGCATTCTTGCATCCTTCTCCACCATCTGCTATCTTCTCCGTGATGCTCGAGCATTGGTACAAAGACCTAATTTCTTTCTAATGACTTGAATATTATTCTAATAGTCCTTCAACCTTCATCCATTTAAATAGGTTTGCTATGAGTAAAAAAACAACTACACGAGATTATTTTACATAGTGATATATAACGTATATGGATAAAGATTTATTTTTCATGTACTTATTTCCTTACATGTGTATTATATGAATCTAAATCATTAAATATATAATATGTATGGGGTTTAGGTTTTTACTATAAAGTATATCAGTCATTTTTGGTTGCCAATATATAAGGACTGGATCGACATTGGTTCTGTGTTGCGAGAATATTAACGATAATATTACGAAGAGAAGTTTTCTTCGGTTATTACAATATAAATGTGTTATGGTATGTATATAGTAAGTTATTAACCCCAATATTATATATATATATATATATATATATATATATATATATATATATATATATATATATATATATTAAAGAACCACGTACAAGTGAGGCCGTAGTCTCTATTGAATTTTAGAAAATGATTACAAAATTGGCTAAAAATAAATGAAAATTAGATAGACTTTCCAAATTGCAAACTCAAAACACACATTAAACAATCGAAAATGTCGAAACCTCAGCCAATGACAACAAATAAAGTTTCTTGGCTACTCGTGGAAGTCGATTATAAGAATATACATGAGAGTTAAAAACTTACAATATACCATAACACATGTATATTGTGACAACTGAAGGAAACTTCTCTTAGTAAAATTATCGTTAATATTTCCGCCATACAATACGCAAGCCAATCTAATTATTATTCTTATATATTACAACCAAAAATCCATATCTGCTTATAGTAAGAACATAAATATCATATATAGTATATATTTAATGAATTAGATTCATAGAATACACATGTAATGAAAGAAATGAATGAGAAAGAAAGTTTTCTCATTATACGTAATATATCATTAAGTACAAATAATCTCTCGTAGTTGCTTCTTTTACTCCTAGCAAACATATTTAAATGGATAAAGGTTGAAGAACTATCTATAATAATATTCAAGCTATTCGAAAGAGTCTTTGTGCCAATATTCGAGCATTCAGGAGAAAATAGAAGAAGGTGGAAAAGGAAGCAAGGATGTGTGAGCGATCGTCAGTATGACAACCACAACTGGGTGCGGTCGTGATCGAGTTTGATCAGACTGCTCGATGCAGCTTTCTCAGTAGTGGAGGTGAAGAGAGAGGTATCGTCGCTCGAGTCGGGGATGCAGCGCACGTTCTCGTGCACCTACTGTCCGTGCAAGTTCTACAACGGGCGAGCACTTGGGAGCACCAAAACGAGCACAAGAATGAATGCTCCATCGCCAAGCGTGGCGGAAGCAGTGGTGGAAGAAGTAACTCCCTCACGGATCTCTCGTTGTCGGGAAACAGGATCTCTGGGGGATATCGGGCCATGCCGGCCTGTTCCGGCTCGAGGTTCTTGACATGAGAGACAACGACCTGGACTACGAGCTGTCGGCATTGCCCAAAGGCTTGGTGACCGTTCTATTTTGTAACAACTCCTTCAGTAGGGAGATCCCGAAGCGATTCTGGGAGCTGAGGCGGCTCCAGCATCTCGGCCTGTTGTTCAACTTGCTCGAAGGGACTTCCCCAGAGGCCTTGTTCTTGCTGTCGAATGTCAGTTATCTAAGCCTACTGTCGAACATTGCTGAACAACTCGCTTTCCAACATTATAGCCTGCAACAACCATCTCAGGTTCGTCGATGTTTCGAATAATAGGCTCAGCGGCAGATTGCCTTCTTGTTTGAGCTCCAGCTCAAGTAAGAGGGCGGTTAGGTTTGGGGAGAATTGCTTCGCGAATCATCAATATCAGCATGATTCTAAGAATTGCGAGGGGTGGCATGGAAGGTAAAGGTTCCATAAACAGAGACATGGCGTTGATGCTCATTGTTATTGGGGGATTATCGTTATGTTGACGATTTTGCTTGCTTTTGTGATCTTGTGCAGATTCAGCCAATTCAACTTCTCGGTTCTCATTAGAGCTTCCACCGCTGTTGCCGTCACGCTTGTCGAAGGAACGCTCCTTCTTGTGAACATAATGGTGCCCCGAGTGCCCGTTTGTTGTAGAACTTGTGCGGGCAATAGGTGCGCGAGAACGTGCGTCGTGTCTCCGCTCGGGCGACAATACCTCTTTCTTCACCTCCACTACTGAGAAAGGTGCATAGAGCAGTCCGATCAGATCCATCTCGATCACCACCGCACCCAATGGTGGTTGCCATAATGACGACCGCTCATGCATTCTTGCTTCCTTCTCCACCATCTGCTATCTCTTCCGTGATGCTCGAGCATTGGTACAAAGACCTAATTTCTTTCTAATGACTTGAATATTATTCTAATAGTTCTTCAACCTTCATCCATTTAAATAGGTTTGCTATGAGTAAAAAAACAACTACGAGAGATTATTTTACATAGTGATATATAACGTATATGGATAAAGATTTTATTTTCATGCACTTATTTCCTTACATGTGTTTTATATGAATCTAAATCATTAAATATAAACTATGTATGGGTTTTAGGTTCTAACTATAAAGTATATCAGTCATTTTTGGTTGCCAATATAAGGATATGGACTGGATCGACATGGGTTATGTGTGACGAGAATATTAACGATAATATTACGAAGAGAAGTTTTCTTCGGTTATTACAATATACATGTGCTATGGTATGTATATAGTAAGTTATTAACCCCAATATTATATATATATATATATATATATATATATATATATATATATAAGAACCACTTACAAGTGAGGCCGTAGTCTTTATTGAATTTTAGAAAATGATTACAAAATTGGCTAAAAATAAATGAAAATTAGATAGACTTTCCAAATTGCAAACTCAAAACACACATTAAACAATCAAAAATGTCGACACCTCAGCCAATGACAACAAATAAAGTCCCTTGGCTGCTCGTAGAAGTCGATTATAAGAATATACATGAGGGTTAATAACTTACAATATACCATAACACATGTATATTGTGACAACTGAAGCAAACATCTCTCACGAAAATTTTAGTTAATATTTCCGCTATACAGAACGCAAGTCAATCTAATCATTTTTCTTATATATTACAACCAAAAAAATCCAGATATGCTTATAATAAGAACCTAAATATCATATATAGTATATATTTAATGACTTAGATTCATAAAATACACATGTAATGAAACAAATGAATGAGAAAGAAAGTTTTCTCCATATACGTCATATATCATTAAGTACAAATAATCTCTCGTAGTTGCTTCTTTTACTCCTAGCAAACATATTTAAATGGATAAAGGTTGAAGAACTATCTAGAATAATATATTCAAGCCATTCGAAAGAGATAGTCTTTGTGCCAATATTCGAGCATTCAGGAGATGAAGAAGGTGGAAAAGAAAGCAAGGATGTGTGAGCGATCGTCAGTGTGGCAACCACCACTGGGTGCGATCGTGATCGAGTTTGATCAGACTGCTCGATGCACCTTTCTCAATAGTGGAGGTGAAGAGAGAGCTATCGTCACTCGAGTCGGGGACGCAGCACACGTTCTCGTGCACCTACTGTCCGTGCAAGTTCTACAACGGGCGAGCAATTGGGAGCACCAAAACGAGCACAAGAATGAATGCTCCATCGCGAAACGTGTCGGAAGCAGTGGTGGAAGAAGTAACTCCCTCACGGATCTCTCGTTGTCGGGAAACAAGATCTCTGGGGTGATATCGGGCCTTGCCGGCCTGTTCGGGCTCGAGGTTCTTGACATGAGAGACAACGAGTTGGACTCCGAGCTGTCGGCATTGCCCAAAGGCTTGGTGACCGTTCTATTTTGTAACAACTCCTTCAGTGGGGAGATCCCGAAGCGGTTCTGGGAGCTGAGGCGGCTCCAGCATCTCGACCTGTTGTTCAACTTGCTCGAAGGGACTTCCCCAGAGGACTTGTTCTCGCTGTCGAATGTCAGTTATCTAAGCCTACTATCGAACATTGCTAAACAAATCGCTTTCCGACAGTATAGCCTGCAGCAACCATCTCAGGTTCGTCGATGTGTCGAATAATAGGCTGAGCGGCATATTGCCTTCTTGTTTGAGCTCCAGCTCAAGTAAGAGGGCGGTTAGGTTTGGGGTGAACTGCTTCGCGAATCATCTACAATATCAGCATGATTCTAAGAATTGCGAGGGGGTGGCATGGAAGGTAAAGGTTCCAAAAACAGAGACATGGCGTTTATGCACATTGTTATTGGGGGATTATCGTTATGTTGACGATTTTGCTTGCTTTTGTGATCTTGTGCAGATTCAGCCAATTCAACTTCTTGGTTCTCATTAGAGCTTCCACCGCTGCTGCCGTCACGCTTGCGATGGAACGCTCCTTCTTGTGAACATTATGGTGCCCCGAGTGCCCGTTCGTTGTAGAACTTGTGCGGGCAATAGGTGCGCGAGAAAGTGCATCGTGTCTCCGCTCGGGCGACAATACCTCTTTCTTCACCTCCACTACTGAGAAAGGTGCATAGAGCAGTCCGATCAGATCCAACTCGATCACCACTGCACCCAATGGTGGTTGCCACAATGACGACCGTTCATGCATTCTTGCTTCCTTCTCCACCATCTGATATCTCTTCCGTGATGCTCGAGCATTGGTACAAAGACCTAATTTCTTTCTAATGACTTGAATATTATTCTAATAGTTCTTCAACCTTCATCCATTTAAATAGGTTTGCTATGAGTAAAAAAACAACTACGAGAGATTATTTTACATAGTGATATATAACGTATATGGATAAAGATTTTATTTTCATGCACTTATTTCCTTACATGTGTTTTATATGAATCTAAATCATTAACTATATATGGGTTTTAGGTTCTAACTATAAAGTATATTAGTCATTTTTGGTTGCCAATATAAGGATATGGACTGGATCGACATGGGTTATGTGTGACGAGAATATTAACGATAATATTACGAAGAAAAGTTTTCTTCGGTTATTACAATATACATGTGTTATGGTATGTATATAGTAAGTTATTAACCCCAATATTATATATATATATATATATTAAAGAACCACGTACAAGTGAGGCCGTAGTCTTTATTGAATTTTAGAAAATGATTACAAAATTGGCTAAAAATAAATGAAAACTAGATAGAGTTTCCAAATTGCAAACTCAAAACACACATTAAACAATCAAAAATGTCGACACCTCAGCCAATGACAACAAATAAAGTCCATTGGCTACTCGTGGAAGTCGATTATAAGAATATACATTTGGGTTAATAACTTACAATATACCATAACACATGTATATTGTGACAACTGAAGCAAACTTCTCTCAGTAAAATTTTCGTTAATATTTCCGCCATACAGAACGCAACACAATCTGATCATTATTCTTATATATTACAACCAAAAAAATCCAGATATGCTTATAATAAGAACCTAAATATCATATATAGTATATATTTAATGACTTAGATTCATAAAATACACATGTAATGAAACAAATGAATGAGAAAGAAAGTTTTCTCCATATACGTCATATATCATTAAGTACAAATAATCTCTCGTAGTTGCTTCTTTTACTCCTAGCAAACATATTTAAATGGATAAAGGTTGAAGAACTATCTAGAATAATATATTCAAGCCATTCGAAAGAGATAGTCTTTGTGCCAATATTCGAGCATTCAGGAGAAGATGAAGAAGGTGGAAAAGAAAGCAAGGATGTGTGAGCGATCGTCAGTGTGGCAACCACCACAGGGTGCGATCGTGATCGAGTTTGATCAGACTGCTCGATGCACCTTTCTCGGTAGTGGAGGTGAAGAGAGAGCTATCGTCACTCGAGTCGGGGACGCAGCACACGTTCTCGTGCACCTACTGTCCGTGCAAGTTCTACAACGGGCGAGCAATTGGGAGCACCAAAACGAGCACAAGAATGAATGCTCCATCGCGAAACGTGGCGGAAGCAGCGGTGGAAGAAGTAACTCCCTCACGGATCTCTCGTTGTCGGGAAACAAGATCTCTGGGGGGATATCGGGCCTTGCCGGCCTGTTCGGGCTCGAGGTTCTTGACATGAGAGACAACGAGTTGGACTCCGAGCTGTCGGCATTGCCCAAAGGCTTGGTGACCGTTCTATTTTGTAACAACTCCTTCAGTGGGGAGATCCCGAAGCGGTTCTGGGAGCTGAGGCGGCTCCAGCATCTCGACCTGTTGTTCAACTTGCTCGAAGGGACCTCCCCAGAGGCCTTGTTCTCGCTGTCGAATGTCAGTTATCTAAGCCTACTGTCGAACATTGATGAACAACTCGCTTTCCGACAGTATAGCCTGCAGCAACCATCTCAGGTTCGTCGATGTGTCGAATAATAGGCTGAGCGGCATATTGCCTTCTTGTTTGAGCTCCAGCTCAAGTAAGAGGGCGGTTAGGTTTGGGGTGAACTGCTTCGCGAATCATCTACAATATCAGCATGATTCTAAGAATTGCGAGGGGGTGGCATGGAAGGTAAAGGTTCCAAAAACAGAGACATGGTGTTGATGCTCATTGTTATTAGGGGATTATCGTTATGTTGACGATTTTGCTTGCTTTTGTGATCTTGTGCAGATTCAGCCAATTCAACTTCTCGGTTCTCATTAGAGCTACCACCGCTGCTGCAGTCACGCTTGCGATAGAACGCTCCTTCTTGTGAACATTATGGTGCCCCGAGTGCCCGTTCGTTGTAGAACTTGTGCGGGTAATAGGTGCGCGAGAACGTGCGTCGTGTCTCCGCTCGGGCGACAATACCTCTTTCTTCACCTCCACTACTGAGAAAGGTGCATAGAGCAGTCCGATCAGATCCAACTCGATCACCACCGCACCCAATGGTGGTTGCCACAATGACAACCGCTCATGCATTCTTGCTTCCTTCTCCACCATCTGTTATCTCTTTCGAGATGCTCGAGCATTGGTACAAAGATCTAATTTCTTTCTAATGACTTGAATATTATTCTAATAGTTCTTCAACCTTCATCCATTTAAATAGGTTTGCTATGAGTAAAAAAACAACTACGAGAGATTATTTTACATAGTGATATATAACGTATATGGATAAAGATTTTATTTTCATGCACTTATTTCCTTACATGTGTTTTATATGAATCTAAATCATTAACTATATACTATGTATGGGTTTTAGGTTCTAACTATAAAGTATATTAGTCATTTTTGGTTGCCAATATAAGGATATGGACTGGATCGACATGGGTTATGTGTGACGAGAATATTAACGATAATATTACAAAGAGAAGTTTTCTTCGGTTATTACAATATACATGTGTTATGGTATGTATATAGTAAGTTATTAACCCCAATATTATATATATATATATATATATATATATTAAAGAACCACGTACAAGTGAGGCCGTAGTCTTTATTGAATTATAGAAAATGATTACAAAATTGGCTAAAAAAATGAAAATTAGATAGACTTTCCAAATTGCAAACTCAAAACACACATTAAACAATCAAAAATGTCGACACCTCAGCCAATGACAACAAATAAAGTCCCTTTGTTGCTCGTGGAAGTCGATTATAAGAATATACATGAGGGTTAATAACTTACAATATACCATAACACATGTATATTGTGACAACTGAATCAAACTTCTCTCACGAAAATTTTCGTTAATATTTCCGCCATACAGAACGCAAGCCAATCTAATCATTATTCTTATATATTACAACCAAAAAATCCAGATATGCTTATAATAAGAACCTAAATATCATATATAGTATATATTTAATGACTTAGATTCATAGAATACACATGTAATGAAACAAATGAATGAGAAAGAAAGTTTTCTCCATATACGTCATATATCATTAAGTACAAATAATCTCTCGTAGTTGCTTCTTTTACTCCTAGCAAACATATTTAAATGGATAAAGGTTGAAGAACTATCTAAAATAATATTCAAGCCATTCGAAAGAGATAGTCTTTGTGCCAATATTCGAGCATTCAGGAGAAGATAGAAGAAGGTGAAAAAGAAAGTAAGGATGTGTGAGCGATCGTCAGTGTGGTAGCCACCACTGGGTGCGATCGTGATCGAGTTTGATCAGACTGCTCGATGCACCTTTCTCAGTAGTGGAGGTGAAGAGAGAGGTATCGTCGCTCGAGTCGGGGACGCAGCACACGTTTTCGTGCACCAACTGTCCGTGCAAGTTCTACAAGGGCGAGCAATTGGGAGCACCAAAACGAGCACAAGAATGCATGCTCCATCGCCAAACATGGCGGAAGCAGTGGTGGAAGAAGTAACTCCCTCACGGATCTCTCGTTGTCGGGAAACAGGATCTCTGGGGATATCTGGCCTTGTCGGCCTGTTCTGGCTCGAGGTTCTTGACATGAAAGACAACGACCTGGACTCCGAGCTGTCGGCATTGCCCAAAGGCTTGGTGACCGTTCTATTTTGCAACAACTCCTTCAATGGGTAGATCCCGAAGCAGTTCTGGGAGCTGTGGCGGCTCCAGCATCTCGACCTGTTGTTCAACTTGCTCGAAGGGACTTCCCCAGAGGCCTTGTTCTCGCTGTCGAATGTCAGTTATCTAAGCCTACTATCGAACATTGCTAAACAACTCGCTTTCCGACAGTATAGCCTGCAGCAACCATCTCAAGTTCGTCGATGTGTCGAATAATAGGCTGAGCGGCATGTTGCTTTCTTGTTTGAGCTCCAGCTCAAGTAAGAGGGCGGTTAGGTTTGGGGTGAACTGCTTCGCGAATCATCTACAATATCAGCATGATTCTAAGAATTGCGAGGGGGTGGCATGGAAGGTAAAGGTTCCAAAAACAGAGACATGGCGTTGATGCTCATTGTTATTAGGGGATTATCGTTATGTTGACGATTTTGCTTGCTTTTGTGATCTTGTGCAGATTCAGCCAATTCAACTTCTCGGTTCTCATTAGAGCTTCCACCGCTGTTGCCGTCACGCTTGCGATTGAACGCTCCTTCTTGTGAACATTATGGTGCCCCGAGTGCCCGTTCGTTGTAGAACTTGTGCGGGCAATAGGTGCGCAAGAACGTGCGTCGTGTCTCCGCTCGGGCGACAATACCTCTTTCTTCACCTCCACTACTGAGAAAGGTGCATAGAGCAGTCCGATCAGATCCAACTCGATCACCACCGCACCCAATGGTGGTTGCCACAATGACAACCGATCATGCATTCTTGCTTCCTTCTCCACCATCTGTTATCTCTTCCGTGATCCTTGAGCATTGGTACAAAGACCTAATTTCTTTCTAATGACTTGAATATTATTCTAATAGTTCTTCAACGTTCATCCATTTAAATAGGTTTGCTATGAGTAAAAAAACAACTACGAGAGATTATTTTATAAAGTAATATATAACGTATATGGATAAAGATTTTATTTTCATGCACTTATTTCCTTACATGTGTTTTATATGAATCTAAATCATTAAATATATACTATGTATGGGTTTTAGGTTCTACCTATAAAGTATATAAGTCATTTTTGGTTGCCAATATAAGGATATGGACTAGATCGACATGGGTTATGTGTGACAAGAATATTAACGATAATATTACGAAGAGAAGTTTTCTTCGGTTATTACAATATACATGTGTTATGGTATGTATATAGTAAGTTATTAACCCCAATATTATATATATATATATATATATATATATATATATATATTAAAGAACCACGTACAAGTGAGGTCGTAGTCTTTATTGAATTTTAGAAAATATTACAAAATTGGCTAAAAATAAATGAAAATTAGATAGACTTTCCAAATTGCAAACTCAAAACACACATTAAACAATCAAAAATGTCGACACCTCAGCCAATGACAACAAATAAAGTCCATTGGCTACTCGTGGAAGTCGATTATAAGAATATACATGAGGGTTAATAACTTACAATATACCATAACACATGTATATTGTGACAACTGAAGCAAACTTCTCTCAGTAAAATTTTCGTTAATATTTCTGCCATACATAATGCAAGCCAATCTAATCATTATTCTTATATATTACAACCAAAAAATCCAGATATGCTTATAATAAGAACCTAAATATCATATATAGTATATATTTAATGACTTAGATTCATAGAATACACATGTAATGAAACAAATGAATGAGAAAGAAAGTTTTCTCCATATACGTCATATATCATTAAGTACAAATAATCTCTCGTAGTTGCTTCTTTTACTCCTAGCAAACATATTTAAATGGATAAAGGTTGAAGAACTATCTAAAATAATATATTCAAGCCATTCGAAAGAGATAGTCTTTGTGCCAATATTCGAGCATTCAGGAGAAGATGAAGAAGGTGGAAAAGAAAGCAAGGATGTGTGAGCGATCGTCAGTGTGGCAACCACCACAGGGTGCGATCGTGATCGAGTTTGATCAGACTGCTCGATGCACCTTTCTCGGTAGTGGAGGTGAAGAGAGAGCTATCGTCACTCGAGTCGGGGACGCAGCACACGTTCTCGTGCACCTACTGTCCGTGCAAGTTCTACAACGGGCGAGCAATTGGGAGCACCAAAACGAGCACAAGAATGAATGCTCCATCGCGAAACGTGGCAGAAGCAGTGGTGGAAGAAGTACCTCCCTAACGGATCTTTCGTTGTCGGGAAACAGGATCTCTGGGGGGATATCGGGCGTTGCCGGCCTGTTCTGGCTCGAGGTTCTTTACATGAGAGAAAACGAGCTCGACTCCGAGCTGTCGGCATTGCCCAAAGGCTTGGTGACCGTTCTATTTTGTAACAACTCTTTCAGTGGGGAGATCCCTAAGCGGTTCTGGGAGCTGAGGCGGCTCCAGCATCTCGACCTGTTGTTCAACTTGCTCGAAGGGATTTCCCCAGAGGCCTTGTTCTCGCTGTCGAATGTCAGTTATCTAAGCCTGCTGTCGAACATTGCTGAACAACTCGCTTTCCGATAGTATAGCCTGCAGCAACCATCTCAGGTTCGTCGATGTGTCGAATAATAGGCTGAGCGGCATATTGCCTTCTTGTTTGAGCTCCAGCTCAAGTAAGAGGGCGGTTAGGTTTGGGGTGAACTGCTTCGCGAATCATCTACAATATCAGCATGATTCTAAGAATTGCGAGGGGGTGGCATTGAAGGTAAAGGTTCCAAAAACAGAGACATGGTGTTGATGCTCATTGTTATTAGGAGATTATCGTTATATTGACGATTTTGCTTGCTTTTGTGATCTTGTGCAGATTCAGCCAATTCAACTTCTCGGTTCTCATTAGAGCTACCACCGCTGCTGCCGCCACGCTTGCGATAGAACGCTCCTTCTTGTGAACATTATGGTGCCCCGAGTGCCCGTTCGTTGTAGAACTTGTGCGGGTAATAGGTGCGCGAGAACGTGCGTCGTGTCTCCGCTCGGGCGACAATACCTCTTTCTTCACCTCCACTACTGAGAAAGGTGCATAGAGCAGTCCGATCAGATCCAACTCGATCACCACCGCACCCAATGGTGGTTGCCACAATGACAACCGCTCATGCATTCTTGCTTCCTTCTCCACCATCTGTTATCTCTTTCGAGATGCTCGAGCATTGGTACAAAGATCTAATTTCTTTCTAATGACTTGAATATTATTCAAATAGTTCTTCAACCTTCATCCATTTAAATAGGTTTGCTATGAGTAAAAAAACAACTACGAGAGATTATTTTACATAGTGATATATAACGTATATGGATAAAGATTTTATTTTCATGCACTTATTTCCTTACATGTGTTTTATATGAATCTAAATCATTAAATATATATTATGTATGGGTTTTAGGTTCTAACTAAAAAGTATATCAGTCATTTTTGGTTGCCAATATAAGGATATGGACTGGATCGACATGGATTATGTGTGACGAGAATATTAACGATAATATTACGAAGAGGAGTTTTCTTCGGTTATTACAATATACATGTGTTATGGTATGTATATAGTAAGTTATTAACCCCAATATATATATATATATATATATATATATATATATATATATATATATATATATATATATATATATATATTAAAGAACCACGTACAAGTGAGGCCGTAGTCTTTATTGAATTTTAGAAAATGATTACAAAATTGGCTAAAAATAAATGAAAATTAGATAGACTTTCCAAATTGCAAACTCAAAACACACATTAAACACTCAAAAATTTCGACACCTCAGCCAATGACAACAAATAAAGTCCCTTGGCTACTCGTGGAAGTCGATTATAAGAATATACATGAGGGTTAATAACTTACAATATACCATAACACATGTATTTTGTGACAACTGAAGCAAACTTCTCTCAGTAAAATTTTCGTTAATATTTCCGCCATACAGAACGCAAGCCAATCTAATCATTTTTCTTATATATTACAACAAAAAAATCCAGATATGCCTATAATAAGAACCTAAATATCATATATAGTATATATTTAATGACTTAGATTCATAGAATACACATGTAATGAAACAAATGAATGAGAAAGAAAGTTTTCTCCATATACGTCATATATCATTAAGTACAAATAATCTCTCGTAGTTGCTTCTTTTACTCCTAGCAAACATATTTAAATGGATAAAGGTTGAAGAACTATCTAGAATAATATTCAAGCCATTCGAAAGAGATAGTCTTTGTGCCAATATTCGAGCATTCAGGAGAAGATAGAAGAATGTGGAAAAGAAAGCAAGAATGTGTGAGCGATCGTCAGTGTGGCAGCCACCACTGGGTGCGATCGTGATCGAGTTTAATCAGACTGCTCGATGCACCTTTCTCAGTAGTGGAGGTGAAGAGAGAGGTATCGTCGCTCGAGTCGGGGACGCAGCACACATTCTCGTGCACCTACTGTCCGTGCAAGTTCTACAACGGGCGAGCTATTGGGAGCACCAAAACGAGCACAAGAATGAATGCTCCATCGCCAAGCATGGCGGAAGCAGTGGTGGAAGAAGTAACTCCCTCACGGATCTCTCGTTGTCGGGAAACAGGATCTCTGGGGGGATATCGGGACTTGCCGGCCTGTTCTGGCTCAAGGTTCTTGACATGAGAGACAACGAGCTGGACTCCGAGCTGTCGGCATTGCCCAAAGGCTTAGTGACCGTTCTATTTTGTAACAACTCCTTCAGTGGGGAGATCCCGAAGCGGTTCTGGGAGCTGAGGCGGCTCCAGCATCTCGACCTGTTGTTCAACTTGCTCGAAGGGACTTCCCCAGAGGCCTTGTTCTCGCTGTCGAATGTCAGTTATCTAAGCCTACTGTCGAACATTGCTGAACAACTCGCTTTCCGACAGTATAGCCTGCAGCAACCATCTCAGGTTCGTCGATGTGTCGAATAATAGGCTGAGCGGCAGATTGCCTTCTTGTTTGAGCTCCAGCTCAAGTAAGAGGGCGGTTAGGTTTGGGGAGAATTGCTTCGCGAATCATCCACAATATCAGCATGATTCTAAGAATTGCGAGGGGGTGGCGTGGAAGGTAAAGGTTCCAGAAACAGAGACATGGCGTTGATGCTCATTGTTATTGGGGGATTATCGTTATGTTAATGGTTTTGCTTGCTTTTGTAATCTTGTGCAGATTCAGCCAATTCAACTTCTGGGTTCTCATTAGAGCTTCTACCGCTGTTGCCGTCACGATTGCCGATGGAACGCTCCTTCTTGTGAACATTATGGTGCCCCCGAGTGCCCGTTCGTTGTAGAACTTGTACGGGAAATAGGTGCACGAGAACGTGCGTCGTGTCTCCTCTCAGGCGAAAATACCTCTTTCATCACCTCCACTACTGAGAAAGGTGCATAGAGCAATCCGATCAGATCCAACTCGATCACCACCGCACCCAATGGTTGTTGCCACAATGACAACCGCTCATGCATTTTTGCATCCTTCTCCACCATCTGCTATCTTCTCCGTGATGCTCGAGCATTGGTACAAAAACCTAATTTCTTTCTAATGACTTGAATATTATTCTAATAGTCCTTCAACCTTTATCCATTTAAATATATTTGCTATGAGTAAAAAAATAACTACAAGTGATTATTTTACATAGTGATATATAACGTATATAGATAAAGATTTCTTTTTCATGCACTTATTTCCTTACATGTGTATTATATTAATCTAAATCATTAAATATATACTATATATGGGGTTTAGGTTCTTCCTATAAAGTATATCAGTCATTTTTGGTTGCCAATATATAAGGATAAGGATTGGATCGACATGGGTTCTGTGTGGCGAGAATATTAACGATAGTATTACAAAGAGAAGTTTTTGATCGACATGGGTTCTGTGTGGCGAGAACATTAATGATAGTATTACGAAGAGAAGTTTTGGATCAACATGGGTTCTGTGTGGCGAGAATATTAACGATAATATTACGAAGAGAAGTTTTCTTCGGTTATTACAATATACATGTGTTATGGTATATATATAGTAAGTTATTAACCCCAATATGCATGAGCTTTGTTCTAGGATAGCTATATCCACTATTTGCACGACTCTAGTGTTTCATCTACTGCACCAAACACAGTGTTGTGTCTCCTCCTACATCCTCTCGATTACTTCCTCTGTGCCTTTGTCAAGTTTTGTATGTCAGCCATGTTAGTTGACACTTCCTAATAGAGCCCAAACAAGGATAAATAGATTGTTTTTTCAAAAATCCTCTAAGACAACATCACCCCATCAATCTGCCCAGTTTGCTTGCTTTGTGTCTACACAGTGTTTTAAAAACCGGATCGGAGATTGACCCAAACAAATTAATGGGTCTGTTCAAACTGATTCAACCAATTGATTAAACCACTGGGTTAACCTAAGTAGTCCAAGTTCAGTTTCTTTTATACGCTGTTTTTTACAAAAATATAAATTTTCAATCGATTTAAAAAAACGGTGGGTCAATAGTGACCCGGACTGGAAAAGCTATCGTTCACGGGATAACCGGTTGAACCGGTAGATCCGGTCCGGTTTTTGAAACACTGGTCTATACTGAAAGGCGCATATCGTTTTTTCCGACGTTCATGATTTGAAAATAGTTGCCAGTAGTAAATATTCCACACCATTGTTAATTTTCAGAGCATCACGTTGGAAAAGAACGAAGAACAAGAATCAATTGATTGAACTAACATGTTTTGATAAAGAATAAGATTCATCACGGTCCTTTACCAGTTCATGACAAGGTTTTGTGGTACCGAGTAGTTTTGACCTATGATTATATGATTTTGACATCATGCATAGCAATGTTCTGAAAGGTAACATATCACTGATTTATGTTTAACAAAGTCGAAAGTGAGGAATCAGGAATGAAAATATCTAATCTTCAAAATGGTTTATATATCAAATTGAGAAGGTATCCTTGATTTACTTGGAAACAATTATAAGGTCTAGCTTTAAATAATTGAGTCCCAAAATGTGATTCATAAGGCATAAGTATACACAAGTTACCTGCCAAGTTTTGATAAGGATTTCGTTATCAGTACTGATCAATGTGGCAGTTTCCACCATCACATTCCTGACATGTTCCTTCGTGTTATTAGCTCCTAAACTCCCACAATGCTGATCCCCCACATCAATCCAAACAAAAAATTAGTCAGTGATTTTTTTGAGCATGAGTGCAATGATATTTCATGGAAGAAGTTGCATATAGACCTGATACCATGACCCAGTCCTCAAACTATATTTCTGGCTTTGATGTCCTCTGATCCTCCTGTGTCAATATACAATCGGTTCCTACAATTTCACATACACATCAAAAGCATTAAGCATTTGGTAATGATTGCAGAATACATACTAAAGTAATGTACCTGTTTCTATGTAGCAATCTGCATGTCGTGTTCTGTGCTCGAAATATATGAATGCCAATAGTGTTTGGGCTAGTTTTGGGCGCCATGTTGAGCTTCGAGGCTTTGACATTGTTTGGACATGTCGATATTTCGATGAAACTGCTGGCTGTCTTTCATCCTAGAGTTCCCTATATTCATGTCATGGGATAGACTAAAGTTCACGGCCTATATGTAAAAACACACAAGGAAACGGGTCACATATCATTGGATTCTTCTTTGTCGAGATCATAAAGACATTACGTACCGTCGGTCCTTTGAGGCATGGCAGAGCGTGATTCTTCTTGCAAGAATTATGTCACCATTCCTGTCCCTTGGTGTTGATTGTGCCCCCACCGTGGACTACTAGACTGGATACATGGTAGAAGAGGATCAACTGCCTCCCATTTCAGTACAAAATGTTCCAGGGAGCTTCAAGTATTCCCTTGATCTGAAGATACAGTCAAAGTATTTTTTTTTAATTCTATTACACAATGTGATGGGGCAAATAGGCGCTACATGATTCTAACAAAAAGGAACTCAAAAAGGAATCAGACTAGCTAAATTTTCACAGATCAACAGTATCTTTCTCAGCTAATATTAGAAATACTCGGTCGATTCTTTTACAACTTTTCCAATATGTCCTTGTCTCATGAATAGAATTGATCTCATTTTAACAGTGCTACGAACTGATACCTGGTTTTCTACACAGTCGTCCGAAGGATAGGACCATCAAAGCTGCAGAATTTAGGCTGGGGAAATATTTTAACAGTGATATTAGAAATATTTCTTAATGTGCACTTAGTTCTTTTAACCAATTTTAGTTGGGTACAGTTCTTTTAAGTAAAGCTAAAACCAACTTAAAAGTTCATGCTAAGCATCATATCTGTAGCAGTATAATACAAAGCCTAAATCAAACAATATGTTGTTAGCTTCATAATTTGAATTGGCCATAACTCTAACACTGTTTTTTTTGGATAGGGAGGACCATTCCAGAATGTTCCCACGGGGCGTAGAGAAGGCTTCATCTCAAATGCTTCGGAAGCCAATACTCAAATTCCTAGTCCATTATTTAACTTCAGCTCTTTCCAGACATCTTTTGCTAAAGATTAAATGTGACAGATCTAGTTCTCCTCTCTGGTAAGCTATTTTGCAGTAACCATAGTATCAGTGCATTTCAGTTCTTCAATAATCAATATGTCTGTTGATGGCATCATCTAATACTTTGAACTTAGAAAAAGTCTACAAGGTTGTCATTTTTATTATCAAGTCATATATTATTCTCTGTGTTTAGATAGATATACATACAATCTATATAAATAAATAAATAAATTCAGAATCTAACCATCTATATAAATAAAATAAAAGCAAAATAAAACAAATCAAAATCCAAAAATAGAGTCCTTTTTTGTTCACCCACCAAAACTATGTGGATGTTCACCCTTCCACTTAAGGGTGCCACGTGTCAAACCACTAGTGTGGATGTCCACCAAACCACTCCCAAAGTGATTTTTGTTGGGATAAAAATGACACGTGACAACCCTTTAGTGGAACGGTGAACATCTACCATAGTTTTAGTGGGTGAACAAAAATGGCTCAAAATAAAATCAGGAGGCACAGCTACACCCCCTTGGGACAACGTGGCTACGCCACTGATAACTATACCAATTAGCTATATATAGCTCTTCTCTATAGTTGTTTACATTCATTTTCCCTAGCTAGCTAACTACAAGCAACACTTTGGCTTCTTATTAGGGGCTCACACTATTGGCGTTTCACACTGCTCATCCTTTAGCAAAAGGCTCTACAACTTCAAAGGGAAGGACGACGAGGACCCCTAGCAGTTCCTACATTGCAAACTTGAAGAAACTCAAATGCACAGTTGCAAATGACACCACTAATATAGTCGAGATGGACCTGGGAGTTTTCAGAACTTTCAATCTCGGCTACTATAATAACATACTTAAGAGGAGAGGCATATTCCTGTCGGACGCAGCTTTAACAACCAACTCCCCAAGAGAGAATCTGATTGTCAGTCTCGTCACTAGTCCACTAGATAAATTCCTCCAAGAATTTTCTTTGGCTATGTAGAAGATGGGAAGGATTCAGGTGAAGACAGGTTCTTCATGTCAGATCAGGAAGAACTACGCAGTCGTGAATAGCTAAATGCCAATATGTTTCCTCGGTTTTATTTCATTTTCTTTTGCACTTAATGGTTGTGAGTTTGTACTAAAAATCTAAAATCAAGTTTGTGTGGTGATGGATACATGACAATAATATTTTCTTTCTATGTTGCTAGTCATGTGGTGATAGATGCAAATATCTTTTGCTTTTGATACGTCCTCTTTAAGACTTTTGCTGAAGAGCACATATGCTTTAATTTTATTTACTCAACTTGTATAAATCATGTACATACTTACCTAAGTTCTTCATGTAGCTACAATTCAATCCAATTTGATTTTTTGTCATGTATCCAATACCCTATGTTCTTGTTTTCCATTGTGGAATTGATATCCTAAAAGGAATATTTCCGATTCGCATATGTATAAATATCTTTCTTTCATATACCTTGAGGAAACATCTTCAACTTTTCTATCTCTAAAACATCTTCGATCTTGAGGAAACATCTTTCACATATCTATAAATATCTTTCTTTCATATGTACATATTATATATATGCTTCTAACTCCATTTCTTTTTCCTTTTCTTGGTTACATCTTTCACATATGTATAAATATCTTTCTTTCATATGTACATGTTCTATCTCTGCTTCTAACTCCATTTCTTTTTACTTTTCTTGGTTAAAGTTTTGTGGAACGGGATTCCAATAGAAACTTTGAAGAAATTATGTAACTACACCGTGTAGAAGCGCTCACACAGACACATGTTCCAATCAGGCCAAAGGTAGAATCTTCTTTGAAGAAATTATGTAACTACACCAAATATATACACACACACACACACTAGTAAATTCACGTGACGCACGTAAAAAATTGCGTTGTACGTATAAACAAATCTATAATATTACTAAAAATTAGATAAAATTTTAAATTATATTAGAATATTTTAAATATGATTGGAATATATTTTAATTATAATTTGTTATAAATATTTTTTTTTGTATTTTAGATGTGTTTAATTAGATAATACTCTGTAGTTAGTTTAAATATAATTTAAATTTTGAATATATTTTAGGATTTGTTATATGTTCAGTTGGTTTTTAATTTTTTTTTTCTCAACTAAGTGAATGGTAGTTAAACTTTTTTTATTTTTTTTATATATCAATAATTGATGATATGCATACGGCTTAGATGGCTCATGTTTGAGCCGTTTCTAAGACTTATTATAATAGTAGAGATATCTAGGGGTGAGCGTTTTTCAGTTTTGGACCGAAAATAGAACCGAATAAGAGATTCGGTTCGGTTTCGGTTTTGAAAATACTAAAATTTCTTATTCGGTTTCGGTTTTGGGCTTCGGTCCAAAACTGAAAATCGAATAAGACTCATGTAATTATACAAATATCCTCAATTCTATCCATATATTGTGATTAAAATATGTATAATTTGAAAGCAACAATAGTATGTATGTGTTTTGAAACCAAACTTTGGTAATTTAACAACTAGTCTAACTTTGAATGCAATGTGTGAATAAAAATTGCAATTTTTAATATCATTTAATCATGATTCTAATTTTGGATCCTACCCAGTAAACAATAGAAATAGTCCAACCGAACAAACCGAATAAACTGAATCATTATTCGGTTCGATTTTGGCTAATTTTGATTCGGTCTTGGATTTTTAGAATTTCGGTTTATTCAGTTTTGACTATTTCGGTTCGGTTCAGATGAAACATAATAAACCGATTGCTCACCCCTAGAGATATCTCCGAACAAACAAAAATTGCAACCATATCTCGTTACCATAATTTTAATCATACACATAATAAATAAATAAAAGTGTGAATCGAGACACACAATCAGAAAAAAATATCAAAAAAAAGGGGTGTAAATCCTGACAGGAGAAACATATTAACCATATGAAAATATCCAAAATTGGGTGTGAATCGAGAAACGCAATCAGAAGAAAAGAAAAAAAACCTGACATTAGAAACAAATTAACCATAGGAAAATATCAAGTCCTTTCTCAACCTCTTTATAAACACAATCAGACATAATAATAAAAATCATTTGTTGGAGGAAATTGGAATCAAACAAAAAAAAAACTTCATGTGACACAAAAATACTTACATATGAAGGAAGGGTTCTATTCTTCGATCAGTTAAAATCCGTAGGTGATGCTTTTATTCGCTTCAAATTCTGCAAAGGTTCAGGGCAGCCGGCTAGGGTTAGGAGGAGATCATATTCTGTGGGAGAATTCTCGGTGGGGTTTTAAGAGGGAAATAAATTAGCAGAGAAATTATTGGAGGGAAACAAATTTGGAAAGAAAATAAAGACCCGGTTTCCTTTTCTTTGCCATATTTCCTTTTCTGACTTAAAATAATCCGGGTATTCTATGCTTTAAATTTTTATGACTTTTAGTTGTGTTTGATTACAAGATGAAAAATATATGGAAAATAAATTAATTTTAAAAAATTATTTTCCTAGAAAACAAATTTATGGAATTTTGAAAAAATTTCATAAAAAACTTAATTTGGTGTTTGATTGTCATTATTGTCCACGAAAAATATTATTTTTTATGAAAAATAGTATTTTCTTATAGGTTGGGCAAGTTTTATTTTTCACCATTTTGGAGAAAAATATAAAAAATTATAGTTTTTGGAAAATTATTCCATAGAAAATATAATCTATCAAACACTATAATTGTTGAAAAATTTGTGATAAAAATATATCTTGAATTAAAAACATAAAACAAGTACATAAAATTTTAAAATAACACCACCAACAACAACATTGAAATAATAAAGTCTAAATATTACAACAACAATAAAATTAAAAGGTGGTATGCAACATTTTTATAGAAAAAAAAAAGTGCGGCATTAGGGAGAGACTAATTAAAAAGTTAGTACAAAATTTTATGTATACATATTATAAAATAATGTTAATAATATTAAATAATATAATGTATATGATTATATTAAATAAATGTGGAGGTGAATTTATGTAGAAATAAATAATAGTTGTTTATTATTTAAGAAATGATGTGTTGGAGTTGTAAAATTTTGACAAAAGCATAATATTGTGTAAACCCCCTGATTTTTCAAAAAATTTAAATTTGGATTTTTCACAATTTTCTGGAATTTTCTGGGATTTTTCTATAATTAAAATCAGGGTTTTAATTATTAAATGATAATAAATAATATTAAAATATGATGAAAATAAGATTTTTTGTTGTAAAATGAAAAACTAGACTTAGGGTAATTTTTCTGGAATTTATTGGGCCCCGGACCTATTTTATATTACCTAAAAACTATTTTACTTATTTATTTATTTATTTAAGTATTAAATAAGCCCTAAACCCTAGCCCAACCCAACCGGGCCCGGCCCAGCCCAAGCGGCCCAGCCCAGCCCCCGGCTTAGCGGGTCGGGCGGGTCGGCCAGACCCGCACCCGCCCGCCAGACCCGAACCCGGAGACCCGTCTCCCCCACGCGCAGACCCCCGCGGTTCCCGCCGCGTTCTCCGGCCACGTCGTCGGAGAACCGCCCGCGTCTCACCCCCACTACTTCACGACCTCCCCTCGGCACCGCCTTCTCCGCCACGACCTCCCCCGCGCCTCACCCTATATAAACCCCCTTTCTTTCCCCTCCGATCACTCCCTCACCGCCACCCTCACCCTAGCTTCGCCGCGCCGCCGCCAGACTCCGGCCTCCCCTCCAGCGTCGCCCAGCCCCGCCGTGAGCCGCCCCAGCCCTCTCCTCCTTCCTCCCCTCTTCTTCTCCGCAGACCCCGAGCCCGCCTCAGAACCCGCAGCCGCCTTCCCCTCCGCCCGCTCTGTCCGGCGAGCCTGTCCTCGGGCCTCCGGACCTCGCCGACCGGCCTCCCCTCCCTCCGCGAGCCCTCGCTCTACCGTCCTCCCCACCGTGGCCAGCCGAATCCGGCGATACCAAGACACTGATGCCCTAAGTTGGACACGGACACGGCCGGACACAGGACACAGTGTCGTGTCGGACACGAGAATACCCTAGTTTCCGGAGACCTATTTCAGGTACTCTCTTTTCTTCCTGCTCGTAGCTCTGTTTTTGACTCCGTCAATTGCATCGCGTAGCCTGCGTGACCCTCTCGGTACCCGTGCAACCTGCTCGGGGCATCGCGTCCTGTGGCGATCGCGAACCGCGATCCAAAAACAGGAAAATCAACGCCCTGTTTCACCCCGGAACTGAGTACGCCCCGCCAAACGAGACGACTTGGTCGCGTGCGGTCTTCACAGATACGTGCGCATCGTTGATACGGACGTGCGGGATTTCGCAGAAGCTGATTCGGATGTGCGTGCACACCGGAATCAGTGCGTATCCGCGGACAACGCCCCGTATCCGACTTTTCTGAATTGCGCCCTAACTTTGTGTACACACGTAGGATTGAAACAAAACTTGCGCCATCGGACTCGTAGCGATACGCTGGTCCTGTGACCCAAGTTTGGTTCGATTCTGAGAACGTTGACGAAATCGCGTGTCGTGGGCCCCACAGGCCCAGCTCGACGGGCGATTTTGTGATCGGCTCATCGGAATCCAATTCTGGAAGTTCCATTGGGTTCGTATCATCGTTCCTGACCTGTTGACACTAAGTTTGGGGAATTTGGAGACCTTTGACCCTGACACGTTTTTCGGTGCAAAGCGGGCCCACCTGTGGACCCCGTTTTGACCCGAAATTGCCGTTTTGCCCTTGTCTCCAAATTGGACTCAAGGACAGGCGTTTCTAGCTGATTGATATTTTCTGGATCTGATGGTGATGTTTATTCCAGCAACCGGAGTACCGCCTGCAATTCCAGCTGAAGTCAGAGCCGCAGTTAGAACCGGAACCACAGGCAAGTGTACCTTGCCAAACCCTGCAACTTGCTACTTATTTTCCTTGACTTGTTTATTCATCAGTGGGCAAGTAAAGCTTGCCAATTCGCAGTGATTCCTGTTATAGTATTTTACTTGAGTTCTTATAGATTTTATATATAGTCTTGATATAAACTGCTCAACCCAAGACACCTGACACTATTCATGTGACAGAATTTCCCTGAGATATACATGGTGATTCCGTATAGGATACATATTCGTGACATATACAGTTTACATGCTTAGACTCTATCCTGACTCATTGCATTAGTTCGATCTTGCGTGACGTGTACCTGAGATTCTGGAACTATGACGTGAGATTACATGGGGTGGGGAGAGTATTACCATATCAAGGCTGACTATAATATAAATACTGTTATCTGGAGGTGTCTTAGTCTCTGATACAGAGCTTTGGTACCTTACTGGCCCATCGAGAAAATACTGCTGTGGGTATCTCCAACACCGATCCTGTAGTAGTCTCAGCCTGAGTATGACTAAAACTCTCACTTGCATATCACTTAGCTGGTTTACATATTTACCCTGCTGTTTCATTATTGGTGCACTGTTATTTATTTTTGGCATGAGTTATTTTGTACCTTGCTATGTCCCCTGAGGACCTGGATCTGGATGATGTCCCCAGGTATAGCCGAGGAGATCTACCCCGAGGTGTACGGTACAGGAGCACTCCTTGGAGCAGAACCAGGAACCGAGGACGAGATAGTGGCCGAAGACTTATCCTGAGTATTGGCTCTGCATACTCAGATATTTCCATTTCCAGTACCTTATTTCATGTCTATTTCCCTTTAAATGTAACAGACTTATTCTCGGATTGTTTCCCGAGATACTCTTATTTGAGATTTGTTTATTTATTCTATTGCATTATTTCTGGCCAGTAATCTGTGTTTATTCTGTGGATGAGATTAGAAATACCTGGGACTTGTAATATTTGCTCTATTTCCTGTTAGACTATAGCTTAAGCATGCCCTGATGGATCCATTAAATTGGGTTGTCCATCGGTGCGTGTTGCTGGCCATTGTCGCGCATCCAGTCCCTCGACATTTTTGGACTGGGGCGTGACATAGTTTTTGTGGTGGCCCATGCAGGTCAACGACTAAATTGTTCGGTTTCAACTTAGGGACCGAACAGGCCTGAATAAGATAGGATAAGTTTTTAGGATCTCATCCACTTGCTTGAATCGTTCTTGATATCTATTCGAATTAAATTATTGGCTTGCATCCTGCCTTGATTCCTGTGCGCCTCTTATCGTTTATTTTGGATGCAGGAAAATGGACCCACAAGAGTGCAATGAGACTCCCGTAGGAACACCACAAGCTACAGGTGTCACCTATGACGACGAAGTGACACCAGTCGGTAGAATTCCCTCAACTCAACAGAGCCAGCAGGCAGGTCAACCTACCTCCCAATTCCGGCGCGATGACATCCCGCCTCCGCCGCAGTTCGTTCCACCAATGCCCGTATTCCCACAAGGACAGTCGATTGACGGGCAACAGATATTCCAACTGATCTACGCGATGATGCAAGCTCAGCAACAAGTCCAACACGAGGCTCAATGTCGCGAGGCTGATTACTTGAGGAGCAGCATCGTAACTGCACTAGAGCAGGCCAACCTACCAGCTCGACGGCCATCGACGGGCTCTATCACTGACTTCCGCCAACTGAAGCCCCATACTTTTTCTGGCAAGGAGGAGCCCACATAAGTCCATGAGTGGCTCACCAACATACAACATCAACTGGAAGCAGCAGAGCTACCACGGGAACGTTGGATGGTTGCCGTTAGAATGCAATTGACGGGCATTGCTCATCACTGGTGGCTATCCGAAGAGAGACGACTCGGACCAGACTGAGTCACTTGGGAGGAGTTCTCCAGACTCTTACAGGAGATGTACATTTCGGCTATCGCACGATCAGAACTTCGGGACAAGTTCAATCGCCTCACTCAGGATGCTATGACGGTGGAAGAATACAATGCAAAATTCATTCGTCTGAGCCGCTTCGCCCCAACCCTGATCCCGACAGAGGAAGAGAAGGCCGAGAAATTCTTCGACGGACTGAACTTCGATCTACAGAAACTGATTGGGTCCGTTGCACCAACATCATACTCGGACGTCCTTGTTGCGGCTCGACGCATGGAATGCGTCACCAGGAGAGAGTCTCGCCTAAAGCGGCCTTCCACATCCGCACCAACCAGAGCAGCACAAGAGGAGTCTGCAAAGCGTCAACAAATAAACCCACCACCAAGAACAGCACCAAGAGCCTCATTCCTTCCTACTTGTTACTACTGTGGCAAGATAGGCCATGTCGAGAAGGAGTGTAGACGTAAATTCGGACTATGCTTAGGCTGCGGATCCAGACAGCATGCAGTGAGAGACTGCCCTGAGCGTAGAGAAGGAGCACCAAGGGCGAACCAGCAAACTCCCCCAGCGCCTCGAGCAGCACCCTACCAGCAAGCCCAGCAGCAGTAGAGAAATCTACCTCAAGGACGCGGACAAGCTTATGCGATGACTGTGGAGGACGCTGATGCGCGTAAGTGATTCGTAGTTATCCGTTCCTAGTCTTGTTTTAGCTCGTGCCTATTGGTTCGTGACCTCAGCCCCAACCTAGTCATTTGCAACTTGTTAATAATAACCTGTTTTTCCTAAAAGTTGTAGTTCTTTTGCTTTAACTAGATTTCTTTACTCTGGAAAGTGCATAACTTTCATTCTTAGGGAAACGATATTTCCCTAAGTATCTGGTGACGTGTTTCGAACAGTGCTTGTGACCGCGTCATCTCTGTTGACCGGTTATTCTTTGATTGCGAGGACGCAATCCTCTTAAGGGGGGTAGATTGTAAACCCCCTGATTTTTCAAAAATTTTAAACTTGGATTTTTCACAATTTTCTGGAATTTTCTGGGATTTTTCTGTAATTAAAATCAGGGTTTTAATTATTAAATAATAATAAATAATATTAAAATATGATGAAAATAAGATTTTATGTTGTAAAATGAAAAACTGGACTTAGGATAATTTTTCTGGAATTTATTGGGCCCCGGACCTATTTTATATCACCTAAAAACTATTTTATTTATTTATTTATTTATTTATTTATTTAAGTATTAAATAATCCCTAAACCCTAGCCCAACCCAACCGGGCCCGGCCCAGCCCAACCGGCCCAGCCCAGCCCCCGGCTTAGCGGGTCGGGCGGGTCGGCCAGACCCGCACCCGCCCGCCAGACCCGAACCCGGAGACCCGTCTCCCCCACGCGCAGACCCCCGCGGTTCCCGCCGCGTTCTCCGGCCACGTCGCCGGAGAACCGCCCGCGCCTCACCCCCACTACCCCACGACCTCCCCTCGGCACCGCCTTCTCCGCCACGACCTCCCCCGCGCCTCACCCTATATAAACCCCCTTTCTTTCCCCTCCGATCACTCCCACTACTAGAAAAAGCGGGATTAGCAACGTATTTTAGCGACGTCAAAAGAAACGTCGCTAATAATATATAAATTAGCGACTCCTTATAAAAACGTCGCTAGACGTCGCTAAATGGCGACATTTAGCGACGTTTAGCTACTTTTATTAAGATTTTAAAAGATAAGTCGCTATAAGTTCAATTAAGGTCGCTAATATGTCTAATTTAGCAACGTTTAGCGACGTATATAGCGACCTTTATATTAAAAATATTTAGCAACGTGTTTAGCGACGTCCTTGACGTCGCTAAAATTTAATTTAGCGACGTTTTTATTGGACGTCGCTAAAATTTGGTTAATTAGGACTCGGTTTCATTTTTTCCCCATCTGTTAAAATTTTGATTCGAAAAAAATTCCCCCCTCCCGCTCCGTCGACCGGCTATCCACCGCGACTACTCCGGTAAACCCTACTCTCTCTCTCTCTCTCTCTCTCTCTCACAGGACACATGTGACATTGACACAAACACGACACACACACAAACACTGACACAGACACAGACACGGCACACAAACACACTGACACAGACACTGATCAGGACCTAGGGTTAGGGTTAGGTTTTTTGACATGGGGTTAGGGTTAGGGTTAGGTTTTTTGACATGAGGAGAAACTACGACTCACCTATGATCTTCGCCATTGATAGGCTCACTGAGACCTATATTGGTTTGTGTTGCTCCATTTTCATTGAGCTCATGCTGCAACCTTCAAGGGCTTCGACTCTGGCTAGGAAAGAACTATCCTGGAGCCTGCACATGCTTCATGAGTGGTCAAAGTCGATGACAAGCCCAGTAGAGTCCAAAGAGAGAGAGAAGCAGCTAAGGAAAACAGTGAATAGGCTGAAGAAGCGTATTGAGGAAGCTGTCATGGAGCCTAACTTCTGGTGTTCTGATTGTATGACATTATTTGTAAAGTAAAAGTGCCTGCTATGCTGTTTGAGGCAATGCCTAGACATGACTAGGCAACCTAGGCGGACAAATATATGTCGACTTGTTTTGTATTAAATTTTTCAGTTGTGGCAATGGTCGCCTAGTGGTGCCCAAGCGACAGCCTAGGCGACCATTGACAAATGATATTGGGGCAGTGGGTTAAGGTATAGTAGTAAAGGATACCTGCGGTATGGGTATTTGTTAATCAAGTATCTCAAGAAACTTAGTTTATGAGCTTAGGATACTAAGGGTGTAACCAAGTAGGTATCTCCAGTACTTGGGTGTGTGTTAAGCTAGTACCAAGGTTGTGGATTAGTATCTTGGGGCAGTGGGTTAAGGTATAGTAGTAAAGTGGTATTAAGATATTATTTGGGTAATGATATATATATATATATATATATATATATATATATATATATATATATATACTGCTTTTCCCATAACGGACACTGACACAGACACAGAAGTTATTTTTGCATGTAATGATTTATATGATACATACTGTCAATTTTGCAGAAGTATCTAGAAATGGATATGAATTACTATCTGCGTCATCGTTCGTGGATGTACAACCGTCATCCTGATGACATGTGCGGTGTACGGGATGAATTCATTGAGGGTGTACAGCAGTTCCTGCAGTTCGCCAAGGCGTTCCCTCAGTACATGGACGGTACCAAAATTAAGTGTCCGTGTGTGAGATGTCGCAACAGGAAATATCATCCAGAAGTGGAAGTTACATATCATTTATACTCGAAGGGATTTACGCCGAATTACTATCAGTGGACCTCGGACGGAGAACTTGTATCTCTAGCATCGGAGTCGGAGCCCTATGTGGAGCCGTATATGGATGTCCAAGACCACGATGCTTACGACGACGGGTTGGTGAACATGGTTTATGATGCGGCGGGGCCTAGTTTCAATCCTGACAATTATGATGCGGCGGGACCCAGTTTCAATCCGGACAATTATGATGCAGCTGAGGAGGCACCGAATGCCTATGCTGCAAAGTTTATGGAGTTGCTTGAGAATGCAAGGACTCCACTATATCCTGGTTGTGAGGATCATTCACCGTTGGAGATGGTTACAAGATTATTGAGCATCAAGTCCGATTTTAACATGTCGCAAGAATGCTATAATCGACTGCTCGATTTGATTATAGAGATCTTGCCCGAGGGTGCAAAGTTGCCTAAAGACTTCTATCGATCTAAGAGGATGGTGAGATCGCTTTGGATGGGATACGAGAAAATCGATGCATGTCGCAACGGGTGCATATTGTACTACAAAGACGACAAGGATGAAGATGCGTGCAGATTCTGTGGTGCTGATCGCTACAAGGCCACTGTTAGAGGAAAGTCTGTCGGTGCAAGGAAGCCTACCGATTCGATGCACTACTTGCCTTTGACGTCGCGGTTGCAGCGGTTATTTATGGTTAAGGAGACTGCAGAAAACATGAGTTGGCACAGGCAAAAACAGATCGAAGGAGTATTGGATCATCCATCCGATGGAGAAGCATGGAAGCACTTTGATCGAGAGTATCCATATTTTGCCGAGGAAGCGCGTAATGTCATATTGGGGCTCTGCTCTGACGGTTTTACCCCATTCGGACTTTCGGGCTCCCAGTATTTGTGTTGGCCTGTGATCGTCACTCCGTATAATCTACCGCCTTGGATGTGCATGAAGACTCCGTATATGTTCCTAACCGTTATTATCCCGGGTCCGAACAATCCGAAGAGGAACATCGATGTGTATTTACAGCCTTTGATAGATGAGTTGAATCAGTTGTGGGAAGTAGGTGCCAACACGTACGATATTTCTAGAAAGCAGAATTTTCAGATGAGGGCAGCACTTATGTGGACCATCAACGACTTTCCGGCCTATGGAATGTTATCGGGATGGAGCACCCATGGTCGTCTCTCATGTCCGTATTGCATGGACCGTTCTCAGGCTTTCCGTTTGAAACACGGAGGCAAACCGTGCTTCTTCGATTGTCATCGACATTTTTTGCCGAAGGATCATCCGTACCGGAGGAATCAGAATACTTTTCGTGCGGGAGTTGTGGAGAAGGCTAATCCACCGCCAAGGTGGCCCGGATGCACGATATGGGAAGAGGTAAAAGATTTACCAAGTGCTATCGAAGAGCCTGCTAAGGGGTACAAGTGTGACGGATTTGGTCGCACCCATAACTGGACGAAGAGGAGTATATTCTGGGATATGCCATATTAGAACACCAATCTGATCAGACATAACCTTGATGTCATGCATATCGAGAAGAATGTGTTTGATAACATAATTAATACTATAATAGATGTAAAGGGGAAGACGAAAGATAATCCGAAGGCCAGGTTGGACTTAGAAGACATATGTAGACGTCCTGCATTGCATCTGATAGAGGAGGGGAATAGAAAGTTAAAGCAACCTAAGTCAGTTTTCTCACTGGATAAAGAGGATACAGATAGACTTTGTAGGTGGATTCAGGGTCTAAAGTTTCCAGACGGGTACGTGTCGAACTTGAGAATATGCGTCGACCTCAAGGAGAACAAACTAGTAGGTATGAAGAGCCACGATTGTCACGTATTCATGGAGAGGTTAATTCCGATTGCATTTTGGTAATTCGTACCGCATGTCGTTTGGGACCCATTGACAGAGCTGAGCATATTCTTCAGAGATCTTTGTTGTACTAAGTTGCTCGTCGATCGTCTAGAAAAGCAAGAGAGGGACATTGCGGTAACACTATGTAAGCTCGAGAAGGTGTTTCCTCCAGGATTCTTCGACTCTATGGAGCATTTGCCAATTCATCTTTCCTATGAGGCACGTGTTGGTGGTCCTGTCGGTTATCGGTGGATGTACCCCTTCGAGCGTCATCTGAATCACCTAAAGAGAAAGGTGAAAAATAAGGCACGGGTTGAAGGATCTATTTATGAAGCTTATGTTCTCGAGGAGATTACAAACTTTTGCTTGACGTATTTCAAACCGCATGTTGCTACTAATAGGACGAAAGCTCCCAGAAACGACGACGCATATCAGGAATCTAATGATGCAATACTCAAAGTATTCAATGCATCCAGAAAGCCTTCGGGAAAAATGAAGAAGAGATATTTGAATGACGATGAGCTAAGGGCTGCTCAATTGTATATATTATTCAATTGCGACGAGGATGAAGTGGAGAAGCTAGAGGGGTAAGTAATTAATACGTCCACACTTACATCATCTCAATGTAATGTATAAGATACTATTATGCTACTAATCAACAGTTACATCATTGTTTTTCAGCACATATAATGATGAGTTAAGGTCGGTTAGACCCTACATAACAGACGAAGAAGTAGAACAAGATATAAGATGCCATTTTCCTTCTTGGTTGAGCGCATATGTAAGATACTTGGTAATTACTTTTTATTTCTGCACTTGCAAAACAAATAACTTACCATCGCTACTTTGGTATTTAGGTCGATCGTCTAATATCACCCGAGACTGAATCTATTAGGACTCTAGCCAAGGGACCAATTACTGCCGTAAAAATATGGCCAAGTTTCTGTGTGAATGGGTTCAGGTTCAAGTCAACAAATGCTCCTATCAGAGACAGCTTTCTGGATCTTGATTCCACGAAAAACAGTGATTTGTGTATCAAATCTTCAAACTACAAAGACGTCAATCCGGGCAATGATTTTTTTCGCATCTTACAAGAGATTGTGGAGTTGACATATAATTATGGCACAGAACCTGCTAATATCGTGCTATTCAGGTGTGCATGGTTCGATCCGATTCAAGATCAAGGTTGGAAAATTGACAAGCATGGCCTTGTGGATATAAACTACCAGCATAGATATCAAGGCTACGAACCATTAGTCCTATCAAGTCAGGCTCAGCTCGTGTACTTCATAACTTATCCTAGACGGGGGACAGCGAGGTTGGATTGGTGGGCAGTATGCAAGACTAAAGCTAGAAATACCTTTGACATTGACGAAATAGCTTATCAGGAGGACGATCTACCTCTTGTAACAAATATTGTAGATGTGGACTCAACAGAAGTTACTCATTACACGAGTAATAATATAGAAGATGTAGAATTATCCGAAGAGGACGACGAAGTAGATGAAAGTGAAGACGAGGAAGAGGAAGAGCAGGACGACGAAGGAGAACAAGATAAATTTTCTGAAGATGAATTTTCTGAAGACGATGACGGAACATTTTCGTCGTTTGGTATGTTTTTTCTTTTAAAATATATTATTTTAATACAAGTACCATAAAATGGTACTTGGAAAAAATATTTAAGTTTAGTAATAAATAATATATTTTTAACAGGTACAGAGGGGTGAGGATGCAAACATGGTAACCGTCTTCTTGGCCACCCATCGCAAGGACGGAAATCTCATTGATGAGAGGGCCTCACAGACCTATGTAAGTATTACTTTACTTTGTGTTTATTTTAATATAACTTAGGCAATTATCGAGTTTCCAAACCTTTTCTAGGCCGAGTATCTTAGGCTGCGTGAGCGGGCGACTGCTAGTGCACCTACACCTGGAGAGGCTGGTACTTCGTCGCAGCCCGCTCCATCTCCGTCGGCGGACGACCTGTGGGTGACCGCAGCTGGTGGTCTCCAGAGGGGTACGTACTACGGTACGGGCTCCTATGGCGCCCTGGTTACGACGCAGTCATCTAGGGCCTCCCCGACAGTTGTGCATTCCACACACCCCTCGCAGTCGCAGCCCTCGCAGTCGTCGGCAAGAGTCCAGGAGGCCGTCCAGGAGGCCATTGACCGTCAGATTGTGTCTCTCCGTGACGACTTGCTGCGAAGTATGGAGGAGCAGTCCCGATCCCAGCCGCAGGCGGACGATCCGATGCTCATCGCATGATTGGATATGCTCGACCGCAGCATGACGGAGCTACGGGAATTGACAAATGATATTAGAGCCTCCAATGATCGCAACACCATGGAGCTGCAGGCATCACAGCTATCGATGGACGAGAAGCTGACGAGGATGCAGGATTCAATGGGTCATAGCAGTACGAAGCTGTTATCTACCCTGGATTCTTACAACCAGCGACTCACAGACTTGGAACGGGCACGGCCTCCACCGACGTCACTGCCTTATCCATCAACATCGGTGTCGATTCCACGGGACGAGTATGAGGAGTTCTTATCCTTCAAGCGCGCCGGTGGTCAGCCTTCTGCAGATCCGCAGTAGTATAGTTATTTTTATTATTAATTAGGATGCGATTGTATATTATGAATTATTGATACTTCAACAATAGGCATGATGCTTCTTGTGGTATTTAATTTTTTAGTTAATTTAATTGGATTATATAGTTATCTTGCATATCCACATTTAATTGGATTGATACTTTAACAATGCTTCTTGTGATCTTTAATTTAATTGGATTATATAGTGGAGATAGAGGAGGAGGAGTCGAAGAAGGGTGGTTCTTGTGGTGTCAAGAAGAGGAGACGGAGGAGGAGGAGGACTAGAACGGCAGGGAATCACCAATCTGGATACTATTTTTTTTTTAAATTAGCGACGGTTTTAGCGACGTTTAGCGACGTATAGCGACATTACATTAAGTCGCTAAATACGTCGCTAATTAGCGATGCTGTAAATACGTCGCTAATGACGTTGCTATACGTCGCCAAATGCTGACATGGCAGTATATCCAGGTCATGAAAGACGTCGGTTTAACGTCGCTAATGACGTCGCCAATGACGTCGCTATATGTCACCAACTGTTGACAAGGCAGTATTGCCAGGTCATTAAAGACGTCGGTGTAACGTCGCTATATAAGTCGCTAATTAGCGACGTTTAGCGACTTTAAAGAACGTCGCTATTTAGTGACGCGGCGTCGCTAAACGTCGCAAAAAATTGTGACACATTAAAGTCGCTAAAAACGCCAGTATAGCGACGTTTAGCGACATTTTTTTTGGCGACTTAATTTTTTCCGACAACTTTATAACGTCGCTAATTACGTCGCTAAACCAACTTAGCGACGTTTTTTGGTTATTTAGCGACGTTTTTAGACGTCGCTAATTTGACTTATTCTGGTAGTGTCCCTCACCGCCACCCTCGTCCTAGCTCCGCCGCGCCGCCGCCAGACTCCGGCCTCCCCTCCAGCGTCGCCCAGCCCCGCCGTGAGCCGCCCCAGCCCTCTCCTCCTTCCTCCCCTCTTCTTCTTCGCAGACCCCGAGCCCGCCTCAGAACCTGCAGCCGCCTTCCCCTCCGCCCGCTCTGTCCGGCGAGCCTGTCCTCGGGCCTCCGGACCTCGCCGACCGGCCTCCCCTCCCTCCGCGAGCCCTCGCTCTGCCGTCCTACCCACCATGGCCAGCCGACTCCGGCGATACCCAGACATTGATGCCCTAAGTTGGACACGGACACGGCCGGACACAGGACACAGTGTCGTGTCGGACACGAGAATACCCTAGTTTTCGGAGCCCTATTTCAGGTACTCTCTTTTCTTCCTGCTCGTAGCTCTGTTTTTGACTCCGTCAATTGCATCGCGTAGCCTGCGTGACCCTCTCGGTGCCCGTGCAACCCGCTCGGGGCATCGCATCCTGTGGTGATCGCGAACCGCGATCCAAAAACAGGAAAATCAACGCCCTGTTTCACCCCGAAACTGAGTATGCCCCACCAAACAGGACAACTTGGTCGCATGCGGTCTTCACAGATACGTGCGTGTCATTGATACGGACGTGCGTGATTTCGCAGAAGCTGATTCGGATGTGCGTGCACACCGGAATCAGTGCGTATCCGCGGACAATGCCTCATATCCGACTTTTCTGAATTGCGCCCTGTCACGTCCCAGTTCCAAAATGCCGAGGGACTGGATGCGTGGCAATGGCCAGCAGCACGCACCGATGGACAACCCAATTTAATGGATCCATCAGGGCATGCTTAAGCTGTAGTCTAACTGTAATATGTTACAAGTCCCAAGCTTTTCTAATCTCATCCACAGAATAAACACAGATTAATTGCCAGAAATAATGCAAATGGAAATAAATAAGCAATATCAAATAAGTGTCTCGGGAAACAATCCGAGAATCAGTCTATTACATTTAAGGGAAATAGACATGAAATAAAATACTGAAAATGGAAATATCTGAGTATGTAGAGCCAATTGTCACGCCCCAGTCCCAAAATATTATGGAACTAGGCCACGTGGCATTGGCCAGCTGACACGTCTTCGAGGATATCCCAATTTAATGGATCCTAGCGAAGTATGCTACGCTGTCCTAAATCTAACAAGTCTAATATAACAACAGGCAGTGTCTAATCTCATCCACAAACAACAAGTACGATACTGAAAGAAAGACTGGAATATAAGGACATAGTCGAATGACATAATACAACTGAAATATGTCTGGTGGGAACAAACCCACTACAATAAGTGCTGAAAGTCTGAAATAAAGTGCTGATAAAGAGAGTGACTGGAACAACGGCTAACTAGGTAAGGAGCTCCAGTCGTAGGCGGAAGGCCTACCAATCTGATCAGGGGTACTCTGATGGAAGTACCTCCAGCTCCTCGTCAAGAGCAAACCTCGCCTCCACACCTGGCCCGTAAACTGTGGGATAAAAGGCCTCGTCCAGATCTGGAAGATAACCAGGTCCTCAGAGGGACGTAACAAGATACAATATGCATGCCAGATATAGTACTGAAATAAAAGTAAAGAGGGGGTGTGCTAACCATCTAAGTGAATGCAATATAAGGACAACCTAGGAACGTATAAGTAGGTGTAGGCATAACGTCCAACGTCCTCTAGAGTGTGGTATCTGCAACGTCCATCATTCCGAGGAATGAGGTATCTGTGTATAAGTATATCGTCCACACTCTAAGGGCGTGGTGTCTGCAATGTAAATATATGTCCGTAACACTCCGTAGAGCGCGGTGTCTGAAATATAGGGAGTCACCGAGTCTGTGGTTCCTCTGGATACCACGGAGTCCGGTGGGGGTATCCCATACGTTTATCAGTTGTCCTTCCCGCCCAATGTAGATACGCAAGTCGAATATACGACATGAGTGTACCGTATCTAGATGCCAAGTCTCAACTAACTATGTTACTCTAGAATACATGCTAGTCCGTGATGTGCGTTATACGTACCGATAGCGAATCGGGTACGCGGACCCGCATCCCAATATAAATGTACCATCGTGGTACGTGTATAGTGTCATGGTCTAGGAGGATATCAGAATATCCTCTCAGAAGTGGGTGAGTCAACTAGCAACTAGGTCAAGTACACTACTCATCGACGCAACGTCGACTGCACCAGAATCAATCTCGGATGCGCACAGTTCATGTATATTTGAAATATGTAACATTTAAATTTAAAGCAGTAATCCAGCAAGGTATACTTGCCTGTCCCGGGTAGCTGCGAAATCCAAAGCCCTGCTCCTGATGCCTCGGCAGTAGTGTCCAGCAATCCTATATAGGATTTAGTAATGACCAAATTAGTCGCTACAATAGCACGACTAAGACACACTGTCCGTATCTACAGCTGTCAAGGGTCGGGGCTGTATGTATATATAGCTAACACTATCATTTACATATACACTATATCATATATAATTATTAAAATAAAAATATATTTTTATTAGTACAAAATGAATAGTACTTCTGCATTAATTTATATATACTAACAATACACACGGTAAATATGTATACATAATTGGTGATAACATAAATTTATATATTTATACATACACATATATTTAGATAGAAAATATATACATAGTTTTATAGACAACAATAATAAAGGTATATAAAATATGTACACATACATGCAGGTATCTATATGTATATATACTAGGGGGGGGTCAATACATACAAGTATTTAATTTATGTTAAAAATACATAACATTTATTTATTTCCAGAAAATATATTTAACACAATAAATATTATATACTTAATATTTTTCTTATATTTTTAAAATACTTACATAGATTCATACATGCATACATACATACATACTTACATACATACATACATACATGTGTATAAATTTCTAATACGAAATATAATATAAAAATAATATTATATTATATATATTATTATTATTAATATATAAAACAGTATATAATAGGTATAATTACAGAAAATACCTATTTATACGAAAATATACATATAGGTATTAATTAGTACATTGGGACGTATACGTACATACATACATACATACATACATACATACATACATACATACATACATACATACATACATATATATATATACTATTATATATAATACTAAATACAATAAATATATATATATATATTACAGAATTTATACAGGAGTATATATACTGGTAAATACAAAATACAGTATTTAATTTTGAATACGCATTTAAATACCTAAATTAATACATGAAACTATATTGTTATACTTGCAGTCTTAAATACGTACTAAAATACCCATATTTACACATAAAATGATGTACCTCAGCGAAGCTCGGGTCGAGGGGGTCGAGTTGGTCGGTCGTCGCCGGCGGGGGTGGCCGGACGGCGCTCCGGCGAGGCTCGGGGAGAATCGGCAGCAGCAGTCGCGGTTTGGTACAGTTGATGCTGCGGGTCCGGTATCTCCTCGAGGCGGCGGCGGCGTCGGCTGAAACTCGACGGGGTGGTGGAGGACTGGCTGGGGGAGGGCTCGGCCAAGTTTGGTGGTCGGAGATGCGGTGGTGGCGGAGCACGAAACAGAGGGGAGGTCGGCTGTGTTGTGCGGGCTGGGAGGCTCGGGTTGGTGTGGGGTTGTTGGGGGGTGGCTGCGGCGGCGTAGTGGCCGGGTGGCGGTGGCCGAGGGTAGGGAAGGGTCCGGCGAAGGGGTCGGGTTAGGGTGGCGGCGCCTGGAGGTGGCTGGTGGCCGGCGTCGAGCTCGGAGTGGTCGGGTAGGGTCAGACTATTGGTGGGGATATTAGGGTTTAGCTATTTTAGGTTTTGTTTTCTTCAATTAAGGTGTAAATATGCATGTATATGTAGGAGAGAGAGTGAGGGGGGGCTGCCTAGGGATTAGGGCCGGCTGGACCAACATTTTTTTGGGGAGTGGGGTTGTCCATTAAGATGAGTGGAGGGCTAGGAATAGGCCATTCAAAATGTAGGGTCATGATGGGTTCCCAAAAAGGTGATGCAAGGACATAAAAAATGGGGGGGAAATTAAATGCTCATGATTGGTCATGACCATTACTTTTCTCCATGATGGTTTGGGCCAATGAGAGGGGGACACCTCATTGCAATTTTGCAATTAGGCCCCTGACAATTTGGTATTTGCACAATAAATAGAATTGGGGATTTAATGTAAACAAACACCATGTTTGGTGTTCCTCATTGGACCATGATGGTGTTTGGTGTTTTGTATGAGGCTTGTAGGTGTGGGTGTGGGTCTGGGTTGGAATTGGGTCCAAATTAATTTAGGTTAGGACACCACATTAATTAATTCTTAATTAATGCAACGGTGTTTCTAATTTAATTTAATTAAAAATCGGGAGTCTAAATTTGGTTGGACAAGGGTCATTGGTGTAGTAGGCTCAGTGTACAATAATATCGTGATCTGGGTTGGTCAAAACTGGTTGAGGTTGGGCCTTAATTTAAATTGGAACGGGCAGTGAACGTAATTACGCAATTTATTTAAATTGCGTACGGACGTTCGTTACGACTTTTGTGCGTCTAAAATCAGGCACGAAAATCGGTATCCGGGGTTTGTTCTAGGTTCAATATGATGGGTTTACAGGTCTAGGTCAAATATATGGAATTTGTTTTAGGGCAACAACTAAGGTAGTATCCTAAAACAATCAATCATTGCACAAGTATTATAATACTATATATTAAATCTTAAATAATTTAGGTTAACCCTAATTAGGCTAATTTACCTAGTTAACCCTAATTTCTGGTCGAGGGGGTTTACAACATACCCTCCTTAGAGCATTTCGTCCTCGAAATTAAAACAGACATATAGAATAACTGTTGAATGAAATAAGTACTATCATATACCTAGGCCTTCGAAGAGATGGGGAAAACGTTGCCGAATATCGTCCTCTCGTTCCCAGGTTGATTCACCTGGTGCATGATGCCTCCATGAGACACGAACTAGAGGGATAGTCTGGCCTCGCAGTACCTTCTCGCTTTGGTCTAGGATCTCTACCGGCTCCTCCTGGTATGATAAGCTTGGACCAACGGTGATCTCCGAGTGGTCAAGCACATGACTCGGATCCGGTATGTATCTCCTCAGCTGGGATACATGGAAGACGTCGTGAACTCCTTCTAGTGTCTGCGGTAAGGCCAATCTGTAAGCAACTTCTCCGATGCGCTCTAGCACATCGAAGGGTCCGATGTACCTCGGACTCAGCTTCCCTCTGCCTCCAAATCTGATGGTTCCTCTGGTAGGTGAAATCTTCAGGAACACATGTTCTCCAACCTGGAACTCTAAGGGTCGTCGATGCGCATTAGCCCACTGCTTCTGCCTGTCCTGTGCTGCTCGTAGATGCCCCTGGATCTTCTTTACCTTCTCCACTGTATGGACGATCAACTCTGGCCCTAGAATCTGCCTCTCGCCTACATCGCTCCAACATACTGGGGAACGACACTTCCTACCATACAATGCCTCATAGGGAGCCATCTGAATGCTCGCCTGATAGCTATTATTGTAGGAAAATTCGACCAAATGCAAATGGTCCTCCCATGAACCGCTGAAGTCAAGCATGTAAGCTCTCAACATATCCTCCAGCGTCTGAATGGTGCGCTCGGATTGTCCATCTGTCTGCGGGTGGTACGAAGTACTGAACTTAAGGCGGGTACCAAGACTCTCTTGCATACTCCTCCAAAAGTATGATGTAAACCTCGTATCCCGGTCAGACACGATACTGACTGGCACTCCATGCAATCGTACAATCTCCCTCATGTACATATCTGCCAAGACTTCCGTAGATTGCCCTACTCTGAAAGGTAAAAAGTGGGCAGACTTGGTGAGTCTATCTACGATTACCCATACGGCATTGCGACCACTAGGACTCCTCGGGAAACCTGTGACGAAGTCCATGGTGATGTGCTCCCATTTCCACTCCGGTATCGGGAGCGGTTGAAGTAATCCGGCAGACCTCTTATGCTCAGCCTTGACTTGCTGACACACCAGACACTTAGCCATGAAGCGGGCTATCTCTCTCTTCATCCCGTGCCACCAGTAGTACTGCTTCAGGTCTCGGTACATCTTCGTGCCTCCTGGATGTATAGAATAGGTCGAACTGTGTGCCTCCGTCATCAGCTCCTCGCGTAGCTCTCCATTCGGAACATAGAGACGATCTCCACATCTCAAGGTCCCGTCCTCGTGTATACGCAGTCCCGTCTGTATTCCAACCTCTGTCCTCTGTCGAAGCCTCTGAAATCTGGCGTCTGTCGGCAAAGCAGCCTTGATTCTCTCCACCAATGTCGATTTCACCTGGAAACTCGACATCTGGCTGTCTACTCCTGGCATGACGACTTCGATACCCAACTGTTCTAGATCTCTCAACAGATGCTGTTGGGTAGTCAGGAAAAATGCTATGGGCTTTCTGCTTAAAGCATCGGCTACCACATTAGCCTTTCCCGGATGGTACTGCAGCTCAATCTCGAAGTCTGCCATCACTTCGAGCCAACGTCTCTGCCTCAGGTTCAGGTCCTTCTGTGTGTAGATGTATTTAAGGCTCTTGTGATCGGTAAATATCTCCACGCGCTCTCCGTACAGGTAGTGCCTCCAAAGCTTCAAAGCAAAGATCACTGCGGCAAGCTCCAAGTCGTGGGTGGGATAGTTCTTCTCATGGGTCCTCAACTGCCTAGAGGCATAGGCTACAACCTTCCCATGCTGCATCAAGACGCATCCTAATCCTTTCCCGGACGCATCGCTATAGATCACGAATCCTCCGGGTCCAGAAGGTATGGTCAAGATGGGTGCTGTAGTCAGACGCTTCTTCAGCTCGTCGAATACCGTCTGACACTCCTCTGTCCAGGTGAACTCCTGATCCTTGCGGGTCAAGCGGGTCATCGGCTCTGCGATCCTTGCGAAGTTCTCTACGAACCTCCGGTAATATCCGGCAAGTCCTAGGAAACTCCTCACCTCCGTGACGTTAGTAGGGGTCGGCCACGTCTCTACGGATGAAATCTTCGCGGGATCTACTGATATGCCATCTCCCGAGATAACGTGTCCAAGAAATACGACACGATCTAGAAGAAACTCGCACTTGCTCAGCTTGGCATAAAGCCTCTCTCGTCTCAGCGTCTCTAGTACTAGCCTCAAGTGCTCTCCGTGCTCCTCATGGCTCTTCGAGTACACCAAGATGTCGTCGATGAAGACTACCACGAACTGGTCCAGATACTCATGGAAGACTCGATTCATCAGGTTCATAAACACAGCAGACGCATTTGTCAATCCGAAAGGCATCACTAGGAACTCGTAATGACCGTAGTGAGTCCTAAATGCTGTCTTTGGAATGTCCTCCCTTCGCACCTTCACCTGATGGTAGCCCGATCTCAAGTCGATCTTCGTGAACACCACTGCTCCTGTCAGCTGGTCGAACAGATCGTCGATTCGTGGTAGAGGGTACTTGTTCTTGATAGTCAGAGCATTAAGGGCTCTATAATCAATGCACATTCGGAACGTCCCGTCCTTCTTCGGTACAAACAACACTGGTGCTCCCCAGGGCGATGCACTAGGACGAACGAATCCTTTGATCTGCAACTCCTCTAGCTGTAGCTTCAGCTCGTCAAGCTCCTTCTTCGCCAACCGGTACACATTTGATGATACCGGTGCTGCTCCAGGTATTATCTCAATGGTGAACTCTACCTCTCTATCAGGCGGTAGGCCTGGCAACTCCTCTGGAAAAACATCCTCGAACTCTGCAACGATTTCTGGGGGTGCCGTCTCCATCATCATGTAAGCTCCATCTGTATGTCCTACTCCTCGCTCGATGGTGCCTCGCATGAATTCGAACTCCGGTTGTCCTGGCAGTCTAAAAGTAATGCTACCCTTCCGGCAGTCTAGCATGGCATTGTACTGGCTTAACCAGTCCATGCCCAGAACTACGTCGAAAGCTGGCATTGGGAGTACCAACAATCGTGCTCTCATCTCTCTACCACAAACTACTACCGAGCACGTTCTAATGGTGCTGGTAACCGGTACGATACCTCCTCCAGTAAGTATCTTCCAACTCTTAGGTAAGGGGGAGGTTGCTACTCTATGCATTGCTACGAAGCTACTAGATATAAATGACAGTGTAGCTCCAGAATCAAACAGTGCAGTTGCAGGTAATGATGCAACTAGAATTGTACCTGCGATAGTCTCTCCTTCCGGTTCCTCCTCGATAGATGCTAAGGCAAAGGCTTGTCCGCGCCTCTGCCCTCCTGCCTGCTGGCGGGCCTGGTTGAAGTGTGCCTCCTGTGGAACCAAGGGTGGTCCTCTCTGTTGTCCTCCGGTAGCTGGTGGACGCTGTCCTCCTGCTGGGGGTGGTATCCTCAGTGGTGCTGCTGGTGGCCTCTGTCCAGTCTGGGGTGCTGCGTCTCTGCGCTGGGGGCAGTCTCTAGCAAGGTGCTGGCTGGCTCCACAGACCACCATGCAGAGCCCGAGCTTCTTCCTGCAGTCTCGGATGACGTGTCCCCTCTTGCCACAGAAGTGACAGGTCGGAAGCTCCTTCTGCTGGTACGGCGCTGTCCTCTGCTGCGCCTGCGCTCCTGGACGGCGGATCGGTCCTCCTGCTCCTTGTTGGGTCCTGGCTGGTACGTTCACGCTGGAACGTCTCGCTCCTCCTCCTCCTATAGCCTCTTGGATCCTCGCCTCTGATAGGACCTCTTCATAAGAGACCCTCGCCTGGGTAGTAGTATACCTCTGCAGCTCTTGAAAGAGGCCATGATGGAATCTCCTGGCCTTCTCCAGGTCATTGGGGATCAGGGCTGCTCCAAAATGGCTGAGTCTGCTGAACTCTCCGTCATAGGCGTCCACAGTCAGGTTCCCTTGCTCCAGGTGCAGGAACTGAGAGTACAGGGCGTTCCTCACTGTAGCTGGGAAGTACTTCGTGTTGAAGTGCTCTAGAAATTCCTCCCAAGTCTGCTGTCGGCCAATGCTGCGCTCCATAGAGTCCCACCAGTGATGGGCGTTGCCTGTGAGTTGGGCCCTCACCGCGGTCATCCAGAGATCGGGGTGTAGCTGCGAACCCTCTAGCAGCATCTTGGTGTTGGAGACCCAGTCTGCGATCTCCTCTGCCGTTTCCTTGCCCGAGAAGGTTCCCGGGCCCATCGTTCTGAAGCCTCGTACAGTGCCTGCTCGCTGGGCTGGTGCAAGTGCTGGTGCTGGTGCTGGTGCTTGGGCAGGTGCCCTCTCTAGTGCTGCCATCAGGCCCTGTCTCAGGGTCTCTGTCTGCTGCCACTGGGCCTGTAACATTATCTGGAAGAGCTGCATCATCTGGGGCTATCCTTCCGCTGGGGGCATCTGAGGTAGAAACGGTGGAGGTGGTGGAAGAGGTACCTCCTGCTGTCTCTCTTGTGTCTCCTCGGGTGCCGGCCTCTCGTACTGCGGCATCGGTGTTTTCCTCGAGGTCTGCCCCTCGTAGTACTGCCTCGGAATTGTCTGTGATGCCTGGCTCTCTGGCTGCTGCGTCTCCTCGTTGGGAGAGACCTGATGCCAGTGCATCATCGGGGCCTGGGGGATCACCTCTGCCTCTGGCTGAGGCTGCTCTCTGGGTGGTCCCTGAGTCGTATCCTCCCTCGGTGCTGCAGGTGGTGCTATGGCACCGAGTATCTCACGTCGGCTCCGAAGGTTCATCTCGCTGTAAGAGATAGAACTTCATTAGAGAGAGTACGGAATAAATCAAACAGGATGCAAATATATTACAGTTCGGAAGAGGTTCAAAGGCGTAATCAAGTGGATGAGACCTAGTAATTTCTATTCTATTGCAGGCTCGCTGGGCACGTTTCCATACCATAAGCGATAGATGTTTGGCGTTTCTGACCTGCATGGGCCACCACTAAAACCATGTCACGCCCCAGTCCCAAAATATTATGGAACTAGGCCACGTGGCATTGGCCAGCTGACACGTCTTCGAGGATATCCCAATTTAATGGATCCTAGCGAAGTATGCTACGCTGTCCTAAATCTAACAAGTCTAATATAACAACAGGCAGTGTCTAATCTCATCCACAAACAACAAGTACGATACTGAAAGAAAGACTGGAATATAAGGACATAGTCGAATGACATAATACAACTGAAATATGTCTGGTGGGAACAAACCCACTACAATAAGTGCTGAAAGTCTGAAATAAAGTGCTGATAAAGAGAGTGACTGGAACAACGGCTAACTAGGTAAGGAGCTCCAGTCGTAGGCGAAAGGCCTACCAATCTGATCAGGGTACTCTGATGGAAGTACCTCCAGCTCCTCGTCAAGAGCAAACCTCGCCTCCATACCTGGCCCGTAAACTGTGGGATAAAAGGCCTCGTCCAGATCTGGAAGATAACCAGGTCCTCAGAGGGACGTAACAAGATACAATATGCATGCCAGATATAGTACTGAAATAAAAGTAAAGAGGGGGTGTGCTAACCATCTAAGTGAATGCAATATAAGGACAACCTAGGAACGTATAAGTAGGTGTAGGCATAACGTCCAACGTCCTCTAGAGTGTGGTATCTGCAACGTCCATCATTCCGAGGAATGAGGTATCTGTGTATAAGTATATCGTCCACACTCTAAGGGCGTGGTGTCTGCAATATAAATATACGTCCGTAATACTCCGTAGAGCGCGGTGTCTGAAATATAGGGAGTCACCGAGTTTGTGGTTCCTCTGGATACCACGGAGTCCGGTGGGGGTATCCCATACGTTTATCAGTTGTCCTTCCCGTCCAATGTAGATACGCAAGTCGAATATACGATATGAGTATACCGTATCTAGATGCCAAGTCTCAACTAACTATGTTACTCTAGAATACATGCTAGTCCGTGATGTACGTCATACGTACCGATAGCGAATCGGGTACGCGGACCCGCATCCCAATATGAATGTACCATCGTGGTACGTGTATAGTGTCATGGTCTAGGAGGATATCAAAATATCCTCTCAGAAGTGGGTGAGTCAACTAGCAACTAGGTCAAGTACACTACTCATCGACTGCACCCGAATCAATCTCGGATGCGCACAGTTCATGTATATTTGAAATATGTAACATTTAAATTTAAAGCAGTAATCCAGCAAGGTATACTTGCCTGCCCCGGGTAGCTGCGAAATCCAAAGCCCTGCTCCTGATGCCTCGGCAGTAGTGTCCAGCAATCCTATATAGGATTTAGTAATGACCAAATTAGTCGCTACAATAGCACGACTAAGACACACTGTCCGTATCTACAGCTGTCAAGGGTCGGGGCTGTATGTATATATAGCTAACACTATCATTTACATATACACTATATCATATATAATTATTAAAATAAAAATATATTTTTATTAGTACAAAATGAATAGTACTTCTGCATTAATTTATATATACTAACAATACACACGGTAAATATGTATACATAATTGGTGATAACATAAATTTATATATTTATACATACACATATATTTAGATAGAAAATATATACATAATTTTATAGACAACAATAATAAAGGTATATAAAATATGTACACATACATGCAGGTATCTATATGTATATATACTAGGGGGGGTCAATACATACAAGTATTTAATTTATGTTAAAAATACATAACATTCATTTATTTCCAGAAAATATATTTAACACAATAAATATTATATACTTAATATTTTTCTTATATTTTTAAAATACTTACATACATTCATACATGCATACATACATACATACTTACATACATACATACATACATACATGTGTATAAATTTCTAATACGAAATATAATATAAAAATAATATAATATTATATATATATTATTATTATTAATATATAAAACAGTATATAATAGGTATAATTACAGAAAATACCTATTTATACGAAAATATACATATAGGTATTAATTAGTACATTGGGACGTATACGTACATACATACATACATACATACATACATACATACACATATATATATATATATATATACTATTATATATAATACTAAATACAATAAATATATATATATATATATATATATATATATATATATATATATATATATATATATATATATATATATATATATATATATATTACAGAATTTATACAGGAGTATATATACTGGTAAATACAAAATACAGTATTTAATTTTGAATACGCATTTAAATACCTAAATTAATACATAAAACTATATTGTTATACTTGCAGTCTTAAATACGTACTAAAATACCCATATTTACACATAAAATGATGTACCTCAGCGAAGCTCGGGTCGAGGGGGTCGAGTTGGTCGGTCGTCGCCGGCGGGGGTGGCCGGACGGCGCTCCGGCGAGGCTCGGGGAGAATCGGCAGCAGCAGCCGCGGTTTGGTACAATTGATGCTGCGGGTCCGGTATCTCCTCGAGGCGGCGACGGCGTCGGCTGAAACTCGACGGGGTGGTGGAGGACTGGCTGGGGGAGGGCTCGGCCAAGTTTGGTGGTCGGAGATGCGGTGGTGGCGGAGCACGAAACAGAGGGGCGGTCGGCTGTGCTGTGCGGGCTGGGAGGCTCGGGTTGGTGTGGGGTTGTTGGGGGGTGGCTGCCGGCGGCGTAGTGGCCGGGTGGCGGTGGCCGAGGGTAGGGGAGGATCCGGCGAAGGGGTCGGGTTAGGGTGGCGGCGCGTGGAGGTGGCTGGTGGCCGGCGTCGAGCTCGGGGTGGTCGGGTAGGGTCGGGCTGTTGGTTGGGGATATTAGGATTTAGCTATTTTAGGTTTTGTTTTCTTTAATTAAGGTGTAAATATGCATGTATATGTAGGAGAGAGAGTGAGAGGGGGCTGCCTAGGGATTAGGGCCGGCTGGACCAATATTTTTTTGGGGAGTGGGGTTGTCCATCAAGATGAGTGGAGGGCTAGGAATAGGCCATTCAAAATGTAGGGTCATGATGGGTTCCCAAAAAGGTGATGCAAGGACATGAAAAATGGGGGGGAAATTAAATGCTCATGATTGGTCATGACCATTACTTTTCTCCATGATGGTTTGGGCCAATGAGAGGGGGACACCTCATTGCAATTTTGCAATTAGGCCCCTGACAATTTGGTATTTGCACAATAAATAGAATTGGGGATTTAATATAAACAAACACCATGTTTGGTGTTCCTCATTGGACCATGATGGTGTTTGGTGTTTTGTATGAGGCTTGTAGGTATGGGTGTGGGTCTGGGTTGGAATTGGGTCCAAATTAATTTTGGTTAGGACACCACATTAATTAATTCTTAATTAATGCAACGGTGTTTCTAATTTAATTTAATTAAAAACCGGGAGTCTAAATTTGGTTCGACAAGGGTCATTGGTGTAGTAGGCTCAGTGTACAATAATATCGTGATCTGGGTTGGTCAAAACTGGTTGAGGTTGGGCCTTAATTTAAATTGGAACGGGCAGTGAACGTAATTACGTAATTTATTTAATTTGCGTACGGACGTTCGTTACGACTTTTGTGCGTCTAAAATCAGGCACGAAAATTGGTATCCGGGGTTTGTTCTAGTTTCAATATGATGGGTTTACAGGTCTAGGTCAAATATGTGGAATTTGTTTTAGGGCAACAACTAAGGTAGTATCCTAAAACAATCAATCATTGCACAAGTATTATAATACTATATATTAAATCTTAAATAATTTAGGTTAACCCTAATTAGGCTAATTTACCTAGTTAACCCTAATTTCTGGTCGAGGGGGTTTACACCAATACTCAGGAGAAGTCTTTGGCCACTATCTCGTCCTCAGGTTCCTGTTCTATTCTGAGAAGTGCTCCTGTTCCGTACACCTCGGGGTAGATCTCTATGGCTATACCTGGGGACATAATCCATTCCAGGTCCTCAGGGACATAGCAAGGTACAAAATAACTCATGCCAATATAAATATCAGTACAGCAATAATGAAACAGCATGGTAAATAAATAAACCAGCTAAGTGATATGCAAGTGAGAGTTTTAGTCATACTCAGCTGAGACTACTACGAGATCAGTGTCGAAGAAACCATAGCAGTATTTTCTCGAAGGGCCAGTAAGGTACCAAAGCTCTGTGTTAGAGTCTAAGGCACAATCCATCAAAGTATTATATATATATATATATTCAGCCTTTTGTATGATAAATCTCTCCCCACCCCATGTAATCTCACGTCACAGTTCCAGAATATCTCAGGTAAAAGTCACGCAAGATCGAACTAATGCAATGAGTCAGGATAGAATCTAAGCATGTAAACTGTATATGTCATGAATATGTATCCTATACGGAATCACCCTGTATATCTCAGGGAAATTCTGTCACATGAATAGTGTCAGGTGTCCTGGGTTGAGCAGTTAAACAAGTTTAGTTATTAAGTCTACAAGAACTCAAGTAAGGTGCTATAACAGGAATCACTGCGAATTGTCAAGCTTTACTTGCCCACTGATGCTAAATTAAGCCAAGGAAATAATTAGCAAGCTGCAGGGTTTGGCAAGGTACACTTGCCTGTGGTTTCGGTTCCACTTGCTGCTCTGTCTTCAGCTGGAATTGCAGGCGGTACTCCGATTGCTGAAATAAACATTACCATCAGATCCAGAAAATATCAATCAGCTAGAAACACCTGTCCTTGAGTCCAATTTGGAGACAAGGGCAGAAACGACAATTTCAGGTCAAAGCGGGGTCCACATGTGGGCCCGCTTTGCACCGAAAAATGTGTCAGGGTCAAAGGTCTTCAAATTCACCAAACTTAGTGTCAACAGGTCGGAAACGATGATACGAACCCAACGAAACTTCCAGAATTGGATTCCGATGAGCCGATCACAAAATCGCCCGTTGAGTGGGGCCTATGGGGCCCACGACACGCGATTTCGTCAACGTTCTCAGAATCGAACCAAACTTGGGTCACATGACCAGCGTATCGCTACGAGTCCGATGGCGCAAGTTTCGTTTCAATCCGACGTGTGTACACAAAGTTAGGGCACAATTCAGAAAAGTCGGATACGGGGCGGTGTCCGCGGATACGCGTTAATTCCGGTGTGCACGCACACCCGAATCGACTTCTGCAAAATCCCACACGTCCGTACCAACGACGCGCACGTATCTGTGAAGACTGCACGCGACCAAGTCGTCCCGTTTGGCGGGGCGTACTCAGTTCCGGGGTGAAACAGGGCATTGTTTTTCCTGTTTTTGGATCGCGGTTCGCGATCGCCACAGGACGCGATGCCCCGAGCGGTTTGCCCAGGCACCGAGGGGGTCACGTAGGCTTCGCGATGCAATAGACGGAATCAAAATCAGAGATACAAGGTGTGAGATACGAGTACCTGAACTGGGCTCCTCGAAACAGGGTTTTCGTGTCCGTCTCGTGTCCTGTGTCGACGAGTCCCGTGTCCGTTGTGTTCGTGTCCGGCAGCGAGTTGTGTCCGGCCTAGGGTTTTTCTGGCGGACCCGGCGAAGGCGGCCAGGGACTGGGTTGGCCGGAGGCGGGTCGTCAATGCAGGAGGGCGGCACTGGTGGGAGGTGGCTCCGCCGATGATCACCGGCGGAGGCGGGGAAAGTGAAGGAGGAGGAGTAGGTGGAGAGGGGTGACCCGGCGGAGGAGTTTGGGGCGTCGGGTTCTGGAAGCGGCGGGAAGGAGGAGGCGAGGCCTGGGGCGGCTCATGGCGGGCTGGGCGACTCTCGGGGAGGCGGAGATCCGGCGGAGAGCAGCGGGGCTAGGGGAGGGAGTTGGCCGGAGCTAGGGCACGGTTTGGGGATGAGGGAGGAGATGAAGGGGGAAGAGGGGTTTTATAGGGGAGGCTCGAGCGAGGTCGTGGCGGAGAAGGCGGTGCCGAGGGGGTCATGGTGGACGTGCCGGTGGAGGAGCGGAGGAATCGGGCGATGGAGCGGGGGACGCGGGCTCGATCAGAACGTGGGGGAGGGGATGGGTTTCCCGGGTCGGGTCGGGCGGCGGGTTCGCAGGTTGGGCGGACCCGCCCGACCCGCTAAGCTGGGGGCTGGGCTAGGCTTCGGTCGGGCTGGGTTTGGGCCGGGCCCGGTTGGGCCCACAGGGCCGGGCCGGAAAAATGATTAATAAATAAATAAATAATAATAATAATAATTAATTAGTTAAATAGTTTTTAGGTAATTTAAATTAGGTCCGAGGCCTAATAAATTCCAGAAAAATTACCCTAAGTCCGGTTTTCTATTTTACACCATAAAATCATATTTTCATTACATTTTAATATGAGTTATTAGCAATTAAAAATTATATAATCACCAAGGCACCTATGTTAATTCTTGAAAATTGCAGAAAAATCCCAAAAAATCCAGAAAATTGAGAAAAATCCAAATTTAAATTTTTTGAAAAATCAGGATGTTTACAATCTACCCCCCTTAAGAGGATTGCGTCCTCGCAATCAAAGAATAACCGGTCAGCCGAGATGACACGGTTGCAAGTATCGTTCGAAACACATCACAAGATACTTAGGAAAATACCGTTTTCCTAAGAATGAAAGTTATGCACTTTCCAGAGAAAAATCTAGTTAAAGCAAAAGATCTTCAACTTTTAGAAAACTAGGTTATTATTAACAAGTTGCAAATTACTAGGTAGGGGTTGAGGTCACGAACCAATAGGCACAAGCTACAACAAGACTAGAAACGGATAACTACGAATCACTTACGCGCATCAGCGTCTTCCACAGTCATCGCGTAAGCTTGACTGCGTCCTTGGGGTAGATTCCTCTGCTGTTGCTGGGCTGGCTGGTAGGGTGCTGCTTGAGGCGCTGGTGGAGCTTGCTGGTTCGCCCTTGGTGCTCTTTCTCTATGCTCAGGGCAGTCTCTCACTGCATGCTGTCTGGATCCGTAGCCTAAGCATAGTCCGAATTTACGTCTACACTCCTTCTCTACATGGCCTATCTTATCGCAGTAGTGACAAGTAGGAAGAGTTAGGGCTCTGGATGCAGCTTGATACAGATTTAGTTTCTTGGCAGTTTCTCCATTCGGTGCTCTAGCTGGTGCTGATGTGGAAGGCCTCTTCAGGTTGGATTCTCGTCTGATGATACGCTCCATACGTCGAGCTGCAGCAAGGACGTCCGTGTACGAAGTTGGTACGACGGATCCGATCATTCTTTGTAGTTCAAAGTTTAGCCCATCAAAGAACTTCTCTGCCTTCTCTTCCTCTGTCGGGATCAGGGTTGGGGCAAAGCGGCTCAGACGAATGAATTCCGCGTTGTACTCTTCCACCGTTATAGAGTCCTGAGTGAGGCGATTGAACTTGTCCCGAAGTTCGGATCGAGCGATGGCTGGAATGTACATCTCCTGGAAGAGTCTGGAGAACTTCTCCCAAGTGACTCAGTCTGGTCCGAGTCGTCTCTCTTCGGTTAGCCACCAGTGATGAGCATTGCCCGTCAATTGCATTCTGACGGCAATCATCCAACGTTCCCGTGGAAGCTCAGCTTCTTCAAGTTGATGTTGTATGTTGGTGAGCCACTCATGAACTTCTATGGGCTCCTCCTTGCCAGAAAAAGTACGGGGCTTCAGTTGGCGGAAGTCAGTGATTGAGCCCGTCGATGGCCGTCGAGCTGGTAGGTTGGCCTGCTCCAGTGCAGTTACTATGCTGCTCCTCAAGTAATCAGCCTCGCGACGTTGAGCCTCGTGTTGGACTTGTTGCTGAGCTTGCATCATCGCGTAGATCAGTTGGAATATCTGTTGCCCATCAATCGGCTGTTCTTGTGGGAATACGGGCATTGGTGGAATGAACTGCGATGGAGGTGGGATATCATCACGCCGGAATCTGGAGGTAGGTTGACCTGCCTGCTGGCTCTGTTGAGTTGATGGAACCCCACCGACTGGGGTCACTTCGTCATCATAGGTGATGCCTGTATCTTGAGGTGTTCCTGCGGGAGTCTCGTTGCACTCTTGTGGGTCCATTTCCCTGCATCCAAAATAAACAATAAGAGGCGCACAGAAATTAAGGCAAGATGCAAGTAAATTATTAGAAGTCGATATAGAGATCAAGAAAGATGCAAGCAAGTGGATGAGATCCTAAAAACTTATCATATCTTACTGCAGGCCTGTTCGGTCCCTAAGATAAAACCGAACAATTTAGTCGTTGACCTGCAAGGGCCACCACAAAAACCATGTCACGCCCCAGTCCCAAAATGCCGAGGGACTGGATGCGTGGCAATGGCCAGCAGCACGCACCGATGGACAACCCAATTTAATGGATCCATCAGGGCATGATTAAGCTGTAGTCTAACTGTAATATGTTACAAGTCCCAGGCTTTTCTAATCTCATCCACAGAATAAACACAGATTAATTGCCAGAAATAATGCAAATGGAAATAAATAAGCAATATCAAATAAGTGTCTCGGGAAATAATCCGAGAATCAGTCTGTTACATTTAAGGGAAATAGTCATGAAATAAAATACTGGAAATGGAAATATCTGAGTATGTAGAGCCAATACTCAGGAGAAGTCTTTGGCCACTATCTCGTCCTCAGGTTCCTGTTCTGTTCCGAGAAGTACTCATGTTCCGTACACCTCGGGGTAGATCTCTGCGGCTATACCTGGGGACATAGTCCATTCCAGGTCCTCAGGGACATAGCAAGGTACAAAAAAACTTATGCCAATATAAATATCAGTGCAGCAATAATGAAACAACAGGGTAAATAAATAAACCAGCTAAGTGATATGCAAGTGAGAGTTTTAGTCATACTCAGGCTGAGACTACTACGAGATCAGTGTCGAAGAAACCATAGCAGTATTTTCTCGAAGGGCCAGTAAGGTACCAAAGCTCTGTGTCAGAGTCTAAGGCACAATCCATTAAAGTATTATATATATATATATATTCAGCCTTTTGTATGATAAATCTCTCCCCACCCCATGTAATCTCACGTCACAGTTCCAGAATATCTCAGGTAAAAGTCACGCAAGATCGAACTAATGCAATGAGTCAGGATAGAATCTAAGCATGTAAACTGTATATGTCATGAATATGTATCCTATACGGAATCACCCTGTATATCTCAGGGAAATTCCGTCACATGAATAGTGTCAGGTGTGCTGGGTTGAGCAGTTAAACAAGTTTAGTTATTAAGTCTACAAGAACTCAAGTAAGGTGCTATAACAGGAATCACTGCAAATTGACAAGCTTTATTTGCCCACTGATGCTAAATTAAGCCAAGGAAATATTTAGCAAGCTGCAGGATTTGGCAAGGTACACTTGCCTGTGGTTTCGGTTCCACTTGCTGCTCTGTCTTCAGCTGGAATTGCAGGCGGTACTCCGGTTGCTGAAATAAACATTACCATCAGATCCAGAAAATATCAATCAGCTAGAAACGCCTGTCTTTGAGTCCAATTTGGAGACAAGAGCAAAAACGGCAATTTCGGGTCAAAACGGAGTCCACATGTGGGCCCGCTTTGCACCGAAAAACGTGTCAGGGTCAAAGGTCTCCAAATTCACCAAACTTAGTGTCAACAGGTCAGGAACGATGATACGAACCCAACGGAACTTCCAGAATTGGATTCCGATGAGCCGATCACAAAATTGCCCGTCGAGTGGGACCTGTGGGGCCCACGACACGCGATTTCGTCAACGTTCTCAGAATCGAACCAAACTTGGGTCACAGGACCAGCGTATCGCTACGAGTCCGATGGCGTAAGTTTTGTTTCAATCCGACGTGTGTACACAAAGTTAGGGCGCAATTCAGAAAAGTCGGATACGGGGCGTTGTCCGCGGATACGCACTGATTCCGGTGTGCACGCACATCCGAATCAGCTTCTGCGAAATCCTGCACGTCCGTATCAACGATGCGCACGTATCTGTGAAGACCGCACGCGACCAAGTCGTCTCGTTTGGCGGGGCGTACTCAGTTTCGGGGTGAAACAGGGCGTTGTTTTTCCTGTTTTTGGATCGCGGTTCGCGATCGCCACAGGACGTGATGCCCCGAGCGGTTTGCCCGGGCACCGACGGGGTTACGTAGGCTTCGCGATGCAAAAGACAGAATCGAAATCAGAGATACGAGGTGTGAGATACAAGTACCTGAACTGGGTTCCTCGAAACTGGGTTTTCGTGTCCGTCTCGTGGCCTGTGTCGACGAGTCCCGTGTCCGCTGTATCCGTGTCCGGCAGCGTGTTGTGTCCTGCCTAGGGTTCTTCTGGCGGACCCGGCGGAGGCGGCCAGGGACTGGGTTGGCCGGAGATGGGTCGTCAATGCAGGAGGGCGGCGCTAGTGGGAGGCGGCTTCGCCGATGATCACCGGCGGAGGCGGGGAAAGTGAAGGAGGAGGAGTAGGTGGAGAGGGGTGACCCGGCGGAGGAGCTTGGGGCGTCGGGTTTTGGAAGCGGCGGGAAGGAGGAGGCGAGGCCTGGGGCGGCTCACGGCGGGCTGGGCGACTCTCGAGGAGGCGGAGATCCGGCGGAGAGCAGCGGGGCTAGGGGAGGGAGTTGGCCGGAGCTAGGGCACGGTCTGGGGATGAGGGAGGAGGTGAAGGGGGAAGAGGGGTTTTATAGGGGAAGCTCGGGCGAGGTCGTGGCGGAGAAGGCGGTGCCGAGGGGGTCGTGGTGGACGTGCCGGCGGAGGGGCGGAGGAATCGGGCGGCGGAGCGGGAGACGCGGGCTCGATCAGAACGTGGGGGAGGGGATGGGTTTCCCGGGTCGGGTCGGGCGGCGGGTTCGTGGGTTGGACGGACCCGCCCGACCCGCTAAGCTGGGGGCTGGGCTCGGCTTCGGTCGGGCTGGGTTTGGGCCGGGCCAAAAAAATGATTAGTAAATAAATAAATAATAATAATAATAATAATAAAAAATAATAATAATAATTAATTAGTTAAATAGTTTTTAGGTAATTTAAATTAGGTCCGAGGTCCAATAAATTCCAGAAAAATTACCCTAAGTCCGATTTTCTATTTTACACCATAAAATCATATTTTCATTACATTTTAATATGAGTTATTAGCAATTAAAAATTATATAAACACCAAGGCACCTATGTTAATTCTTGAAAATTGCAGAAAAATCCCAAAAATTCCAGAAAATTGAGAAAAATCCAAATTTAAAAATTTTGAAAAATCAGGGGGTTTACATGCCCTAACTTTGTGTACACACGTCGGATTGAAACGAAACTTGGCCATCGGACTCGTAGTGATACGCTGGTCCTGTGACCCATGTTTGGTTCGATTCTGAGAACGTTGAAGAAATCGCGTGTCGTGGGCCCCACAGGCCCAGCTCGACGGGCGATTTTGTGATCGGCTCATCGAAATCCAATTCTGAAAGTTCCGTTGGGTTCGTATCATCGTTCCTGACCTGTTGACACTAAGTTTGGGAATTTGGAGACCTTTGACCCTGACACGTTTTTCGGTGCAAAGCGGGCCCACTTGTGGATTGCTTGACACAACAGTATGGCTTAGCAATTGCATCTTTGACCTCTTCTTGATCCTAGCCAGTAGTGTAGCAAGAATTTGTATCTACGGGGAGCGATGCTTACTATTAAATTTTTTTTACAATAAACACATATAATTTCCATATATTAATACCAAATATCATATTACTGGACTATTACGAATATGAATATTATAAAATATCAACCCAAGTAATGGATTAATACGAATATGAACAATATGATTTCAAGATTCAAGAGAGACTCCATGAGGTTTGTGTCACATTTTTCACATTTAGATCCAGTATGAATTTAAGTGATGGACAGTTGTGGGAATAAATCACATAGGACCGTGTTGCTCCAAACGAAAAGTTATAATTACTTGATTTAAGATAATTGAACAATCTTTGAGCAATGTGATATCATATTTCTACTAAGGTATAAGAGGTTGAAAGATGGAAAACAAAAGAACCTCAAAGCAAAAGCTTGTATATATTTTTGAGAAATATAACTTTGTTATTCCTAGCCACCAAGTCCAACTTTGCAGTAACCATAGTATCAGTGCATTTCATTTCTTCAATAATCAATATGTCTGTTGATGGCATCATCTAATACTTTGAACTTAGAAAAAGTCTACAAGGTTGTCATTTTTATTATCAAGTCATATACTATTCTCTGTGTTTAGATAGATATACATACAATCTATATAAATAAATAAATAAATTCAGAATCTAACCATCTATATAAATAAAATAAAAGCAAAATAAAACAAATCAAAATCCAAAAATAGAGTCCTTTTTTGTTTACCCACCAAAACTATGTGGATGTTCACCCTTCCACTTAAGGGTGCCACGTGTCAAACCACTAGTGTGGATGTCCACCAAACCACTCCCAAAGTGATTTTTGTTGGGATAAAAATGACACGCGACAACCCTTTAGTGGAACGGTGAACATCTACCATAGTTTTAGTGGTTGAACAAAAATGGCTCAAAATAAAATCAGGAGGCACAACTACACCCCCTTGGGACAACGTGGCTACGCCACTGATAACTATACCAATTAGCTATATATAGCTCTTCTCTATAGTTGTTTACATTCATTTTCCCTAGCTAGCTAACTACAAGCAACACTTTGGCTTCTTATTAGGGGCTCACACTATTGGCGTTTCACACTGCTCATCCTTTAGCAAAAGGCTCTACAACTTCAAAGGGAAGGACGACGAGGACCCCTAGCAGTTCCTACATTGCAAACTTGAAGAAACTCAAATGCACAGTTGCAAATGACACCACTAATATAGTCGAGATGGACCTGGGAGTTTTCAGAACTTTCAATCTCGGCTACTATAATAACATACTTAAGAGGAGAGGCATATTCCTGTCGGACGCAGCTTTAACAACCAACTCCCCAAGAGAGAATCTGATTGTCAGTCTCGTCACTAGTCCACTAGATAAATTCCTCCAAGAATTTTCTTTGGCTATGTAGAAGATGGGAAGGATTCAGGTGAAGACAGATTCTTCAGGTCAGATCAGGAAGAACTACGCAGTCGTGAATAGCTAAATGCCAATATGTTTCCTCGGTTTTATTTCATTTTCTTTTGCACTTAATGGTTATGAGTTTGTACTAAAAATCTAAAATCAAGTTTGTGTGGTGATGGATACATGACAATAATATTTTCTTTCTATGTTGCTAGTCATGTGGTGATAGATGCAAATATCTTTTGCTTTTGATACGTCCTCTTTAAGACTTTTGCTGAAGAGCACATATGCTTTAATTTTATTTACTCAACTTGTATAAATCATGTACATACTTACCTAAGTTCTTCAGGTAGCTACAATTCAATCCAATTTGATTTTTTGTCATGTATCCAATCCCTATGTTCTTGTTTTCCATTGTGGAATTGATATCCTAAAAGGAATATTTTCGATTCGCATATGTATAAATATCTTTCTTTCATATACCTTGAGGAAACATCTTCAACTTTTCTATCTCTAAAACATCTTCGATCTTGAGGAAACATCTTTCACATATCTATAAATATCTTTCTTTCATATGTACATATTATATATATGCTTCTAACTCCATTTCTTTTTCCTTTTCTTGGTTACATCTTTCACATATGTATAAATATCTTTCTTTCATATGTACATGTTCTATCTCTGCTTCTAACTCCATTTCTTTTTACTTTTCTTGGTTAAAGTTTTGTGGAACGGGATTCCAATAGAAACTTCTTTGAAGAAATTATGTAACTACACCGTGTAGAAGCGCTCACACAGACACATGTTCCAATCAGGCCAAAGGTAGAATCTTCTTTGAAGAAATTATGTAACTACACCAAATATACACACACACACACACACTAGTAAATTCACGTGACGCACGTAAAAAATTGCGTTGTACGTATAAACAAATCTATAATATTACTAAAAATTAGATAAAATTTTAAATTATATTAGAATATTTTAAATATGATTGGAATATATTTTAAATATAATTTGTTATAAATATTTTTTTGTATTTTAGATGTGTTTAATTAGATAATACTCTGTAGTTAGTTTAAATATAATTTAAATTTTGAATATATTTTAGGATTTGTTATATGTTCAGTTGGTTTTTAATTTTTTTTCTCAACTAAGTGAATGGTAGTTAAACTTTTTTTAATTTTTTTATATATCAATAATTGATGATATGCATACGGCTTAGATGGCTCATGTTTGAGCCATTTCTAAGACTTATTATAATAGTAGAGATATCTAGGGGTGAGCGTTTTTCGGTTTTGGACCGAAAATAGAACCGAATAAGAGATTCGGTTCGGTTTCGGTTTTGAAAATACTAAAATTTCTTATTCGGTTTCGGTTTTGGGCTTCGGTCCAAAACTGAAAATCGAATAAGACTCATGTAATTATACAAATATCCTCAATTCTATCCATATATTGTGATTAAAATATGTATAATTTGAAAGCAACAATAGTATGTATGTGTTTTGAAACCAAACTTTGGTAATTTAACAACTAGTCTAACTTTGAATGCAATGTGTGAATAAAAATTGCAATTTTTAATATCATTTAATCATGATTCTAATTTTGGATCCTACCCAGTAAACAATAGAAATAGTCCAACCGAACAAACCGAATAAACTGAATCATTATTCGGTTCGATTTTGGCTAATTTTGATTCGGTCTTGGATTTTTAGAATTTCGGTTTATTCAGTTTTGACTATTTCGGTTCGGTTCAGATGAAACATAATAAACCGATTGCTCACCCCTAGAGATATCTCCGAACAAACAAAAATTGCAACCATATCTCGTTACCATAATTTTAATCATACACATAATAAATAAATAAAAGTGTGAATCGAGACACACAATCAGAAAAAAATATCAAAAAAAAGGGGTGTAAATCCTGACAGGAGAAACATATTAACCATATGAAAATATCCAAAATTGGGTGTGAATCGAGAAACGCAATCAGAAGAAAAGAAAAAAAACCTGACATTAGAAACAAATTAACCATAGGAAAATATCAAGTCCTTTCTCAACCTCTTTATAAACACAATCAGACATAATAATAAAAATCATTTGTTGGAGGAAATTGGAATCAAACAAAAAAAAAACTTCATGTGACACAAAAATACTTACATATGAAGGAAGGGTTCTATTCTTCGATCAGTTAAAATCCGTAGGTGATGCTTTTATTCGCTTCAAATTCTGCAAAGGTTCAGGGCAGCCGGCTAGGGTTAGGAGGAGATCATATTCTGTGGGAGAATTCTCGGTGGGGTTTTAAGAGGGAAATAAATTAGCAGAGAAATTATTGGAGGGAAACAAATTTGGAAAGAAAATAAAGACCCGGTTTCCTTTTCTTTGCCATATTTCCTTTTCTGACTTAAAATAATCCGGGTATTCTATGCTTTAAATTTTTATGACTTTTAGTTGTGTTTGATTACAAGATGAAAAATATATGGAAAATAAATTAATTTTAAAAAATTATTTTCCTAGAGACTAATTAAATAGTGGTATGCAACATTTTTATAGAAAAAAAAAGTGCGGCATTAGGGAGAGACTAATTAAAAAGTTAGTACAAAATTTTATGTATACATATTATAAAATAATGTTAATAATATTAAATAATATAATGTATATGATTATATTAGATAAATGTGGAGGTGAATTTATGTAGAAATAAATAATAGTTGTTTATTATTTAAGAAATGATGTGTTGGAGTTGTAAAATTTTGATAATAGCATAATATTGTGTAAACCCCCTGATTTTTCAAAAAATTTAAATTTGGATTTTTCACAATATTCTGGAATTTTCTGTAATTAAAATCAGGGTTTTAATTATTAAATGATAATAAATAATATTAAAATATGATGAAAATAAGATTTTATGTTGTAAGGGTAATTTTTCTGGAATTTATTGGGCCCCGAACCTATTTTATATCACCTAAAAACTATTTTACTTATTTATTTATTTATTTATTTAAGTATTAAATAAGCCCTAAACCCTAGCCCAACCCAACCGGGCCCGGCCCAGCCCAACCGGCCCAGCCCAGCCCCGGCTTAGTGGGTCGGGCGGGTCGGCCAGACCCGCACCCGCCCGCCAGACCTGAACCGGGAGACCCGTCTCCCCCACGCGCAGACCCCCGCGGTTCCCGCCGCGTTCTCCGGCCACGTCGCCAGAGAACCGCCCGCGCCTCACCCCCACTACCCCACGACCTCCCCTCGGCACCGCCTTCTCCGCCACGACCTCCCCCGCGCCTCACCCTATATAAACCCCCTTTCTTTCCCCTCCGATCACTCCCTCACCGCCACCCTCGCCCTAGCTCCGCCGCGCCGCCGCCAGACTCCGGCCTCCCCTCTAGCGTCGCCCAGCCCCACCGTGAGCCGCCCCAGCCCTCTCCTCCTTCCTCCCCTCTTCTTCTCCGCAGACCCCGAGCCCGCCTCAGAACCCGCAGCCGCCTTCCCCTCCGCCCGCTCTGTCCAGAGAGCCTGTCCTCGGGCCTCCGGACCTCGCCGACCGGCCTTCCCTCCGCGAGCCCTCGCTCTGCCGTCCTCCCCACCGTGGCCAGCCGACTCCGGCGATACCCAGACACTGATGCCCTAAGTTGGACACAGACACGGCCGGACACAGGATACAGTGTCGTGTCGGACACGAGAATACCCTAGTTTCCGGAGACCTATTTCAGGTACTCTCTTTTCTTCCTGCTCGTAGCTCTGTTTTTGACTCCGTCAATTGCATCGCATAGCCTGCGTGACCCTCTCGGTACCCGTGCAACCCGCTCGGGGCATCGCATCCTGTGGCGATCGCGAACCGCGATCCAAAAACAGGAAAATCAACGCCCTGTTTCACCCCGGAACTGAGTACGCCCCGCCAAACGAGATGACTTGGTCACGTGCGGTCTTCACAGATACGTGCGCGTCGTTGATACGGACGTGCGGGATTTGGCAGAAGCTGATTCGGATGTGTGTGCACACCGGAATCAGTGCGTATCCGCGGACAACGCCCCGTATCCGACTTTTTTGAATTGTGCCCTAACTTTGTGTACACACGTCGGATTGAAACGAAACTTGCGCCATCGGACTCGTAGCGATACGCTGGTCCTGTGACCCAAGTTTGGTTCGATTCTGAGAACGTTGACGAAATCACGTGTCGTGGGCCCCACAGGCCCAGCTCGACGGGCGATTTTGTGATCGGCTCATCGGAATCCAATTCTGAAAGTTCCGTTGGGTTCGTATCATCGTTCCTGACCTGTTGACACTAAGTTTGGGGAATTTGGAGACCTTTGACCCTGACACGTTTTTCGGTGCAAAGCGGGCCCACCGATGGACCCCGTTTTGACCCAAAATTGCCGTTTTTGCCCTTGTCTCCAAATTGGACTCAAGGACAGGCGTTTCTAGCTGATTGATATTTTCTGGATCTGATGTGATGTTTATTCCAGCAACCGGAGTACCGCCTATAATTCCAGCTGAAGTCAGAGCCGCAGTTGGAACCGGAACCACAGGCAAGTGTACCTTGCCAAACCCTGCAACTTGCTACTTATTTTCCTTGACTTGTTTATTCATCAGTGGGCAAGTAAAGCTTGCCAATTCGTAGTGATTCCTGTTATAGTATTTTACTTGAGTTCTTATAGATTTCATATATAGTCTTGATATAAACTGCTCAACCCAGGACACCTGACACTATTCATGTGACGAAATTTCCCTGAGATATACATGGTAATTCCGTATAGGATACATATTCATGACATATATAGTTTATATGCTTAGATTCTATCCTGACTCATTGCATTAGTTCGATCTTGCGTGACGTGTACCTGAGATTCTGGAACTGTGACGTGAGATTACATGGGGGTGGGGAGAGTATTACCATATCAAGGCTGACTATAATATAAATACTGTTATCTGGAGGTGTCTTAGTCTCTGATACAGAGCTTTGGTACCTTACTGGCCCATCGAGAAAATACTGCTATGGGTATCTCCAACACCGATCCTGTAGTAGTCTCAGCCTGAGTATGACTAAAACTCTCACTTGCATATCACTTAGCTGGTTTACATATTTACCCTGCTGTTTCATTATTGCTGCACTGTTATTTATTTTTGGCATGAGTTATTTTGTACCTTGCTATGTCCCCTGAGGACCTGGATCTGGATGATGTCCCCAGGTATAGCCGAGGAGATCTACCCCGAGGTGTACGGTACAGGAGCACTCCTTGGAGCAGAACCAGGAACCGAGGACGAGATAGTGGCCGAAGACTTCTCCTGAGTATTGGCTCTACATACTCAGATATTTCCATTTCCAGTACCTTATTTCATGTCTATTTCCCTTTAAATGTAACAGACTTATTCTCGGATTGTTTCCCGAGATACTCTTATTTGAGATTTGTTTATTTATTCTATTATATTATTTTTGGCCAGTAATCTATGTTTATTCTGTGGATGAGATTAGAAATAACTGGGACTTGTAATATTTGCTCTATTTCCTGTTAGACTATAGCTTAAGCATGCCCTGATGGATCCATTAAATTGGGTTGTCCATCGGTGTGTGCTGCTGGCCATTGCCGCACATCCAGTCCCTCGGCATTTTGGGACTGGGGCGTGACATATTGTAATATTTCTTTTGGGGTCCTCAAATTGAGAAAAAAATTAGGATGGATTAGAGATGGCCTTACATCCAAACTTCATCAAATTCTTCGATGTTTTATTGTGGAATGTTAGAATATCATGCCATGCCAACTTTACCAAAAATGAAGGAAATAAAGGTAAAAAAATTCAATTTTACGATAAAATGTCGATATTTTTTGACGTTGACTGTAAAATGTTGGTATATTATGCCTAAACCGAATTTAAATAAACGTCAAAAAAAAAATAAATGCCGAAAAAGCCATAATTTCTTGTAGTGAAACCCCATGTCTTTCTTTAGCCGTGACGATACTTCGGAATACTAAAGTACTCCGTACTTTATATATATATAGGAATCTTGTACTGGTGCGATGCAGGTGTGGATCTTCGAGCTAGGAATGTGGCTCTCGGGCTAGGAGTTTGTAACACAATTACCTTCTTCCAAAATAGGGATCCCCGCACTTAAGCATCCCCATATTTGGAATTTTTTTTTACCGCTCAGATTTAGATCAAAATCTGACAAGAAATTAGATAGTTTAAGAATCTAATCTGAATGGTAAAAAAAGATAATCAAACAGTTGCTATTATGAAAAACATGTGGGGATGTTTAAGTGCGAAAATCTTGATCCCTACTCGCATATATATATATATATATATATATATATATATATATATATATATATATATATGGCCGATCCGGGACCATTTTTGAATGGTCAAAAAAGACAATCAAACGGCTGCTACTAGCACCCAGCACCTCTTTAATTATTGATGTAACTAAAATTTGAATATGCATACACTACTCCCTCGGGGTATCTACTAGGTCGGTACAGGCCCACTTTGATCGAGTTTGATTTGGTCTGGCCGGAGCGGTTCAGTTGCGAATCAGAGATCGGGTCTGGCCAAGTAAACTAAAACCCAAATCTAGGCCGACCCAAAACATGGATATTTGCGGGTCGAATATTTGCAGGTTGGGCCAGGTTGTTCCAGTTTATTTTTTATAAAAAAATATTGGATTTTGGGTTTGGGTATAGCCATTTATTTATTAAAAAAGGTTTTGGCTTTGGGCCCGGCTATACCGCTTTTTATATATAAAAAAAACTTGGGCTTTATATATATATATATATATATATATATATATATATATATATATATATATATATATATATATATATATAATTTTTTATTCTTTTTTATGTCCATTCTTGGCCTACTCGGATACGTGGCAGAGCCACCCAGCAAATCCGAGCGAAGTGGGGTTTACAACCTAGAGTGCTCAACATGGAGACCCCCCCTTCCGCGGAGAGGGGTCTACAACCCTGGTCACCCAACAGGGAGACCCCACCTCCATCCAAGTAGGCTTGGTACACCCATGGCACAAAGCTACCCAATCGGCGTCCACGGAGGGGGGCTCGAACCGAGGTATCCCCCACAGGAGCCCCCCATTGTAACCACTAGGCCACAACCCTTGGACTATATATATATATATATATATATATATATATATATATATATATATATATATATATATAAGACATTTATTGTAGAAATATTTTAAGGCCAAATATGACATGTACAAATATTTTAAGGCCAAAAAATATAATCATCTTCCATAATATAACGAGACTTCAAAACGGCTCAAAAGTGAGCCGTCTAAGTCGTATGTATATATATCATCAATTTATTATTTATAAAAAATTAATATTACATACAAAATTATTGAAAAAATTAAATATGTTATAACACTACAAGGATTCAAACTAAACCAACCAGGAAGAATACCTCCCAATTTAACAAAATGAGTTACAAGTGTTTTTTGTTTATAATTAGATAATATTTAGTAGCTAACTGTTTTCAAGACTCTTTATGAAAAGTAGAAATATATCCATAACTAATTATAATCAAATATATAACAAATGTTAATTAAAATATAATAATATATATAATAAATTTTAAATTAAGTATATTTAAATAATTTTATACTAATATCAGAAGGAATAAATTATTTTACGTGCAATGCACGTGAATTTAATTATTTTTTAATAACTACCATATATGCTAATAGTGTCACGCCTCGCGCCCACGATATTGGCCATAATTTTTGAGGAACTATCGTGAAAGCATTGGTTCATGTAGTTATACTTTCACGTAAGTTAAACCTTCACTCTGTTTGTCATTAAAATTTGGATTGCTTTAATAACAAACTAAAGAAAGTACAAAGAGGTCCTAGACAGACAATCTAAGTAGAAATTTTGATTCTAAGGGTGACGATGGAGATTGAGTGCTGTAGTGACTCTTTTACTCCGTTGACGATCCGATGTAGGAGTAAGGAAGCTCTTCTCTGTTCTCTCTCTATTGTGCCTGTTGCTCGACTGGGGGTGGTCTAGTCTCTCTGAAGCAGAAAAAAATCAGCCTTTAGAATGTTCAAGTTGCTCTTATTTATAGCCATCGTGCGGATGAGCCATAGGTGCCGCATATGCCTCTGTTTGGTGGCCGCATAAGGCTCCTTTACCAGAATGCGGTTGCAACTGTAGCTGCATGCCATGGGCTGATTGACACGTGGTCTTGGTTGGGATATGTTGTTAAAGAGATCTCGGGGTTGTTTTTAACCCGTTGTGTGTGTGACTTTGTTAGCTGGACACATAGTCAGCACTGATCATGCGAGAAATCTTTTTCAATTGTAAAAAAAAGATCCTGTGAACCGAGAGCCACATAACATCATGGCCGCATACGGGCTCTAGTTTGGCCTTGGTCGGATGGATACTGTCACGACCCGCACCCAGTATAGGGGCACGCGAGCGTGGGTACTTCCAGCCTACGCCGCAGCATCGGTGGTAGAACGCTGTCTAGGTCATAGTAACACTAAGTAACCAACACCTGTCAATACTATACATCACCATAATCTCACAATATAACTCAATCACAACAACTATAAGGCACGATAAAAGATAAAAGAAAATAATATAGTTAAACACCATGTCTCTACAAAAGATAACTCACAGTCTAGCTGTCCAACACAAGTCTAACATAAACTGAAATAACCTCCATAAGTCTCAAGCATAAGTAAATACTATCTAAATAGCTGTAGGCAAGGTCTCATCTAGAAGCATAGTCTCTTCTAGGATCTCTGGAACATAGTCTGCTTCTATACCTGGGCCGTAGTGCGTGGTACAGAAGTCCTCAAGATTCTCTGAAAAAAATATCCAGTCAGGATTGAACAAAAATACACCTCTAACAGCAGTTCCACATATATTGACAAAAACTATAATACAGTGTAAAGAAATACAAGACAGAATAAAATACTGGCAATAAGAAATACTAGAATAAAGTACTGGAATAAAGTACTGGAACATCATCATCAATATGCATCTGACAAGGAATAGAACTACAAGTACACGCAAGAACAAGAACTGGTATGTAAGTATGTATAAGAACAACCACTAGAACATGTGAAAATACAAGATCAATCTATCAAAATACATGTCAAGAATCATCTATCTAAGTGTGTGAAACATCAGTATATCATGTGATTGGCTTGGGTTATATGACTCATTATATGGATTAGTGATCATCCCCAACAGGTCAGGCTAACCGGAATGTAACAGCGATGAGGCATGTAAGGGTAAGGCTGCACCGACGTGAGATATGGGTGAGCTAATGCTGCATGTAAGGGGTATGATCACATAACTACTAATACTTCTCCATTTCCCCTGCTAGCACGATGGATTCCAATCACGACTCCTCGTGACAGGTCTCAATGATGCTAACTCGTGTAAACAACAGTGTCAGAGTCATGTACGCTATACAACAAGAATTATAGAGATAATCAACATAATGGAAACTGTCAGAGAATGTACTCGCCTGTGGTCCTTGGCTGGCAATACCACTGTCCGGGTTCCAAGGTGTCGTCTGGATGATCCAACAGTCCTATAGACATGCCATATAATACAATACTACATCAGACATTATTCTAGCACACAATCAACATATGATCTCAACAGGCTACACTAGGGGTGGTCATGTCTGGCGTTGTTGTGTATAACAAACAGTCAAGGGTATGGTCTTGCCAGTACGTCAGTATACATTTGGCAGTCCGTTATCATGCTACAGGGTTACAGTCGATGTAACTGCAGGGTATCCTTGATTACATTCAAGTCATCTATAATATGATCTAATATACATAATTGTCTATTAGTTACCATTATATTAGATATTGTATATACATATACTTTAATAGAATTTATATCTTGCACCATCTTAACCAGATACTATGGAGATATACACAATACATCTATCATCACATTTTAAATCTCATTCTAATGCATGCACTCTACGTATATACTAATTAGGTTCGCATACGTTATGGTATATACATATATATCAAGGTACACAAAGTAACTATATACGTATACCGAATACCCATACGTACTCACGTACGCATCGAGTTTATATATGTCTATATACCGGTATTCAACGTAGCAAGTGCGAAGGTCTCCAAGGTAAATATATGCATGCACACACGTATAAGCAAGAAGGAACTCGAACCTGCGTGCGAAATTGAGACGTGCGTGTCGCGGCGTCGTCGAGTCGAAGGCTGCTCCGGTCAGGTACAGCGAGGTCAGCGGCGTGCGGCATTGTCGGGCGGCTCTTTCGACGGGGTCCGACGCTCAGTCGGGCGGGTGCAGCACTCGGCAGCGGGTACAGCGCTCGACAGCGGGTCCAGCGCTCGGCGGTGCAGCGGGTCCGGCTCTGTGCAGCGTCGTCCGGCGCTCAGGAACAGCGGGTCCAGCGCTCTGTGCAGCGTCGTCCGGTGCTCAGGAACAGCGGGTACAGCTCTCTGTCGATGGGAAGATGAGTCGTGGAAGGGGAAGAGTCGATGAAGTTCGGCTAGGTCCGGCGGGAGCAAGGGGAAGGGAATGTCGGCTATAGCTAGGTTAGATGGGAAAGAAATAAAAGGGAAGAGAATACTATATATATGTATATATATATATGTAGACTCGGGTTGACCTAATTATATTGTCTTGGTCCACACTAGGTATAGGCCTTGGCTTGTTTTAGAGATATTCCAATGGTTAGGTTTCGAATGGGTTTAATGAAATTGTGAGAATTTCATGGGTCTAAGGTTTGGGGGCCATGGTTTAAAAAGATTGATGTTGCACTCCCACAGTCCCAAAATTATGGAAAAATATACATGAAGGGAAATGGATTTATTCGTGTCCAAATTATCGAAGCAGCGATAAATTACAACAATCAATAATCATCCTCAATTATTTAAATACAATTAATATCATGCAATCATTTACACATTAATTACGGAAAGACAAAAATACCCCTAATCCAAAAAGTGGGGGTGACAAGTCTACCCTCCTTAAAAGAATTTCGTCCCTGAAATTAAAATAAACTAGCACAAGAGCAAGCAATCAATTTATGAATTATACCTCAAGTCTCGAAGAGATATGGATACTGCTCGCGCATTTCGTCCTCTCTCTCCCAAGTTGATTCTCCCGGAGAGTGATTTCTCCATGCGATACGAACCAAAGGAATAGTCTGGTTCCGCAATACCTTCTCTCTACGATCCAAGATCTCCATAGGTTGTTCAGGATAGCTGAGTGTCGGTCCAACTTCGATCTCCGAGTGATCTAATACGTGACTAGGATCTGCCACGTACCGTCTCAGCTACGACACGTGGAACACGTTATGCACTCCATCTAGAGCAGGCGGTAAGTCTAGTCTATAGGCCACTGCACCGACCCTTGCAAGAATACTGAAGGGCCCGATGTATCGTGGGCTAAGCTTTCCTCCTCCGCCGAAACGAATCGTGCCTCGTGTCGGAGAAATCCGTAAGAACACCAAATCGCCAACCTAGAACAACGATCTTAACACGCAATCTAACAAAACAATCGCAAACCAACAGAACAAATCAAAACAAAATAATACCTGAAACTCTAGGGGTCTACGGTGACTATCTGCCCAATGCCGCTGTATGTCCTGCGCCACTCGCAGTCTGTCTCTGATAAGTTTCACCTTTTTTGCTGCATCCACGACCATTTCTGGTCCTAACAAGGCTCTTTCTCCAACATCATCCCAAGATAAAGGGGTACGATACCTCCGTCCATATAAAGCCTCGAATGGTGACATCTCAATGCTGGCCTGATAGCTGTTGTTGTAAGCAAACTCCACCAAGTGTAGATGATCCTCCCAAGAACCTCCGAGATCCAATATGCAAGTGCGTAACATATCTTCTAGAGTCTGAATAGTCCTTTCAGACTGTCCGTCTGTCTGAGGGTGATATGCGGTACTAAACTTGAGCTGAGTGCCTAAGCTAGACTGCAGGCTCCTCCAGAAATGGGAAGTGAAACGACTATCCAGATCTGAAACAATACTCACAGGAACTCTATGTAATCTGACAATCTGTTGTACGTATATCTCTGCTAGCTTTTCCGTCGAAGTACCCACTTTGAAAGGTAAGAAGTTGGCTGATTTGGTCAACCTATCCACGATGACCCAAATTGCGTCCTTTCCCCCTGGAGAACGAGGAAGTCCTGAAACGAAGTCCATAGTCACGTGCTCCCACTTCCATTCTGGAATGGGTAAAGGTTGAAGCATTGCCCCTGGCCTCTGTCGATCTGCTTTCACTTGTTGGCATACTAAACATCGGGATACGAAGCGTGCTACTTCGTGCTTCATACCATACCACCATACATGCTTCCTCAAATCTCGATACATCTTGTTGGCTCCGGGATGCATCGAGTACTGAGAGCGGTGTGCCTCCTGTAAAACTTCTTCGCGCAGCTCTCCGCTTGGCACACACATCCTCGTGCCATGTCGTAAGGATCCATCATCCGCAATAGTGATATCGTCTATCAATCCTGCCTGAACTTGTGCCCTAATATTCCTTAGGGTCTCATCATCATACTGTTCCCCTCTAATTCTGTCCATCAGTTCTGATTGAATCTGCAGTCCCCATATCTGAATCTCAACTCCTGAAACTAATACCTCAATTTCCATGCTCTCAAGATCAGCTAATAAGTGTCTATCCGAAGTCAAACACATAGCCATTGGGTACCTGCTCAAGGCATCCGCGACTACGTTGGCTTTCCCTGGATGATATTGTAATGAGATATCAAAGTCTTTCATCAATTCTAACCACCTTCTCTGTCTCATATTCAGCTCCTTCTGTGTAAACACGTACTTTAAGCTTTTGTGGTCTGTGAAGATCTCCACACGCTCTTCGTACAGATAGTGCTTCCACAGATTTAGGGCAAAGATAACTGCTGCTAACTCCAGATCATGAGTGGGGTAGTTCTTTTCATGAGGGCGTAATTGTCTTGAAGCATAGGCAATTACTTTCCCGTATTGTTGAAGAACGCATCCCAATCCTTTTTCTGAAGCATCACTGTATATAGTGAATCCACCTGTCCCTGATGGCAACGTCAAAACTGGTGCTGTTGTCAATCTCCTTTTTAACTCATCGAATGCGGCTTGACATTCTTCTGTCCAGACAAATTCCACGTCTTTCTTGGTCAGCCTAGTCATTGGCTCTGCAATCTTGGAGAAGTATTGTACAAATCTTCTGTAGTATCCTGCTAGTCCGAGAAATCTCCTGATTTCAGCTACCGTGCTGGGGGTGGTCCATGACTTCACTGCCTTTATCTTCTTTGGGTTAACTGAAATTCTGTCACCCGTCACCATGTGTCCAAGAAATTCAACCTCTTTAAGAAAGAACTCACACTTTGAAAGCTTTCCGTATAATTTCTCTCTCCTAAGAGTTTCTAAGACTATTCTCAAGTGCTCTTCGTGCTCTTCTGGGATTTTTGAATATACTAGAATGTCGTCAATAAACACCACTACAAACTTGTCAAGGTACTGGTGAAACACCTTGTTCATCAAGTTCATAAATACTGCTGGTGCATTGGTTAAACCAACGGCATTACTGTAAATTCAAACTGGCCATATCTGGTTAGAAAGGCGGTCTTCGGTATGTCTTCTTTCTTCACTTTCACCTGGTGATAGCCTGACCTCAAGTCTATTTTTGAAAACACATTTGCTCCGTTCAATTGATCGAAAAGATCATCTATCCTCGGCAGTGGGTATTTATTTTTAATAGTGAGGTTATTCAAAGCTCTATAATCGATACACATACGTACCGTGCCATCCTTCTTTGGTACAAATAATACCGGTGCTCCCCATGGCGATGAACTGGATCTAATAAAACCTTTGTCTTGCAGCTCCTCAACTTGTTTCTTCAGTTCTACCAACTCATTGTTGTTAACTCTATAGACATGTTGTGAAAAGGCTCCGCTCCTTGTATCAAGTCTATAGAGAACTCAATGTCTCTGTCTGGTGGCAAACCTGGCAACTCCTCTGGAAATACATCCAGGAACTCCGATATAAGTGGATGCGGTAACTCTTCTTCTTCCGTCCTGGCTCCGTAAAAAGTGCCTCTGCTCCGCTCCTCTGCTCCTCTGGCAATCTCAAACTCTGGCTCTCCTGGTGGTCGAAATACTACTCTTCCTCTGCGATATTCTATAGAAGCATGGTGTTTACTCAGCCAGTCCATTCCGAGTACAATATCGTATTCCGGAAGTGGCATAACGAGTAAACTCACGCTCAACTCTCGGCCTTCCAATGACACTCTCCGATCCTTGCAACAATCACGGACTAGGATAATACCTCCTCCTGTCGTGATCTTGCAAGTCCTATCTAATGGTTCTGTCAGCCCCTGATTTTTCAAAAATATTAAAATTAGGATTTTTCACAATTTTTTGGAATTTTCTGGGAATATTTTGTAATTAAAACAAGGTTTTCAATTAATAAATGATTTTTAATTGGCAGTAAATAATATTAAAATATCATATAAAATAATATTTTTGGGTGTAAAATAAAAAATTGGACTTGGGGTAATTTTTCTGGATTTTTCTGGGCCTCAGACATATTTTTAAATGCCTGAAAACTATTTAAATAAATAAATAAATTATTTATTTATTTATTTATTTATTATTATATTTATTTATTTATTTATTTCTTTTTCCTTGGGCCGGCCCGGCCCAATGGACCGGCCCGTTAGTCTACGGCCCAGCCCGCCCTTATCGGGTCGGGTCGGGTTCAACCGAACCCGACCCGCCGCCAGCCCGACCCGCTGACCCATTCTCCCTCACCCCTCCCCACGACCAAGGCGGCCGGATTTCTCGCCGCTCCGGCCTCCGCGCGCAGCGCCGGCCGTTCTGGCCCGCTCCCCGCATCCTCCGCGGCCACGCAGCGCCGAGCACCCCCTCTCCTCCTCCTATTTAACCCCTCCCTCTTCCTCGTCCTCCTCCTTCACCCTAACGCCGGCCCTCCTTTTCTTTCCCCTCCGGCCACCCTAGCCGGCGCAACTCCGTCGCTGCACGCCTCCACCCCCGCCACCGCAGAACCCCTCGCCGCCTTGAGCCACCCAGCGCCGCTTCCCCTCGACGACTGCCTCCGGCCAGCGCCCAACCAGCAGCAGCAGCTGCCCTTCCCCTCGCCGGCAGCAGCGTCCGGCGCCGCCCGCGCCTCCGCCGCGCCTCCGCCCCATCCCCGGCGAGCCGCCCTCGGCCTCCCAGCGCGCCTCTCCGGCCATCCCCCGTCGTCCACGACCGGATTCCGACGAAAACCCTAACCCTAGCTTTCCTTCGTGTCGTGTCGGACACGACACGGACACGGCATTTTCTGGATTTTCAGAGCAGGTTCAGGTACTCGTATCTTGCACCCTGTATCTCCGTTTTCAATTCTGTAAATTTCTACGCGAAGCCTGTATGACCCTCTCGGTGTCCGGATAAACTGTTCGGGGCATCGCGTCCTGTGGTGATCGCACACCGCGATCCAAAAACAGGAAAAACCAGACCCTGTTTCACCCCGGAACTGAGTGCGTCCCGCCAAACGGGACGACTTGGTCGTGTGCGGTCTTTACAGATACGTACGCATCGTCGATACGGACGTGTGAGTTTTCGTGGAAGCTGATTCGGGTGTGCGTGCACACCGGAATCAACGCGTATCCGCGGACATCGCCCCGTATCTGTCTTTTCTGCAATTCACCCTAACTTCGTGCACACACGTCGGATCGAGACGAAACTTGCGCCATCAGACTCGTAGCGATACGCTGGTCCTGTGGGTCAAGTTTGGTTCGATTCTGAGAACGTTGACGAAATCGCGTGTCGTGGGCCCCACAGGCCCCGCTCGACGGACGATTTTGTGTTCGGCTCATCGGAATCCAAATCTGGAAGTTCCGTTGAGTTTGTATCAGCGTTCCTGACCTGTTGACACTAAGTTTGGTGAATTTGGAGACCTTTGACCCGGACACGTTTTTCGGTGCAAAGCGGGCCCACCGGCGGACCCCGTTTTGACCCCGTTTTTCGGTGCAAAGCGGGTCGTGACACATTTTTGTGGTGGCCCATGCAGGTCCTATCCTAAAATAGGGTAATACCCTAGGACAGGGTATGGAATAAAATTTGAGGATTCTAGGAAAAGCTCATTCATAGTATAGGGTCCTTATTTCAATTCTTGATATCTTTGCTGCTCAATTTTCCATCGCCTTTGATTTCCAAGTATTCTATTCTGATCTCCCTACCCCTTAATCTTTCAGCATGGTTCAGACGAGGAATACAGTAGGAGGCACATCAGAACCAGCTGAGTAGAATGTGCCCGAGACTCTTGCACTCCCGCCGCCTCCATCTGTTCCGGCAGTTACTCTGGATGGGGCACAGCTACTTGGAGTGTTCCAGGGACTAGTGGAATCCCAGAAGGAATAAACTGCCCTGCTACGGACCAGCCTTTCAGAAGCTCTTCGGACCCGGGAGTCACCACAAAAGAGGCCAGGAAGTGCCAAAGACTTCAAGAATCTAAGACCCCTGGAATTTTATGGAACTGAGGGCATTCTCTATGCCGATGAGTGGATAGAGAATGTCGAGAGACTCCTGAAGACTGTCCGGGTCCCTGATGACCTCAAAGTGGAGTCCGCAAGCCTGCAACTGTTCGACATTGCTCGAACCTGGTTCAGAGATGAACCCCAACTATCTGCTCCCGACATCACCTGGGAAGACTTCAAGAGGCTATTCAAGGAGAAATTCTACCCCGAAGTGGCTCGGGAAGCTCTCGAAAGCCAATTCGAGAGACTGGAACAAGGTAACCTGTCTGTTGATGAATATACTGCTGAATTTAGCAGGTTAAGCCACTTTGCGGAGTACATGGTTCGTACCCCGGAGGACAGAGCCCGTAGATTCAAGAAGGGGCTGTCTCCGGATATTCGCCTTGCTGTCACCACCAGTCGAGCTCGTACCTATGAAGAAATCCTGAGCGTGGCACAAGGCGTAGAGAGAGATATGGGGCATAAACTGAAGCCGGAAAGAGATACCGGAAATGCAGGACCCAACAAACGCCCTTTTCAACAACAATAACAGCAACAACAGCAGAGGGCCCCGCAACAAACTCAGCGTCCTCTCCCTCGAGCTCCAGCACCCCAACCCCAGGCTCAAGGACAGAACCAGCAAGCTCTCCGTTGTAACTATTGTCATAGACCAGGCCATACGTGGCAAGTTTGCAGAAAGAGGCTAGGTGTTTGTCTACTTTGTGGCTCAGCAGCACATCAAGTGAGGGACTGCCCCACTGCTCCAGGACGTGGACAAGCTTACGTAATGACCGTGGAGAACGCGCAAACTCTGGAAGCAGCTAATGCGCGTAAGTGTTTCGTAGATACCTTTTCCTAGTATTGTTTTCGTGCCTATTGGTTCGTGACCTCAGCCCCAACCTAGTAATTCTTGAACTTGCTAAATAACCTAGTATGTTTTTAAATTGATAACTGTATAGATTCTTTAGACTTTTGCTATTGTGCTTATTTTGTGTTATTCTGTGGACTTCAATAAATTTGTACCTTTTTTTATCATCATCTAGCGTACTTAATTTTGCTGAACTCGACTGATGCTGCTATTTTATAGCCTAGTTTTGCAAGCTTACTCTTTGTCGGGCTTGTTCATGACACCTGTATTATTGAGGCCTGATCAACCCCACTAAAACAAGTGTCTACTCAGAATCAGTGTACTACGGTCTGATCAACCTTAGTGCATTTTGATTCGCACTTCGCATGACTACTTTATGTGGATTGAGATATAGTCGACTAGTCTACTTGCCCCCTAAATACGGCCTCTGTTGTTGCTGACCTTGATGTTGCGGTTGTCGTGCTACTCTCTCCACAGCCTGGAGAGTCATCTGATAAGCATTCTCCTTGTTCTCTCTCATCAGTTCGGTCTGCGCCTGGTGTGATTCTGCTTGCATTCTCTGAGCCTCAGCTTGAACACGCTGAGCTTTTGCTGTCACTCTCTGGGCCTCTAGCATGCCCTGCATCAGTGCGAACATTTGTGCCCCGTCAGCGGACACTCCTCCGGGAATCGGTGTCGGTGGTGGTGGAAGGTTGTCTGTCATAGCTGGGGCAATCCTCTGTACAGGTGGAGGAATCCCGTTAGTTGCAAACACTCCCACACGAACAGGAGATGTAGGAGAATCTCCAGGTATCTGTTCGTCAGGTTGAGAGGTGGCAGTCCTCTCAGAATTGGCTGCTCCCATTCTCATGGATCTAGTATTCGGCGACATCCTGAATACAGACCAAAGAATCAATTAAGGTGATAGATATGATATTATCAAGGAAGGACACTAAAGTGCTAAGGAAGCAATCCATTAGAATAGCAATAAGAAGCTCAGGATTTCCTAGTATGATTGAGCATACTCTCCTCCTAGATCCTTATTCCCTATATCCTAGCACAGGCTCGCAGCAGTACAACTAAGTTGTCGTACTACCACGATATCGCATAACTTGCGAAACCGCAGTTGGACCTGCGTGGGCCACCACTAAAAACGTGTCACGACCCGCACCCAGTATAGGGGCACGAGAGCGTGGGTAAGTCCAGCCTACGTCGCAGCATCGGCGGTAGAACGCTGTCTAAGTCACAGTAACACTAAGTAACCAACACCTGTCAATACTATACATCACCATAATCTCACAATATAACTCAATCACAACAACTATAAGGCACGATAAAAGATAAAAGGAAATAACATAGTTAAACACCATGTCTCTACAAAAGATAACTCACAGTCTAGCTGTCCAACACAAGTCTAACATAAACTGAAATAACCTCCATAAGTCTCAAGCATAAGTAAATACTATCTAAATAGCTGTAGGCAAGGTCTCATCTAGAAGCATAGTCTCTTCTAGGATCTCTGGAACATAGTCTGCTTCTATACCTGGGCCGTAGTACATGGTACAGAAGTCCTCAAGATTCTCTGGAAAAAATATCCAGTCAGGATTGAACGAAAATACACCTCTAACAGCAGTTCCACATATATTGACAAAAACTATAATACAGTGTAAAGAAATACAAGACAGAATGAAATACTGGCAATAAAAAATACTGGAATAAAGTACTGGAACATCATCATCAATATGCATCTGATAAGGAATAGAACTACAAGTACACGCAAGAACAAGAACTGATATGTAAGTGTGTATAAGAACAACCACAAGAACATGTGAAAATACAAGATCATTCTATCAAGATACATGTCAAGAATCATCTATCTAAGTGTGTGAAACATCAGTACATCATGTGATCGACTTGGGTTATATGACTCTTTACATGGATTAGCGATCATCCCTAACAGGTCAGGCTAACCGGAATGTAACAGCGATGAGGCATGTAAGGGTAAGGCTGCACCGACGTGAGATGTGGGTGAGCTAATGCTGCATGTAAGGGGTATGATCATATAACTACTAATACTTCCCTATTTTCCCTGCTAGCACGATGGATTCCAATCACGACTCCTCGTGACAGGTCTCAATGATGCTAACTCGTGTAAACAAAAATGTCAGAGTCATGTACGCTATACAACAAGAATTATAGAGATAATCAACATAATAGAAACTGACAGAAAATGTACTCGCTTGTGGTCCTTGGCTGGCAATACCACTGTCCGGGTTCCAAGGTGTCGTCTGGATGATCCAACAGTCCTATAGACATGCCATATAATACAATACTACATCAGACATTATTCTAGCACACAATCAACATATGATCTCAACAGGCTACACTAGGGGTGGTCATGTCTGGCGTTGTTGTGTATAACAAACAGTCAAGGGTATGGTCTTGCCAGTACGTCAGTGTACATTTGGCAGTCCGTTATCATGCTACAGGGTCACAGTCGATGTAACTGCAGGGTATCCTTGATTACATTCAAGTCATCTATAATATGATCTAATATACAAAATTGTCTATTAGTTACCATTATATTAGATATTGTATATACATATACTTTAATAGAATTTATATCTTGCACCATCTTAACCAGATACTATGGAGATATACACAATACATCTATCATCATATTTTAAATCTCATTCTAATGCATGCACTCTACGTATATACTAATTAGGTTCGCATACGTTATGGTTTATACATATATATCAAGGTACACAAAGTAACTATATATGTATACCGAATACCCATACGTACTCACGTACGCATCGAGTTTATATATGTCTATATACCGGTATTCAACGTAGCAAGTGCGAAGGTCTCCAAGGTAATTATATGCATGCGCACACGTATAAGCAAGAAGGAACTCGAACCTGCGTGCAAAATTGAGATGTGCGTGTCGCGGCATCGTCGAGTCGAAGGCTGCTCCGGTCAGGTACAGCGAGGTCAGCGGCGTGCGGCGTTGTCGGGCGGCTCTGTCGACGGGGTCCGACGCTCAGTCGGGCGAGTGCAGCGCTCGACAGCGGGTACAGTGCTCGGCAGCGGGTCCAGCGCTCGGCAGCGGGTCCAGCACTCGGCGGTGCAGCGGGTCTGGCTCTGTGCAGCGTCGTCCGGCGCTCAGGAACAGCGGGTCCAGCGCTCTGTGCAGCGTCGTCCGTTGCTCAGGAATAGCGGGTACAGCTCTCTGTCGATGGGAAGATGAGTCATGGAAGGGGAAGAGTCGATGAAGTTCGGCTAGGTCCGGCGGGAGCAAGGGGAAGGGAATGTCGGCTGTAGCTAGGTTAGATGGGAAAGAAATAAAAGGGAAGAGAATACTATATATATGTAGACTCGGGTTGACCTAATTATATTGTCTTGGTCCACACTAGGTAAAGGCCTTGGCTTGTTTTGGAGATATTCCAATGGTTAGGTTTCGAATGGGTTTAATGAAATTGTGAGAATTTCATGGGTCTAAGGTTTGGGGGCCATGGTTTAAAAAGATTGATGTTGCACTCCCACAGTCCCAAAATTATAGAAAAATATACATGAAGGGAAATAGATTTATTCGCGTCCAAATTATCGAAGTAGCGATAAATTGCAACAATCAATAATCATCCTCAATTATTTAAATACAATTAATATCATGCTATCATTTACACATTAATTACGGAAAGACGAAAATACCCCTAATCCAAAAAGTAGGGTGACAGATACTTTGGCCGCATGATGGCGAGGCCGCATGGGTCTTGTAGCTCATACGTAATCTCGTTTGGCCTTGGTCGGATGAACACTCTGGCCGCATGATGGCGAGGCCACATGGGTCTTGTAGCCGCATACGTACTCTCGTTTGGCCTTGGTCGGATGGACACTCTGGTCGCATGTTGATGAGATCGCATGGGTTTTGTAGCTGCATACGTGCTCTCGTTTGGCCTTGGTTTGATGGACACTCTGGCCGCATGATGGCGAGGCCGCATGGGTTATGTAGCCGCATACGTGCTCTCATTTGGCCTTGGTTGAATGGACACTCTGGCCGCATGTTGACGAGGTCACATGGGTCTTGTAGCCGCATACGTGCTCTCGTTTGTCCTTTGTCGGATGGACACTCTAGCCGCATATTGACTATGCCGCATGGGGCCGTAGCCACATAGGTGAGGACATGTAGCATGTCATGTCTATCGGGGCTATTAATGCATGATGTGACTTTCTGTCTTTTGGCATGTCGCCCCATTCGCGAATCTTGAGGTGCTCAGAACTTTGTCATCGAAGACTCCGTCGAGGGCTTTGTATGCGGACTCTTACTCTGAGGCCGTCCAGGCCACATGAAGGCTGTTTATGCTCTTATGCTGCTCCAAGGGTCATGAGCTCTATACGGCCTGCAAAATTTTCATGCTTCTATAAGACCCCCTTCAAAGTTTCCAAAATGACAAATTTGGAATACTTTGAATAAGAAGCATGGTCGAGGACTTTTGGCCGCATAGGAAGGGCATGTCGCATAGTATCGTTGTCGCATAGAGGGCTCTGACAGGCTGTTCGATCATTTAATGAGGATATTTGACCGAATTTTCTTTGGATTTGAGGTCTATCGCATAGGAGATCACGTGGATCGAGGAGTTAGATTTATTCTTATAACTGCTTTGGTTCACAGCCTCAATCTTTTTTTGTGACTTTTGAAGCCTATAAATAGGCGGCTAGGAGGAGAGAGGGAGCTTTATTCTCTGTTTCGTTTCCTCTTCTTTGTAAAGAATGCTGACGGTTGCGGCTCTCCTTGCTGAGGAATTTGTCTAGGGCGGTCTTGATCCTTGGCCCCCTATTTCTGGTACTTTATTCGGAGGTAGGGAGCACCTTGTTCTTCGTGTCGAGCTTCCATGGACACAGAGACACCCATGCACAGTCTTGCTGCGTGGATGATAAATCATCTATAGAATACGCGAAGACTTTTTACACACCCTTGCCGCATGGATAAGAGATCATCATGAACATGGGCAGGCTTTCTTCATTAGTCTGTCGCATGGATGGGCAACCATCATATGACAACTAAGATCATGCCGCATGGATGAAGGCTCGACCTGGACATGCGACAACTATGACTCTGTCGCACGGAGGAAGGTTCGATGCGGACATGCGACTACCATGGCTCTGTCGCATGGATAAAAGCTTGACCCGATATGCGACCATCGTGGCTCTGTCGCATGGAAGATACCTCATGCTCCGACTAGGCTCTACCACATAGACGTCAACTTTGTCTTTTTATGCTGATGTCATATGTTTTTCTTATGCAAGTTTGTTCCCCATTGCACGGCTCATAATGGAGCATGGAAGGATATCATAACACCCGTTGTTCGGGGTGAAGACCAACTTTATGTGGTAATTCGCCAAGAACTGATCCATGAGACGAAGATGAACATCCTGCGTCATGCACTGAGCTGTCCTTATTCATGAAGCATGCCGGTTGCATTTCTCTCCTTTATGCGTTTTGCTACCGGCCGGAAGACTGCGGGGTCGATAAGAGGGTTTGGATTAATTTCCATTCCTATCGTCGGTCCTCTCGCATGATTATAGAGCGCCTGCTCCTGCTCCTCCTTTGCTATCCGTCGGTATGGGTTCTTTTCCATATACTGAGGTTTGCACTGTGGAGGGATGATCCAGAAAGCATTGAGTTCTACTGCGGGCTCGACTTGTGTCAGTATTAACGATAGCTGAGTTCATTCAGTATCCTGTACTGGCCCTTGAGGCCTATCGTGAACGGGTCCACCAGATTTACCTGACTCCTATCATTAAAGCACTGTAATGATCTATGTAATATGCGCTCATTTAGTGTCCTGTGTTCTATCCACATAGTTCTCTTTAAACTGTTGAAGATATGTACAGATGCCACTGCTGCAGCTTCCTAGTTTTCACAATATGTCGGTATTACCCGAATCTGTGTACTAACCATAGGAAGATCATCTGAGAGCTTCTAGAGCCATTCTGCTTTATATATTACATCTTGATAGTGCAAAGAACTCTGAGAGTAAAGATTGCTGCTTCGACTTCCACGATATAGCAATACCACCCCTGGAGAAGTTACGTCCTCCTGTGGATCTTTCACTCTTCTTTTTTGAGCACAAACTGGCATCACCGAAGCCTTCCTTCATATCTGGATAACTGCTGTAGCACAGGATATACTACTAATTTCTCCTGAGAATTTTGACGACTCTCTTCACATCTTTCAGTGTGCAACACATATACTGCTTGTGAACTGACTCAACATCCCTACAGCAAAAGCTATGTCAGGTCTGGTGGTACATGCAGCTTGAATCATTCACCTGATGATTCTCGAGTACACCAACTGTCTGACGTTTTTCCTTGGATTTGGATTCATATTCATGTCACACCTGAGGAGTATCGTCCCTGATACCCAAAGCATGTGATCAATATTTCATGTTGAGAGCTTGTGACTAAGCAAGCCCACTTGGTATCCGGATTATCTTATATCATCGGGATGACATCCGCAATCCCATGTCCTGAGTTTGGACAAAAAAGACATCTTTGTTAGTGATACTTCTATGTCTACAACTAGGACTAGCAAGTCGTCCACATAGATACAAACGATGACTCCTCTATTATCAGCGAACTTCGTGTACACACACTTGTTTGTCTCGCTGATCCTGCGATAACTTTGACTAGATGACTTGTCAAACTCCTGCTGCCACATCCTGGGAATTATTTTAGGCCGTATCGAGATATCACCAACTAGCAGACTGTCCTCAAACTTGAATGACAATAGTTTTGACTGTTGTCCGTGAATCTCTTATGTCTGTCTTCATCCAAGACTTGTTGTCTTTCCATCATCTGATAATAATCATATTATGAATAGAAGCTACAACAATCATCATCCTGATCTATGACACCCTCATAGAGTTACCAAAGAACTCAATCCCCTATTGTTTGAGAAAATCCCTAGGCAGATAGCTTTGTCTTGAACTCAACTGTTCTGTATGTTTTCATCTTCATCGACTTGAAGATCTGATAAGCATATGATTGGTATAGCTCCTTCAGGAAGATTGACTAACACCCAGGTATGGTTGGAGGTTATTGAGTCATACTCATTATTTATATCCTCCCTCCCAAAGGCAGCATCTCTGGTCTTCATCGCCTCATCATAGGTAAGCGGATCTGCTTCCACATGATATGTGACAAAATCTTCTTCGAATTCCTTCACTCTCCTCACTCGCTTAGACACCAGCTCTGCGAGTTTTGGTTCGATCGTTGTCGTTGGGATGGCAACTTCTTCTTCGACTACATCTGAAATATCCGCGATAACAATATTGTCCAACATCTGAAATATCCGCTTAGAAGCTTCAGCCTCCTGTGCACCCACACTATTTTCTGAAATATCCGCGATAACAATATTTTTGTGCCTTACAAATTTGTCTTCGAGGAGTTCAGTGTCACGATATTCAATGATATAATTTAATTCGATATCAAGAAATCTCCGAGCATTACTCTTCTCAACATCACCCTGAAAGATTGTCTTCGTAGTCCTCGATTCCAGCTTCTGAATCTTTAATTTTGGAAGCTTCACAAACATCAGACACCCCCACACTCGAATGACGTTCAAGTTGGGTCTGACTCTGAACCATAGTTCCTGAAGAGTGATATCGGAAGTTGCTTATGGCACTCTGTTCAGAATAAATGTACCCGTCAGCACAGCTTCTCCCCAAAAGTTATTTGGAAGACCCATAGTCAACAGTATTGATTTCATCATCTCCATCAATGTCATGTTCTTCCTTTCAGCTACTACATTTGATTGAGAAGAATACAGAGCAGTTGTCTCATTGACAATTTCATTTTCTTTGCAGAATGATGCAAATTCAATAGACCTATACTCTCCGCCTAGATCACTTCCGAGTCTCTTGAGTTGTTGCCCTATTTGAAGTTCAGCCTTAATCTTGAACTTCTCGAATGCTTCATCTTTTAACTAGAGCAGATAGACGAACACGTACTTCGAGTAGTCGTCGATGAAAGTAATGAAGTACTTTCTTTTGGCCTTTGTGGAGAACTGCTTAAAGTCACAAATATCTGAGTGAACCAACTCCAGAAGATCTGTACTTCGGTTTATCCGTTTGAACGGTTTTCTTGTGATCTTTGTCTGCGCATAGACCTTACACTTCTCCACCTTCTTACCCCTATATTTGGAGATAAACCCTAGACTAGACATCTGGCAATACAAAGTACATGTCCTAGTCTGGGGTCCACAACTCTTACAATGAGACTTTAGTCACAAGCAGAAGCTCGAACATCCATTTGAAACTGAACGCCTTATTTCAAAGTATGTCCCCTGCCAAGATATCATCATCTGGCAAACATGAATGTTCACCCTCAAGTTTGCAATAGACTTCCTGAGATCAGGTCCTTGGTAATCACTGGTACGTTGCTACACGCACTCCTTTGACTATAACTTCTCGAAGTTCAGAACCATTGTTCCAATCCCCAGATCCTCTGCTTGATCCTTGCTTGTCATTAAGACCTTCACCACTAAAAGGTTCGACCTTGATCAACAACTCTTCCTAAAGCACATGTGGCTAGATGCACCAGTTTCCATCCACTGGTCAGCAACCACGCCATAGGACTTAACATACGCAATCATAGCAACCAAGTTAAGTAATCAAATGAACCAAGTTTAGTTATACCTTGCTATATTGGTTCAGATTGGTTCTACTTCCAAGTTCCAATTTCAGCCATGCGACAAGTCCTGTATAGTGCAGTGACCTTCATGTACATAGGCCACTATGCGCCAATCCATGCGCATAAGCCACCATGCGCTAATCCATGCACATAAGCCACAATGCGTCAATCTATGCGCATAAGCCACCATGCGCCAATCCATGCGCATAAGACTTCATGCGCGTCCTGCATGCACAGAGACCATCATGCGCATTGAGACACTATGCACCCAGCTCTGCCATGTGCCAAGACGCCAAGACTTCCAATGCACTGCCATGCGCCAAGTCTTGCATGTCACGCCCCGGTCTCCCGCGAGCTCGATCGTCCCCGCTAAACGTGAATCACCACAGTTCAGCTCTCCCGCGGGATGATCGTTCTCATCGGGACGTGATGCCGTGCAAGCCTAAAGTGTGCTTGCACAAGGCCAAAGCTTTGATACAAGGGCAAGTAAGCTATTCGATACTGAAGCAGCGGCATATAACATTGCAGAAAAGTGAAGAACTCAATGGCATATGAAAAATAGTCTCTTTTATTGATAATCGAAAGTGTTACAAGCGGCGCATGGCCGAGATTACAAATCGCTCAAGCACTCTTCTCTCGATTACAATAACACCGTTCCATACATTATGTCCCTCTATATAAAAGTAGCTCAAAGCAGGCACAAACTCGATGCGGCTCCAGGCATCGACTCCAGATTTCCGGCTCCTTGGGATGAGGCACGGCTATCGCTTCCTCAGACGAACGAGCACCTGAGAACAAGCAAACTGTTGGTGGGTCAGCACTTTATGCAAGTACTGGTGAGATAAAACAACTGAACAGAAGCTACATCCCCTGAAACCCACACTAAGTAATCATGTGGCAAAATATTGCATTACTAGTGATCTTGCTAGTTTTACTTAGGTTCATTTCATGTAGTTCTATAGCAGAGTTATATTACTTTGTTTGGAAACATGCTTTAAAAACATAAATCAAACAACCAACCAATCGAGGCAACCAATTCAAGCACGAGGAATCATGTTCGGGTGTGCGCAGCGTGTTCGGTGAACTATATGCACGGATTCTAGGGACAGGCAGCATTTAGGGACCATCAATCAATCTAGCACACAAGTTAACTATTGATCAGAAGTCGGTCCCCGAGTAACTCAGGATCGGTAGCGGTAATCCAGCTAACCAATGACTCACATTCTGATCCTATTAGCAGCTGTGACGCATGGTTGCACATTACTGCCGAAGCAGCCGAAGCCAAGGTTCAGCTCTTCACTAATAGTCTCATTGTCCGACCGAATGCAATACATGAAGCACTAACAGGAGGTCTCTATGATGCAGACAAAATGAATAAGCAGGCTTATGTATAAACTGATATTTCTTACCAACGGCCGAACGGTTATCCCTGCAGCAAACATACAAGTTAGCAACAATTGCATAAACATATATATTTTACCGTTCTTTAGTTTCCTGTCCGTCTCTGCATCAAATAGTTAGGTATGCAAGAAGGCTAGCCTAGCATGCTCCCTAACGACCTGAATGCAGCTTATCTCCATACACTTCTCTAATGCAGACTCGACTCTTCTCAACAGAAGCACCGCCTCCCTCTAATAGCCACGCCCCCCAAGATCCCGAAGGACCGATCCTCAGGGCGCACTATTAGTCTCACCCCATCGCATCACCATCCTCCCTTCCAATATCCACGCCCCGAGCTCAGGGCGCGTTATCGGTCTCCCACATATCGTTTGTCCCCCATCCACCGCAAGCACCCACATGTCTCTTGTCTCTATCACAATAGCACACAACATGACAAGCACATTTAAACCATCGTATCACATTCCTAATAGCCGCACCCCCGAGATCCCGAAGGACCGATCCTCAGGTGGGCTACTAGTCTAGCACACACATGACAAGCATTTACTCTCGCATCGAAACAAGCATTCAAGACAAGCCATATAAACACGATGACAAGCAAACATATAAACGATCTTTTAGTTGAGACTAGCATGGCACGGGTCTATTATCACATCAAGTAAATCATGCAGTTCTATCTTCTTAGCATAGTAATGGTTCTATCTCTTTTTAGACAAGCATACATATTCTCTTAGCTAGGCAGCATATTCGTTTCAGTGACAAGCTATGTGAGTTCTTTTATTAGCATGCTGAGTCGGTTCTATCATTTCTTATGAAAACATTTCTTCTTGAGCAAACAAGCATTTAAAACTCAGATTCATTATTAAGTCGTGCAAGAATCAGAGAATGCAGTTCTGCCCACTCACCTTGATTAATCGGTCGGGAACTCTCCGAGAAGACTTCCGTTCGAGCAAGCAAGTCGATCCCACTTGTACATAGTGCCGACGCGGAGCGGGGCACTACATACTTACCCACCAACAAAGAGTTTCGTCCTCGAAACTCAAGGAGAAACTCACGAAACCATAAAGCAGCGATAGTCCTCATCCCTCGCCATCCCAAATCAAAACTCAGGCAATCACAACTCAATAAAACTCTAGCCAACAAAATCACAAATCACATCTCAAGCAATGAAAACCAAATCCAGAAAACTTTTGTCGGCAACTTTGAGAATATTTACGGACTCATTGTATGGAACGTTCATTGCATCTCACATTAGGCAAATCTCAGAGTTGGAAGCAACAGAATGGGCAAAGAATCGAGTTGCTCTGATACCATTATGTCACGCCCCGGTCTCCCGCGAGCTCGATCGTCTCCGCTGAACGTGAATCACCACAGTTCAGCTCTCCCGCGGGACGATCGTTCTCATCGGGACGTGATGCCGTGCAAGCCTAAAGTGCGCTTGCACAAGGCCAAAGCTTTGATACAAGGGCAAGTAAGCTATTCGATACTGAAGCAGCGGCATATAACATTGCAGAAAAGTGAAGAACTCAATGGCATATGAAAAATAGTCTCTTTTATTGATAATCGAAAGTGTTACAAGCGACGCATGGCCGAGATTACAAATCGCTCAAGCACTCTTCTCTCGATTACAATAACACCGTTCCATACATTATGTCCCTCTATATAAAAGCAGCTCAAAGCAGGCACAAACTCGATGCGGCTCCAGGCATCGACTCCAGATTTCCGGCTCCTTGGGATGAGGCACGGCTATCGCTTCCTCAGACGAACGAGCACCTGAGAACAAGCAAACTGTTGGTGGGTCAGCACTTTATGCAAGTACTGGTGAGATAAAACAACTGAACAGAAGCTACATCCCCTGAAACCCACACTAAGTAATCATGTGGCAAAACATTGCATTACTAGTGATCTTGCTAGTTTTACTTAGGTTCATTTCATGCAGTTCTATAGCAGAGTTATATTACTTTGTTTGGAAACATGCTTTAAAAACATAAATCAAACAACCAACCAATCGAGGCAACCAATTCAAGCACGAGGAATCATGTTCGGGTGTGCGCAGCGTGTTCGGTGAACTATATGCACGGATTCTAGGGACAGGCAGCATTTAGGGACCATCAATCAATCTAGCACACAAGTTAACTATCGATCAGAAGTCGGTCCCCGAGTAACTCAGGATCGGTAGCGGTAATCCAGCTAACCAATGACTCACATTCTGATCCTATTAGCAGCTGTGACGCATGGTTGCACATTACTGTCGAAGCAGCCGAAGCCAAGGTTCAGCTCTTCACTAATAGTCTCATTGTCCGACCGAATGCAATGCATGAAGCACTAACAGGAGGTCTCTATGATGCAGACAAAATGAATAAGCAGGCTTATGTATAAACTGATATTTCTTACCAACGGCCGAACGGTTATCCCTGCAGCAAACATACAAGTTAGCAACAATTGCATAAACATATATATTTTACCGTTCTTTAGTTTCCTGTCCGTCTCTGCATCAAATAGTTAGGTATGCAAGAAGGCTAGCCTAGCATGCTCCCTAACGACCTGAATGCAGCTTATCTCCATACACTTCTCTAATGCAGACTCGACTCTTCTCAACAGAAGCACCGCCTCCCTCTAATAGCCACGCCCCCCAAGATCCCGAAGGACCGATACTCAGGGCGCACTATTAGTCTCACCCTATCGCATCACCATCCTCCCTTCCAATATCCACGCCCCGAGCTCAGGGCGCGTTATCGGTCTCCCACATATCGTTTGTCCCCTATCCACCGCAAGCACCCACATGTCTCTTGTCTCTATCATAATAGCACACAACATGACAAGCACATTTAAACCATCGTATCACATTCCTAATAGCCGCACCCCCGAATCCCGAAGGACCGATCCTCAGGTGGGCTACTAGTCTAGCACACACATGACAAGCATTTACTCTCGCATCGAAACAAGCATTCAAGACAAGCCATATAAACACGATGACAAGCAAACATATAAACGATCTTTTAGTTGAGACTAGCATGGCACGGGTCTATTATCATATCAAGTAAATCATGCAGTTCTATCTTCTTAGCATAGTAATGGTTCTATCTCTTTTTAGACAAGCATACATATTCTCTTAGCTAGGCAGCATATTCGTTTCAGTGACAAGCTATGTGAGTTCTTTTATTAGCATGCTGAGTCGGTTCTATCATTTCTTATTAAAACATTTCTTCTTGAGCAAACAAGCATTTAAAACTCAGATTCATTATTAAGTCGTGCAAGAATCAGAGAATGCAGTTCTGCCCACTCACCTTGATTAATCGGTCGGGAACTCTCCGAGAAGACTTCCGTTCGAGCAAGCAAGTCGATCCCACTTGTACATAGTGCCGACGCGGAGCGGGGCACTACATTGCAAAGCGCCAAGTTCTGTCATACGCAAAGGTCTGCCCCTTGTGCACATACTCTGTAATCCTTGGTCATTTTGTAATCTTTCTTCCAACTGGAATGCGCGTCCCTTAGTCGCTATCTCCTCCATCCACGAAAATGGTAAGGTACCGACAACTCACTTTCAACATTTGAAAAAGGACTCCTTCCCTCATCCAAATGTTCGAAGTGAATTCCGTCAATCTTTTAAAGTTTGTGAAAAATTGTGTCCAGAAGACTTGAACAGATGTTCTCCATCTTTATTCGGATATTGCTTTGAGATTGTTAGTCCTGAGGCTTAACCAAAGATGAAAGAACGCATGGTCGAGATCAGAGGTTCACACAAAAGTTCACACTCTGACTATTCTCGATTTTCACAAAGAACTATATAAGGATTCTGATTATAACTTGCTCTTAAGATTACAAAAGAATCAGAATTAACCAAACTTTTTGTTCTTTCTTGCAATCGCAGTTGCAGACGGACATAACAGAGTTACAATAAAATAAAAACTATCTTCGTTCTTCCTTGCAAAATGCAGTTGCAATCAGACATAATGAACCAAGAAGAAAAAGTAGAAGAAGACAGAATAAATAATTATTCTTACTGGGGCGGTGAAGACCACCGTTGCTCAAAGCAATATTCGTCCTCTATCGACGATTTGCTCCAAGGAGCCAGCAAGTTCACAAGAGAACTTCTGGAACGCTCGTAGTCATCTCTTTGTGTGACTCGAACGGACTCATTTGGACTCCTTTTTTTTTAACTTTTTGGTCTATCTCAAAAGGAGGCTAGAGGGCTCTTATATAAGGAAGGATGTAAGCCCATCCTCCTCTTCTTTCCGACGTGGGACTAAAAAGCCAATATACAAAATTGATATCCCACAATCGTAGCCCAATGCATAGCCCGCTCAGCGCCCGTTCAGCACCCGTCCAGCGCACGAGCGCACCAACAGCTCACAAGTGCCTTGCGACGATCTGACGTGAAAAGTGCAAAGTGCGCCAAGCTCCTATGAAAATAATTCCAAGAGCATGACAAAAAGCATAAATGCTTTCATGAGGAGTTGATTCTTTTTCCTCCTAGGAAAATACCTCCACATGGTACCCATGTGCCCCACCACATCCCATATGCGTACCTCAACTCATACAAAGTATTATATTGAGATACCCACTTGGTGGTGTAGCCAATGTAGGACTATCTTTACTAGTCCAAAGTCAAAAACCTCAACATATATCGCATGTTTCTTTTTCTTCTTCTTTTTGTTCAACTATTATATACTTTTCTAAGTTAAAATATTATTAAGTATAGTTTTGGTAATTAATTTGACTTTATATATATACATATATATTGCTTTATCTTTAATATCTTGTCTTTACAGTGAATAGATTCGTCCTTATTGGATGGTACATGAGATCCAAAGTTTTGCATATGCCGGAACACCCAAATTGCAAGTAATCGTCTTTTTGGTGTTACCTATATATTCACTCGCGTCTTTTTCGTCACATAGTAGCCATTGCAAAGAATATAGCTAGCTACTCTAGTCTAGACTTCTTCCTTTTAATTTTATTCTTCTTTTATTTTACAGTTTTGTGATTAGGTAGTACCACACACAAGGATAGAAATAATATTGTAGCATATGCATATCTTCTCAAATAATCCTTGGCAGTCCCTGAAATTATTGGAATACAAAAGATTACAGGGTGGTAGGTGCAAAACGTCAACCACAATGGAATAGTAATAGACGGCTTAATAAATGTGGAAGTGCAATGCATGAAACATTAGGCCATGTTTGGTTCGCAGAATCTAGGGGTGTAAAGTGAACAGGACGGTCCGTCGTCCGTACGAGTTCGATTCGACAAATAGTCCGACCGTAGACTGTCCGAACCATTATATGAACCGGGCTTGAACAAAAATACTAGTCCGATCCTATAACGAGCTCGAGCTCGATCATATACTTGTCCGGCTCGAATATGTCCGTGAACACCACTAATAGTCCGATCCTATAACTTAATTTTGGTGTTTGATTGACATTATTTTCCACGAAAAATAGTTAATTTTTCATGGAAAATAATATTTCGCTATTGGGTTGCTCTTTTTTTTCAAGGGAAAATTTATATTTTCCATTGAAAAACTTGTATTTTCCACATCTACAATGCTCAATTCAACATTATACACTTGATATAAATATAATCCGGACAAACCTAGGAGACACTCAAAATGACTGTACGGCAATAATCTCACATTAATCCATCCCAAATCTCCACAATCATTCAACAAACAACAACAAAATACGTCAAACAAACATAACAATAAACAATACTCAACTGACAATAAAAAAAAGAAGGTTCGTTTATCACAAATGTTCAAGTTTGCTAAATAGTCATTCCATAACTAAATCAAAAAAAATATCATCACGTCCATCGTTCTAAAATAAAATGCTAAAAAAAATACATCAAGGGGGAGGATCCCGTCCAAGCTTACGGTAGATCCATAATCGCCGGAACTCCAGATCTGTGATCGCAAGAAAGAACTTTTTCGCTTTTTCGTCCCCCTCAAATACTTGCATCAATTCCAATATGTCTCCTTGGTCAATGTTCATCTCCTTTAGCTTTTCCAAAAGTGCTTGTCCATTGACGTAATTTTGTGATGCTTGTTTGTTAAAAAAAAGACAATCATCTCGGAGGACTTCTCTATCTTCGCAAGGGCCAATGCAACATCTTCCAACGATTTTGTACACTTCGCCTTTGTGAGGGATCCCCTTGCACTGACCGATACGAATTCGTTGAATGACTTGGTTGTGTTTCCTCCACATCATTTTCGTCCTCCAAGTCATCCACGGGTTCGCTCATGTAAGGGAAATTATTTTCGGAGACCGCTCGATCGCCAGTCGCAGCATCGTTACCAAAGACCGGAAGTAAATCATAATACCCGGGGCACAGTTTTTCCTTCATCTTTGCTCCTTCAGGTTTCTCCTGGAAGTTGATATTCAAGAAGCAAAGTTAAAAATCTAACAAACATATAGATACAACAACATTACACAAGTCCCTTCAGTTTCAGTATGAACAAATGAAAGTAGTTCCAAAATCTAACAAACATTGATCCAGCAACATTACACAAGTCCCTTCAGTTTCACTTGTGACTGAGTGAAACAAACCCAGGTTTGTAGCACCAAAGGCAAGAAAGAAGCCTATAAACTGATATAGAGGCAGCAACAGCATATAGAAAGAAGTATCTTGAGAAGCAGCATATATTGAAGGGGACCCATATAGAGGCAGCAAAGTATCAGTTTAAAGTTTTAAAACAACTCAGGTTCAGTTTAGAAAGAAGTATCTTGAAACTGATACTCAAAACTAATATTGATACTCAAAAAGTCATATTATAGTTGAAAAATATCATTGATACCAAATGATATGTGGACATAGAAATTTGAATACAACAATGTCACAGGGAAGAATTTGAATCAAATTGGCATACAAGACCAAAATATCTGTTCTCCTAAGTTCACAGTGTTCAAAACTTCGAGGAATATATAACTTGCTAACCATGAAGATGTACTGAAGGGACAATTAACATGGATCTCAATAAAACTGGAATTTCTGCAGCTAAACGTAACCTCAAAATAATGGACGAAGAATAAAGTAGGGTTAAATTCAAATTCGATTAGTAGGGGTATTAATTCAACCTTGTCGAGACTTCCAAGAATAACACAGTATATATATAACTTGATTGAAGAACTTCAAAAGCAAAGTTCCCAATGGCATAAGTTTCATTTTAAATCACATATATATCCTGAGAATCTGCTCCAGTAGCAGAGTAGTAGTACACACACGAGGTGAAAACAACTACCAAGCCTAGCATAAAGTTTTATAGTCATTAGTCAAGCAAATAGTCTGATTTATATCCAAGTATGATTTATGGGTACATGTAGACTACAGGAATAACAATCTAAGCTAAGGATAAGCAGCAGTAACAGTGACAATTCACATCAATTTAGGATAAGAACCCACCACATTTGCTGCTTAGCTAGCTCATGTGAGATCCTTAGCTCTGTGAGGAGCAGATGAAGACATGCATATAATGTTCTTTCAACAAAAATAAAGTCAGACTTACAAGCTAGATAGATGAAGGCACAAATAAGCACATCAGATACAAAACAATACCATCACTGTCAATAGGAAATCGGATACAATTCAGGATTTTTACATAATCTCTGTTAACATAAATAGTTTGTTTTTGATGTATCCATGTATGTTGCCAGTACCCAGTCTTCAAGAGTGGTGGTTAAACTAGATTATATTGGGAGGCATATGCTGAAACCTAAACCCATAAAAACCTAATTTCTACCTAGACTAACTATGAACAAGAGAGGACATTGTTCGCCATTACAAGTGAGTTTTGGTCCACTTTCGTTTAATAACAAACAAACGTACAAAGAAATCATAAGCAGAAGTACAATATTTAATCTGGGTAGTGTGACGATGGAGATCAAGCGCTGTGGCGGCTCCTTTACTCCGTTGACGGTCTGACGAGGGAATGCGGATGCTCCCTTCTCTTCTCTCTCATGAGCTTGTGTGCACGTACGTAACTGTCACGTCCCAGTCCCAAAATATCGAGGGACTAGACACGTGGCAATGGCCAGCAGCACATACTGATGGACAAACCCAATTTAATGGATCCATCAGAGCGTACTTAAGCTGTAAAATAAGGTCTACTAAAATATGCCACAAACTAATCTCATCCATAGAAGATAAATATGATCAACAACAATAAGAAATAAAAATCAACAACCAGTCTCAACAAAGTACTTCGGGGAACAACCCGATATAAATCTGATACAATGGTTCAACAGACCAAAACATAAATGTCTAAATAAAGTAGATACTGAGTATGAAACACAGATACTCAGGAAAAGTCTTCAGCCATCACCTCGTCCTCGGGAATCGTTACAGCTCCTGCTCCTGCCTCTGCTACAGTCCCGTAAACCTCGGGATAGAAATCCTCCGCTAAACCTGGGGACATCATCCGGAATCCAGGTCCTTAGGGGACATAGCAAGGTACAAAATAATACAAGCCAAAATAGATGCAGTGCAAGAGTAAATGAAATAAATAGGGTAACTATGTAACCATCTATGTGAAATACAAGTGAGAGCATCACTAGAACTTAGGCTGAGACCGCTACAAGCTCTGTGTCGGGGAGCCGGTAGCAGTAATATCACGTAATGGGCCTAGCTCTGATGTAGAGTCTACAGTCTCACAAGAATAAATATATATAAATAAAACAGCCTGTAGCCTGTGTGTCTCTCCCCACCCAATGTAATCACACGTCTCATGTCCATGTCACGCAAGATCATAACTAATGCAGCAAGTCATACAATATTTATAATGTCTATACCACAATCCTGCAACCTATACAGAATCACCTTGAATATTTCAGGAAGATTATGTCACATGAATAGTGTCAGGTGTCCTGGGTAGGGGTGCAAACGAGCCAAGCTTTCATAAGCTTGAGCTTGGCTTGATTAGAATTAACCGAGCTAGAGCTCGAGCTCGAGCTTGATGAATTTTTTATTTTAGAGCTTGAGCTTGGCTCGAGCTCGTTTATATTAAGCTTGAGCTTGGCTTGGTTTGAGATCGAGCTTGACTTGATAAGCAAGCTTGATTCAAGCTTGATAAGCTCAAACTCAAGCTCGTTAAGCTTGATTTCAAGCTTGTTCAGCTTTATTTCAAGCTTATTAAGCTTGATTTCGAGCTTAACGAACTTGATTTCAAGCTAGTTAGGCTTGAATTCAAGTACCTATAATATTAACAATTTATTTATAAAAAATTAATTTAAAAAGTTCCTTAATATCAATTATTAAGGACATATAATTATATATAATGCACACAACCATATTGTTATACAAACATGCATAAAATTAAAATTCAACAAAAAAATTAAAATTAAAATAACAAAGTAAATTTGTAGACTGCCAGCAACGAGATCCTAAACGAGCTTCTAAACGAGCCAGCTTACGAGCCAGCTCGCAAGCTTCTAAACGAACCAGCTCCGATCTCAAACGAGCCGGGTACTTCTAAGCTTGGGCTTGGCTCGTTTATTAAACGAGCTCGAAAATAAAGCTTGAGCTTGGCTTGTTTACTAAACGAACCGATCTCAAACGAGCTTTTATCGAGCCGAGCTTCGAGCAGCTTACGATCGGCTTGGCTCATTTGCAGCCCTAGTCCTGGGTTAACGTACTTGATAATGCAAGCACGAGAATGTAAAGGATCACGATATCCATCTCTAGGTGACATTACACAACTCCGCGTACGGTGTTGGCACCCGAATATTATTCGGTCGCTAAGTAAGTCACACTGTCCTAGGTTAAGTATGTACAACAATTAATTTAAGTCAAAGAAATAAATAACAAAACTGTAAAGTTGGCAAGGTACACTTGCCTAGGGTTTGAATACCAATAGCTGTCCCTGTATTAGTGGATTCCGTAGGTACTCCTCCAAAAGCTATAATAAACATCACCAACAGGTTCAAAAAATATTAAATAACTAGAAACACCTGTCCTTGAGTCCAATTTGGACACAAGGGCAAAAATAATATTTTCTGGTCAAAGCGGGGTCCACATGTGGCCCGTTTCGCACCAAAAAATGTGTCAGAACCAATGTTCTCCAAATTTGTCAAACTTAGTGTCAACAGGTCCAGAACGATGATACAAACCAACGGAACTTCCAGAATTGGATTCCGATGAGCCGATCCCAAAATCGCCCGTCAAGTGGAGCCGCGGACCCATGATACGCGATTTTGTCAACTTCTCAGAATCGAACCAAACTTGGGTCACAGGACCAGCGTATTGCTACGAGTCCAATGGCCAAGTTTTCTTTCGATCCGACGTGTATACACAAATTTACAACGTGTTTCAGAACAGGCCGATACGGGACGTTGTCTGCGGATACGCATTGATTCCGGTGTGCACGCACATCCAAATCAACTTCTGTGAAATTCTGCACGTCCATATCAACGGTGCGCACCTTTCGGTGAAGATCGCACGCAACCAAGTCGTCCCGTTTGGCGGAGCACACTCAGTTTTGGGGGAAAATGGGGTATTTATTTTCCTATTTTTGGATCGCAGTTCGCGATCACCACAGGACGCGACACACCGAGCGGGTTGCACGGGCATCGAGAGGGTTACGCAGTCTACGCGTCACAATAAACGAAAAGAGAAATGGGTCAGCGAGGAGAGAGAAAAGGTTACCTGAACAGGGCTCCACGAAAACCGGAATTTATCGTGTCCGCGAGGCGACACGATACAACACTGTGTCTGGGTTAGGGTTGCGACAGCTCGTCGGAGCTTCACCGGAGCTGGAGGAGGGCTGGAGGTAACTGTGACGGAGGGCAGCGCAGGTGTCGTCGGCGGAGGACACCCCGTAGGTCGTCGGGCTATGGCGGAGGAGCTCTGGGGAGATGGCCGCTGCTCGGGGCGGCTAGGGCATGGCTGGGTGGGCTGAGCTGGCCGAGGCTCGGGGTGTTAAAGTGCTACGGGGAGGACGGAGGGTGGCGGAGCTCTGGGGAGGCGGAGATGACGGTTGGGGCTCAGTCGGTGGTGGTCGAGTGGTTAAAGGAGCGGCAGCCAGAGGAGGAGGGGATTATATAGTGTTAGAGGGAGGAGGACGGCCGGGGGTTCGAGGAAGGTGAAGGGGAAGCGGCGGTGACGTTGAGAGGAGGCGAATCGATGGGTCGCCGGCGGCCACGGAGGCAGAAACGGCCGCCGGGGAGGGGAGGAGTCGGGAAGAAGAGGGGTTTGGGGGTTAGGGTTTCAGGCGGGTTAACGGGTCCGGGTCGGGTTCAATTCGGATCCGACCCGACCCATTAAGAATTAGGTTTGGTTCGGTTTAGCATGGTTTGGTTCGGTTTGGTTCACCAATAAACCGGGTTTATTTCTAGGGTTTATTTTGGGTTAAAAATTAATTAGTTTTTAGGGCTTTAAAATTTTTTTCGGGGTCCAATAAATTCCCGAAAAATTACCCTATGTCTAATATTTTATTTTACACCAGAAAATATTATTCTCATAATATTTTTAATATTGTTTTACATCATTTAAAATTGTTTTAATTGCAAAATATCTTGGTTTTAGTTAGTTAAAAATTACAAAAAAATTCATAAAAATTCTGAAAATTCATTTTTTAGATTTCTGAAAAATACAGGTGATTACAATAACTCTCTGGGAGGGTATGGTCTCTCTCTAAAATAGAAAAAGCCAGCCCTTGGGAACGTCAAAGTTGCTCCTATTTATAGCCATCATGTTGATGGGTTATAGGTGACGCATGTGCCTCTGTTTGGTGGCCGCAAGGGGCTCCTTCAGCAGAATGCGGTTGCAACTGTCGGTGCATAGTATGGGTTCAATCCAGGATAAGTTGCCACGTGGATATTTTGTTAGAATTTGTTGTTGCTGGAGATCCTGGCGGTTTTTGTCTTCTGTTTGCATGACTTGGTCAGCTTGACACGTGGTCCACATTCAATTAGAGAGAATCGCAACAGAAAGATTTCGTCTCAGGAAACCTTGACACGTTGGACGCAATGAGTCTGAGATGCATGGGACGTATGGCGTTTGAAACGCATGGGGCCAGAGACACATGGAATGCATGGAATCTGGAACTCATGGGGCCAGAGAGGCATGGAACGCATGGAGTCTAGAACACAGAGGGCCAGAGTCGCATGGAACGCATGGAGTCTGGGACGCAGAGGGCTAGAGTCACATGGAGCGCATGGATTCTGAGACGCATAAGACCAGAGTCGTATGGAGCGTATGGAGTCTGGGATGCATGAGGCCCCGTACATGTGGCGTTGAATGCTTGTCAGAAGTCATTTCCTTGAAGGTGGAGATTATTCCAAGCACGGCTCGGTGGTAGGGAATCAAGTCTTCATTCAGGACTTCATACTTGCCTTGGACTTGATTGACTATCAGTTTGGAGTCGTCGTTGGCTTTCAGGTAGTCAACTCCCACCTGTTTGGTGAGTTGGAGACCAATGATGAAAGCATTATACTCTACCACATTTTTGGAGCATGACTCTGTGAGAGAGTAGGCGCGGTTGATGACCAGGTCGTATGGGAAGATCAACACTATCCTGACTCCAACGACGATATCGCCTTTGGGCTATGTTCTCGAAGAACATTCGCCAAACAACCTTTATGCTCATCACGGTATTGGAGTCTACGACTTCGTCGGGGATCTTCTCATAGAATTTTAAAGTTTCTGGCACCGGGTGGGCGGCCTGGAAGTCAGCTAATGATTGCCCTTGACAACTTTTTGTGGAACAGACGCCATGTCGTATGGTGACAGCAGTATTGCCCACATCGCCAGACGGGAGTTGAGTGCCCAGGGTTTGGTCATGAGCACCCTGAGAGGGTTGACCCATGAGATCACGTGGATCGTTTGCCCTGCCATATAATGCCAAGTTTTATGGATAGCAAAGACTAGAGCAAGGTACTCCTTCTCGACGAGATTGTATCTGTGCTCCACACCGACCATCATCCTGCTGAGGTAGTAGATGGCATGCTCATGACTTGCGTCACTCTTCTGGGCTAGTAGAGTGCCAAGAGAGTGATCTATTGCCCGTACATAGAGCAGAAAGGGCTTTCCCATAACTGGGGCTACCAATACTAGAGGGCTCATGAGGTATTCCTTGATGTCGTCGAAAGCGCACTGTGTCACGCCCCAGTCCCAAAATACCGTAGGACCAGATACGTGGCAATGGCCAGCAGTACGCACCGATGGACAAACCCAATCTAATGGATCCATCAGGGCATACTTAAGCTGTAAATAAAGTCTACGACAAATCATGGCACAACTAATCTCATCCACACAAGATATAAAATATGATCCATAGAATAAATAAGGAATGTAAATCATCAGCTAGTCTCAACAAAGTACTTCGGGGAACAACCCGATAAACATCTAGTACAATGGTTCAACAGACCAGAATATAAAAGGCTGAAATAAATAATACTGAGCATGACACATGGATGCTCAAGAAAAGTCTTCGGTTAACACCTCGTCCTCAGATGGCGGTACAGCTCCTGGATCAGCTCCTGATGCGGTCCCGTAAACCTCGGGATAGATCTCGTCTGCAAATTCTGGGGACATAATCCATATCCAGGTCCTCAGGGGACATAGCAAGGTACAAAAAATAATACAAGCCAGAATATAAACAGTGCAGCAAATAATGAGATAAACAGGGTAAGTATGTAAATATTTGTAAAAATATAAGAGAGAATATCAATAGTACTCAGGTTGAAACAACTACAAGCTCTGTGTAGGGGAGCCGGTAGCAGTGGTGTCAAGAGGTGGTCTAGCTCAGCGGGAGACTGAGTAGCCGACATAACATAGTCAACCTGTAGCCTGTGGGTCTCTCCAGCAATAGATGGAACAATAAGGGAAATACTAAATATCTAGTTAAGTGATATGCAAGATGAGAGAAGCACTAGAACTCAGGCTGAAGCCACTACAAGCTCTGTGTCGGGGAGCCGGTAGTAGCAGTAATAATGAGTAATGGGCCAAGCTCGGGCTTTAGAGTCTTGTGCCTCATAATAGTAGGGTGTATATATATGATCAGCCTGTAGTCTGTGTGTCTCTCCCCACCCAATGTAACCACGCATATCATGACCATAACGTCTCATGTCCATGTCAGCGGGATCATAACTAATGCACAAGTCATAATGTATCTAAGAATATAGTATCTCGGTCAAGTCCTGTATCCTATTCAGAATCACCATGAATATCTCGGGAGGATCCTATCTCATGAACAGTGTCCAGTGTCCTGAGTCATAGTGTACTTGGTAAGACAAGTACGAGAATATATAGTGTCACGTATGTCCATCTCTAGATGACAATACCCAACACCGCGTACGGTGTTGGCACCCGACTGATAATCGAACGCTAAGTATGTCACACGGTCCTAGGTTAAGCATGCACAGCAATATAATGAAGAAAGGAAAATATGTAACAATACTGCAGAGTTGACAAGGTACACTTGCCTGATGTTTGGATACCAACAACTGTCCCTGTATCAGTGGATCCGGTAGGTGCTAGTCCAAAAGCTGTAATAAATATCACCAACAGTCTCAGAAGATGTCAAATAGCTAGAAACGCCTGTCCTTACGTCCAATTTGGACACAGGGGCAAAAAGGTTTTTTTCGGGCCAAAGCGGGGTCCACATGTAGGCCACTTTGCACCGAAAAGTGTGTCAGGGTCAAAGGTCTCCAAATTCCTCAAACTCAGTGTCTACAAGTCAGAAACGATGATACGAACCCAACGGAACTTCCAGAATTGGATTCCGATGAGCCGATCACAAAATCGCCCGTCAAGTGGAGCCTGTTGGGGCCCACGACACACGATTTTGTCAACGTCCTCAGAATCGAACCAAACTTGGGTCACAGGAGCAGCGTATTGCTACGAGTCCGATGGCGCAAGTTTCGTCTCGATCTGACGTGTGTACACAAAGTTACAGCGTGTTCCAGAAAGGACGGATACGGGGTGTCGTCGGCGGATATGCGTTGATTTTGGTGTGCACGCACTTCCGAATCGACTTCTGTGAAATCTCACACGACCGTATCAACGTCGCGCACGCTTTGGTAAAGACCGCGTGCGACCAAGTCGTCCCGTTTGGAGGGGCGTACTCAGTTTCGGGGTGGAACAAGGGGTTATTTTTCTTGTTTTTGGATCGCGGTGTGCGATCACCACAGGACGCGATGCACCGAGCGGGTTGCACGGGCACCGAGAGGGTTATACAGTCTACGGTAGCAACTGACGGAAACTAAAATGGAGTTACGAGGTGAAAGAAATCGGTACCTGAACAGGGCTCCATGAATCTGTTTTTTACGTGTCCGAGAGTCACTTTGTGTCCTGATCGAGGATTCCCGTGTCCTCGTGTCCTCGTGAGTCCGAGCTAGGGTTCAGATCAGGGGACAGCGGAGTTCTGCCGAAGGGGTCGAGCTCGGGTGTCGACGGCCTGGCGGCGGCGGGATCCAAGGGCTGTCGTTGGTTCGGGGAAGGCCGCTTCGGTCTGTCGATTGTCGAGTCGACTCGGGGATGCGGCGGCGCGGTGAAGTCGGCGGGGCTGATCGACGGTGAGGGGGCTCTAGAGGTGGCTCGAAGCGAGGAGCCGAGGGCGGACGCGGCGGCGCTCGCGGAGGAGGGTCGAGGGTTCTGGATCAGCCGACGGGGATGGGTAATGCGCAGCGGCGGCGGGGTGTTGAGGGGGAAGTCGGGGTCGACTTGGCGGCCGTGTGTGCGGGAGGAGGGAGTAGTCGAGCGGAGGTCTAGGGTTTCGGCAGCGACTAGTTAGGGTCGGGTGACGGCGCGGTGGAGTCGGCGGCTGGGCATGGTTCACGAGGATTTATAGCTACAGTAGCAATGGTGGTTAGGGTTTACCTAATGGGTTTCGGATCCGGGTTGGGTTTGACTCGGATCCGACCCGACCCGCCAAGTGGTGGGCTTGGTTCAGCAGCGGTTTGGTTCTGCCAAACGGGTTCGGTTCGGTCTGATCAGGATTGGTTTTGGTTTACACTGGGTTTAGTTTCGGTTTATACTACCAATAGTATTAAAGGCTTAAAACGCGTTTTCGGAGTCCAATAAATTTACCGAAAAATACCACCTGTTCGGTTTTCCATTTTACACCATAAAATATTATTTCCATAATATTTTAATACCAATAAACTATATTTAAAAATCCTTTGATCACAATTACCTTGGTTCTTTCTCCAGAAAAATACCAAAAAAATCCGGGAAAATTATATTAAAATTATTCTGAAAAATCAGGGTGTTTACAATCTTCCCTCCTTAAAAGGATTGCGTCCTCGCAATCAAAGAATAAGCTATAAAGAAAGAGTTATGGAAATACAAGGTTGCTTAGTTTACAATTGTCTCCTCAAACAAGTGGGGGTAGCGCTGGCGCATACTATCTTCTGGTTCCCAAGTCGATTCGCCAGGAGAGTGATGTTTCCAAGCTACATGAATCAGTCTGATTGTCTGTCCCCGCAATGTCTTCTCGCTGACGTCGAGGATGCCAACTGGTTGTTCTTCATATCTCAAGCTAGGGCCCACTGCGATCTCTGAATGATCGACTACGTGACTTGGGTCGGTCACGTACCTGCACAGCTGTGAGACGTGGAATACGTCATGCACACCCTCTAAGGACGGAGGTAATGCAAGATGATAAGCCACCTCACCAACGTGCTCTAGAATGTCAAATGGCCCAATATTGTCACGACCCGCACCCGGTTTAGGGGCACGAGTGCGTGGGTACGTCCAGCCTACGCCGCAGCATCGGCGGTAGAACGCTGTCTAGGTTTTGATACTATCTAACTAATGTCACGCAAGCATCCGATCTCCATTAGGAGGCACGGATGACACAAATAGATGAACATATACTCAAACACAGGATTACAGCACGATAAGATTTCGAATAATAAAACTGAAATTAAACACAACACAAGTCCACAAGAAATAACTTAACTTAACAATATCCAAGAATCATCAAAATGCCGGAGACAAATCCGGTACCAAATAGTCTACTTAAGAACTAACAATAATAGTAATTTCCAGCTAGACCTCCTGGAATCACAACTACTACCAAGTCTGCAGCTACTCACCATAAGGTCCATAAAGTGTCGGACAGCGGTCCTCTAAGGCATAGTCTGGAAAAATATTTCCAGTCAGGAAGGAGCAAAGTAACACTCTCAAATAACAGTTCCATTAATTGATAATGTCTATAATACAATAAAATATGTCATGCTAGCTACTGAGAAGACAGTAAAATAAATGCAATGGTAATTTAAGAGAGACAGGCAAATGTAAAGAGACAGGCAATAGGCAATATGGTACAGTCAGTGCATGTATAAAAATGGAAGAACAAGGTGCAGTATCATATACGGGTGATGTAGTATATGATTAAAAATAGAGAACTGTAATCTATTCTAGGTGTTTGAAATAGTAGTTTCGAAATGTGATCGGCTTGGGAACATGTACAGTAGCTACAGGGCCTGGCTAATCATGGGTGAAGAGCATGATTAACACTTACAATTTTATATACTACAATAAGAGGTTATGATCACATTTCTTACTAACTACTTCCCCGCCCCCAACTAGTACTGTGGATCCAACCATGACACGTCACGATACACGAACAAGTCAAGTCTATCATGTACGATGTCTAAATATACATGTCGTGTACAATGTCAATACAATAATCAAGGTAACATCTCATGACTGTAGATCCAAGCTATACCAGTCCGTGTAACACAGTGTCAAAGACTCAGTTGTAACATTTCAAGATTATTGAACTTATAGCAATTATCAAGAATTGGAAATTATCAGAGAATGTACTTGCCTCGGGTCCTTAGCTGGTATTTATGGATGTCCTGTTCCAGAGTATCCCCTGGTAAACCAACAGTCCTATAAACACATCACAATATGACATTTGTATCAGAAGCTACGCTAACACACAGTCTATAAACACTGGCCTCAGGGCCATGCCAGACAGGGCACTTAGTCAACTAGGGTCATCTAGCTGGACTACCTATTTAAATAATCATCTTATTAATTAATTACATATACTCTCCATCAATATCAATAATAGATATATGCATAACTATATACTTTAAAAATAAATAATACTTGCATATAAACATAATAAAATAATACTTGTATGTATATATATATATATATACATAATTCATACTTACAATATTTTATACATGCACCAATTTTAAATACATTTACAATATATATATATATTTATATATACCTTTTAAAATTACATATTTAATTTATACTAGTGTATACTCATATATATGCCAAAAATACATTAATTAAATATAAATACTTTACATTTTATATACAAATTAAATAAAATACATATACTAATTATTTATACAATTTAATAAAATAATTACTATACATATTTATATTTTAAATACATACATTATATATACTATACATATACAATTTAATATATACTTATACATATATATACACTAATTATTATATATACAATTTAAATATATACTTATACAAAATATATATACAATTTAAATTAAATACATATACTAATTTATCAAACTAATTTATACTAGCGTATACCTTTTTATTAAATAGATATTATATAAAAATAACCAGTATATATATATAAAATATATACATATATATTAATACCTACATACATATTTATATACAATGCATTCACATTAATTTAATATACTGTTTATATACATATTCGTATATAAGTATGTATATAAGTATATATACATACATATATATATATATATATATATATATATATATATATATATATAAAGCAAGGAAAGAAGAGGGAGAGAGGGAGGATTACTGTGAGGGGGTGGTCGCTCGCTGGCCGGAGACGCAGAGGGCCGTCGGAGTTCTGAGGAGCAGCGGGGTCGGGGTGCTCGCCGGCCGGAGATGCGAGGGGGATCCGCCGGGCTGCACAGTGGCTCGGGCCGGAGCACACAGGGGCAGCCGCCGGGGTTCTGAGGAGCAGCGGCCGCCGGGTTCGGAGGGATGGATGGAACAGCCGCCTGCCGAGGTCGGGGAGGATGTCAGCGGGTTGATCCGAGGAGAGGTGGTGGATGGTGATTAGTTGAAGGAGGAGAGGAAGCAGTGGGGGTCGCCGGACTTCAGTACAGCGCCGGAGGGAGGAGCAGCCAGGGTTCAGCAGCGGGCGGAGGACAGCCGGGCCGGAGGGAATACACGGGGAGGAGCCGCCGGGATCGCACAGGGAAGCAGGCCGCCGGACGCGCGGGCAGCCGCTGGACGCACGCCGGAGACAGCAGCCGATGGTCGGCCGGTTGCACAGTGTTTTGGGGGGATGAACAGTGTCCCCCCCCCTAAGGATTTGAAAGTTAAAATCAAATTTCAAAAGTAAGGAAGGAGAAGAAAGAAAGAAGAAGAGAAGAAAAGAGAAGAAGAAGAAGGAAAAAGGAGGAGAAAATTACCTACGTATGAGAGGGGGCTTGAGGAATTTTTTTGGAGGCTTGTGAAGTGGGGGAAAACCTAGGTTTCTAGGGATTAGGGTTGAGGTAGATATGTCATTAAATAGGATGAGAGAGGGTGTGATGGAGGGTTGTGATGGGTCAATTTCTAATGAATGGTTAGGATTGAACATGAGGAATTTATTCATGGGGGTTGAGGGTTCTTAATTAAAATTAATAGGCTCCCTCATTGATTAAAATAATTAGGTGTTGGCACCTACAATTGAATAATTGTAACTTAGCCCCTTAAATTCGGAAAATTGCACAAACACATGAAATGACGAAAATTGGGCGGGCGATTCGGGGTCCGATGTTTTGTAGGGTCAGGGGGCACTGTAAGATGGGTATGGGCTGAATTTGCAGGGCACTGGAATTAAATTGGGATTTTAAAATCAGATAAAATGGTATCCTCAATTTAAATAGAAATAAATGCAAGTTGTGTTCAACAATTAATTAGGAGTACTTGGGGCCAAAATCAGATCAAGTCATCAATACCAATATTGAAGAAGACTCGGAACAGAATATTACCCTAATTTGGGTCGTACGAAAAATAGGTCAAGATGGCCTCCAATTTTCGATTGGAACGCACAACGATACAAAAATAGGAAATTAAAAATAACGTCCGCGATGATTTTTGTGCGGCTAGAAACAATGCACAAGGAGCATAATTATGAGTTACAAAAATAGCAGAAATGAAGGTGGGCATGTCTAGAGCAAGATTGTGAAATTTGTTGGAAGACAAAAGTCTGGATAGTGCTCCAAATATCGAAGCAAAGGCAATGCGCAAAATATTAAATAAAATACAGTAATTAATTACACCTCCAATAAATTAATTCTAAAATAAAACAATTAACCTCAAAATTCCATAAATTCCGACAGGTGCTCATCTACTGGCTACTAGGTCTAGTCTGCTGGCTAAAATAAAATAATAAACACTGCATATAATTATATATTTAATTACACATCACACATAATAATTATTTAAATTAAATACTATCAGGCAATTAATTAATTATAAATACCATAATATTAAATATTGTAAAAATTCGAAAATACTCCTGTTTTCGGAATGTGGTAGTGATAAGTCTACCCACCTTAAAAGAATTTCGTCCTCGAAATTTAAAATCCTCATATTAGCATTTAATCATACACATTATTATTCCCATCAAAATTTAAATTCTTCTATCACGAAATCAGTTAACAATCCACAAGGTCTTTTCGCAAATTCAAAATTTTAAAATTGTTGTATAACCTGAAAATCTTCAAGTAAAGTCCATCAAAATTTCCTTGAAAGTTTTGAGTTAATAATTCAATGTCCGGGATTTAATATCCACTCCTCAAAATACTCAACAATATGCTATTTAAGGAGTCTCCAAAGGTGATATCCAAATATAAGGTTCTAAGATTCATAACTTGCAATTAAATAAATACATTGCTAAATCTTCCAAAATTTTCAAATTAATAACCAACTTAAACATGTCAAAATCTTTCCTGGAATTAATAAACCACCAATTATGCCATGTAATTTCTTAACCATTTATTTAAATCAATAATTATCCTCAAATTTTATCATCTTGTTCCTCCTGTCAAGTCATAACTCCTTTATGAATCTTCACTACAGTCAACACCAAGAATCACGGTCTAAGGAAATTCTACCTATAGTCATACCACATACAATCTAGGGGGAACATACATGGTTATGGTCTCATTTGTTAAGGTGTTGTAGTCCATGTATCAGGGGTACTACTAACTACATTATAACAAAAATCATGCATACAAACTACGGTACTAAGCAATCAACCAATCAATCAAATAGATAGGAACAAAAGGAAGGAAGAACAGAACCTGCTAACACATTACCTGCAGTATCGGTCTCCTCGACCGTCATCGCAAATGCCTGTCCTGCTGGGGTGGTTCCCTTTGCAGGTGCTGAGCAATGTACAATTCCACAGGTAGCCTAACTGGATCTCTATAGTCTGAAGCTGCGTGTTGGATGAGAAGATGAGGGACTCGAAGACAATCCCTTACTCGATGTCCCGCAGCGCCGCAGTGCAAACAAAGTCCTAGCCTCGTTCTACAGCTCTCCCAAAGGTGACCTGGCTTCTTACAGAAGTGACAAGTTCGTTGATCCTGCTGTACAGGAACTGGTGCCGGGTACTGCTGTTGATACTGAAATGCCCAGGGTTGTCGCTGGATAGGAACTGGTGCTAGGTACTGCGGTGGATGCTGAAATGTCCATGGTTGTTGCTGAACATGAAATAGTACTTGGTACTGTTGTTGATGCTGAATACGGGGATGCTTGGCTGGTCCTGCGCTATCATTCGTATCTCCAAAAGTATCGTGACTCCTCTTAGGCCTGAGATCCAGATCCTCTTCTGCGATCTGAGCATCCATCAAGATAGCCTCAAAGGTAGCGGTACGACGACCAGAAGTGCGCGACTTAATCTCTCTTGTCAGTCCCTTTCTAAATTTCTGGGCTCGATCTCCTGGGTCTCGAATCATAGACGATGCAAAATGGCTCAATCTACAGAATTCTGCAGCGTACTCGTCGACCGACATGTTTCCTTGAACTAAGTCATGAAACTGACTTTCCAAGGTTCCCAATGCCACGTCGGGAAAGAACTTCTCCTTGAAGAGTTCCTTGAAGGTCTCCCAAGTAAGTCCTTGTGCAGTAATTCTCGGTTCTGTGCGATACCACGTGAGTGCGATATCGAACATCTGACTGCCAGCGGCTTCTATCTTCAAGTTCTCCGGAATCTGGGTCAATCGCAGGCTTCTCTCTATATCCTCTAGCCAGTCGTCAGCGTAGAGTATCCCTTCGGTACCTTTGAACTCTCGAGGCATCATCCTTTTGAAATCCACTATAGTGCCTGATCTCTGCTGTTGCTGGCCAGGAAACTGCTGGTACTGTGCTACTTTCTCCAAAGCTTGGAGAGTCACTTGATGAGCATTCTCCATGTTTTCTTTCATCAGCTCGGTTTGTGCCTGGTACGCTTCTGCTTGCATCCTCTGAGCCTCAGCTTGAACTCGCTGAGCGTCTGCCGTTACTCTCTGGGCATCTACCATGCCTTGGATTAAGGTAAACATCTGCGGTCCGTCAATGGGCAAACCTCCGGGAATCGGAGTCGGTGGAGGAGGAAGGTTGTCCGTCACAGCTGCGGCAATCTTCTGAACAGGTGGAGAAGGAGGATCACCTACGTGCATTGGAGATGTAGGAGGAACTACGGATGTCTGTCCATCAGGTGGAGAGGTGGCAGACCCCTCTAAAGCTGATGTTCCCGCTCTCATAGACCGTGTCTGCGGCGACATCCTGAAGACAGATCCCAAAGAATCAATTAGGGTAAAATGCGATATCATCAAGGGAGGGCAGTACAGTTCTAAAGAAGCAACATTCAAGATAAATAGATAGATTGGAAATAAACCCTAGTTGTGATTGCACGGTCAAGATGTATCCATGGTCTGATACCTCTATCCCTTAGGTACCACAGTTTTATCACAAACACACTCACTGCTAGCTTCTTACTTACTGAAATCGTTGATACTAGTTATTCTTATCACTCAATGCATATCAATTCCAATACACTATACTAAGTACTGCTCTCTCTAATACAAGCTTAGATGAACACCTAAGCTAGTTGGTAGTGAGATCTCAATTATGCTCAAACCAACAGATCCTTACACATGCATCTCATCTATTGTATACTAATATATCTCTCCCACTATAAAATCTTATCCTCAAATAAATTTTCCTCAAAAATAACTCTTCGAATAAAATTTAAAGTAAATGTACACACTTTCCTCAAGGTTAATTATTTAAATACTGAAATGAAAACTTAATCACCTTAAAGATCCTTACAGACTTGTCTAGGTTTATTGAATCAAATCGGAATCCTCAAAAAATAAAATTTTAATAACAATATTTCAACTCCTCAATTTCAAAATTTTGCAATTCATTGAAATCTTCAAAATAATTTTAATAACCATCTCAATCTTCTTAGAATCCTAAAATTTGAAATTCATTTTCAATCTTCAATTAAAATTTTAAATCCACCTTCTGTAGTCCACTAGCTTAATGTTTAATCATTTTCACTGTCCTCATTGAGGGCATCATCAAATAGTACTATAAATCAGTCTATAACTTCCTCTTAATATGAAATCAACCCTATAATGAAGCAAAAATCCTAATTTAAATACCTAATTAACAACAATCAAATAAATATCAACAAGTGAGAATGGACAGAACAAGGAAATGATTTTAAATTGGAAGTTTTAACAAGATTCTCAGGGGTCATCCCAGGAATCTCTCATGGAATTGTGATTGAGTATTTGCTCTCGTCCTAGTATCCTATGTCCTAGATTCTATAGCAGGCACGCAGTAGTATAACAAGGATGCCACACTACTACGACATCGCACAACTCGTGAAGTCTGACCTGCATGGGCCACCACTAAAACGTGTCACGACCCGCACCCGGTTTAGGGGCACGAGTGCGTGGGTACGTCCAGCCTACGCCGCAGCATCGGCGGTAGAACGCTGTCTAGGTTTTGATACTATCTAACTAATGTCACGCAAGCATCCGATCTCCATTAGGAGGCACGGATGACACAAATAGATGAACATATACTCAAACACAGGATTACAGCACGATAAGATTTCGAATAATAAAACTGAAATTAAACACAACACAAGTCCACAAGAAATAACTTAACAATATCCAAGAATCATCAAAATGCCGGAGACAAATCCGGTACCAAATAGTCTACTTAAGAACTAACAATAATAGTAATTTCCAGCTAGACCTCCTGGAATCACAACTACTACCAAGTCTGCAGCTACTTACCATAAGGTCCATAAAGTGTCGGACAGCGGTCCTCTAAGGCATAGTCTGGAAAAATATTTCCAGTCAGGAAGGAGCAAAGTAACACTCTCAAATAACAGTTCCATTAATTGATAATGTCTATAATACAATAAAACATGTCATGCTAGCTACTGAGAAGACAGTGAAATAAATGCAATGGTAATTTAAGAGAGACAGGCAAATGTAAAGAGACAGGCAATAGGCAATATGGTACAGTCAGTGCATGTATAAAAATGGAAGAACAAGGTGCAGTATCATATACGGGTGATGTAGTATATGATTAAAAATAGAGAACTGTAATCTATTCTAGGTGTTTAAAATAGTAGTTTCGAAATGTGATCGGCTTGGGAATATGTACAGTAGCTACAGGGCCTGGCTAATCATGGGTGAAGAGCATGATTAACACTTACAATTTTATATACTACAATAAGAGGTTATGATCACATTTCTTACTAACTACTTCCCCGCCCCTAACTAGTACTGTGGATCCAACCATGACACGTCACGATACACGAACAAGTCAAGTCTATCATGTACGATGTCTAAATATACATGTCGTGTACAATGTCAATACAATAATCAAGGTAACATCTCATGACTGTAGATCCAAGCTATACCAGTCCGTGTAACACAGTGTCAAAGACTCAGTTGTAACATTTCAAGATCATTGAACTTATAGCAATTATCAAGAATTGGAAATTATCAGAGAATGTACTTGCCTCGGGTCCTTAGCTGGTATTTATGGATGTCCTGTTCCAGAGTATCCCCTGGTAAACCAACAGTCCTATAAACACATCACAATATGACATTTGTATCAGAAGCTACGCTAACACACAGTCTATAAACACTGGCCTCAGGGCCATGCCAGACAGGGCACTTAGTCAACTAGGGTCATCTAGCTGGACTACCTATTTAAATAATCATCTTATTAATTAATTACATATAATCTCCATCAATATCAATAATAGATATATGCATAACTATATACTTTAAAAATAAATAATACTTGCATATAAACATAATAAAATAATACTTGTATGTATATATATATATATACATAATTCATACTTACAATATTTTATACATGCACCAATTTTAAATACATTTACAATATATATATATATTTATATATACCTTTTAAAATTACATATTTAATTTATACTAGTGTATACTCATATATATGCCAAAAATACATTAATTAAATATAAATACTTTACATTTTATATACAAATTAAATGAAATACATATACTAATTATTTATACAATTTAATAAAATAATTACTATACATATTTATATTTTAAATACATACATTATATATACTATACATATACAATTTAATATATACTTATACATATATATACACTAATTATTATATATACAATTTAAATATATACTTATACAAAATATATATACAATTTAAATTAAATACATATACTAATTTATCAAACTAATTTATACTAGCGTATACCTTTTTATTAAATAGATATTATATAAAAATAACCAGTATATATATATAAAATATATACATATATATTAATACCTACATACATATTTATATACAATGCATTCACATTAATTTAATATACTGTTTATATACATATTCGTATATAAGTATGTATATAAGTATATATACATACATATACATACATACATATATATATATATATATATATATATATATATATATATATATATATATATATATATAAAGCAGGGAAAGAAGAGGGAGAGAGGGAGGATTACTGTGAGGGGGTGGTCGCTCGCTGGCCGGAGACGCAGAGGGCCGTCGGAGTTCTGAGGAGCAGCGGGGTCGGGGTGCTCGCCGGCCGGAGATGCGAGGGGGATCCGCCGAGCTGCACAGTGGCTCGGGCCGGAGCACACAGGGGCAGCCGCCGGGGTTCTGAGGAGCAGCGGCCGCCGGGTTCGGAGGGATGGATGGAACAGCCGCCTGCCGAGGTCGGGGAGGATGTCAGCGGGTTGATCCGAGGAGAGGTGGTGGATGGTGATTAGTTGAAGGAGGAGAGGAAGCAGTGGGGGTCGCCGGACTTCAGTACAGCGCCGGAGGGAGGAGCAGCCAGGGTTCAGCAGCGGGCGGAGGACAGCCGGGCCGGAGGGAATACACGGGGAGGAGCCGCCGGGATCGCACAGGGAAGCAGGCCGCCGGACGCGCGGGCAGCCGCTGGACGCACGCCGGAGACAGCAGCCGATGGTCGGCCGGTTGCACAGTGTTTTGGGGGGATGAACAGTGTCCCCCCCCCTAAGGATTTGAAAGTTAAAATCAAATTTCAAAAGTAAGGAAGGAGAAGAAAGAAAGAAGAAGAGAAGAAAAGAGAAGAAGAAGAAGGAAAAAGGAGGAGAAAATTACCTACGTATGAGAGGGGGCTTGAGGAATTTTTTTGGAGGCTTGTGAAGTGGGGGAAAACCTAGGTTTCTAGGGATTAGGGTTGAGGTAGACATGTCATTAAATAGGATGAGAGAGGGTGTGATGGAGGGTTGTGATGGGTCAATTTCTAATGAATGGTTAGGATTGAACATGAGGAATTTATTCATGGGGGTTGAGGGTTCTTAATTAAAATTAATAGGCTCCCTCATTGATTAAAATAATTAGGTGTTGGCACCTACAATTGAATAATTGTAACTTAGCCCCTTAAATTCGAGAAATTGCACAAACACATAAAATGACAAAAATTGGGCGGGCGATTCGGGGTCCGATGTTTTGTAGGGTCAGGGGGCACTGTAAGATGGGTATGGGCTGAATTTGCAGGGCACTGGAATTAAATTGGGATTTTAAAATCAGATAAAATGGTATCCTCAATTTAAATAGAAATAAATGCAAGTTGTGTTCAACAATTAATTAGGAGTACTTGGGGCCAAAATCAGATCAAGTCATCAATACCAATATTGAAGAAGACTCGGAACAGAATATTACCCTAATTTGGGTCGCACGAAAAATAGGTCAAGATGGCCTCCAATTTTCGATTGGAACGCACAACGATACAAAAATAGGAAATTAAAAATAACGTCCGTGACGATTTTTGTGCGGCTAGAAACAATGCACAAGGAGCATAATTATGAGTTGCAAAAATAGCAGAAATGAAGGTGGGCATGTCTAGAGCAAGATTGTGAAATTTGTTGGAAGACAAAAGTCTGGATAGTGCTCCAAATATCGAAGCAAAGGCAATGCGCAAAATATTAAATAAAATACAGTAATTAATTACACCTCCAATAAATTAATTCTAAAATAAAACAATTAACCTCAAAATTCCATAAATTCCGACAGGTGCTCATCTACTGGCTACTAGGTCTAGTCTGCTGGCTAAAATAAAATAATAAACACTGCATATAATTATATATTTAATTACACATCACACATAATAATTATTTAAATTAAATACTATCAGGCAATTAATTAATTATAAATACCATAATATTAAATATTGTAAAAATTCGAAAATACTCCTATTTTCGGAATGTGGTAGTGACAAATATACCTTGGGCTCAACTTGCCTCGGCTCTCGAATCTGATAGTACCACGAGTGGGCGAAATCCTCAAGAATACGTGCTCTCCTTCTTTAAACTCTAGGGAACGTCTGTGCGTATCTGCCCAATGCTTCTGTTTGTCTTGAGCTGCTCGAAGATGATTCTGGATCTGTTTTACCTTCTCCACTGTCTGCGTTACCAATTCTGGACCCAGTATTTGACGTTCACCAACGTCACTCCAACATATAGGCGATCTGTATTTCCTTCCGTACAGAGCTTCGAATGGTGCCATCTGGATACTGGCTTGATAACTGTTATTGTAGGAGAACTCTACTAAGTGCAAATGGTCTTCCCAAGATCCTTCGAAGTCTAGCATACATGATCGCAACATGTCCTCCAAGATCTGAATGGCGTGCTCTGATTGGCCATCTGTCTGTGGGTGGTATGCCGTGCTGAATTTGAGTCTGGTGCCTAGACTCTCTTGCATGCTTCTCCAGAAATGAGAGGTGAATCTCGAATCTCGATCCGATACAATACTAACAGGTACTCCATGTAATTTTATGATTTGTCGCATATACATGTCGGCTAGTACCTCTGTGGACTGTCCAACTCTAAATGGCAAGAAGTGTGCCGATTTAGTGAGTCGATCCACTATCACCCATACTGCGTCTTTTCCGCTGGGGCTCCTCGGAAATCCTGTGACAAAATCCATCGTGATATGCTTCCACTTCCATTCTGGTATAGGAAGCGGCTGTAACATACCTGCAGTCCTCTGATGTTCGGTCTTTACTTGCTGAAAGACTAAACATTTGGCCACAAATCTTGCAATCTCCCTCTTCATTCTGTGCCACCAGTAATACTGTCTCAAGTCTCGGTACATCTTAGTTCCTCCTGGGTGAACAGAGTACATAGAGCTATGTGCTTCCGTCATTAACTCCTGTCTCAATTCTCTATTTGGAACATACAGGCGATTTCCAAACCTCAATGTCCCGTCTTCGTGGATGCGAAGTCCTGTCTGTATGCTTGCTTCTGTCCTCTTTTTGAGTCTTTGGAATCTAGCATCGGTGGGCAATGCCTCTTTAATCTTCTCCACGAGTGATGACTGAATCTCAAGATTAGCCATCAAGCCATTCTGTCCTGGTAAGACAACCTCTATCTGAAGCTCCTGTAGATCCTTCAACAACTCGGGCTGCATCGTCAAGAAATAAGCCGTAGGCTTTTTGCTGAGTGCATCTGCAACGACATTCGCCTTTCCCGGATGATACTACAGATCGATGTCAAAATCTACCATCAATTCAAGCCAGCGTATCTGCCTCATGTTAAGCTCCTTCTGAGTATATACATACTTCAGACTTTTGTGATCTGTAAAGATGTCTACTTTCTCCCCATAAAGGTAGTGCCTCCAAATCTTCAATGCAAATATAACTGCTGCTAACTCCAGATCGTGTGTTGGGTAGTTTTTCTCGTGGACCTTCAACTGTCTTGATGCATAAGCAATAACTTTGCCATGCTGCATTAAAAAACATCCCAATCCACTATCCGATGCATCACTGTAAACAACAAACCCTCCTGACCCTGAAGGGAGAGTCAAAACATGTGCTGTTGTTAATCTTCTCTTTAATTCTTCGAAGGCCTTCTGGCAGTCTTCTGTCCATATAAACTCCTGATCTTTACGTGTCAGCTTTGTCATCGGTTCTGCAATCCTTGAGAAATTTTCTACAAACCTTCGGTAATATCCCGCGAGTCCGAGAAAACTTCTCACCTCCGCAACTGATGTGGGTGTAGGCCAAGTCTCTATTGCCGCAACTTTCTCTGGATCCACTGAAAGTCCTTCTCCTGAGATGATATGTCCCAAGAAAGGCACTTTGTCCATACAAAACTCACACTTGCTGAGTTTGGCGTATAACTTCTCCTGTCTTAAGGTCTCCAGCATGATTCTGAGATGCTCCTCGTGCTCTTCAGGGCTCTTGGAATATATGAGAATGTCATCAATGAACACTACCACGAATTTATCCAAGAACTGATGGAAGACTCTGTTCATTAAGCTCATAAATACTGCTGGCGCGTTGGTTAAGCCAAACGACATCACCAAGAACTCATAATGTCCATACTTGGTCCTGAATACGGTATTCGGGATATCTTCCTTCCTTACTTTGATCTGATGATAGACGGATCTCAGGTCAATCTTTGAGAATACCCTTGCCCCACTCAATTGATCGAATATATCATCAATGCGTGGTAAGGGATACCTGTTCTTGATGGTCACAGCATTCAGTGCTTTATAGTCAATGCATAATCGTACTGTTCCATCCTTCTTTGGCACAAATAATATGGGTGCTCCCCAAGGTGAAACACTGGGCCGAATGAAACCCTTCTCCAGAAGATCATCAACCTGTTCTTTCAACTCCACTAACTCCTTAGGTGCCAGCCGATGTACTGATGAAGTGATAGGCTCTGCTCCTGGAGTTAAGTCTATTGTGAATTCTATTTCCCGATCAGGTGGTAAACCTGGAAGATCATCAGAAAATACATCCACAAATTCTGATATGACTCTTGGGTAACCTGTCTCCCCTTCTACCGATAGTACCCTAAGAGTAGGCTGAACTCCTTGTTCTACTGCTCCTCGAAGAAACTCGAATTCTGGATGTCCAGGCGGTCTAAATATAACCCGCCCAAGTCGACAATCAAGAGTTGCATGGTACTAACTTAACCAGTCCATACCAAGTACGATATCATAATCCGGCATGGAAAATATCAGAAATTGAGCTCGCATCTCTCGGCCACAAACTACTACAGAACATGATCTACAGACGTCACTAACCGGAATAATTCTACCTCCCGTAAGAATCCTCTTCATCTTCGGAAGGGGTGCGGTAGCTACTCTATGGGTGGCTACAAAGCTAGCTGCTATAAATGAATGCGATGCTCCAGAATCAAATAATGCTAATGCTGGTAATGAAGCTACTAAAATAGTACCTGCGATGACCTCGCCTGCTGTAGCCTCCTCCTCAATAGCTAATATGAATGCCTGGCCTCGTCCCTGAGCTTGGCCTCTCTGCTGCTGAGCCTGCTGAAATAGAGCTGCCTGCGGTGCCAGGGGTGGTCTCTGCTGATTCCCTCCTGGGCTGGTGGCCTGATGCCTCCAACTCCTGGCTGCTGTGCTCCTACGGCTGGATAAGCTGGTCGTGGTGCAGGCAAAACTAATCTTGGTGCTCCCTCTCTGCGCTCGGTGCAATCTCTGGTCTGATGCTGGTTGGAACCGCAAGCTAGGCAGAGTCCCAACTTGCGTCGGCATTCTCTCTCAATGTGACCTATCTTGCCGCAGTGGTGACAAGTAGGGAGAGATATGGCCCTGTGTGTTGTCCTCTCTGGCATACTCCTCTGGGACCATTTTGCTGAATCCCCATGTGCTGTCCTGGATGGTGCTGAGTTAATAGGCCTCTTCAGGTTCAACTCTCTTAGAGTGACGCGCTCTATGCGTCGTGCTGCTGTGAGAACGTCGGTGTAAGATGTAGGTGCGACCGATCCAATCAATCTCTGGAGCTCGAACTTCAGCCCGTCAAAGAACTTCTCAGCTTTCTCTTCCTCGGTCGCAATCAAGGTTGGGGCAAAGCGACTAAGGCGAATGAACTCCGCATTGTATTCTTCCACTGTCATGCTGCCTTAGATAAGGCAGTGGAACTTGTCTCTGAGCTCTGACCGTGCTACTGCAGGAATATACATCTCTTTGAAGAGTCTGGAGAACTCTTCCCAGGTGACTCGGTCCTGCCCGAGCCTCATCTCCTCTGCTAACCACCAGTGATGTGCATTCTCCGTTAACTGTATTCTGACTGCATCCATCCACTTCTCTCTAGGAAGTTTAGCGGCTTCCAACTGATGCTGAATGTTGGTGAGCCATTCATGAACTTCTGTTGGTCCCTCTTTACCAGAAAAGGTACGAGGCTTGAGCTGACGGAAGTCGGTGATAGATCCCGTCGTTGATCGCCTTGCTGGTGGATTTGCCTGCTCCAATGCGGATACCAGGCTGGTTCTCAGATTCTCGGCCTCCTGACGATGTGCTTCTTGCTGAATCTGCTGCTGGGCTTGCATCATAGCATACATCATCTGGAACATCTGTTGCCCGTCCATAGCTTGTCCTGGAGGGAAAACTGGCATCTGTGGAGTGAACTATGGCGGAGGTGGGATGTCATCTCTCCGGAACCTTGGATTAGGCTATCCGGTTTGATAGCTCTGCGATGCTTGTCCTCCATTCCCTGGGGTCACTCCGTCTATATAAGTAACCATAACGTCGTGTGGCGTATCCAATGGAATATCGTCTCCGTTTCTGGGATCCATTTCTCTGCAACCAAAAGATAAACTGTAAGAACACACAGAGGAATCAATACAGGATGTAGTTCAAGTAAAATTTCGAGTTCGATATAGAGTTCAACAATGGGTTAAATAATGGATGAGATCCTAGAACTTATCCTATCCTTAGGGCAGGCTAGTTCGGTCCATAAGTAGAAACCGAACAATTTTGTCGTAGACTTGCATGGGCCACCACAAAAACCATGTTACGCCCCAGTCCTAAAATACCGTGGGACCAGATACGTGGCAATGGCCAGCAGTACGCACCGATGGACAAACCCAATCTAATGGATCCATCATGGCATACTTAAGCTGTAAATAAAGTCTACGACAAATCATGGCACAACTAATCTCATCCACACAAGATATAAAATATGATCCACAGAATAAATAAGGAATGTAAATTATCAGCTAGTCTCAAAAAAGTACTTCGGGGAACAACCCGATAAACATCTAGTACAATGGTTCAACAGACAAGAATATAAAAGACTGAAATAAATAATACTGAGCATGACACATGGATGCTCAAAAAAAGTCTTCGGCTAACACCTCGTCCTCAGATGGCGGTACAGCTCCTGGATCATCTCCTGATGCGGTCCCGTAAACCTCGGGATAGATCTCGTCTGCAAATCCTGGGGACATAATCCATATCCAGGTCCTCAGGGGACATAGCAAGGTACAGAAAATAATACAAGCCAGAATATAAATAGTGCAGCAAATAATGAGATAAACAGGGTAAGTATGTAAACATCTGTAAAAATGCAAGAGAGAATATTAATAGTACTCAAGTTGAAACAACTACAAGCTCTGTGTAGAGGAGCCGGTAGCAGTGGTGTCAAAAGGTGGTTTAGCTCAGCGGGAGACTGAGTAGCCGGCATAACATAGTCAACTTGTAGCCTGTGAGTCTCTCCAGCAATAGATGGAACAATAAGGGAAATACTAAATATCTAGTTAAGTGATATACAAGATGAGAGAAGCACTAGAACTCAGGCTGAAGCCACTACAAGCTCTGTGTCGGGGAGCCGGTAGTAGCAGTAATAATGAGTAATGGGCCAAGCTCGGGCTTCAGAGTCTTGTGCCTCACAATAGTAGGGTGTATATATATGATCAGCCTGTAGTCTGTGTGTCTCTCCCCACCCAATGTAACCACGCATATCATGACCATAACGTCTCATGTCCATGTCAGCGGGATCATAACTAATGCACAAGTCATAATGTATCTAAGAATATAGTATCTCGGTCAAGTCATGTATCCTATACAGAATTACCACGAATATCTCGGGAGGATCCTGTCTCATGAACAGTGTCCAGTGTCCTGGGTCATAGTGTACTTGGTAAGACAAGTACGTATGTCCATCTCTAGATGACAATACCCAACACCGCGTACGGTGTTGGCACCCGACTGATAATCGGACGCTAAGTATGTCACACGGTCCTAGGTTAAGCATGCACAGCAATATAATGAAGCAAGAAAAAAATGTAACAATACTGCAGAGTTGGCAAGGTACACTTGCCTGATGTTTGGATACCAACAACTGTCCCTGTATCAGTGGATCCGGTAGGTGCTACTCCAAAAGCTGTAATAAATATCACCAACAGTCTCAGAAGATGTCAAATAGCTAGAAACGCCTGTCCTTACGTCCAATTTGGACACAGGGGCAAAAAGGTCATTTTCGGGCCAAAGCGGGGTCCACATGTGGGCCACTTTGCACCGAAAAGCGTGTCAGGGTCAAAGGTCTCCAAATTCCTCAAACTCAGTGTCTATAAGTCAGGAACGATGATAAGAACCCAACGGAACTTCCATAATTGGATTCCGATGAGCCGATCACAAAATCGCCCGTCAAGTGGAGCCTGTGGGGCCCACGACACACGATTTTGTCAACATCCTCAGAATCGAAGCAAACTTGGATCACAGGACCAGCGTATTGCTACGAGTCCGATGACATAAGTTTTGTCTCGATCTGACGTGTGTACACAAAGTTATAGCGTGTTCTAGAAAGGACGATACGGGGTGTCGTCGGCGGATATGCGTTGATTCCGGTGTGCACGCACTTCCAAATCGACTTCTGCAAAATCCCACACGACCGTATCAATGTCGCGCACGCTTTGGTAAAGACCGCGTGCGACCAAGTCATCCCGTTTGGTGGGGCGTGTAACGCCCCGCAACCGCTTGGAGCGTTACGCTGAGTCGGACTGAATAAATAAAATGCTGGTTATATTTGAAATGTTGAATTTTGGGAAGAAGGATTAATCGAGTTGGTTTCAATGTGCAGATGGCTAGCGGGTTCGATGGAAATCAGGTGTTCGTTCAGAACAGTACTGAATAGCTGGATGGAAGCGATATTGCCGTCTTCCTTAGTCCGATCGGTCGGATGATTTGGAGAGAACAGCCTGCTCGCACGGTCATACCAGTTGAGTAGATCGTGCTTGCATCGGACCACAGGTTCAAGGGATTGGCCTATCGGCAGGACAGGATGCCTAACAGATTCAATCATTGTGAGTGGGCTCTTTCCTTTCTCCTCTACTCCTTCATGCCTAATAATATGGAAAACACGTAAAAGGCTTGAACACTTGGGCTGAAACATTGAGAATAACTACACTGAGGCGTGCATCGTTGGCTTGGTAGAATTGTGGCTTGAAATGATAGACGCGTTAGATAGTTGGAGCTAGAGTTGGATGATACATTTGAGGCAGTCGGTTGGATACTTGGGATTTTACTTGGATGGTTGGAATGATACATTTGAGGCATTGGGAACGTCGGGAATTCGGGCGAGCGAACGTGCATCTGTGGCGCGAGTATCACTTGGTTGCTTTGTCTTGCAAAGCGAGCAGTTGTGGTTCAAAACTGAACAACTGCATCGGCGAGGGTGTTGTGTCGCTTGATGGGGCATTGTGCCACTGAAACGGCATTGTGCCATGGGTTTTGCTTCGAGCATAGGTGTTGCACCAATTTGGATTGCGTTGAGAAGAGGCTTCGTGCCTATGAAACACTTGATATTTTGATGCCTCGGGCTATGTTTTGAGATCGAGATTTGGATTCCTTGGAAGGATATGTTAGAAGAATGGTTATGGATATTTTGGTTGGATATCGATTGAACGAGTCTAGGATCGCTTGGTGGGGCGAGAATGTTTCGATCCTCTCGTCATACCTACTGTGTCTGCATAGTCACGGACAACCTGCGTGGCACAGGGTTTCGTTTCCTGGAACGGGATGAGGCACCGGGGCACCGGGACTGTTCCACCATGGAGGAAACAATGGGCATCGTGCAATTGGGCGCAGTGCTGGTAGTCCGATACCACCAGGCGGGAGTAGCTGCCCAACCCTGGATCGGGTAGGATTGCCCTGATTGATCTTGGTCCGATCAATGTCCTTCGTGGCTTCTGGCCAGTGACTTCATATAGAATAATGTTGGCTTGCTTTTCTTTGGTTGGTTTGTGCATCGTATAGGCGCGCCCACCTTGCCTCGGCAAGAGTATGCACTCGAGTTGGGAATATAAACTTTGGTTGAGGATGGATATTGAGGCGAGACTGATGGTTCAATATGTTATCGTGCGAACAATTGCATTAAGTTAGACAGGTCGGTTATCAATGCTCGTCGTTTGGTTTGAGATTGAATGCTTGCATGCTTAAACTGCTTTACAACTTTCCTTAACATGTCATTCATATGCCATGAAAGAATCTAGGATTCAACTAGAAAGATTACCATTTAACTGTGTGGATTCACTATTTTACTTAGTGTCGGCTTAGACGAGTGGGTTACCCCGCTCACCAGTACGGTTGTGTATTGACCCACGTTTGTGGGAAATATTTCAGGTACACAGGCGTAGTGGCGCTGCTTGGATATACGGGACAAGATATATGAACTGTAAGTAACTTTGTGGGCTAGAGAAAAGAGCAAGAGTTATTTCATCGTCTCCGTGGTATCGCCTTTGTGGCGTGGCCTTCGGGGCATCTCATTGGACCCTATCGTGAGCTTCGCTGCGTATACTCTGATTGTGTGCTTGGTACACAAATTGGCTTTCGTTGTAACTTGGTTGTTTCGATGATAACTTTGGTGTTTAACAAAATCGCCTTGTACGAGCGCAACTCCAGGCTTGTACGGTATCACATCCCGATGAGAATGATTGTCCCGCGGGAGAGCTGTAACGTGGTGATTTCACGTTCAGCGGGGACCATCGAGCTTGCGGGAGATTGGGGCGTGACAGATTGGTATCAGAGCGCCCGGTTCATTTCTTCGGACTTGGTCCTTCGCTTCATCACAAACTCTAAAATTGCTTCCGTGTGTCGTTTAGCTCTTGACTCTACTCGGTGCCGCATCGGATGTTTCATGCAATAAGTCTATTTAATGCTAGTTGTTGCTGCTTATATTTCTTGGTTGGGTTGCCTTGGTTGGTTTTCGTAGGATCGCTTAGTCTCGTTTGGCGTTGTTGCATTCGTGCAGCAAGTTGGTTAGCGTTGTTGTATTTGTGCAACAAGTGTGGACTTTCGTTGGGTTGGCTTGGCTTGGCTTATCATTCTGGGAGATTCTGATTGCCTCAATGGATCAGTTGGTTGGCTAACGAGATTTGGTAATGCGGCATATTTTGAGTAGAAACATTCGATGAGAATAGATCCTTACACGAGTTGCTCGTCTAGCGATTGTGTTGGGTATAAGTTGGAATTTTGGCGGTGGCGCATAGGTTGGGCATATCTGAGTTTGGCTCAGGAATATCAGGATAAGTTGGAACGAGTTGCTCGTATAACAAATGTGTGAAACCGTTGGAAATGGTTGGATAATTCAAGCATTGCCTGAGTTTTGTGTCAAACTCGAATTGGGAAAGGCATGATCACACATAAGGGATGGTTCGAACGAATTTTGGGTAAGTGCAAAGAAATCGTAATACGAGTAGCGACTTGATTCGGAGTGGTATATGGGATACCACGTTTTGAGCCTTGGAATATTTTGGTTGGACATCAATGAAAATTGTCTGAACGGACTCGGGCAATAAGAATACAAGTTGGTTGGTGCAAGTCGATTGAGTTGGAAAGAATAAAAATGAAAACAAGCGAATATTGAGTTGAGTATATCGAGAATGGAGTGGTGCAAATAAAAGCATCGTTGGGCTTAAGTGATGGACGAGATCGAAATGAATAACTGGGATGCGCTTGAACGAGCGATGGGTGAATCAAATGATAGCGAGCACGAACTACGATTTTGGGCAACGCATTTGAGTTGTTGGTTGAGCAATGAAACACGATTTGGTTTGGATGGACAATGTGATGGATTCACACAAACTTGAAAGATTTTGGATATTGCTGCTCGGGAAGTTGACTCAGGTTTATCGGAAATAGAATTTTGGGCAAGATGTTGCAACAAGCGTAGACGTATTCTCCGGAAGACGTGGACGGATTATGACAACAACGGAAGTGCAAGGTGGGACGTAGCAAATAGATGTGAATTTGAGCAAGTCTCGAGTTTTGAGAATAGTTGCAATCGATGGTGCGAGTTGGCGAGCATAGCAATTCGAAAATTTGATGGATTCAGGGCAGAACGACGGATTGATGGAAGACGGTTTCAACGAGCGCGGTTCTGGATTCGAAAACTTCGCTCGGATGGAATGGTTGGGATTTTTTTGACTCGGATTTGCATATGAGATATAGTATGGTTTATAGTAACTGTCCATCGTGATGATTACAATTATCGAGTGTAGCTTCGGGACAGCTGACCCTAAGCGACTTGTCCGCTGAATCGAATATGAATATGGTAGACCCATAGAACGACCCTTGAGGCGGCGTATTTGGGAATGCGTCGAGGGCAGATGTGAGCAATGAGATTTGGCTTATCGACTGAGTGTTGGATTCGAGAGACCCTTGGGATAGTCTTCAGCTGAAGATGCAACCAGAAGATCGAAGCAATGGTGGAAGTAGCCTAGTCAACTGATGAGATTCAGAGTCGCAGATTTTTATCTCAATGGCATCGCCTCTGACTCATCGTGTCCTGGAAGGGAATAACATTCATATGAATGGACGACTGTGGCGGCTCGTTCAGATCAGATCCTTGCGAATATTGAAGGGACAGACGTGCTTCAGATTTATAAGATGTCTCGGAACTTATTCTGGGAAGCGTGCTCGTTCGGAAGACAAAAGTGATATTCTATGCTTTGAGACAGTGGAAGCAGCGCGAAGAACTATTCCATGCGCAACCTAGGAATTATGGCGAGTGTGTCCACATTGAAATCGTGGCGACACAATCCCTTTGGCGTGGCGGCGAGATCTCCGTGGATCACACGAACCTCAATATAGATATTCACCCAGCGAGGTATTAAGATGGCAGGAAAATATGTTGGACTGAGCTGATTTAAGCAAAGTTGTTATTTGGGTAAGTCGTATAGTTTGGGTAGTATCAGTTGTGAGAATAGTTCGGTGCACGAGATAATATTTAGAGATATTGCTAGTACTGATTTCAGAAATAGTGGGATGGTTTGAGTTGGAACACGAACTCATTGAGTCGGTGGAAAATCTGCATAATTAAGAATAGTGCTCAATCGAATATGTTGGAATGGAAATCGTGATTTGGTTCAATTGGGAGTAATGCGAATGGATGCCTCGAACATAAAGATACCCTTGTAACTTGTTCAAATTTGCTATCGCAAAGCTCGGCTAAAATGTATATATTTTAGGGATGCCTTAAATATATGTACGATCCATAACTAAGCGATACGAAGAATTCGTATTGAGCTGCAAGGAGGATATGGGAATTCGTGGAATTGATTCGAGCGTTCAGCAGAACGAAATACAGAGTCAGAATCGTGAATATGTGAGTTGCATAGAACAGATCCATGGAATTGGATTATGGCATGTGATAGGAATGAGTACCAGCACGGTTCGTGGACGAACCTGATTCTAAGTGGTATATTATGTAACGTCCCGCAACCGCTCGGAGCGTTACGCTGAGTCGGACTGAATAAATCAAATGATGGTTACATTTAAAATGTTGAATTTTGGGAAGAAGGATTAATCGAGTTGGTTTCAATGTGCAGATGGCTAGCGGGTTCGATGGAAATCAGGTGTTCGTTCAGAACAGTACTGAATAGCTGGATGGAAGCGATATTGCCGTCTTCCTTAGTCCGATCGGTCGGATGATTTGGAGAGCACGACCTGCTCGCACGGTCATACCAGTTGAGTAGATCGCGCTTGCATCGGACCACGGGTTCAAGGGATTGGCCGTATCGGCAGGACAGGATGCCTAACGGATTCAATCATTGTGAGTGGGCTCTTTCCCTTCTCTTCTACTCCTTCATGCCTAATAATATAGAAAATACGTAAAAGGCTTGAACACTTGGGCTGAAACATTGAGAATCACTACACTGAGGGGTGCATCGTTGGCTTGGTAGGATTGTGGCTTGAAATGATAGACGCGTTGGATAGTTGGAGCTAGAGTTGGATGATACATTTGAGGCAGTCGGTTGGATACTTGGGATTTTACTTGGATGGTTGGAATGATACATTTGAGGCATTGGGAACGTCGGAAATTCGGGCGAGCGAACGTGCATCTTTGGCGCGAGTATCACTTGGTCGCTTTGTCTTGCAAAGCGAGCAGTTGTGGTTCAAAACTGAACAACTGCATCGGCGAGGGTGTTGTGTCGCTTGATGGGGCATTGTGCCACGAATGGGGCATTGTGCCACTGAAACGGCATTGTGCCATGGGTTTTGCTTCGAGCATAGGTGTTGCACCAATTTGGATTGTGTTGAGAAGAGCCTTCGTGCCTATGAAACACTTGATATTTTGATGCCTCGGGCTATGTTTTGAGGTCGAGATTTGGATTCCTTGGAAGGATATGTTGGAAGAATGGTTATGGATATTTTGGTTGGATATCGATTGAACGAGTCTAGGATCGCTTGGTGGGGCGAGAATGTTTCGATCCTCTCGTCATACCTACTGTGTCTACATAGTCACGGACAACCTGCGTGGCACAGGGTTTCGTTTCCTGGAACGGGATGAGGCTTCGTTTCCTGGAACGGGATGAGGCACCGGGGCACCGGGACCGTTCCACCATGGAGGAAACAATGGGCATCGCGCAATTGGGCGCAGTGCTGGTAGTCCGATACCACCAGGAGGGAGTAGCTGCCCAACCCTGGATCGGGTAGGATTGCCCTGATTGATCTTGGTCCGATCAATGTCCTTCGTGGCTTCTGGCCAGTGACTTCATATAGAATAATGTTGGCTTGCTTTTCTTTGGTTGGTTTGTGCATCGTGTAGGCGAGGCCACCTTGCCTCGGCAAGAGTGTGCACTCGAGTTAGGAATATAAACTTTGGTTGAGGATGGATATTGAGGCGAGACTGATGGTTTGATATGTTATCGTGCGAATTATGGCATTGAGTTAGACGGGTCAGTTATCAATGCTTGTCGTTTGGTTTGAGATTGAATACTTGCATGCTTAAACTGCTTTACAGCTTTCCTTAACATGTCATTCATATGCCATGAAAGAATCTAGGATTCAACTAGAAAGATCACCATTTAACTGTGTGCATTCACTATTTTACTTAGTGTCGGCTTAGACGAGTGGGTTACCCCGCTCACCAGTACGGTTGTGTACTGACCCACGCTTGTGGGCAATATTTCAGGTACACAGGCGTAGTGGCGCTGCTTGGATATACGGGACAAGATGTATGAACTGTAAGTACCTTTGTGGGCTAGAGAAAAGAGCAAGAGTTATTTCATCATCTTCGTGGTATCGCCTTTGTGGCGTGGCCTTCGGGGCATCTCATTGGACCCTATCATGAGCTTCGCTGCGTATACTCTGATTGTGTGCTTGGTACACAAATTGGCTTTCGTTGTAACTTGGTTGTTTCGATGATAACTTTGGTGTTTAAGGGGGAAGTCGGGGTCGACTTGGCGGCCTTGTGTGCGGGAGGAGGGAGTAGTCGAGCGGAGGTCTAGGGTTCCGGAAGCGACTAGTTGGGGTCGGGTGACGGCGCGGTAGAGTCGGCGGCTGGGCACGGTTCACGAGAATTTATAGCTACAGTAGCAATGATGGTTAGGGTTTACCTAATGGGTTTCGGATCTGGGTCGGGTTTGACTCGGATCCGACCCAACCCGCCAAGTGGTGGGCTTGGTTCAGCAGCGGTTTGGTTCTGCCAAACGGGTTCTGTTCGGTCTGATCAGGATTGGTTTTGGTTTACACTGGGTTTAGTTTCGGTTTATACTACCAATAGTATTAAAGGCTTAAAACGCGTTTCCGGAGTCCAATAAATTCACGGAAAAATACCACCTGTCCCGTTTTCCATTTTATACCATAAAATATTATTTTCATAATATTTTAATACCAATAAACTGCATTTAAAAATCCTTTGATCATAATTACCTTGGTTCTTCCTCCAGAAAAATACCGAAAAAATCCGGGAAAATTATATTAAAATTATTCTAAAAAATCAGGGTGTTTACACACTATTATTCTTTGTTCCAGACAAAGGAGACTCCATTCTTCATGAGCTGAGTGAATGACTGACAACGCCCAAAGAGGTTCAATATAAACCTCCTAATATAGGCCAGTTTTTCTCGGAGGCCACAAAGTTCTCTAAGGATCTTCGGTGGGCGCATTTCAATGATTGATTTAGTCTTGTCAGGGTCCACGTGGATATCCTTCGAAGTTATGACAAAATTCAGGAATTTGTCGCTGGAGACTCCTAGGAAAGATTTGGTGGGATTCATCTTGAGCTGGTGCGTACGCATGAGGTCGAACACAGTCTTCAAGTCCAGGAGGTGATGATCCTTGGAGCGACTCTTGACGGCGATGTCATCAATGTAACACTCGATCGTCTTGTGTAGATGCTCACGGAAGATGGTGTCATCACTCGCTGGTATATAGCACGCGTATTCTTCATACCGAAGGCATGACCGTGTAGCAATAAACCCCTATCGGCGTTTGGAACGATGTATGCTTTTCATCGTTAGAAGACATCTTGATTTGATTGTAGCCTGAGAATCTATACATGAAAAACATACGCTCAAAGCCAGAGGTGTTGTCGATCATTATGTCTGTGATCGGAAGGGGGAACTCGTTATTAGGGCAGGCCGCGTTTAGACCACGAAAGTCAATGCAGATCCGGATCTTCCCGTTCTTCTTGACGACCGGCACGACGTTGGCTACCCAATCTGAATATTGTTCTTCGTGGATGAAGCCACTAGTTATCAGTTTGTTGACTTCAACTTCAATTTTGTTCATAATGTCCGGCCAGAACTGCCATTTCTGTTGCTTGACCGGCTTAACGTTCGGCAAGATGTTGAGTTTGTGGACCACAATTTGGAGTTCCAATCCCGGCATATCTTTGTAGCTCCAGACAAAGACATCGATGTATTCCCTGACGAGCTATAGCAGGGATTCCCGGTCCTCATCAGTCAGACTCTTGCTGATGAAGATAGGTTTAGGGGAGAATTCGTCGCCCATATTGACTTGTACGACTTTGTCCTCGGTAGGAGGTTCTCGTTGTTCGAACCGCATCTTCTATTATGCGTCTAAGTATTGGGCCCACGGTTCTACTTCAAAGAGTTCAGGTGGATTATGAAGAGTCCCAGGAGGAAGATTATGAAGAGTGAGAGTGTAACTCATCTTCTTCATCAGAGCCTTCGGGGGTTGTGGAAGGCATGACGTACCCTAAGCCATGTCTGGTCTTATGGTAGTAGTCCTCGGACTTGCCTGTAGGAACCCGCAGTCATAGGGGCAGCCGTCGGTCTTTGCCACTCCACTTAAACTATGTTACTTATTCACTTTGAGAATGCAACACTGCAACATATAGCAAATCTATGTAGTAAACTGTACAACATGTAATAATGTTCCTATGCATTCATCTGTAATATACTCCAGGACATGAATAAGCTAAAACTAAAAATAAGTGCACATAAATAACTAAAAGTCTTCAATTCTATAACAATAAATTTATACAAGACCAAGTAAGCATTAGGTCTTGATTAATGATAAACAGGTATCGTTGTTGACACCTTCAACATTCAGATAAACACGGCCTTGATTAATGATAACTATAAACCTTTAAGTTGAAAAGAGGCAAAAGGCCAACTGATGTATAATGTCAACCATTGGTATCTATTCAGCATCTCTCAAGCAACAAAATAATCACTTCAAAAATATGCAAAAAAATGACCTTCTAGTCATTTTTTAATATAGTCAGAACTGGTTTCAAAATAGAGAAATTATTTTTGAACTTCATGTACAATATTGATTTCTTAGTTTTGTTAAGCTAATAAACATTGTCTAAGAAGACTCTTTCTCATTGTCTAAGAAACAAAGATGTAACTCTTTATAGAGATTAACCACGAGGGAAATATCCACATCCATTTTTTTTGAACTTTTGTTGATTTGCAAAGTGGTGATAAAAAGTAGTTTCATAATATTATTTATCAAATAAGTGTCCATGTTTTCCTTCTAAAAAATATAGAATTCCAATTCTAAAGAAGACAATGCAAACAAAGCATCTGATATTCTGAAGGAATAAAGAAAAAGGAGAAACATGATATATTACCAACTATTTGTATAGCATGCCTATCACTTATAGACGAAGGAATGTAATTTCTGAAAAGAAGAAATAAAATGACATAATATCTGGTCATAATTGAGCATTGCATTGGGTCAATGTCCTTTTAGCCTTCCATAGACATGAGGTATTGCCTTCTTTTTCCAAATATTAGGAAATATCTGTACTGGAGCTTTCTAATTTTATCATTTACCTTTTGTGCCACCTGAAATGTCTGTAGTGAATGCAGAACAACAAAATAAGATCAACAAATGTGAATGTTGCTTCTCAAGCTGTTGGTTGGGGGGGGGCGATTATATGTTTACCAAGTGACAATTCATGGCTGAGCAAGCTCGGCAAAAGCGTGAAGCAGTAATAGATGTGACCAATAGTTGCCAGCAAGGTACAAGTTCAAACGGAAAGACATTAACAATAGTGGAACATCAAAAGAACCATGAGAAGCTCGAATGAAGAGTCTGTCTGCTGCTTCTCCATCAGGTAAGCTAGTTCGATCCTTCTTTCCCAAATCAAATAATATCTTAAGGCTTTATTTGGTCATAGAAAGTGACAAAAATGAAGAAAATCTTAACAAAAGAAGAAACAATTTAATCACACATTCGTTAACGCCTGACCTGACGAAGGTTCTATGTATGTCAATATAGATTAAAATTGAAAAACTCATGAAGTATTATGTGGAATATCCTAGAGATCATTAATCTTGGACAAAGCTGCTCTCATAGTTCATATCTCTTTCCTATTTCAGGTTTTGGATCGAGGGGAGGAGAATGAACTTGTTTACAAAATAGAGAACCTTCACTCACAGGTTTGTGAAGTGTGCACTAGCGTGTGCTTGTGATCAATTTCATTCGATTTACCTGGTTTTTAGTGATCCGAGTGACTGTTGTTGACTTTCACTAAATTTTTTATTATCAAATATACAATCGATAAATATGTTATTATGCCTTATGTTTTATAGGCGCAAGATTATAAGCAGCAGGGAACAAAGATGAGAAGAAAGAAATGGCTCCAGGGCATGAAGATAAAGTTAATTGTGTTTCATCATCATTGCCTCATCCTCATCAATGTAGAACAACCTTTGCATACTTCCAAAAGTCTGGATATGTAGAACAACCTTTGTATAGTTTGAACAAACATAAACTTGGAAATTTGGAGTGTTTCAAAATTAATCTTATTGTGATTGTTTTTGTTATCATATTTCTTTGCACTATCTTATAAATGTTAGCCTATTAGATTTTGCATTGTGGACATCCTAGCAGTACGTAAAGCTACTAACGGCCATATTTTTCATCTTATAAAATTATTTTTTTCATATTTTTTTAATTATATTAACGGCCAAAACCCGTTAGAATTCAATTGTACATATATTTATAATTTTTTAGAAAAAATACTAACGGCTATAGCCAATAGAATAAGTAAAATACTAACGGGCATGAGCCATTATGAGGGCAGTTAGTAATATTATCCATGCCTGAATACTTATAGAACTTACCCGTTAGAATTAATTTTAGTAACATGTCTAGACCGTTACAATTCAAGTATTTTGGTGTAGTGTGAGAGACTATCACCTTGTGCACAAGTTGTCCGAGACCAATGCATGACATGCAACATCTATCAGAATAAAATACTACTATGCAGAGATCTGAACAGCAAGCACACGTTTCCATCTCTCGTTATTTTAACACGGAACACTGTCAACTAATAAGAAAATTTCTATATACCTCATGTTGCGCAGCATATGATGCAACATTTACTTGGAAGTAAAGAAAAAAATTTATAATGCAAGCATATAGTTATTTCTTTTAGCTTATTTTGTTAAGTGAATTATCATTGAAGGGGATATGATTAAGGCCAAGGAAAGCTGTCTAAGGGACATGCAACAGAGTAGGCTAGAGATTCTTTTATTAACGCGTGAAGATAAAATGATTCATCGAAGGGCCGAAGCCACTTACCGATTGAATCAACACGAGAGAATGATGAAGCCTCACGCAACGATCATTCCTTGGTTATGCGTCCTAAAATTGCGACAACACTTGGTTAGCATCCTTCGATCTTTTTCTCTTACGGTTCGAAATGAAAAACGAGAAAAGCGACTATGAAAACAAAATCATCAAAGCAACACAAAAACGCAAATTAATACAAAACCAAGCAGGGAAAACAACCAACGAAAATTCTTGGACTCATTTCAATAGAAGCTTTCACATCAGTTGGAAGGGTTCATTGCATTTCATCCGTGATCGATTGTGTGGTAAGGTTTCCCCGATACTCGATTTTCAACCGAGTCAAAGTCGTAGGAATTACATTAGTGAAACGCTGGAAGTGGGACACTACATAATACCCCACCGAGAAAAAGTTGCATCATCAAAACTTAAGGAATCAATGAGTCGAGAACCAAGGCACCAAGAGGTCAAAGGAATCAGACTTACCAACATTGTGATCGCTCACATCGCGCTTAATATTCAGCTGATAAACTCTAGGCCTTCCCATCTGATCAGTCTGTCTATTGGCTGGAGCGGGTGCGGATTCTGGTTCTTCCTACGCTCTGCATTGTCGTTATGGTGCGGTGGTACAAACCTCTTGTTCGAGCAATCTCTGATCATGTGACCCTGTTGTCCACACCTAAAGCACTCCCTGTTAAAAGAATAACAAACTTCCTTGGTGTAACCCCGACAACCACAGAAACTATATCCAATCCCTCGGTTATTTTAAGTATTGGCCTTCTTCTCTTCGTCATGGTATCTTTTGACAGAAGGGTTTCGATTAGCCGACACATTTTCTAGAGCAATTCATGGAGTGAACTGTTCGTTCTGAACTGCTGCCTCAAAAGCTTTAATATATGACGTACATTCTCGGTTCATCACATAGTTCATGAGGTCGTCATTCAAGCATTTAATGAATCGTTGCTTACGGACCCTCTCGTTAGGAATCATCGAGCTAGCGAGTTGAAATAATTATATTGAATGACCTTGACGGGCTACAAATCGAATATGAAATAATTATATTGATTTTAAAATAATTATATCTGTAGTTGAATATTTAATTAAATCTTTTGGTTTGAATGGCTACAAATTAATTATCATATTATTTTGAATAACTATCATATGTGCAACATGCTAGTAGTTTTCATATTAGTTATTAATTTTATAGAATTACTTTACATATGTCCCTTATTGTAATTATATATTGCATATATGGGTTATCTATAAGTACAAATACAATGACATGGTAATACTTCCATATTAACTATATTAGACTAATTTTAGTATTTGTGTGAATTATCTAGATGACTACAAATGAGAATTGAAATAATTGATTAATTATAGTCCATTAGAGAAATTCCTCCATAAATTTTCTTTGGCTATGGAGAAGATGGGAAGGATTCATGTGAAGACAGGTTCTTCAGGTGAGATCATGAAGAACTACATAGCTGGACGCCAACATGTTTCATCAGTTTTACTTTATTTTCTTGTGCACTTGATGGTTGAGAGTTGTACTAAACATCTAAATAAGACGAACTTATATAACACTTATTTTCCACAATATTATAATTAAGTTTCATATATATATATATATATATATATATATATATATATATATATATATAGAGAGAGAGAGAGAGAGAACTTATTTTCAAAGCAATCTATATACACCACTTATTTATAGCAACTTCAAAACTGTCAATAACACACTCAAAACTGTCAAGCAAAACTTTGATAATGAAAACATCAAATAACCCTGAGACATGACTATTTGTAGCACACAAAAAAAAAATCATAAACTATACAACTTGACATTTATATCCAGAAGTGACTATAATTTCTAAAATCAATCACAACCAGTAAAACAGTAAACAAATTTACACTTGTCAAGAAAATTCACATGAATGTTCACTTCCTGGGAACCAATAGAGAGACTATATTAAAAAGAGCTTGGTACTAGAAAGAATGACCATATCATGACAAGTGACCTTGTAATTTAAACTGTTCACTATTACTCTAAGAAAAATCAAGAAACATCAAAAAATTTAATTTACTTCTCATACATTGCAGACATGGCAGATCAAGATGATCAATCAAAATTTCCAATTCAAGCAACCTAACTTTACTATAGATAGTCAAATACGCATTTAAAATGATGTAAATAGAATAAGCATCCTGCCAATCAAAACCGTTTGTTTCTCAGGCTAAAAAATCACTAAATAACTAAGAAGCGCGGAATCCAAAATTCGTTGGTTCCACGTCCATGTTGCGTGAACATGTACCTGGCACGACAAAGATCAGTCCCATTTAATATATTTTGAAGTTTCTTACAAGTTTTACCAGTTGACCATATATGGACTGCCACCACCTACATTGCCATCGAACTCTTGTTTTTGCATCCGCTCCCTCAATAAATCTTGCATTGTTCGCTCTTTCTTAAAACCACCTAGGGCTCTCTTCAAGGGATCCCAAGAAAATAACTGGTTGCATATCCAACCAAATTATTAAATTCTACGAAATCTTAACAAAATCCAGTTGAAAAACAAGAGGCGAAGTCATAAAATTCTCTTTGCACAATACTTGGCATTATTTCAATGATGTTGTGTAATATAATGCACCAACTGATTACAAGGTGTGTGAAGGTTTAGTACATAATGCATATTAATGTAAAATAGGTTTTATAAATTTTATGCGAGAAATGAAAAGCTAGACATAGTCGGTCTACCAAAACTAGATGACAGCCTAGATGTTGATAGTCCAAAAAGTTCCGGTCACCACAAAGAGGGACATCTTTAGGGGTATAGTTCATATTCCTTTGTTCAGCATAAACAATAACATACAAAAAATAATTGAATATTAGAATAAACAAATTCCATATGGTGATCAAATATAACCATATATACTAGTCATCTGTAACTACTAATTGTAAACTATAAGATAACAAGTTTAACGTAATCCAGAATACTCGCATCAGGTATGGGCAATTCAATGTGAAATAATTAATAATATCATGATCCGGTCATTTTGGCCAATCCATTATAAATCCAACATGATTGCTGATCATATAATATAATTGGTCAATATGTCCTTTAGCATAACTTATTGACGTCAAGTAAACTCGCCTAACCTATTAGAATCACTTGGAACCAAGTAATGTCATTTACATACTCTTTTTAGGCCCATATCGGACACCGACCCTACCTCTTAACCTAAGGTTTAGGCTTATAAAAATTTGATAATATATCTTTACTTCAAATTGACTCTTGGACATTAGGTTTCACTACTCTTTCAATTATATTGTGTTTTAGGATTTCATATTTCTATTTAGTCTTTTTGTCATGCCATCATTTATTTTTGCCGATTCTCATGTTTTAATATCTGTAATGGTGATTGGTTATGGTTCTAGCATGCCTATACAGTCGTTGAAGTTCTGATTGGACGTGGTATTCTAAGCTAAGTTGCATCGGGTTGATAAATTCATGTTTATAGAATTTTCGTTCATGAAATACAAAAGAGATTTGACATTTTTTTAGAAAAAAAGGGAAGATAACAGATTCTTGATTCAAAAACCGTTAAATACAAAATTACCCAAATCTTAAGATTTAGTCACATATTAAAAATCGAATTACACTATGTTAGTGAAAACCTCTCGATAACTTGTAAAATCCATAGGGGTCGATACTCGGACTTAGGATATGTAGGACACGGTATGAACACGCAAGTGAAATTAAATTCTCAAGTCAAGATTATTAAGAATGCAAGGATATTCACTACAAGGGTAGTCCTTAAGAGGCTGGATTCTACCTTTACTCGGAGAAAAAAAAAATCCAAATTAGAGGCATTTATCTGGATATTCTAATAATGTAAGGAAATAGCAAGATTTAAAGAAAAAAACATGCACCAAAAGGTGATTATTTGAAGAAATAAACTCCCTTTCAACAGTTTAGTACAGACGAGCCAAGTGTGAAATGTTTTAAAGGTTGTACCAGTACAGTAATCTGCAGTCTAAAGTAAGTTTTATAGGAGAAAGGCAATATAAAATTTCAACAACAACCTCGAATCTCATTTGATTTAAACCTCCATTTGCATATATAAGAATGTAACCATTCTTCTTAGAATCCAGTTTTCCACAATCTGCAAAAGAATCTCAAGTTTTAGAAGAATAACGAGTTACGGGGATATTATGTGTGAAAAGTAGCTTACTTTTGTGGTGATCTGTGTGGGCAACACACTGGGTAAAATTTCACTATTTTGGCTTTGCCCATATCTGATCTCTGTAGAAGTAAAATTGTTGTTAACTCAACTAAGGAATCCCTTGATGTCTATACCACATGAAATTATATGATGTACTGAAATAGAACAAGACTTACCTCAATGACAGTGACTAAACTTCTACATGCGCTTGATGACAGGGCTGTTAGAGTTCTTTCATTATCAGTTCATGCTCATATTCATGGTTCTGACCAATCACTCTAGAGTCAGGTAAATCCTGAAGATCATAGAACTAAAATAAGATAACCCTTTATGCACACATTGATTTAAATTCTTTTCTCTGGATTCTGAAATACATTATCTACACACCGAAACTTTTAGAGCTGATGCATAGATTCGCTTGCTCCCGTAAGTTAGATCCTACTAATGGACGACTCTTAAGTCTTAACAAAAATGACTTTCCTGTTGGGAATATGGTGTGACCCAAACCGGAGTTGGCCCATGAGGTGCGATATTGGATTGGGCCCGTATGTCTTAAAAGGGAATTCTCATGTAAAGCCTGAACCAATTCCAATGATCTACACCTCATGATCCCACCTACTATCTAAAGTGGGACTAAATTATCAACTCCATTGTCACCCTCCTTTAAGCGTTCAATCAAAAACGAGATACAATCCAACAATTTCCACCTTAGCTCGTTTTCGCTAGCCGAACAACCTTAGCACACCCTGGCTACCTTTGCTCGTTCCCGCTAACCGAACAATCTTAGCATAATCCGGCTACCTTTGTTCGTTCCAGCTAACCGAGCACCCAGGAGATACCCAGGAGATCCAACATATTGTCATCTCGATCCGTTCAACCACAGAACCAAACCCGTCACGTTCATCAACACCACAATTGTGTGTCAACCACAACGTCTTGCTCCACCTTGGACTCGTCAGATCCACCTTTAAAGTCAATTCATGTAGTTGATGCTCATACTCCATCTTGAGAAGAGCCCGTATAATCCATGAACATTCAGCATCATCTGTCGAACCAATTAGAGCCACTCAAACTAGCCCCATAACCTTGGGCTCTGATACAACTTGTTGGGAATATGATGTCACCCGAACCGGAGTTGGCCCATGAGGTGCGATATTGGACTGAGTCCATATGCCTTAAAAGAGAATTCTCATGTAAGGCCTGAACCAATCCCAATTATCTACATCTCATAATCCCACCTCCTATCCGATGTGGGACTAAATTACCAGCTCCATTGTCATCCTCCTTTGAGTGCTTGCAGGGCGTGTCTCAGACATGGTATCGGAGTGCTTGCAGGGTGTGTCCGATCCCAACATTTCCAAAATTCAAAAAGGTCAAGTATATTGCCAAAACGTCCGTAACCATAATAAATCAACATGGACACTTAATGGAAATAGTTGGCACAATACTACATACTCCGAAGCCCCTATCAAAAAGTACGACGCTCAAAATACCAAAATTCTGATATAAAACAACTTCACAAGAGGGGATTAAAACCAAGACCGGAACTGAGATTTTGAAACTTGGACAAAATCATATTACACTATTTATATCCTATTTCCATTGCATGTTCCCTTAGTAGATTCTTAGAAAATACTAGCAAACTAAACTAAGGGAAAGAGGTAAAGTTGAGGAAACATGAAATCCTGAACTGACCTATCACCAATATATTGAGCAGAAACTGTTTCATATACTAAACTAATCTTCTGGGAGAATTTCAGAAGGTAAGGTATAAGTCCGAGTTTTGTATTCCAAGCCAAATTTAAAGGTAGCTTAATGTCTGTGGAAATACTTCAACAATGTTTGGGAGCAAGTCCAAACTTTTTGAGTCAGATATGCCTGAATAGTATATGAGTAACCTCTCTTTCGAAAAAAATAGCATTTCAATTCTACTCATATTAACTTGTCGGTTTACAAAAGTCAATTGGTGAAAAATACACACATGTGGACGGAACTCAATAGGCTGATTACAAGCCCTGGTATATGCAAAATAAATCAGTTCTTGTTGCAAAAGATGTTCAAAAGCCTGCAATATATGAGCAGACAGAGGTATTAACATAATACCTTTCCCTCGAACACTTGATATGCATATATTAAGTAGCTCCAGGCAACTACCTCACCTCAAAAGATTACATAGAAATTGAAGGCCAGTCCTTATCCAGTGGAATGCTTGCCACTGGGGATGCCAACCTGACAATCCTGGCTGGTTCAACGGTTGGTGGTGGCTCAGCCATAGAGCCGGACTTAGGAAGAAGCAACAAAACATAACAGGACCTATGCCAGTAAATTACTCACAAAGTAGTGATTAAAGCAAAATAAATATACTCCAATAAAAAAAAACTAATACTGAAAATAAGCTATACAAGCCCTACAATAAAATGTACATGAACTGGAGTCATTTTTGGCAGATGATGTATATTTTGGAGTGTATGAGCATACTCTAGTCAAACAGTTGGGCACCAGAGCTCAAGTATTATAATAAAACCATATTTATTTTTGAGAAATATGCAATACTATATAAATTTCTCAAGGTACTTTGACTCCTGAAACAAATACTTAATATTGTCATTCAAGTGGTTTCGATCAGGTTAGATGCTACCTTACAAACAGTAGTTTTCAGAATCCATTGGATTCCCAACTAGGTTCCCAGAATCCATTGGATTCTCTCGTTGATTTTGTGTTGCAGTGTCATATTCATATCCCTGCGACACATGCTTCCATGAATAGGTACTTGTGTTGTCAGAAGCCTACATTAGAAATTACGCTTACCTAGAAGATGAGAGTATGGTTGATCTCTGTAATATGTGCAGTCATGATCCTCTTCATTCGAATAAGAAGGTCTAAGAATGTAACCTTCATTCTTTATTAGCATATTAATTCGACAATTAAAATTAGTGCTTAGTAGTTAAACCTTTTAATCAAGAATTTAATTTGGTTAATCATATAAAAACAAAAGCCATGAGAAGTCAAATTCAATTTGGATTGTTCTTCATAAGAAGAGAAATCCAAATTTAATTGGTTAAGGGCAAAATAGTCAAATTCACCATAATCTTATAATATCTTGACAACTCACCCTCCCTCTCACATGACCCTCACATTCAACCCACACCCTTCCCCTCTATATAAACACATTCTCATCTCCTTCACTCACCATCCCTCATCTCCCCTCAACCCTATTAGCAAGGGAATAGGAGTTCTCCTCATAAGGTAACCCTTGATCCTCTTAAAAAAATTATAACTCTAACTAGGATAAGTGTATATATATATATATATATGTGTGTGTGTGTGTGTGTGTGTCAAGAAGGGGGGGAGGGGGGCGACTGTCGAATGTCAGTTATCTAAGCCTACTGTCGAACATTGTTGAACAGCTCGCTTTCCGACGGTATAGCCTGCAACAACCATCTCAGGTTCGTCGATGTGTCGAATAATAGGCTCAGCGGCAGACTGCCTTCTTGTTTGAGCTCCAACTCAAGTAAGAGGGCGGTTAGGTTTGGGGAGAAATGCTTCGTGAATCATCCACAATATCAGCATGATTCTAAGAATTGAGAGGGGGTGGCGTGGAAGGTAAAGGTTCCAAAAACAGAGACATGGCGTTGATGCTCATTGTTATTAGGGGATTATCGTTATGTTGACGGTTTTGCTTGCTTTTGTGATCTTGTGCAGATTCAGTCAATTCAACTTCTGAGTTCTCATTAGAGCTTCCACCGCTGTTGTCGTCCCGCTTGCCGATGGACCGCTCCTTGTGAACATTATGGTGCCCCCGAGTGCCCGTTCGTTGTAGAACTTGTGCGGGAAATAGGTGCACGAGAACGTGCGTCGTGTCTCCGCTCGGGCGACGATACCTTTTTCTTCACCTCGACTACTGAGAAAGGTGCATAGAGCAGTCCGATCAGATCCAACTCGATCACCACCACACCCAATGATGGTTGCCACAATGACGACCGCGCATGCATTCTTGCTTCCTTCTGCACCATCTGCTATCTTCTCCGTGATGCTCGAGCATTGGTACAAAGACCTTCATCTATTTAAATATGTTTGCTATGAGTAAAAAAACAAATACAAGAGATTATTTTACATAGTGATATATAACGTATATGGATACAGATTTCTTTTTCATGCACTTATTTCCTTATATGTATTATATGAATCTAAATCATTAAATATATACTATGTATAGGGTTTAGGTTTCTTACTATAAAGTATATCAGTCATTTTTGGCTACCAAGGCTGCCAATATAAGGATAACGACTGGATCGACATAGGTTCTGTGTGGCGAGAATATTAACGATAATATTACGAAGAGAAGTTTTCTTCGGTTATTACAATATACATGTGTTATGGTATGTATATAGTAAGTTATTAACCCCAATATTATATATATATATATATATATATATATATATATATATTAAAGAACCACGTACAAGTGAGGCCGTAGTCTTTGTTGAATTTTAGAAAATGATTACAAAATTGGCTAAAAATAAATAAAAATTAGATAGATTTTCCAAATTGCAAACTCAAAACACACATTAAACAATCAAAAATGTTGACACCTCAGCCAATGGCAACAAATAAAGTCCCTTGGCTACTCGTGGAAGCCAATTATAAAAATATATATGAGGGTTAATAACTTACAATATACCATAACACATGTATATTGTGACAACTAAAGGAAACTTCTCTCAGTAAAATTATCGTTAATATATCCGCCATACAGAACGCAAGCCAATCTAATCATTATTCTTATATATTACAACCAAAAAAAATCCAAATCTGCTTATAGTAAGAACCTAAATATCATATATAGTATATATTTAATGACTTAGATTCATAGACAACACATGTAATGAAAGAAATGAATGAGAAAGAAAGTTTTCTCCATATACGTCATATATCATTAAGTACAAATAATCTCGTATCACCACGAACGTTGTTCCATAAAAGGTTCATATCCAATAAAACTGCCACCATAGAGGTAATTCGGGGATGTGAGTCCAATGACGCGGGTAACTTTATAATTTGTTGAGTGTGCAACAAGATACAACTTCGTATTGGCGCGACCAATACAGTAAAAACAATGGGTACATGCCAAATTTCATGTACTATTTCCATTATTTGCAATTTTTTCAAATCATGAACATTGGGAACAATGATATGCGCCTTTCAGTGTAGACACAAAGCAAAAAAAATTGGGCAAATTAATGGGGCGAAGTTGTTTTAAGGGATTTCTTAAAAATAATCCATTTATCCTCATTTGGGCTCTAATAGAAACTGTCAACTAACGTCGCTGCCAGACAAAACTTGACAGAGGCACAGAAAAAGTAACCGAGAGGAGGTAGGAGGAGACAACACTGCATTTAGTGCAGTGGATGAGATACTAGAGTCGTACGAATAGTAGGTGGGCCTTTGAGACAACCGATAAGAGTAAAGAAAATCGTGCATGTGAGCAACAACGGTCGATTAATCGTGTTGACATGCAATCTCGCACGCACTGGTAGCCGGTGCAAGAACAAGAATCGCCTAATAGGTCATCGGTGATGGACTAATCGATTGCCAGGATGTCAACACAGTCTCGCACGGAACAAAGCTTGCACGGGCTTTACCTCATACGCTAGCACGTGGAAATTCGACGACATCTAAGGAAGGTCGGCAAGTGGTTCAAGTAATTTTGCGAGTAGCAAAGACAAGATGTCGAGCATAATTTTTGATAGAGAAAAAGGATGAATTTTTGTTTTTTGAAATTTATTAGTTAGATATCATATAACCTAATATGTATATATAAATATACTTTGGGTCAATTGTTGTTTAGTTAGGATAGTTCTTTTGTTAAGAAAGTTTTTGGTTTAATGAGAGAGAACAAGAAGGATTGTTATTAGTTGAAATAAGTTATGCTATAGGAATCGACAAGTATTTTTTTAATATTCTGACTCGTATATATATATATATATATATATATATATATATATATATATATATATATATATATATATATATATATATATATAAGAACCACGTATAAGCGAGGCCGTAGTCTTTATTGAATTTTAGAAAATGATTACAAAATTGGCTAAAAATAAATGAAAATTAGATAGACTTTCCAAAATGCCCTTATTTCCTTACATGTGTATGGATAAAGATTTCTTTTTCATGCACTTATTTCCTTACATGTGTATTATATGAATCTAAATCATTAAATATATATTATGTATAGGGTTTAGGTTTCTTACTATAAAGTATATCAGTCATTTTTGGCTGCCAAGGCTTCCAATATAAGGATAAGGACTAGATCGACATAGGTTCTGTGTGGCGAGAATATTAACGATAATATTACGAAGAGAAGTTTTCTTCGGTTATTACAATATACATGTGTTATAGTATGTATATAGTAAGTTATTAACCCCAATATTATATATATATATATATATATATATATATATTAAAGAACCACGTACAAGTGAGGCCGTAGTCTTTGTTGAATTTTAGAAAATGATTACAAAATTGGCTAAAAATAAATATAAATTAGATAGATTTTCCAAATTGCAAACTCAAAACACACATTAAACAATCAAAAATGTCGACACCTCAGCCAATGACAACAAATAAAGTCCCTTGGCTACTCGTGGAAGTCAATTATAAGAATATACATGAGGGTTAATAACTTACAATATACCATAACACATGTATATTATGACAACTGAAGCAAACTTCTCTCAGTAAAATTATCGTTAATATATCCGCCATACATAACGCAAGCCAATCTAATCATTATTCTTATTTATTACAACCAAAAAATCCAGATCTGCTTATAGTAAGAACCTAAATATCATATATAGTATATATTTAATGACTTAGATTCATAAAATACACATGTAATGAAAGAAATGAATGAGAAATAATGTTTTCTCCATATACGTCATATATCATTAAGTACAAATAATCTCTCGTAGTTGCTTCTTTTACTCCTAGCATACATATTTAAATGGATAAAGGTTGAAGAACTATCTAGAATAATATTCAAGCCATTAGAAAGAGATAGTCTTTGTGCCAATATTCGAGCATTCAGGAGAAGATAGAAGAAGGTAGAAAAGGAAGCAAGGATGTGTGAGCGATCGTCATTGTGGCAACCACCACTGGGTGCGGTCGTGATCGAGTTTGATCAGACTGCTCGATGCACCTTTCTCAGTAGTGGAGGTGAAGAGAGGTATCGTCGCTCGAGTTGAGGACGCAGTGCACGTTCTCGTGCACCTACTGTCCGCGCAAGTTCTACAGCGGGCGAGCACTTAGGAGCACCAGAAAGAGCACAAAAATGAGCACTACATCGCCAAGCATGGCGGAAGCAGTGGTAGAAGAAGTAACTCCCTCACGAATCTCTCATTGTCGGGAAACAGGATCTATGGGGGATATCGGGCCTTGCCGGCCTGTCCCGGCTCGATGTTCTTGACATGAGAGACAACTAGATGGACTCCGAGCTATCGGCATTACCCAAAGGCTTGGTGACTGTTCTATTTTGTAATAACTCCTTCAGTGGGGAGATCCCGAAACGGTTCTGGGAGCTGAGGCGGCTCCAGCATCTTGACATGTTGTTCAACTTGCTCGAAGGGACTACCCCAGAGGCCTTGTTCTCGCTGTCGAATGTCAGTTATCTAAGCCTACTGTCGAACAATGTTGAACAGCTCGCTTTTCGACGGTATAGCCTGCAGCAACCATCTCAGGTTCGTCGATGTGTCGAATAATAGGCTGAGCGGCAGATTGCCTTCTTGTTTGAGATCCAGCTCAAGAGGGCGATTAGGTTTGGGGAGAATTGCTTCACAAATCATCTACAATATCAGCATGATTCTAAGAATTGTGAGGGGGTGGCATGAAAGGTAAAGGTTCCAAAAACAGAGACATGGCGTTGATGCTCATTGTTATTGGGGGATTATCGTTATGTTGACGATTTTGCTTGCTTTTGTGATCTTGTGCAGATTCAGCCAATTCAACTTCTGGGTTCTCATTAGAGCTTCCACTGGTGCTACCATCACGCTTGCTGAAGGAACGCTCCTTCTTGTGAACATTATGGTGCCCCAAGTGCCCGTTCGTTGTAGAACTTGTGCGGGCAATAGGTGCACGAGAACGTGCGTCGTGTCTCCACTCGGGCGACAATACCTCTTTCTTCACCTTCACTACTGAGAAAGGTGCATAGAGCAGTCCTATCAGATCAAACTCGATCACCATCGGACCCAAACAATGACGACCACTCATGCATTCTTGCTTCCTTCTCCACCATCTGCTATCTTCTCCGTGATGCTCGAGCATTGGTACAAAGACCTAATTTCTTTTTAATGACTTGAATATTATTCTAATAATCCTTCAATCTTCATCTATTTAAATAGATTTACTATAAGTAAAAAAACAACTAAAAGAGATTATTTTACAGAGTGATATATAACGTATATGGATAAAGATTTCTTTTTCATGCACTTATTTCCTTATATGTGCATTATATGAATCTAAATCATTAAATATATACTATGTATGGGGTTTAGGTTCCAACTATAAAGTATATCACTCATTTTTTGTTGCCAATATAAGGATCAGGACTGGATCGACATGGGTTATGTTTGGCGAGAATATTAACGATAATATTAAGAGTAGAAGTTTTCTTCGGTTATTACAATATACACGTGTTGTGGTATATATATAATAAGTTATTAACCCCAATATATATATATATATATATATATATATATATATATATATATATATATATATATATATTAAAGAACCACGTACAAGTGAGGCCGTAGTCTTTATTGAAATTAAGAAAATGATTACAAAATTAGCTAAAAATAAATGAAAATTGGATAGGCTTTCCAAATTGCGAACTCAAAACACACATTAAACAATCAAAAATGTCGACACCTCAGCCAATGACAACAAATAAAGTCCCTTGGCTACTCGTGGAAGTCGATTATAAGAATATACATGAGGGTTACTAACTTATAATATACCATAACACATGTATATTGTGACAACTGAAGGAAACTTCTCTCAGTAAAATTTTCGTTAATATTTTTGCCATACATAACGCAAGCCAATCTAATCATTATTCTTATATATTACAACCAAAAAATCCAGATATGCTTATAGTAAGAACCTAAATATCATATATAGTATATATTTAATGACTTAGATTCATAAAATACACATGTAATGAAAGAAATGAATGAGAAAGAATGTTTTCTCCATATACGTCATATATCATTAAGTATAAATAATCTCTCGTAGTTGCTTCTTTTACTCCTAGCAAACATATTTAAATGGATAAAGGTTGAATAACTATATAGAATAATATTCAAGCCATTCGAGCATTCAGGAGAAGATAGAAGAAGGTGGAAAAGAAAGCAAGGATGTGTGAGCGATCGTTAGTGTGGCAACCACCACTGGGTACGATCGTGATCAAGTTTGATCAGACTGCTCGATGCACCTTTCTCAGTAGTGGAGGTGAAGAGAGAGGTATCGTCGCTCGAGTCGGGGACGCAGCACACGTTCTCGTGAACCTACTGTCCGTGCAAGTTCTACATCGGGCGAGCAATTGGGAGCACCAGAACGAGCACAAGAATGAATGCTCCATCGCCAAACGTGGCGGAAGCAGTGGTGAAAGAAGTAACTCCCTCACGGATCTCTCGTTGTCGGGAAACAGGATCTCTGGGGGGATATCGGGCCTTGTCGGCCTATTCTGGCTCGAGGTTCTTGACATGAGAGACAACGAGCTAGACTCCGAGCTGTCGGCATTGCCCAAAGGTTTGGTAACCGTTCTATTTTGTAATAACTCCTTCAGTGGGGAGATCCCGAAGCGGTTCTGGGAGCTGAGGCGTCTCCAGCATCTCGACCTGTTGTTTAACTTGCTCGAAGGGACTTCCCCAGAGGCCTTGTTCTCGCTGTCGAATGTCAGTTATCTAAGCCTACTGTCGAACATTGCTGAACAACCCACTTTTCGACAGTATAGCCTGCAGCAACCATCTCAGGTTCATCGATGTGTCGAATAATAGGCTGAGCGGCATATTGCCTTCTTGTTTGAGCTCCAGCTCAAGTAAGAGGCGGTTAGGTTTGGGGTGAACTGCTTCGTGAATCATCTACAATATCAGCATAATTCTAAGAATTGCGAGGGGGTGGCATGGAAGGTAAAGGTTCCAAAAATAGAGACATGGCGTTGATGCTCATTGTTATTGGGGGATTATCGTTATGTTGACAATTTTGCTTGCTTTTGTGATCTTGTACAGATTCAGCCAATTCAACTTCTCGGTTGTCATTAGAGCTTCCACCGCTGCTGCCGTCACGCTTGCGGTGGAACGCTCCTTCTTGTTAACATTATGGTGCCCAGAGTGCCCGTTCGTTGTAGAACTTGTGTGGGCAATAGGTGCGCGAGAACATGCGTCGTGTCTCCGCTCGGGCCACAATACCTTTTTCTTCACCCCCACTACTGAGAAAGGTGCATAGAGCAGTCCGATCATATCCAACTCGATCACTACCGCTCCCAATGGTGGTTGCCACAATGACGACTGCTCATGCATTCTTGCTTCCTTCTCCAACATCTGCTATCTCTTCCGTGATGCTCGAGCATTGGTACAAAGACCTTATTTTTTTCTAATGACTTGAATATTATTCTAATAGTTCTTCAACCTTCATCCATTTAAATAGGTTTGCTATGAGTAAAAAAACAACTACGAGAGATTATTTTACATAGTGATATATAACGTATATGGATAAAGATTTTATTTTCATGCACTTATTTCCTTACATGTGTTTTATATGAATCTAAATCATTAAATATATACTATGTATGGGTTTTAGGTTCTAACTATAAAGTATATAAGTCATTTTTGGTTGCCAATATAAGGATATGGACTGAATCGACATGGGTTATGTGTGACGAGAATATTAACGAGAATATTACGAAGAGAAGTTTTCTTCGATTATTACAATATACATGTGTTATGGTATGTATATAGTAAGTTATTAACCCCAATATTATATATATATATATATATATATATATATATATATATATATATATATATATATATATGTATATATATATATTAAAGAACCACGTACATGTGAGGCCGTAGTCTTTATTGAATTTTAGAAAATGATTACAAAATTGGCTAAAAATAAATGAAAGTTAGATAGACTTTCCAAATTGCAAACTCAAAACACACATTAAACAATCAAAAATGTCGACACCTCAGCCAATGACAACAAATAAAGTCCCTTAGCTACTCATGGAAGTCGATTATAAGAATATACATGAGGGTTAATAACTTACAATATACCATAACACATGTATATTGTGACAACTGAAGCAAAATTCTCTCAGTAAAATTTTTGTTAATATTTCCGCCATACAGAACGCACGCCAATCTAATCATTATTCTTATATATTATAACCAAAAAATCTAGATATGCTTATAATAAGAACCTAAATATCATATATAGTATATATTTAATGACTTAGATTCATAGAATACACATGTAATTAAAGAAATGAATGAGAAAGAAAGTTTTCTCCATATACGTCATATATCATTAAGTACAAATAATCTCTCGCAGTTGCTTCTTTTACTCCTAGCAAACATATTTAAATGGATAAAGGTTGAAGAACTATCTAGAATAATATTCAAGCTATTCAAAAGAGATAGTCTTTGTGCCAATATTCGAGCATTCAGGAGAAGATAGAAGAAGGTGAAAAAGGAAGCAAGGATGTGTGAGCGATCGTCATTGTGGCAACCACCACTGGGTGCGGTCGTGACCGAGTTTGATCAGACTGATCGATGCACCTTTCGCAGTAGTGGAGGTGAAGAGAGAGGTATCGTCGGTCGACTCGTAGTCGCAGCGCACGTTCTCGTGCACCTATTGTCCGTGCAAGTTCTACAACGGGCGAGCACTTGGGAGCACCAAAACGAGCACAAGGATGAATGCTCCATTGCCAAGCGTGGCGGAAGCAGTGGTGGAAGAAGTTACTCCCTCACGGATCTCTCATTGTCGGGAAACAGGATCTCTGGGGGGATATCGGGACTTGCCGGCCTGTTCTGGCTCAAGGTTCTTGACATGAGAGACAACGAGCTAGACTCTGAGCTGTCGGCATTGCCCAAAGGCTTGGTGATCGTTCTATTTTGTAACAACTCCTTCAGTGGGGAGATCCCGAAGCGGTTCTGGGAGCTGAGGCGGCTCCAGCATCTCGACCTGTTGTTCAACTTGCTCGAAGGGACTTCCCCAGAGGCCTTGTTCTCGCTGTCGAATGTCAGTTATCTAAGCCTACTGTCGAACATTGCTGAACAACTCGCTTTCCGACAGTTTAGCCTGCAGCAACCATCTCAGGTTCGTCGATGTGTCGAATAATAGGCTGAGCGGCAAATTGCCTTCTTTTTTGAGCTCCAGCTCAAGTAAGAGGGCGGTTAGGTTTGGGGAGAACTGCTTCACGAATCATCCACAATATCAGCATGATTCTAAGAATTGCGAGGGGGAGGCGTGGAAGGTAAAGGTTCTAGAAACAGAGACATGGCGTTGATGCTCATTGTTATTGGGGGATTATCGTTATGTTGACGGTTTTGCTTGCTTTTGTGATCTTGTGCAGATTCAGCCAATTCAACTTCTGGGTTCTCGTTAGAGCTTCCACCGCTGTTGCCGTCACGCTTATCGATGGAACGCTCCTTCTTATGAACATTATGGTGCCCCGAGTGCCCGTTCGTTGTAGAACTTGTACTGAAAATAGGTGCACGAGAACGTGCGTCGTGTCTCCGCTCAGGCGAAAATATCTCTTTCATCACCTCCACTACTGAGAAAGGTGCATAGAGCAATCAAATCAGATCCAACTCGATCACCACCGCACCCAATGGTTGTTGCCACAATGACAACCGCTCATGCATTCTTGCATCCTTCTCCACCATCTGCTATCTTCTGCGTGATGCTCGAGCATTAGTACAAAGACCTAATTTCTTTCTAATGACTTGAATATTATTCTAATAGTCCTTCAACCTTCATCCATTTAAATATGTTTGTTATGAGTAAAAAAATAACTACAAGTGATTATTTTACATAGTGATATATAACATATACGGATAAAGATTTCTTTTTCATGCACTTATTTTCTTACATATGTATTATATTAATCTAAATCATTAATTATATACTATATATGGGTTTAGGTTCTTATTATAAAGTATATCAGTCATTTTTGGTTGCCAATATATAAGGATAAGCACTGGATCGACATGGGTTCCGTGTGACGAGAATATTAACGATAGTACTACGAAGAGAAGTTTTGGATCGACATGGGTTCTGTGTGGCGAGAATATTAACGATAGTATTACGAAGAGAAGTTTTGGATCAACATGGGTTCTATGTGGCGAGAATATTAACGATAATGTTACGAAGAGAAGTTTTCTTCGGTTATTACAATATACATGTGTTATGGTATATATATAGTAAGTTATTAACCCCAATATGCATGAGCTTTGTTCTAGGATGGCTATATCCACTATTTGCACGACTCTAGTGTTTCATCTACTGCACCAAACACAGTATTGTGTCTCCTCCTACATCCTCCCGATTACTTTCTCTGTGCCTTTGTCAAGTTTTGTCTGTCAGCCATGTTAGGTGACACTTCCTAATAGAGCCCAAACAAGGATAAATAGATTATTTTTTTCAAAAATCCTCTAAGACAACATCACCCCATCAATCTGCCCACTTTGCTTTCTTTGTGTCTACACAGTGTTTTAAAAACCGGATCGGAGATTGACCCAAACAAATTAATGGGTCTGTTCAAACTGATTCAACCAATTGATTAAACTACTGGGTTAACCTAAGTAGTCCAAGTTTAATTCCTTCTATACGCTGATTTTTACAAAAATATAAAATTTCAATCGATTTAAAAAAAATGGTGGGTCAATAGTGACCCGGACTGGAAAAGCTACCGTTCACGGGATAACCGGTTGAATCGGTCGATCTGGTCCGGTTTTGGAAACACTGGTCTATACTGAAAGGCGCATATCGTTTTTTTTGACGTTCATGATTTGAAAATAGTTGCTAGTAGTAAATATTCCACACCATTGTTAATTTTTAGAGCATCACATTGGAAAAGAACGAAGAACAAGAATCAATTGATTGAACTAACATATTTTGATAAAGAATAAGATTCATCACGGTCCTTTACCAGTTCATGACAAGGTTTTGTGGTACCGAGTAGTTTTGACCTATGATTATATGATTTTGACATCATGCATAGCAATGTTCTGAAAGGTAACATATCACTGATTTATGTTTAACAAAGTCGAAAGTGAGGAATCATGAATGAAAATATCTAATCTTCAAAAAGGTTTATATATCAAATTAAGAAGGTATCCTTGATTTACTTGGAAACAATTATAAGGTCTAGCTTTAAATAATTGAGTCCCAAAATGTGATTCATAAGGCATAAGTATACACAAGTTACCTGCCAAGTTTTGATAAGGATTTCGTTATCAGTACTGATCAATGTGGCACTTTCCACCATCACATTCCTGACATGTTCCTTCGTGTTATTAGCTCATAAACTCCAATAATGCTGATCCCCCACATCAATCCAAACAAAAAAATTAGTCAGTGATTGTTACCATTCGCTTATGCGTTTATACATTCCGCTGCACTCGGACAATCTGTGCGACTATGTGGCTTAGATCCCTTACCGCCAGCCAATGAACCATGGCCTTGTACGGACACGGTTCACGCTCATACGGCATCACGCCCGGATGGGTCGAAGCGATCGTCCCGCAGAAGCGCTGGCACGGTGATTCGTACCCAGCGGGGACGGCCGATTAGCCTGCGGGAGACCGGGGCGTGACAGATTGGTATCAGAGCCTGGCTTATACGTCTTTGGACTTCATTTCGAATATCTCTATTTCGAAAGCTCGTTCGTGGGTTATGTGCACACACTCTCTCAATGCCTCAATGGGATGTTCCAAATAATAAGTCTAATACTTTCGAAAAGTTGTATGTGAAATGATATGATTGCTTGTATGAAATTGTGTCACAAGGGCCTTTGTGCCAACCTGTACTAGTCCTTATGGGATTAGATTCGTGCTAGACTTGTGCATTGTGACCAGACCTAAAATGCCTATACATGTTTACCCAATTGGTTAGTACGAAAGAGAATATTGCCCGAACGGTTAGCTATGCGCTCAGCCTTTCGGTTAAGTTGTGTAGGGTATCTTGCACCAAGACCCTTTGATGCAAGCCAGTTATAATCGAGATTTGGATATCGTTCAGGAATAATACAAGTCAGACTTAGAACTAAAACCAATAGAAACTCTATCGGAATTATCACTTAGGCAAATATTAAGAATCATGCTTGATTATGGGAAATAGCTCGAACAATAATTCATGTTGGTAAGCACAAATCAAATATAGTTGCTTGGATGACTATCAATCCAGAATACAGTATGAAACTAGATTTTTATCAGGCGAAACCTGATTATCGTACAAAAATTATTATGGAACGAGTTGGTGAATAAGCTAAAACGATAATGTGAATACCGATTAAGGAATTGGTGGAATGACTCGATTCCGAGTGGTGGATGGATCATTTAGAAATATCCAAACAGATCCATGACCCATGCGATAGTCAGACTGAACGATATTAAGAATAACTTGAATCAATGATAAGGCTTGTATCGAAAAAAAATTCTCGAAAATGGAAACCAATATCTTGGTTAAGGAAGACTTGTTGAAAACTTGAAAATCGTGCGAGCGGTTTCGGATTTGAAACAAACAGATTGAACGTGAATAAAATATCGCTCGAACAAGTTAACCCGAGAATGAATATTTTGCTTCGGAATATAAATTTGACTTGGTATCGATAATTTGAAGATAGCATGGATCGATACAAGCAAAGAAAATATTAGGTTTCTAGGAATGATATAAGCGATAATATATCTTGCTTGGAGTTTGGAAGAACGAACTCGATATATTGAACATATCAGAAATGCAGGAATTGGGCTGGAATGTTTGAACTTGGTTATCGAGGAATGCCAAAAGTAGACTGTAGAAATATCGAACGATAACATTGAAGTTGGATGATTTTGCAAGACGAACTATAATCACTGCATGAACGGATTTGACTTGGTGGATATAGTTGGATGGAATTAAAGGTTAAAGGGTAAGGTGCCTCGATCGTGTCGAAGATAGCCATAACATTCAAACATTCTTATCTTGTACGAGCATAACTCTATGCCGCACATGCGTCATGCCCGGATTAGGACAATTATCTAGCGGGAGCGTTGACGTGATGTTCTCACGTCCAACGTGGATGATCGAACTTGCGGGAGACCGAGGCGTGACAACTTATGGATCGTCTTGAGTTCTGGTTTGACACGGTAAGATGAACTTGGAATACAAGTGATTGAAAAAGTTTTAATGGATTAGTTAGCCTATAACCGAAATAAATCATGTTTGATGGTTTTGTGAACAAATACGTGAATCAGGTTGAAAGACTTAGAGAAATAATCTAAGGTTTAGAATCGAATCTTGGCTTGGTGGTCTAGACTTGGAATGGATATGATTCTATCAAAATGTAGTTGAGGAGATAGAATATGCAAACCACTAGGCTTATCCTACAACTTGGATATATCATAGGATTATACTGAACGGACTCGTCCCCCGTGCAAATGAACGTGTAAATGAGAGTAAGTAGATCTATGCTCGATGTTTAGAAATCTGAGTAAAACGAGCTTGGGTAGTATGTCCCATACAAATGAACAATGGTTTGACCATAGGAAATTAGGGCGATCATCGTGCGACGAATTTGTACGATGAATCGCAATATGCTTGAACTTGTACCTATGACCTTGTGAGTTGACATAAAAATTAGGCAGACGACCCTGTGCCAAGTGAATAAACCCGTAATACCGACTTTACCATATTGCTTGTATAAAGCATTACAACTGGGACAACAAAACTTAGGGTTAGACTTGGGAACGATAACATATATCAAGTTGACTCGAATGGATGGACGCTAGTCGGTTGAATCGGATAAATCGTGTTTAACGATAGTGCAAAATACTTGGCTAAAAATGGAAATGATATGGAATTGGATTGAACCCTTGAGATTTTTGCAAGTAGTTTGTCCGATTTCACTATCTCTAAGTTTGGTTGACTGCAAGTGTTTGAGGGATGCTTCGAACATGTGCACGATCCAAGACTTAAGAAATGTGAAACCCGAGTGCTAAGACTTCGCTATCGCTAAGTTGGTTGACATGGATGTATTTGAGGGACATTTTTATGTGCACGATCCAGACACGCGATATGCCGATCTCAAATGCTAAGTGCAAGTGAAAAATCCTTCGAAACAAGCATAATGACTTGTATAAGTTTGCCTCAGCCTTAGATCGCTATCCAAGATCAATCGAAATGTACCTCGTGTTAAGAAACTTTTCCCGCGCTAAGGCGCAAATGAGACTGACTCAATATACACGTAACACGGCGTAAGCTTCAAGTAAGGAATTGGGTTCCAATGGATCTAGTGGTATCGATATCTACACTTGGACTAGAATCAAAAAATTCGATAATACGGCTCGCCCTTAGGAAGTCTCGAGGACGAGACTTTTTCTGAGTGGTGGATAATATAATACCCCATTCCGCTCAAGCGGACTGCCGACTCTAACGGCAAAAGTGCAAATGTCCCAACCCGCTTTGCTCAGGCGAGAATACTCGTTTAAGGCAAAGGATATCCAGACTTGGTCCCTACAGGAGTACGACTTAGGCTTTCAGAGGCTCGCTCGATGTATCGCTCAACTAAGGCGAATCATCGCTAAGGTGGGTGGCTAAGGTGAACTTGTCTTTGCTTAGCCAACACACATAAAATATGGAATGATTCATGCTAGTCGCTAAGGCGTATCACCCCCTGCATGCTAATAAGAATCTAACGCACCTAGCTACGGGAATAATCCAAATTTGTATTGCTTATGCTAGAACTTGGAAGAAAAAACATTGCTTATATTCAGACCCTCGCATGCTACCTTGGCCCTGTGCCATTGGACCTTGCTACGCCTCAAATAGACCGATATCAACATTATACATTTTGTCGTGCACTTTCTCCCTGCTACACTGCACGACCCTAGACAATATGGCTCGATACTTTAACTTACGGTTTTACTACTCGGCTTACCTTCGGGCCCGAGCTAAACAAAATGTTTATGAATGCATGCTTGCCTGCTTACATGTTAACTTGAATGTTGCCTTGCCTCAGTAATTGCCACACGCAATCATGCCACAAGCAAGTAACACAAAAGTGTATTGTTCATGCATTGAGTCAGCCAAAAGACTATCAGATAGTTTATCTGTGCAAATGAACCTGCAAGTACTCGGGACCGTTAGGTCTCCAAGGCACTCCTCGCACCAGGGGAATGCATCAGGGCAAGTTGATTCAACAATAAAAAAGTATGTCAAGTTATACTACATGATAACCACATCCAGTTTACATCTGAACGAGAATCAGGATCACAGCTCATGGAGCAAATTCTCGCCCAGAACATAAACTCAGGGATTATCATGTCAAGATATGGATTTGGAAAGACCCTAACCTGCATGTCGCGGACAACTTGAAAAAGGTGATCTTCGGATCTCAGTTCCACGGGCGGTCTCTGGGGCACCGGGGCTGATCCGATCTGGATGAACTCAAGCAGCCTTTTACATTCAAGCAGGGTGGCATCCCACTAAATGTCGCGCCATCCTTGCTTAAAGGCTGATAGTCTCATGTTCTGGACAGGATTATACAGCACCTCCATTGCTTTCGTTGCATAGCATCCTGTCCATGTACTACAAACAGTCCTTTATGGCTATGCCAGCGACCAATTATTCATATAAATAAGTCATACTCGCTTAGCGGCTATCCGCATGCGAGTCATTGTATCACATTATGAATAACTGAATACCTGAACGATCATGATATAACAATAGTGAGCATAAAGAGGAACTTGAACATCTTATGCTAAACACCGTGAAATCCTAGTAACACGTGCATTCTAGCATAATCACATTCACAACAACACAGTATTTGCATATGCTATTTGCCCCTGAATGTTTATACATGCTCGTGCTTGAATCTAACTTATTTTGCCTTGGACAGGGAAGGACAAAGGGTAAGTTGGTAATTCTCGCCGTGTTTTCTTATATCGCACGGCGCACTACAACACGAGTTAGGCTATTCATCTATGCCATAAAACTGATCCTAAGGCAACTAAAAAGACAACTAAATAGTTGATGCACGGAACCTGTATTACGTGTTTGGATTTGTCGAGCGAGCGAGTAGCCTCCCCACCAGTGCATTCATGTACTGATAACCCACCAGATTGCTTGTAGGGTGCGGAAGAACCTCGTTCGGTGCGGATGCCTCCTTCGTGCATGCTAAGGCGTGGAGTTCAACTCAGAAGCCTTGCAACGCTGTGTCCGGAACTGAAACACATATACAAGACATAATATTGGAACATCGCCTATACACCATTCCATAAATGTAGCCACTTGGCACGCCTTTATGTATCAGAGAGAGAGCTTGAGCGACTTGTAATCTCGGCTATACGCCTCCTGTAACGTTGTTTCAATATGAATAAAATGAGTTGCTTTACTTCAATACTTGTGTACTCAATCCTTGCTTTCGCTATTGTTAACACAGTGAACTTGTTACCATTTGCTTATGCGTTTATACATTCTGCTGCACTCGGACAATCTGTGCGACTCTGTGGCTTAGATCCCTTACTGCCAGCCAATAAACCATGGCCTTGCACGGGCGTAGTTCACGCTCGTGCGGCATCACGCCTGGATGGGTCGAAGCGATCGTCCCGCAGAAGCGCTGGCGCGGTGATTCATGCCCACCGGGGATGGCCGATTAGCCTGCGGGAGACCGGGGCATGACAGATTGGTATCAGATCCTGGCTTATACGTCTTTGGACTTCATTTCGAATATCTCTGTTTCGAAAGCTCGTTCGTGGGTTATGTGCACACACTCTCTCAATGCCTCAATGGGATGTTCCAAACAATAAGTCTAATACTTTTGAAAAGTTGTATGCGAAATGATATGATTGCTTGTATGAAATTGTGTCGCAAAGGCCTTTGTGCCAACCTGTACTAGTCCTTATGGGATTAGATTCGTGCTAGACTTGTGCATCATGACCAGACCTGAAATGCCTATACATGTTTACCCAAATGGTTAGTACGAAAGCGAATATTGCCCAAACGGTTAGCTATGCGCTCAGCCTTTCGGCTAAGTTGTGTAGGGTATCTTGCACCAAGACCCTTTGATGTAAGCCAGTTATAATCGAGATTTGGATATTGTTCAGGAATAATACAAGTCAGACTTAGAACTGAAACCGATAGAAACTCTATCGGATTTATCACTTAGGCGAATATTAAGAATCATGCTTGATTATGGAAAATAGCTCGAACAATAATTCATGTTGGTAAGCACAAATCAAATATAGTTGCTTGGATGACTATCAATCCAGAATACTGTTGTAGAAGCATAAAAAATATGCTGGATAGCTCTACGCAACATGGTGATGCAGGGCAGCGTAAGCAGGGGACCCAGGGCCATCAAGAGTGCAACGGAGCTTTTTCGCTGAGCACGGCATAAAATATGAAGGGACCATCCGCGTAAAAATAGTATGGCCAGGCTGCTTCAGCGTAGACTGGGTGCTTCATCGCCTCCATGGCGTAAAACTCATCCGCTTTCAAAGCAGCGTTAAAGCGTACAAGGAATGCTTCGTCTTCTCCGAAATGAACCTGTCAAGTCACGCAGTGAACCTAACATCTGACTTCTGACAAAAAGTGCTGCACGGCTACCCAGACGACGGCTGGAAACGATGACAGACCACTCGGGACGCGCACCACAGTATGATGGCAGATCTCTGCATTTAATACAGAGGATTTGATTAAATATCACCGAACTGTCGTTTACTGACATCCCCTCAGCGGAGACTGCTTTTACGCATACAAGGGAATACGCCGCCTTATTTTACACAGGCAGACGTGAACTGTTTACGCTCCGCGGAAGACAAACAGACTGCCACGTCAAAAGCTGCCCTTCGTATAGGACTCGAGGCACATCTCTGCACCTAATGCTCAGAACGGTGGTAGGCCTTTAGAACACGCCTCTTCAATTAATGATGATGGCGGATCTCTGCATTTAATGCGAAAGATTTGATTATATCTCCAAGAGCCGTAATTCCGGCTAAAAACATCCACATCATCACTCTGGCACGTTACGCAACGGCTTCTATGCCCATTCAGCTTCTGTGCCCGCTCGGCTTCTACGCCTCATCAGCTTCTATGCTCATTCGGCCTTCTGTGCTTATTCGACTTCTATGCCATCAGGCTTCTACGCCTACTCGGCTTCTATGCCTACTTGGCTTATATGCCATGATGACAGACATTGGCTTCTACGCCAACCTCTTCTACACGAGGGATATCTACCTACGTGGCTTCTACGCCATGATCTTCGTAGCGATTATACGCGTTTTGTCCCTTAGTTGGACCCGCGTCACACGCTCATTCAAAAGATCATCTATATGCAGGCATTGGTTATTTTAACCGTTGTGTAAAAGGGTGCTGTACTTTCCACCACTCGGTTTCCATACCGATTAAGTGGTCACTGTCACCAAAACTCTATAAATAGAGACCTCTATCAACAGAGGAACAGGTGGAAAAAAATCGAAGATCGAACAGGTCGAGATTTTAAAATCGAACAAGGTCGAAACTTTGAGAGAAGGATCGAACAAGGTCAAAACTTTGAGAGAAGGATCAAACAAGGTCGAAACATTGGAGATTGAAGAGGGGTCGGGGAGTCTTTGAGAGAGAGAAGCATCCAGAGCTCAGGCAAAGAGTAGCGATCGGCGACATTGGCATCGTGCATCCATCCTCTTTCGCAACCTCCGAACCTGCTTTCCGTCTTCCACGGCACTTCTTCACCATCGTGTAGTCCAAGGGCTAAAGTGATCGACTGCAGATCAGACACCTATAGCAATCATCTACCTAGATTAAATAAATTATACTTCCACATCCTCGTATAGGATCAAATTGTACAAGTTTGTTTGTAAACCAAAGAAGGCGGGTTTCGTGTAAACCTCGTATTATATACATTTCGTTCTTTCGTTTAATACCACAAACAAGATGGCAACTCTGCTGAGGACATCTTTATCTTCTGATGAGGAAGCGATTGCTCAACACGATGCGGTACCCGTGGGATCCGGAAAGAAAACACTGGTCGTCTAATTCGACCAGTATGCCTACGAAGACATGCTTCGGATGGAGGGTAGCTCTCACTCTCTCTCTGTACAAAACAACAGGAAGCTGCGCAAGGTCTAGATGCCCAAAACATCCTCTACCATTCCTGTGGACTCTCCGATCTCTTCGACCAATGAGGTTGTAGCATTGCTCCCTCAGTACCCTGCACGTAAAATGCAGTCTCCCGCTATGCGCGGTACAGACAAAACTTCGGGCAAAGCCTCAGCGCTAACCCAGAAGTATCCACTGCGCTCTACGCGTAGAAACCAGTCTCCCGCCATGCGCAGTACAGACAAAACTGCAGGCAAAGCCTCAGCGCTAACCCAGAAGTATCCACTGTGCTCTACGCGTAGAAACCAGTCTCCCGCTACGCGCGGTACAGACAAAATTTTGGGCAAAGCCTCAGCGCTAACCCAGAAGTATCCACTGCGCTCTACGCGTAGAAACCAGTCTCCCGTCCGTGGCGAAATAGACAAAACTTCTGATGATGCCTCAGCGCCAAATCGGAAGTACAAAGCACGCTCCGAGCGTAAGACCACATCTGACCTCTACGGGGAACCAGATGACCCCTGTGATCTCCGCAAGGGAAAGCAAGCGACAAGCTACTTAACTTCTCGGCATTTACGCCAGCAAGGGAACAATCTACCCGCCCTCCAAATTACGCGAGAAGATGATGGCCGCCTGAGGACATCCTCAGCCTTACGCCAACCAGAGCAAAGCTCGAGATTATGCCAGGCGAAGTCCCTAAGCGTACAGAAGGCTCGATTGACGGAAAGACACGCTCCTCGGAGATTATCCGCCACCCAGATGGCCAACCTGTTGTATACGGGTGGCACAAGGAAGACTATGGTCCCCATCATCCGCATACCTACCAATGGGAATAGGAGGAACAAGCCATCATCTTCTTCTTCTGCAACTTCTCCTGACCTGCGCAAATATCTAATCCAGAAACGCAAGGAGAGGGGATCTTCCAGCATAGCTGTTACGTCTCCTAGCGAGCACTGTTGTGATGGTCACAGGATTGTAGTTAATTGCTACTGTTCTAAAGCAAAACGGCCAGTTTTTGACCGGCTAAGCTACTCTCCATCTTTCCTAGAAGAAGATCCCACGCATGCATCTGTGAACATGGCTTCACATATACCCGAAGGAAACGTAGGCTCAAGACGTCCGTCCTCTAGAACTCCGAGCCGAAGGAGATTCAACATGCTCCTCGGAGAAACTAAAGATGGGGTGTTCCAGAACACTCGTTCGAGGTCACAACAACTGACTTCGTACTCCTCTGATTCCGACGCTGGGGGTCGCCATTCTCCCGAATCAAATACTGAGAGTATAGAGTCAACTTCTGCAGCAACCTATACACATCCTTCGACAATGCCCAGGGAAATGGGAGTGTACGCCATTAGAGATGAACACGAGGAAGCTTCGCCGTCAAGGAGCGAGGAACAGCGCATCACTACACTGGAGACGTCTCTGAAACACATGCAATCTATGATGGAGAACATGCACCAGATGATGCTAACTCAACAGGCGGCTGCTATGACTCAAACATCAGTCCCGCCAGCACAGATACGTGTGGGGGTGGACTTGCCACCATCCAACACGGTCCAAGAATCTGCTCTAGATCAAGAGTCAGCTGGTCCTCCACTTCCTCACTCGGAGAATGTATTACCTCCTGCGGGAGTCGCGATACAACCGACTCCGCACCAATCCGTGGTCTCGCTACCGGCTGAAAATCCGATGCAAGCAGTACAGAAGTTGAAAGCCCAATTAGATGCCTTGAAGCACAAAGATCAGCTCAAGAAATTGGGAATCAACTAGCCTTACCCGGCTATCTGGGAAGAGGTCCCTTTTCTTTCGAGATACAAACCTCAGACTATGGCTCTGTTCGAGGGAAAGACATCGCCAAGTCAGTACATGAACTATTTCAGTATGATGACGGTGTTGCTACAAGGGAATGATACCCTCCTCACCCGGGTGTTCAAGGGCTGTCTCTCAGGAGTGGCTTACCAGTGGTATCGCAGCCTGGCGGACAACTGCATTACTTTCTTCGAAGACTTCAAGGCTTTATTCTTCACGCGATTCTACGAGGGAGGAATGGACATGTCTATGTCCTCTCTCATCGAAGTCAAGCAGAGGAAAAAAGAGGACGTTCATACCTTCATCGAACGTTTTCGTCAAGCCACGCTACAGATGCCTCCAGGAGTTCCAGACTCTGCGTTGGTGGACATTTGCAGGAAGAACCTCATTCCCGTGGTCTCGGTGTTCACAGGACCATATCAGTTCCACGATTGGCCCTCGTTCATCATCTCAGCAGTAGCCGCCGATGACAACAGTCGCAAAGCGCGCGACAATGACATTATGATCTCTACCTCCGACAGAGGCAAAAGGTCATCCCCCAACGGCAACCATCCTCGCAGCTCCAAAAGAAAAGAAGCTCTGGCGATCAATACGTCCAGACAAAAAACTGCGGCAACCACGCAGACGAAACCTGGGACTTCCAGGCCCGTCGAAGTATACTCTTTCGACGACGACGATATTCCGAGTATATTCGAGTGTCTCGTCAAGAGTGGCAAGATCACCCTTCCGGAGGAGAAGTGGCCCAGTGAAGCCGGCAGTGCCAACAATCCCAAGTACTGCATCTTCCACAGATACGTACACCACCCGACCAAGGCGTGTTACATACTAAAAAAGAAGATCCAGGGGCTGATCGATGCCAAGGCCATCACTCTGCATAACACCGAGAAGATGGTCATGGCCAACATGATCTCCCTATAATTCGGCAGTCTGCCTCCCCAAGAAGTCTCGGACGGTGTGACACCTATTTCCCGGACAACGATGAACATCGTCAATCTTCCTCCAGCTAGGGGTCAAAATCATGACCTGGTACCTTTTACCACCCAGCGAGGTGAGATTATGTGGGTTCATCCGGATTTAGTACCGGAGCTCGAGGAAGAGACTAATGCTGCCAAAACGAAGTCTAGGAAGAACTCCAAATGCAAACCATGCCATATGATTGTGACTGCTTTGCCATCAGACGAAGACGAGGCTTTGGCTGTAACCCGTTCAGGGAAAGCTTACCTCAAGGACTATGGAGCAAGTCCGAAAAATGCACCGGCAGACGCTTCAGCTACAGAGCCCGCCATACCACAGGCCGATCCTGCAAGACCGACTTCGACGGACAAGGGGAAGCAGAAAGAAGTACGCTTTGATAAACCTGTGAAAAACATTCAAAACAAAGGTTTAGAGAAGCAATACAACTTCGACATCATGGCCCAACTGGCCAATACACCAGTCAGGTTGTCCATCTTCGAGCTACTCAGGCTCTCCCAAGACACTCGTCTAGCCCTGAGTGAGGCATTGATACAGGCGGAAGCATACTTGACCCAGCTCAAGTCCCCTGACGAGGAACCAATGGCGTGCCCTCAATGCCACAGTGTGATGGAGGTGGTCCCGAACATCACTTTCACACAAGATGACATGCTGTTAAAACATAACAGGCATGACAGACCCCTCTATTACACCGGATACGTCGGTTCCATGGAGGTCGACCGGATCCACATAGATCCGGGATCATCAATCAGCATCGTTCCTCATAGTCTGCTCAGACCGCTGAGGATTCCTACCAGCGAATTGGCTTATACCACCACTACAATCGTGGGTTTCAATGCCGGAAGAAGTAAGCCGCTGGGGAAAATTTGCCTGAGGATCCAGATTGGTAACCTCAGATCGGTGGCTACATGCTATGTCATCGATTCAGAGGTATCCTACAATATTCTGCTGGGTAGACCGTGGATCCACGACCACAACATCGTTCCTTCAACTCTACATCAATGCCTTAAATATGTAGACGCCCAAGGAACAGTACAAATGGAGGTTGCTGACCTAAATCTATTCAAAGGAATAGAATCCTACTATTCCGATGCCGTGTTGTACTCTCAAGACTACGCGAAGGAGGTGTCAGCCCAAGCAGAGAAGGAATTCCACCGGGAGCCTGAAGGACCCTCTGTCGAACAACCTCTGTCAATCAGAGTGAAAGGGCGAACTACTCGTCCAAAAGCTATGGAGCCTATGGCTATCCACCTGAACAGAACCAGGTCAGGAAAAGGGGGTGACCCTCTAGTGATCACTTTAAACCAGAGGCCTCCACCCTTGGTCATCAACCTTTGGCGCAACAAACAGCCGACTGATGTAAATGCAAACAAGAACGGAGTTCCAGATGATAATAAACATCCCTTTTTCCAGTATATCGACGCTCAGGAATGTCACGACCCGCACCCAGAAATTCGGGCACGAGTACGTGGGTACGTCCAGCCTACGCCGCAGAGTCGGCGGTAGTACGCTGTCTAGGTCATATCCACTGTTAAATCTAGCTCATTCACAAATAATGAAATAGGCAAAGATAATAACAGAAAAAGGAATGCTAAGATTTCAAATGAATAAATGTGACAAATAGATCCAATGTTTATTACAGAATCAGAAGTTAAATCGGGGACAAACCCGATTACTAAGATGAAAGAAAATAAATAGCTACTGCTAACTACTCCGCAGAAGTAGTCTCCTGGGTGGGAACTGGCTCCTCAAATGTGTCATCTGTTCCCTCATAGGGGCCATAATAGGTAGAGGCAAAGTCCTCATCATCGCCTAATATCAACGGATCCAGTCAGGAAAGGAGCAAAGTACACAATGCACAACAAAGATTTAAACTAAATATTTATGACAAGTAAGAAAAGAACTGACTAAGTATCATGTTGAGAAATATGCATAAAAGAAGCAACAATAACTAAGAGTTAAAAGCTATAAACAGGGATATGAGTAAAACAGGAATAAAATGAGACAGGAAATGAAACTACAACAAGCCAACAGGAACTATAACAAGACAAGAAGCTATGTGTGTGAACTTGTGTTTATTTTAGAATACATAGTTGGCATGTAGGGGGTTATAAGGCTAATCAGGCCGTCGTAGACGGCTATCAGTCAGGAATAATCGAGTATCAGGATGATGGTACAGTCGCGTATCCACAGCTAGCAGTCAAGACAGGGGGAAGGGTAAACTACATGCCTTCTAGTATTCTCCCACCCGACATGAAAAGCAAGACATGAACTCCAGTATCAAGACATGAAATCCCGTATTCTAACACTGTGTGTAATCATCAAGGGTACTAGTAGAGCAGGAAAGTAATTATCATAATATAAAGATTAAACATTGAAGTGCAGGTACTTGCCTGATGTTTGGATCAAATTATAGTTTTGTGTCTCGGGGAAGTTTCCAGAAATGTGTCCAGATGTTGAAATAAATATTACCATCATGCTCAGAAGATATCAAATAGATAGAAATGCCTGTCCTTGAGTCCAATTTGGAGACAAGGGCAAAAACGACAATTTTGGGTCAAAACGGGGTCCGCATGTGGGCCCGCTTTGCACCGAAAAATGTGTCAGGGTCAAAGGTCTCCAAATTCACCAAACTTAGTGTCAACGGGTCTGAAATAATGATACGAACCCAACGGAACTACCAGAATTGGATTCCGATGAGCCGATCACAAAATCGCCCGTCGACCGGGGCCTATAGGGCCCACGACACGCGATTTCGTCAACGTTCTCAGAATCGAACCAAACTTGGGTCACAGGACCAGCGTATCACTATGAGTCCGATGGCGTAAGTTTCGTTTCGATCCGACGTGTGTACAGGAAGTTAGGGTAAATTACAGAAAGGTCGGATATGGGGCGATGTCCGCGGATACGTGTTGATTCCGGTGTGCACGCACACCCGAATCAGCTTCCGTGAAATCCCACACGTCCGTATCAACGACGCGCACGTATCTGTGAAGACCGTACGCGACCAAGTCGTCCCGTTTGGCGGGGCGTACTCAGTTCCGGGGTGAAACAGGGTCTGGTTTTAACTGTTTTTGGATCGCGGTGTACGATCACCACAGGACGCGATGCCCTGAGCGGTTTGTTCGGGCACCGAGAGGGTCATGCAGGCTACGCGTTATAATTTACGGAATCGAAATCGGAGATACAGGGTGCGAGATACGAGTACCTGAACAGGCCCTTCGAATCTGGGGTTTTCGGTGTCCGACACGTGTCCAGGACACCGTGTCAGCCGTGTCCAACTAGGGTTTGGGCTCCGCCGTGTCCTGGCTTGCCAGACTCGGGCGGTTGGACTCGGGGACACGCGACGGCCGGCTCTGGCACCGTGGGCGGGGGTTTTCAGCCGGAGCGGCGGCCGGGGGAGCTTGCTGCTTCGTCTGGACCCGTCGGCTCGGCTAGGGCGGCTACGGCGAGGGTTCAGGGCGGCGAGGGAGGAGCTTGGGGAGGCCGGAGGAGGATTCTGGAGAGGGGGAGGTGGAGCTAGGCGCTGGAGGGTGGTGGACGGCTGGGAAGGAGGAAGGGAGGTTGCCGGAGTTGGGTCGCCGGAGATCGGGTTAGGGTTTAGGGAAAGGTAAAGTGAGGGCGGAGGAGAAGAAGAGTGGGGGGCTTAAATAGGGCGGAAAGGGGGGTCTGGGCGGCCGGAGATGGCGGAGGACGTGTCGTCGAGGCCGGGCGGAGCGGAAGAGGGGGTCGTGGGGAGCGGCTGGCCACCGGAGGCGGCGGAAAATGCGCGCCGGAGGAGGGACCGGATCGTGGAGAGAAGACGGGTCGGCGGGTCGCGGGTCGAGGGTCTGACCCGACCCGACCCGGTAAGTCGGCTGGGCCGGGCTGGGGGCCGCGGGCTGGGCCAGAGAACGGGCTGGGCCGGATAACAGAAATAATAATAATAATAATAATAATAATAATAATAATAATAATAATAATAATAATAATAATAATAATTAATAATAATAATTAATTAATTAATTAATTAATTAACAAATAAATAAATAAATAGTTTTTAGGTGTTTTAAATTAGGTCCGGGGCCCAATAAATTCCAGAAAAATTACCCTAAGTCCAGTTTTTTATTTTACACCCAAAAATATTATTTCCATAATATTTTAATATTGTTTTTATCAATTAAAAATCATTTAATAATTAAAACCCTGTTTTTATTTACGAAAAAATTCTCAAAAAATTTCAGAAAATTGTGAAAAATCCCAATTTAATATTTTTGGAAAAACCAGGGGCTTACATTCTACCCAACTTATAAAATTTTGTCCTCAAAATTTAAAATATGGTAGGGTTCTCTCTATCCAATCTCACCTGATTATAGTCTAACGGGTTTCTCTCAGGTGAACATTGCGGTCGCTACCCAACTTAGAATTTACCCATCTATCCTCTAAGGCTAAACAACTAGTAAAGCTATGTCCCAACTTATTTAATCATGGTATTGAATCTTTAAGTCTTTAACACAAATACATCACCTATGGTATTCCCTTAATCATAGAGGGTCATCAACAATTCGACCGGTCTGAGGGGTATATCTAGTACTATCTATAAATCAAACTTATACCAAGCACAGGATTTTGTCTTTCTGAAATAAGGGAAGACGAGGATCAATAATAAAGAGTTTAAGGGCGAGGTGGTAGAACAGAGGTATAGGGATCAAGGCGTTTAAAGAATTCTAATGGGAATTATTAGGCGGTTATAGATTGAAATTCTATTCTGGTAATCATTTATTCGCATGCTCGTATTAGTACAGTTATGTAACTGATACGATATGCTCGGACATATTTAGGGGGGCAAGTATACTATATCTCAATTCACGTAAAGTCGTCGTGCGAAGTGTGAATCAAAATGCACTAAGGTTGATCAGACCGTAGTACACTGATTCTGAATAGACACTTGTATTAGTGGGGTTGATCAGGCCTCAATAATACATGTGTCATGAACAAGCCCGATAAAGAGTAAGCTTGCAAAACTAGGCTATAAAATAGCAGCATAAGTCAAGTTCAGCAAATTTAAGTGCGCTAGATGATGATGAAAATGAGGTACAAATTATTTAAGTACACAAAACAACCTACAATAAGCACAAATAACAAAAGACTCTATGATCTCAATAGTTATCAAAATAAAGCATACCAGGTTATTAGCAAGTTCAAAATTTCTAGGTTGGGGCTGAGGTCACGAACCAATAGGCACGAGCTAAACAATACTAGAAAAGGTATCTACGAATCACTTACGCGCATTAGCTGCTCCAAGAGTCTGCGCGTTCTCCACGGTCATTGCGTAAGCTTGTCCGTGTCCTTGAGGTGGTGCCCTCTGCTGCGCTGCTGGGGGCCTGGCCTGAACTGGAACTTTTTGTTCAGCTGTGCGTCCTTGAGCAGCAGGACAGTCCCTCATCTGATGTGCTACCGATCCACAATATAGACAGGCACCTAACCTCTTTCTACAAACTTGCCAAGTGTGACCTGGTTTTTGACAATAGCCACAAGGGGAAGCTTGTTGGTTCTGTCCTTGAATTTCGTGTTGGGGTGTTGTGGCTCGAGGGAGAGGACGCTGGGTTTGATGCGGGGCCCTCTGCTGTGGTTGTTGTTGAAATGGGCGTTTGTGGGGTCCCATACTTTCGGTATCTCTCTCCCGCTTTAGTTTATGCTCCATGTCTCTCTCAACGCCTTGTGCCACGCTCAAGATTTCCTCGTATGTACGAGCTCGGCTAGTGATGACAGCAAGGCGAATATCAGGAGACAACCCCTTCTTGAATCTACGGGCTCTATCCTCAGGGGTACGAACCATGTATTCTGCAAAGTGGCTCAACCTGCTAAATTCAGCAGTGTACTCATCAACAGAAAGGTTACCTTGTTCCAGTCTCTCGAATTGGCTTTTGAGAGCTTCTCGAGCCACTTCGGGATAGAATTTCTCCTTGAATAGCCTCTTGAAGTCCTCCCAGGTGATGTCAGGAGCAGATAGTTGAGGTTCGTCTCTAAACCAGGTCCGAGCTATGTCAAACAGTTGCAGGCTTGCAGATTCCACTTTAAGGTCATCAGGGACCCGAGCAGTCTTCAGGAGTCGCTCCACATTCTCTATCCATTTATCGGCATAGAGAATACCTTCAGTCCCATAGAATTCTAGGGGTTTAAGATTCTTGAAGTCCTTGGCACTTCCTGGCCTCTTGTGTGGTGACTCCTGGGACCGAAGAGCGTCCGAAAGGCTAGTTCGTAGCAGGGTAGTCTGTTCCTTCTGGGATTCTACGAGTCCCTGGAACACTCCGAGTAGCTGTGCCCCATCTAGAGTAATTGTCGGAGTAGTTGGAGGCGGAGGGAGTGCAAGAGTTTCAGGTACAGTCTGCTCAGCTGGTTCGGATGTGCCTCCTACTTTGTTCCTTGTCTGAACCATTCTGAAAGATTAAGGGATAGCAAGATTAGAATAGATTACTTAGAAATCAAGGGCGATAGGGAAAACTGATTAGGAATGATATCAAGAATTGAAATAAAGGTCCTATTCTGTGAATGAGCTTTTTCCTAAAATTCTCAATCTTGTTGCAGGCATGTTCGGTCCCTAAGTTGAAAACGAACAATTTAGTCGTTTGACCTGCATGGGCTACCATAAAAATGTGTCACGACCCGCACCAGGAAATTCGGGCACGAGTACGTGGGTACGTCCAGCCTACGCCGCAGAGTCGGCGGATGTACGCTGTCTAGGTCATATCCACAGTTAAATCTAGCTCATTCACAAATAATGAAATAGGCAAAGATAATAACAGAAAAAGGAATGCTAAGATTTCAAATGAATAAATGTGACAAACAGATCCAATGTTTATTACAGAATCAGAAGTTAAATCGGGGACAAACCCGATTACTAAGATGAAAGAAAATAAATAAATAGCTACTGCTAACTACTCCGCAGAAGTAGTCTCCTGGGTGGGAACTGGCTCCTCAAATATGTCATTTGTTCCCTCATAGGGGCCATAATAGGTAGGGGCAAAGTCCTCATCATCGCCTAATATCAACGGATCCAGTCAGGAAAGGAGCAAAGTACACAATGCACAACAAAGATTTAAACTAAATATTTATGACAAGTAAGAAAAGAACTGACTAAGTATCATGTTGAGAAATATACATAAAAGAAGCAACAATAACTAAGAGTTAAAAGCTATAAACAGGGATATGAGTAAAATAGGAATAAAATGAGACAGGAAATGAAACTACAACAAGCCAACAGGAACTATAACAAGACAAGAAGCTATGTGTGTGAACTTGTGTTTATTTTAGAATACATAGTTGGCATGTAGGGAGTTATAATGCTAATCAGGCCATCGTAGATGGCTATCAGTCAGGAATAATCGAGTATCAGGCTGATGGTACAGTCGCGTATCCACAGCTAGCAGTCAGGACAGGGGAAAGGGTAAACTACATGCCTTCTAGTATTCTCCCACCCGACATGAAAAGCAAGACTTGAACTCCAGTATTCAAGACATGAAATCCCGTATTCTAATACTATGTGTAATCATCAAGGGTACTAGTAGAGTAGGGAAGTAATTATCACAATATAAAGATTAAACTTTGAAGTGCAGGTACTTGCCTGATGTTTGGATCCAATTATAGTTTTGTGTCTCGGAGAAGTTTCCAAAAATGTGTCCAGATGCTGAAATAAACATTACCATCATGCTCAGAAGATATCAAATAGCTAGAAACGCCTGTCCTTGAGTCCAATTTGGAGACAAGGGCAAAACGGCAATTTCGGGTCAAAACAGGGTCCGCATGTGGGCCCGCTTTGCACCGAAAAATGTGTCAGGATCAAAGGTCTCCAAATTTACCAAACTTAGTGTCAAAAGGTCAGGAACGATGATACGAACCCAACGGAACTTGCAGAATTGGATTTCGATGAGCCGATCACAAAATTGCCCGCCGAGCGGGGCCTATGGGGCCCACGACACGCGATTTCGTCAATGTTCTCAGAATCGAACCAAACTTGGATCACAGGACCAGCATATCGCTACGAGTATGATGGCGCAAGTTTCGTTTCGATCCGACGTGTGTACAGGAAGTTAGGGTGAATTGCAGAAAGGTCGGATACGGGGCGATGTCCGCGGATACGCGTTGATTCCGGTGTGCACGCACACCCGAATCAGCTTCCGCGAAATTCCACACGTCCGTATCAACGACGCGCACGTATCTGTGAAGACCGCACGCGACCAAGTCGTCCCGTTTGGCGGAGCGTACTCAGTTCCGGGGTAAAACAGGGTCTGGTTTTTCCTGTTTTTGGATTGCGGTGTGCGATCACCACAGGACGCGATGCCCTGAGCGGTTTGTCCGAGCACCGAGAGGGTCATGCAGGCTACGCGTTACAATTTACAGAATCGAAATCGGAGATACAGGGTGCGAGATACGAGTACCTGAACTGGCCCTTCGAATCTGGGGTTTTCGGTGTCCGACACGTGTCCAGGACACCGTGTCAGCCGTGTCCAACTAGGGTTTGGGCTCCGCCATGTCCTGGCTTGCCGGACTCGGGCGGCTGGACTCGGGGACACGCGGCGGCCGGCTCTGGCATCGTGGGCGGGGGTTCTCAGCCGGAGCGGCGGCCGGGGGAGCTTGTTGCTGCGTCTGGACCCGTCGGCTCGGCTAGGGCGGCTACGGCGAGGGTTCAGGGCGGCGGCGGAGGAGCTTGGGGAGGCCGGAGGAGGATTCTGGAGAGAGGGAGGCGGAGCTAGGCGCTGGAGGGTGGTGGACGGCTGGGAAGGAGGAAGGGAGGTTGCCGGAGTCGGGTCGCCGGAGATCGGGTGTTAGGGTTAGGGAAAGGGAAAGTGAGGGCGGAGGAGAAGAAGAGTGGGGGCTTAAATAGGGCGGAGAGGGGGGTCTGGGCGGCCGGAGATGGCGGAGGACGTGTCGTCGAGGCCGGGCGGAGCGGAAGAGGGGGTCGTGGGGAGCGGCTGGCCACCGGAGGCGGCGGAAAATGCGCGCCGGAGGAGGGACCGGATCGTGGGGAGAAGACGGGTCGGCGGGTCGCGGGTCTGACCCGACCCGACCCGGTAAGTCGGCTGGGCCGGGCTGGGGGCCGCGGGCTGGGCCAGAGAACGGGCTGGGCCGGATAACAGAAATAATAATAATAATAATAATAATAATAATAATAATAATAATAATAATAATAATTAATTAATTAACAAATAAATAAATAAATAGTTTTTAGGTGTTTTAAATTAGGTCCGGGGCCCAATAAATTCCAGAAAAATTACCCTAAGTCCAGTTTTTCATTTTACACCAAAAAATATTATTTTCATAATATTTTAATATTGTTTTTATCAATTAAAAATCATTTAATAATTAAAACCCTGTTTCTAATTACGAAAAAATTCCCAGAAAATTGCAGAAAATTATAAAAAATCCCAATTTAATATTTTTTGAAAAATCAGGGGCTTACAATCTATCCAACTTATAAAATTTCGTCCTCGAAATTTAAAATATGGTAGGGTTCTCTCTATCCAATCTCACCTGATTACAGTCTAACGGGTTTCTCTCAGGTGAACATTGCGGTCGCTACCCAACTTAGAATTTACCCATCTATCCTCTAAGGCTAAACAACTAGTAAAGCTATGTCCCAACTTATTTAATCATGGTCTTGAATCTTTAAGTCTTTAACACAAATACATCACCTATGGCATTCCCTTAATCATAGAGGGTCATCAATAATTCGACCGGTCTGAGGGGTATATCTAGTACTATCTATAAATCAAACTTATACCAAGCACAGGATTTTGTCTTTCCGAAATAAGGGAAGACAAGGATCAATAATAAAGAGTTTAAGGGCGAGGTGGTAGAACAGAGGTATAGGGATCAAGGCGTTTAAAGAATTCTAATGGGAATTGTTAGACGGTTATGGATTAAAATTTTATTCTGGTAATCATTTATTCGAATGCTCGTATTAGTACAGTTATGTAACTGATACGATATGCTCGGACATATTTAGGGGGGCAAGTATCTCAATCCACGTAAAGTCGTCGTGCGAAGTGCGAATCAAAATGCACTAAGGTTGATCAGACCGTAGTACACTGATTCTGAATAGACACTTGTATTAGTGGGGTTGATCAGGCCTCAATAATACATGTGTCATGAACAAGCCCGATAAAGAGTAAGCTTGCAAAACTAGGCTATAAAATAGCAGCATAAGTCAAGTTCAGCAAATTTAAGTGTGCTAGATGATGATGAAAATGAGGTACAAATTATTTAAGTACACAAAACAACCTACAATAAGCACAAATAACAAAAGACTCTATGATCTCTATAGTTATCAAAATAAAGCATACCAGGTTATTAGCAAGTTCAAAATTTCTAGGTTGGGGCTGAGGTCACGAACCAATAGGCACGAGCTAAACAATACTAGAAAAGGTATCTACGAATCACTTACGCGCATTAGCTGCTCCAAGAGTCTACGCATTCTCCACGGTCATTGCGTAAGATTGTCCGTGTCCTTGAGGTAGTGCCCTCTGCTTTTATTCAGTTGTGCGTCCTTGAGCAGCAGGACAGTCCCTCATCTGATGTGCTGCCGATCCACAATATAGACAGGCACCTAACCTCTTTCTACAAACTTGCCAAGTATGACCTGGTTTTTGACAATAGCCACAAGGGGAAGCTTGTTGGTTCTGTCCTTGAATTTGGTGTTAGGGTGTTGTGGCTCGAGGGAGAGGACGCTGGGTTTTTTGCGGGGCCCTCTGCTGTGGTTGTTGTTGAAATGGGCGTTTGTGGGGTCCTATACTTCCGGTATCTCTCTCCCGCTTTAGTTTATGCCCCATGTCTCTCTCAACGCCTTGTGCCACGCTCAAGATTTCCTCGTATGTATGAGCTCGGCTAGTGGTGACAGCAAGGCGAATATCAGGAGACAACCCCTTCTTGAATCTACGGGCTCTATCCTCAGGGGTACGAACCATGTATTCTGCAAAGTGGCTCAACCTGCTAAATTCAGCAGTGTACTCATCAACAGAAAGGTTACCTTGTTCCAGTCTCTCGAATTGGCTTTCGAGAGCTTCCCAAGCCACTTCGGGATAGAATTTCTCCTTGAATAGCCTCTTGAAGTCCTCCCAGGTGAGGTCAGGAGCAGATAGTTGAGGTTCGTCTCTAAACCAGGTCCGAGCTATGTCAAACAGTTGCAGGCTTGCAGATTCCACTTTAAGGTCATCAGGGACCCGAGCAGTCTTCAGGAGTCACTACACATTCTCTATCCATTTATCGGCATAGAGAATACCTTCAGTCCCATAGAATTCCAGGGGTTTAAGATTCTTGAAGTCCTTGGCACTTCCTGGCCTCTTGTGTGGTGACTCCTGGGACCGAAGAGCGTCCGAAAGGCTAGTTCGTAGCAGGGTAGTCTGTTCCTTCTGGGATTCTACGAGTCCCTGGAACACTCCGAGTAGCTGTGCCCCATCTAGAGTAATTGTCGGAGTAGTTGGAGGCAGAGGGAGTGCAAGAGTTTCAGGCACAGTCTGCTCAGCTGGTTCGGATGTGCCTCCTACTGTGTTCCTGAACCATTCTGAAAGATTAAGGGATAGGAAGATTAGAATAGATTACTTGGAAATCAAGGGCGATAGGGAAAACTGATTAGGAATGATATCAAGAATTGAAATAAAGGTCCTATTCTGTGAATGAGCTTTTTCCTAAAATCCTCAATCTTGTTGCAGGCCTGTTCGGTCCCTAAGTTGAAACCGAACAATTTAGTCGTTTGACCTGCATGGGCCATCATAAAAATGTGTCACGACCCGCACCCGGAAATTCGGGTACGAGTACGTGGGTACGTCCAGCCTACGCCGCAGAGTCGGCGGTAGTACGCTGTCTAGGTCATATCCACAGTTAAATCTAGCTCATTCACAAATAATGAAATAGGCAAAGATAATAACAGGAAAAGGAATGCTAAGATTTCAAATGAATAAATGTGACAAACAGATCCAATGTTTATTATAGAATCAGAAGTTAAATCGGGGACAAACCCGATTACTAAGATGAAAGAAAATAAATAAATAGCTACTGCTAACTACTCCCCAGAAGTAGTCTCCTGGGTGGGAACTGGCTCCTCAAATGTGTCATCTGTTCCCTCATAGGGGCCATAATAGGTAGGGGCGAAGTCCTCATCATCGCCTAATATCAACGGATCCAGTCAGGAAAGGAGCAAAGTACACAATGCACAACAAAGATTTAAACTAAATATTTATGACAAGTAAGAAAAGAACTGACTAAGTATCATGTTGAGAAATATGCATAAAAGGAGCAACAATAACTAAGAGTTAAAAGCTATAAATAGGGATATGAGTAAAACAGGAATAAAATGAGACAGGAAATAAAACTACAACAAGCCAACAGGAACTATAACAAGACAATAAGCTATGTGTGTGAACTTGTGTTTATTTTAGAATACATAGTTGGCATGTAGGGCGTTATAAGGCTAATCAGGCCTTCGTAGACGGCTATCAGTCAGAAATAATCGAGTATCAGGCTGATGGTATAGTCGCGTATCCACAGCTAGCAGTCAGGACAGGGGGAAGGATAAACTACATGCCTTCTAGTATTCTCCCACCCGACATGAAAAGCAAGACATGAACTCCAGTATTCAAGACATGAAATCCCGTATTCTAATATTACGTGTAATTATCAAGGGTACTAGTAGAGCAGGGAAGTAATTATCACAATATAAAGATTAAACTTTGAAGTGCAGGTACTTGCCTGATGTTTGGATCCAATTATAGTTTTATGTCTCAGGGAAGTTTCCAGAAATGTGTCCAGATGCTAAAATAAACATTATCATCATGCTCAGAAGATATCAAATAGATAGAAACGCCTGTCCTTGAGTCCAATTTGGAGACAAGGGCAAAAACGGCAATTTCGGGTCAAAACGGGGTCCGCATATGGGCCCGCTTTGCACCGAAAATATGTCAGGGTCAAAGGTCTCCAAATTCACCAAACTTAGTGTCAACAGGTCTAGAACGATGATACGAACCCAACGGAACTACCAGAATTGGATTCCGATGAGCTGATCACAAAATCGCCCGTCGAGCGGGGCCTGTGGGGCCCACGACACGCGATTTCGTCAATGTTCTCAGAGTCGAACCAAACTTGGGTCACAGAACTTGGGTCACAAAACCAAACTTGGTGCAAGTTTTGTTTCGATCCGACGTGTGTACAGGAAGTTAGGGTGAATTACAGAAAGGTCAGATACGGGGCGATGTCCGCGGATACGCGTTGATTCCGGTGTGCACGCACACCCGAATCAGCTTCCACGAAATCCCACAAGTCCGTATCAAAGAAGCGCACGTATCTGTGAAGACCGCACGCGACCAAGTCGTCCCGTTTGGCAGGGCGTACTCAGTTCCGGGGTAAAACAGGGTCTGGTTTTTCCTATTTTTGGATCGCGGTGTGCGATCACCACAGGACGCAATGCCCTGAGCGGTTTATCCGGGCACCGAGAGGGTCATGCAGGCTACGCGTTACAATTTACGGAATCAAAATCGGAGATACTGGATGCGAGATACGAGTACCTGAACTGGCCCTTCGAAACTGGGGTTTTCGGTGTCCGACACGTGTCCAGGACACCGTGTCAGCCGTGTCCAACTAGGGTTTGGGCTCCGCCGTGTCCTGGCTTGCCGGACTCGGGCGGCTGGACTCGGGGACACGCAACGGCTGGCTCTGGCACTGTGGGCGGGGGTTCTCAGCCGGAGCGGCGGCCGGGGGAGCTTGCTGCTGCGTCTGGACCCGTCGGCTCGGCTAGGGCAGCTACGGCGAGGGTTCAGGGCGGCGGCGGAGGAGCTTGGGGAGTCCGGAGGAGGATTCTGGAGAGGGGGAGGCGGAGCTAGGCGCTGGAGGGTGGTGGACGGCTGGGAAGGAGGAAGGGAGGTTGCCGGAGTCGGGTCGCCGGAGATCGGGTTAGGGTTTAGGGAAAGGGAAAGTGAGGGCGGAGGAGAAGAAGAGTGGGGGGCTTAAATAGGGCGTAGAGGGGGGTCTGGGCGGCCGGAGATGGCGGAGGACGTATCGTCGAGGCCGGGCGGAGCGGAAGAGGGGGTCGTGGGGAGCGGGTGGCCACCGGAGGCGGCGGAAAATGCGCGCTGGAGTAGGGACCGGATCGTGGGGAGAAGACGGGTCGGCGGGTCGCGGGTCTGACCCGACCCGGTAAGTCGGCTGGGCCGGGCTGTGGGCCACGGGCTGGGCCAGAGAACGGGCTGGGCCGGATAATAATAATAATAATAATAATAACAATAATAATAATAATAATAATTAATAATAATAATAATTAATTAATTAACAAATAAATAAATAAATAAATAAATAAATAGTTTTTAGATGTTTTAAATTAGGTCCGGGGCCCAATAAATTCCAGAAAAATTACCCTAAGTCCAGTTTTTCATTTTACACCAAAAACTATTATTTCCATAATATTTTAATATTTTTTTTACCAACTAAAAATTATTTAATAATTAAAACCCTGTTTTAATTACGGAAAAATTCCCAGAAAATTTCAGAAAATTGTGAAAAATCCCAATTTAATATTTTTTGAAAAATCAGGGGCTTACAATCTACCCAACTTATAAAATTTTGTCTTCAAAATTTAAAATATGGTAGGGTTCTATCTATCCAATCTCACCTGATTACAGTCTAACGGGTTTCTCTCAGGTGAACATTGCGGTCGCTACCCAACTTAGAATTTACCCATCTATCCTCTAAGGCTAAACAACTAGTAAAGCTATGTCCCAACTTATTTAATCATGGTATTGAATCTTTAAGTCTTTAACACAAATACATCACCTATGGTATTCCCTTAATCATAGAGGGTCATCAACAATTCGACCGGTCTGAGGGGTATATCTAGTACTATCTATAAATCAAACTTATACCAAGCACAGGATTTTGTCTTTCCGAAATAAGGGAAGACGAGGATCAATAATGAAGACTTTAAGGGTGAGGTGGTAGAACAGAGGTATAGGGATCAAGGCGTTTAAAGAATTCTAATGGGAATTGTTAGGCGGTTATGGATTGAAATTCTATTCTGGTAATCATTTATTCGCATGCTCGTATTAGTACAGTTATGTAACTGATACGATATGCTCGGACATATTTAGGGAGGCAAGTATACTATATCTCAATCCACGTAAGGTAGTCGTACGAAGTGCGAATCAAAATGCACTAAGGTTGATCAGACCGTAGTACACTGATTCTGAATAGACACTTGTATTAGTGGGGTTGATCAGGCCTCAATAATACATGTGTCCTGAACAAGTCTGATAAAGAGTAAGCTTGCAAAACTAGGCTATAAAATAGCAGCATAAGTCAAGTTCAGCAAATTTAAGTGCGCTAGATGATGATGAAAAGGAGGTAGAAATTATTTAAGTACACAAAACAACCTACAATAAGCACAAATAACAAAAGACTCTATGATCTCTATAGTTATCAAAATAAAGCATACCAGGTTATTAGCAAGTTCAAAATTTCTAGGTTGGGGCTGAGGTCACGAACCAATAGGCACGAGCTAAACAATACTAGAAAAGGTATCTACGAATCACTTACGCGCATTAGCTGCTCCAAGAGTCTGCGCGTTCTCCACGGTCATTGCGTAAGCTTGTCCGTGTCCTTGAGGTGGTGCCCTCTGCTGCGCTGCTGGGGGCCTGGCCTGAACTGGAACTTTTTGTTCAACTGTGCGTCCTTGAGCAGCAGGACAGTTCCTCATCTGATGTGTTGCCGATCCACAATATAGACAGGCACCTAACCTCTTTCTACAAACTTGCCAAATGTAACCTGGTTTTTGACAATAGCCACAAGGGGAAGCTTGTTGGTTCTATCCTTGAATTTGGTGTTGGGGTATTGGGGCTCGAGGGAGAGGACGCTGGGTTTGCTGTGGGGCCCTCTGCTGTGGTTGTTGTTGAAATAGGCGTTTGTGGGGTCCCATACTTTCGGTATCTCTCTCCCGCTTTAGTTTATGCCCCATGTCTCTCTCAACGCCTTGTGCCACGCTCAAGATTTCCTCGTATATACGAGCTCGGCTAGTGGTGACAGCAAGGCGAGTATCAGGAGACAACCCCTACTTGAATCTACGGGCTCTATCCTCAGAGGTACGAACCATGTATTCTGCAAAGTGGCTCAACCTGCTAAATTCAGCAGTGTACTCATCAACAGAAAGGTTACCTTGTTCCAGTCTCTCGAATTGGCTTTCGAGAGCTTCCCGAGCCACTTTGGGATAGAATTTCTCCTTGAATAGCCTCTTGAAGTCCTCCCAGGTGAGGTCAGGAGCAGATAGTTGAGGTTCGTCTCTAAACCAGGTCCGAGCTATGTCAAACAGTTGCAGGCTTGCAGATTCCACTTTAAGTTCATCAGGGACCCGAGCAGTCTTCAGGAGTCGCTCCACATTCTGTATCCATTCATCGGCATAGAGAATACCTTCAGTCCTATAGAATTCTAGGGGTTTAAGATTCTTGAAGTCCTTGGCACTTCCTGGCCTCTTGTGTGGTGACTCCTGGGACCGAAGAGCATCCGAAAGGCTAGTTCGTAGCAGGGTAGTCTGTTCCTTCTGGGATTCTACGTGTCCCTGGAACACTCCGAGTAGCTGTGCCCCATCTAGAGTAATTGTCGGAGTAGTTGGAGGCGGAGGGAGTGCAAGAGTTTCAGGCACAGTCTGCTCAGCTGGTTCGGATGTGCCTCCTACTGTGTTCTTGAACCATTCTGAAAGATTAAGGGATAGGAAGATTAGAATAGATTACTTGGAAATCAAGGGCGATAGGGAAAACTGATAAGGAATGATATCAAGAATTGAAATAAAGGTCCTATTCTGTGAATGAGCTTTTTCCTAAAATCCTCAATCTTGTTGCAGGCCTGTTCGGTCCCTAAGTTGAAACCGAACAATTTAGTCGTTTGACCTGCATGGGCCACCATAAAAACGTGTCATGACCCGCACCCGGAAATTCGGGCACGAGTACGTGGGTATGTCCAGCCTACGCCGCAGAGTCGGCGGTAGTACGCTGTCTAGGTCATATCCACAGTTAAATCTAGCTCATTCACAAATAATAAAATAGGCAAAGACAATAACAGGAAAAGGAATGCTAAGATTTCAAATGAATAAATGTGACAAACAGATCCAATGTTTATTACAGAATCAGAAGTTAAATCGGGGACAAACCCGATTACTAAGATGAAAGAAAATAAATAAATAGCTACTGTTAACTACTCCGCAGAAGTAGTCTCCGGGGTGGGAACTGGCTCCTCAAATGTGTCATCTGTTCCCTCATAGGGGCCATAATAGGTAGGGGCAAAGTCCTCATCATCGCCTAATATCGACGAATCCAGTCAGGAAAGGAGCAAAGTACACAATGCACAACAAAGATTTAAACTAAATATTTAGACAAGTAAGAAAAGAACTGACTAAGTATCATGTTGAGAAATATGCATAAAAGAAGCAACAATAACTAAGAGTTAAAAGCTATAAACAGGTATATGAGTAAAACAGGAATAAAATGAGACAGGAAATAAAACTACAACAAGCCAACAGGAACTATAACAAGACAAGAAGCTATGTGTGTGAACTTGTGTTTATTTTAGAATACATAGTTGGCATGTAGGGGGTTATAAGGCTAATCAGACCGTCGTAGACGGCTATCATTCAGGAATAATCGAGTATCAGGCTGATGGTACAGTCGCGTATCCACAGCTAGCAGTCAGGACAGGGGGAAGGGTAAACTACATGCCTTCTAGTATTCTCCCATCCGACACGAAAAGCAAGACATGAACTCCAGTATTCAAGACATAAAATCGTGTATTCTAACACTACATGTAATCATCAAGGGTACTAGTAGAGCAGGGAAGTAATTATCATAATATAAAGATTAAACTTTGAAGTGCAGGTACTTGCCTGATGTTTGGATCCAATTATAGTTTTGTGTCTCGGGGAAGTTTCTAGAAATGTGTACAGATGCTGAAATAAATATTACCATCATGCTCAGATGATATCAAATAGCTAGAAACGCCTGTCCTTGAGTCCAATTTGGAGACAAGGGCAAAAACGGCAATTTCGGGTCAAAACGGGATCCGCATGTGGGCCCGCTTTGCACCAAAAAATGTGTCAGGGTCAAAGGTCTCCAAATTCACCAAATTTAGTGTCAACAAGTCAGGAACGATGATACGAACCCAACGAAACTTCCAGAATTGGATTCTGATGAGCCGATCACAAAATCGTCCGTCGAGCGGGGCTTGTGGGGCCCACGACACGCGATTTCGTCAATGTTCTCAGAATCGAACCAAACTTGGGTTACAGGACCAGCGTATCGCTACGAGTCTGATGGCATAAGTTTCGTTTCGATCCGACGTGTGTACAGGAAGTTAGGGTGAATTGCAGAAAGGTCGGATACGGGGCAATATCCGCGGATAAGCGTTGATTTCGGTGTGCACGCACACCAGAATCAGCTTCCGGGAAATCCCACACGTCCGTATCAACGACGCGCACGTATCTGTGAAGACCGCACGCGACCAAGTCGTCCCGTTTGGTGGGGCGTACTCAGTTCCGGGGTGAAACATGGTCTGGTTTTTCTTGTTTTTGGATCGCGGTGTGCGATCACCACAGGACGCGATGCCCTGAGCGGTTTGTCCGGGCACCGAGAGGGTCATGCAGGCTACGCGTTGCAATTTACGGAATCAAAATCGGAGATACAGGGTGCGAGATACGAGTACCTGAACTGGCCCTTCGAATCTGGGGTTTTCGGTGTCCGACACGTGTCCAGGACACCGTGTCAGCCGTGTCCAACTAGGGTTTGGGCTCCGCCGTGTCCTGGCTTGCCGGACTCGGGCGGCTGGACTCGGGGACACGCGGCGGCCGGCTCTGGCACCGTGGGCGGGGGTTCTCAGCCGAAGAAGCGGCCGGGGGAGCTTGCTGCTGCGTCTGGACCCGTCGGCTCGGCTAGGGCGGCTACGGCGAGGGTTCAGGGCGGCGGCGGAGGAGCTTGGGGAGGCCGGAGGAGGATTCTGGAGAGGGGGAGGCGGAGCTAGGCGCTGGAGGGTGGTGGACGGCTGGAAAGGAGGAAGGGAGGTTGCCGGAGTCGGGTCGCCGGAGATCGGGTTAGGGTTTAGGGAAAGGGAAAGTGATGGCGGAGGAGAAGAAGAGTGGGGGGCTTAAATAGGGCGGAGAGGGGGGTCTGGGCGGCCGGAGATGGAGGAGGACGTGTCGTCGAGGCCGGGCTGAGTGGAAGAGGGGGTCGTGGGGAGCGGGTGGCCACCGGAGGCGGCGGAAAATGCGCGCCGGAGGAGGGACCGGATCGTGGGGAGAAGACGGGTCGGCGGGTCGCGGGTCTGACCCGACCCGACCTGGTAAGTCGGCTGGGCCGGGCTGGGGGCCGCGGGCTGGGCCAGAGAACGGGCTGGGCCGGATAACAGAAATAATAATAATAATAATAATAATAATAATAATAATAATAATTAATTAATTAACAAATAAATAAATAAATAGTTTTTAGGTGTTTTAAATTAGGTCTGGGGCCCAATAAATTCCAGAAAAATTACCCTAAGTCTAGTTTTTCATTTTACACCCAAAAATATTATTTCCATAATATTTTAGTATTGTTTTTATCAATTAAAAATCATTTAATAATTAAAACCCTATTTTTAATTACGAAAAAATCTCAGAAAATTCCAGAAAATTGTGAAAAATACCAATTTAATATTTTTTAAAAAATCAGGGGCTTACAATCTACCCAACTTATAAAATTTCGTCCTCAAAATTTAAAATATGGTAGGGTTCTCTCTATCCAATCTCACCTGATTACAGTCTAACGGATTTCTCTCAGGTGAACATTGCGGTCGCTACCCAACTTAGAATTTACCCATCTATCCTCTAAGGCTAAACAACTAGTAAAGCTATGTCCCAACTTATTTAATCATGGTATTGAATCTTTAAGTCTTTAACACAAATACATCACCTATGGTATTCCCTTAATCATAGAGGGTCATCAATAATTCGACCGGTCTGAGGGGTATATCTAGTACTATCTATAAATCAAACTTATACCAAGCACAGGATTTTGTCTTTCCGAAATAAGGGAAGACGAGGATCAATAATAAAGAGTTTAAGGGCGAGGTGGTAGAATAGAGGTATAGGGATCAAGGCGTTTAAAGAATTCTAATGGGAATTGTTAGGCGGTTATGGATTGAAATTCTATTCTGGTAATCATTTATTCGCATGCTCGTATTAGTACAGTTATGTAACTGATACGATATGCTCGGACATATTTAGGGGGGCAAGTATACTATATCTCAATCCACGTAAATTAGTCGTGCGAAGTGCGAATCAAAATGCACTAAGGTTGATCAGACCGTAGTACACTGATTTTGAATAGACACTTGTATTAGTGGGGTTGATCAGGCCTCAATAATACATGTGTCATGAACAAGCCCGATAAAGAGTAAGCTTGCAAAACTAGGCTATAAAATAGCAGCATAAGTCAAGTTCAGCAAATTTAAGTACGCTAGATGATGATAAAAAGGAGGTACAAATTATTTAAGTACACAAAACAACCTACAATAAGCACAAATAACAAAAGACTCTATGATCTCTATAGTTATCAAAATAAAGCATACCAGGTTATTAGCAAGTTCAAAATTTCTAGGTTGGGGCTGAGGTCACGAACCAATAGGCACGAGCTAAACAATACTAGAAAAGGTATCTACGAATCACTTACGCGCATTAGCTGCTCCAAGAGTCTGCGCGATCTCCACGGTCATTGCGTAAGCTTGTCCGTGTCCTTGAGGTGGTGCCCTCTGCTGCGCTGCTGGGGGCCTGGCCTGAACTAGAACTTTTTGTTCAGCTGTGCGTCCTTGAGCAGCAGGACAGTCCCTCATCTGATGTGCTGCCGATCCACAATATAGACAGGCACCTAACCTCTTTCTAAAAACTTGCCAAGTGTGACCTGGTTTTGACAATAGCCACAAGGGGAAACTTGTTGGTTCTGTCCTTGAATTTGGTGTTGGGGTGTTGTGGCTCGAGGGAGAGGACGCCGTGTTTGCTGCGGGACCCTCTGTTGTGGTTGTTGTTGAAATGGGCGTTTGTGGGGTCCCACACTCCCGGTATCTCTCTCCCGCTTTAGTTTATGCCCCATGTCTCTCTCAACGCCTTGTGCCATGCTCAAGATTTCCTCGTATGTACGAGCTCGGCTAGTGGTGACAGCAAGGCGAATATCAGGAGACAACCCCTTCTTGAATCTACGGGCTCTATCCTCAGAGGTACGAACCATGTATTCTGCAAAGTGGCTCAACCTGCTAAATTCAGCAGTGTACTCATCAACAGAAAGGTTACCTTGTTCCAGTCTCTCGAATTGGCTTTCGAGAGCTTCCCGAGCCACTTCGGGATAGAATTTCTCCTTGAATAGCCTCTTGAAGTCCTCCCAGGTGAGGTCAGGAGCAGATAGTTGAGGTTCGTCTCTAAACCAGGTCCGAGCTATGTCAAACAGTTGCAGGCTTGCAGATTCCACTTTAAGGTCATCAGGGACCCGAGCAGTCTTCAGGAGTCGCTCCACATTCTCTATCCATTCATCGGCATAGAGAATACCTTCAGTCCTATAGAATTCTAGGGGTTTAAGATTCTTGAAGTCCTTGGCACTTCCTGGCCTCTTGTGTGGTGACTCCTGGGACCGAAGAGCGTCCGAAAGGCTAGTTCGTAGCAGGGTAGTCTGTTCCTTCTTGGATTCTATGAGTCCCTGGAATACTCCGAGTAGCTGTGCCCCATCTAGAGTAATTATCGGAGTAGTTGGAGGCGGAGGGAGTGCAAGAGTTTCAGGCACAGTCTGCTCAGCTGGTTCGGATGTGCCTCCTACTGTGTTCCTTGTCTGAACCATTCTGAAAGATTAAGGGATAGGAAGATTAGAATAGATTAGTTGGAAATCAAGGGCGATAGGGAAAACTGATTAGGAATGATATCAAGAATTGAAATAAAGGTCCTATTCTGTGAATGAGCTTTTTCCTAAAATCCTCAATCTTGTTGCAGGCCTGTTCGGTCCCTAAGTTGAAACCGAACAATTTAGTCGTTTGACCTGCATGGGCCACCATAAAAATGTGTCACGACCCGCACCCGGAAATTCGGGCACGAGTACGTGGGTACGTCCAGCCTACGCCGCAGAGTCGGCGGTAGTACGCTGTCTAGGTCATATCCACAGTTAAATCTAGCTCATTCACAAATAATGAAATAGGCAAAGATAATAACAGGAAAAGGAATGCTAAGATTTCAAATGAATAAATGTGACAAACAGATCCAATGTTTATTACAGAATCAGAAGTTAAATCGGGGACAAACCCGATTACTAAGATGAAAGAAAATAAATAAATAGCTACTGCTAACTACTCCGCAGAAGTAGTCTCCTGGGTGGGAACTGGCTCCTCAAATGTGTCATATGTTCCCTCATAGGGGCCATAATAGGTAGGGGCAAAGTCCTCATCATCGCCTAATATCAACGGATCCAGTCAGGAAAGGAGAAAAGTACAAAATGCACAACAAAGATTTAAACTAAATATTTATGACAAGTAAGAAAAGAACTGACTAAGTATCATGTTGAGAAATATGCGTAAAAAAAGCAACAATAACTAAGAGTTAAAAGCTATAAACAGGGATATGAGTAAAACAGGAATAAAATGAGACAGGAAATGAAACTACAACAAGCCAACAGGAACTATAACAAGACAAGAAGCTATGTGTGTGAACTTGTATTTATTTTAGAATACATAGTTGGCATGTAGGGGGTTATAAGGCTAATCAGGCCGTCATAGACGGCTATCAGTCAGGAATAATCGAGTATCAGGCTGATGGTACAGTCGCGTATCCACAGCTAGCAGTCAGGACAGGGGGAAGGGTAAACTACATGCCTTCTAGTATTCTCCCACCCGACACGAAAAGCAAGACATGAACTCCAGTATTCAAGACATAAAATCTCGTATTCTAACACTACGTGTAATCATCAAGGGTACTAGTAGAGCAGGGAAGTAATTATCATAATATAAAGATTAAACTTTGAAGTGCAGGTACTTGCCTGATGTTTGGATCCAATTATAGTTTTGTGTCTCGGGGAAGTTTCCAGAAATGTGTCCAGATGCTGAAATAAATATTACCATCATGCTCAGAAGATATCAAATAGCTAAAAATGCCTGTCCTTGAGTCCAATTTGGAGACAAGGACAAAAACGACAATTTCGGGTCAAAACGGGATCCGCATGTGGGCCCGCTTTGCACCGAAAAATGTGTCAGGGTCAAAGGTCTCCAAATTCACCAAACTTAGTGTCAACAGGTCAGGAACGATGATACGAACCCAACGGAACTTCCAGAATTGGATTCCGATGAGCTGATCACAAAATCGCCCGTCGAGCGGGGCCTATGGGGCCCACCACACGCGATTTCGTCAACGTTCTCAGAATCGAACCAAACTTGGGTCACAGGACTAGCGTATCGCTACGAGTCCAATTGCGTAAGTTTTGTTTCGATCCGACGTGTGTACAGGAAGTTAGGGAGAATTACAGAAAGGTCGGATACGGGGCGATGTCCGCGGATACGCGTTGATTCCGGTGTGCACGCACACCCGAATCAGCTTCCGCGAAATCCTACACGTCCGTATCAACGACGAGCACGTATCTGTGAAGACCGCACGCGACCAAGTCGTCCCGTTTGGCGGGGCGTACTCAGTTCCGGGGTAAAACAGGGTCTGGTTTTTCCTGTTTTTGGATCGTGGTGTGCAATCACCACAGGACGCGATGCCCTGAGCGATTTATCCGGGCACCGAGAGGGTCATGCAGGTTACGCGTTGCAATTTACGGAATCAAAATCGGAGATACAGGGTGCGAGATACGAGTACCTGAACTGGCCCTTCGAATCTGGGGTTTTCGGTGTCCGACACGTGTCCAGGATACCGTGTCAGCCGTGTCCAACTAGGGTTTGGGCTCCGCCGTGTCCTGGCTTGCCGGACTCGGGCGGCTGGACTCGGGGGCACGCGGCGGCCGGCTCTGGCACCGTGGGCGGGGGTTCCCAGCCGGAGCGGCAGCCGGGGGAGCTTTCTGCTGCGTCTGGACCCGTCGGCTCGGCTAGGGCGGCTACGGCGAGGGTTCAGGGCGGCGGCGGAGGAGCTTGGGGAGGCCGGAGGAGGATTCTGGAGAGGGGGAGGCGGAGCTAGGCGCTGGAGGGTGGTGGACGGCTGGGAAGGAGGAAGGGAGGTTGCCGGAGTCGGGTCGCCGGAGATCGGGTTAGGGTTTAGGGAAAGGGAAAGTGAGGGCGGAGGAAAAGAAGAGTGGGGGGCTTAAATAGGGCGGAGAGGGGGGTCTGGGCGGCCGGAGATGGCGGAGGACGTGTCGTCGAGACCGGGCGGAGCGGAAGAGGGGGTCTTGGGGAGCGGCTGGCCGCCGGAGGCGGCGGAAAATGCGCGCCGGAGGAGGGACCGGATCGTGGGGAGAAGACGGGTCGGCGGGTCGAGGGTCTGACCCGACCCGACCCGGTAAGTCGGCTTGGCCGGGCTGGGGGCCGCGGGCTGGGCCAGAGAACGGGCTGGGCCGGATAACAGAAATAATAATAATAATAATAATAATAATAATAATAATAATAATAATAATAATAATAATAATAATAATAATAATAATAATTAATAATAATAATAATAATAATAATTAATTAGTTAACAAATAAATAAATAAATAGTTTTTAGGTGTTTTAAATTAGGTTCGGGTCCCAATAAATTCTAGAAAAATTACCCTAAGTCCAGTTTTTCATTTTACACCCAAAAATATTATTTCCATAATATTTTAATATTGTTTATTATCAAATAAAATTATTTAATAATTAAACCCTGTTTTTAATTACGGAAAAATTCTCAGAAAATTCCAGAAAATTGTGAAAAAACCCAATTTAATATTTTTTGAAAAATCAGGGGCTTACAAGGAATCCTCTTCCCATGACGATATAGAATCCATAGCGCAAAAATTCTTGGAAGCTATAGATTCCTATCGTCCGTACATATGGGAAGTAGCATCATCGTCCAATGTCGTCACGACATATGGACCACATGAGGATTCTATCTTCATTGTTCCGCCTGCCCGCAGCGGTCATCATTCAATAGTCTTCGGCCGCACGCGCAACGAATCGACTATACAAGAAGATTCCTTCGATGACGATACTGGTGAAATACAAATTCACAGATACAGCCCGCAAATCATGCAAAATATGGGTTACAACTTGAAGCTAAAGCTAGGTCTCAACTATGGGAAAGGCAGACGAATACCGCCGCAAGACAATCCCCACTATCAACAAACCCGCTTCGGGTTAGGGTATGCCACCTCCCTTACGACTTCCAAGTCAGATGAGGACATCTTTTCCCCTTTTCAAAATGGCTCGTCGCCCTCCAACTCATCTCACGCCCTCGAGCAAACACTACCAATAAATATGGTAGTGACGGATCCCTTCGAATCAGACGAACAAGAATCTGAACTATTTGAGAATGACGCTTGGGCTCAGCAAATGGATACACAATGGGAATTCTGCTTCGAGCAGAGGGAACCTCCCACCGAAGATGAAGTTATCTAGATTGATGTTGGGGATAAACTTTCACCAAAGCCGATATTTATCAGTAACAATCTTTTCCCAGCTGAAAGAGAAGAAGTCATTCAACTGATAAAAGAATACATCGACGTCTTTGCGTGGAATTATGAGGATATGCCAGGACTTGATCCAAAGGTGGCTACTCATACACTCAACATATAGCCCGATTCGAAGCCTGTAAAGCAGCACCAACGCCGGTTCCGCCCGGATATGATGGACTTCATTGAAGCTGAAGTCAAGAAGTTGATAGCCTACGGTTTCATCCGGAAGGAACAACATCCCGACTGGGTCGCCAATGTTGTCCCAGTCATGAAGAAGAATGGAAAAGTACGAGTCTGTATCGATTACCGAGATCTGAACGCAGCCTGCCCCAAGGACGAGTTTCCTCTTCCCATCACAGACGTCATGATTAACAATACCTGCAGTTTCGAACGTATGTCTTTCATGGACGGATTCTCAGGATACAATCAAATCAAGATGCATCCTAAAGACGAGAAGCATACTGCCTTTCGGACACCACTGGGGGTATATTGCTATACGGTCATGCCCTTCGGGTTGAAGAACGCCGGAGCTACTTACCTACGGGCTTTGAGTAACATATTCCACAAGCATTTACGCAAGACAGTGGAATGTTACGTAGACGATATAGCGGTCAAAAGCTGCCTCAGGGTCAATCACATCCAAGACTTGAAGACGGTATTTGAGCTGATGTGCCAACATCAACTCAAAATGAATCCTACAAAGTCCTTTCTGGGTGTATCTAGTGGCAAATTTCTGGGATTTGTCATTACCGCCAAAAGCATTCAAGTGGACCCTGATAAAGTCAAGGCCATCTTGGAAATGCGACCACCCCGTAATCTGAGGGAACTCGGGAGATTTCAAGGTCGTCTGGCCTATATCCGGAGATTCATGTCCAACCTCTCTGGAAGATGTCAGCCTTTTTCTCGCCTAATGAAGAAAGGTGTATCCTTCGTATGGGACAAAGCCTGTCAGCAAGCGTTCAGGGATATCAAGCGCTACCTCACTAGTCCGCCAATTCTGGTGCCTCCCGTCGTAGGAAGACCATTCTTCCTGTACGTTCGAGCTAAGGACCATTCTCTGGGAGCTCTTCTCGCGCAGAAGAACGATGCGGGACATGAACAGGCTATCTACTATCTAAGTAGAATGATGATCGGAGCTGAGCACCGGTATAGTCCAGTAGAAAAAGAATGTTTGGCCCTGATGTTCGCTATCCAGAAGACGCGACACTATGTCACCGGCCAGACTATTCACATCATCTCCAAGATCAATCCTCTTCGGGTACTGATGAACAAGCCAAGTGTTCTTAACTCCCGACTCGCGACTTGGGCAATATTATTAACACCATATGACATGGTGTACGTCCCTCAGAAGTCCATCAAAGGCCAAGCATTGACTGACTTCCTAGCTGCTCATCCGATCCCGGAGGCCTCCAAATTATACGAGGACATTCCCGACGAAGTTGCAGAATGTAGTTCCGCAATGGAAGGTGGCGCATGGCAACTGTTCTTCGACGGCGCCTCCAGGACTGGTTCCAAGGGAAACGTGGTTTCAGGGGTAGGAATTGTTCTGGTTACTCCCGATAAACTCGTCATCTATCGAGCATAATCTCTTAACGAGCCCTGTTCCAACAACGTGGCAGAGTACAACGCTCTACTAAACGGGCTCCAAGTCGCTAAAGAGCTGGGGGTCGAATCTCTGGAAGCTTTTGGCGATTCTCTGCTTATCGTCAATCAAGTCAGAGGAATATATGAAGTCCAGAATCCCGACCTCATCCCCTATCACCAAGCAACGGTCGAGATAGCCGTGACATTCAAGGGGTTCTTTCTAGAGCATGTACCTCGATCTTAAAATCTGGAAGCCGATGCCCTAGCCAGTCTAGCTGCAGATTTAGCTACTGCTATAAGAAGGCAGAATTCGGTAATCCTTCTTAACAGAGATCTATTTTACGTGAAGAACAACGCTCACATCGAACGTAGTTACGCTGTGAACACCGATCCTCCGGCAAGAGATTGGAAAAGTCCTTTTATAGATTTCGTGGCATACGGGATCTTGCCGGAGGACCCTAAAGAAGCAGCATCCGTCAAAAGACGATCATTACGCTTCTACTTCGATGCATCTTCGCAATACCTATATCGCCGGACCTACGACGGACTGCTATTGAGATGTCTCTCTAATGACGAAGCACAACAGATTATCCGCGAAGCTCACAACGGCGTATGCGGGGCACATCAACCCGGTCCTAAATGACAGGATTGTATCAGGAGAAAGGGCTATTACTGGCCCACTATGATCGCAGACGCAATCAAGTATGCCAAATAATGCAGGGCCTGTCAGGTTCATGCAGACTTCATACATCAGCCGTCTGAACATCTACATCCTACGGTTGCATCCTGGCCTTTCGAAGCATGGGGTATGGATATCATTGGTCCTATTCACCCGTCTTCTTTCAGAGGTAACCGGTTCATACTGGCCATCACGGATTACTTCTCTAAATGGGCAGAGGCGATCCCTCTCGCTGAGGTAAAAACATCTAATGTGATCAGCTTCATCAACCATCACGTCATTTATCGCTTTGGGATTCCCCGAAGGATAATCCATGACAATGGGCCCCAGTTCATCAGCCAAGTGTTTCATCAATTTTGCGATAAAAATCGGATACAAAATGTCGCTTCTACGACATATTATCCAGCTGCCAATGGTTTAGCGGAAGCCTTCAACAAAACCATTATCAAACTCTTGAAGAAGTTCGTCTTCTCGAACAAGAGAGACTGGAACGAGAAGCTGGGAGAATGTCTCTGGGCATACCGCACAACGGTCCGAGCACCGACAGGTTGCACCCCGTTCTCATTGGTCTACGGGAGCGAAGCAGTTCTTCCCATTGAAATTCAAATCCCGTCACTCAGGATAGCAGTCGCTAACGAGTTAACTCGGGAAAAGAATGACCTTTTAAGGCTTCAGGAGCTAGAAGGATTAGACGAGAAACGCCTCCAAGCTCAACAGAGCATCGCGTTCTATCAAGCGCGCATTTCTAGAGCTTTTAATCAAAAAGTAAAGAAAAGAGTGTTCAAAGTTGGCGAGCTTGTCTTAGCTGTAAGAAGGCCAATAATTCTCACTCACAGAAGCAAGGGCAAATTTCAGCCCAAATGGGAAGGCCCTTACGTGATCGAGACAACGTTCTCAAACGACGCTTACAGGTTAGCCCAGCCTAATGGAGACCTACTAATGGCTCCCATCAATGGCAAATTCCTGAAAAGGTACTATGCTTAATCTCCTCTGCTTAAGTGGAATAAGGCAAAAATCTCATTTTGACAAAACTACTTCCAAAACGAAACTAGTTGGGTCGTACTCTATCATGTCCATATGACCTCTGAACAGATACGCCCTGCTAAAATTTACCGAGAGTCTATCACGTCCATACTACCTCTGATATCACTCTCACCCAAACCCGTCATTTACATTCCGAAATGATGGGTCCACAAAGTTAGATGAAAAGCCTCTTTATTATTTCCCAAAAAAGAGCGGAAGTACATTGAAAAGCAAAAGCAAAAGTACACCATGAAGGGGGAGCGGTCAAATCGCGAATCTGCTGCGCCAGTCTGGCCATCTTCTCATTCCTGGAGTCCAAAACGGTAGCTCGAGCTCGCTCCCATCTCGTCTCCTCATCATTCAAGCCAGATAGATCAGACAGAGAATGTGTAAGAGCGGCGTGCATGGCACTCGCATGTGCCAAGTTCTGTTGAGCCTCTTCCATCTGGCTCTGTAACACATGCACGCCTATGGCTGAAGCACGAGACCACTCCTTCGCTAAAGCAAGATCAGCCTCCAACTTGCGGACCCTCGCTTCATTTTTCTCATGATCAGCTTTACTCTTGGCCAACTGGGGAACAACACACTCTAAGAGAGTGCGCTCGTTACTCATCTCCTGCTACCGCATCTCGAGGGACCTGCTCAGAGCTTCCAACTCTCCCAGCCTTGCAGTCAGCGAGTCGTATTCATCCTGGACTAGATCGTCAACACTGTCTTGGGATAGCTGCGAGTATTCGTTAATGGGTTGCTCCAAACCATTAACTACCTCCGCCAGAACGTCAGCTAAACCAGTATCGCCAAGGTCCCTGATCGCCTCTATCGAAAACCAAGAGGACTTCTTCAGGCGCTCAAAGTTCAGATTCTTCTCCAATACCATTGATGTCAGCATTTTCAAAGTGTTGTAGAAGATACTGGTATATTGCTCGGTCAGCGCAGCTAGGCCCGAATGCACGCTGGAAGTGGCTGCAATGTTGTCGAACTGCGCTCCAGAGGCGACCATAATCGACGGGGCCACAATCCTCGTCTCAACAGGGGGTGCGACAAAAAAGGAAGCGCCAATACCAGACGAAGTAGCCAGCATACTCGAAGGAGGCATTGTCGCAACGACAACGTCATCCTCTTGAGGTATCGAAACCTCGTCGGCAGGCGAGCCGGCACCCAAAGATGCTTCCTCTTCAAAATCAGGCGCCTCCGTATCAACGCCAGGACCTGACACGGAGCCGAAGGGCGCACATACATTGCCCTCCCCGAAGAGGTCGTCCCCTGAGAAGAAGACAAGAGGAAGTTAATGTCAAACATGATATTAATTTTCCTAAAGAAGAGGAACGAAAAGACGACAGTAATGCTAGGCAAGCTGTCATACCTGGAGAAGGGGGCCTGCTAACTGACACTGGCAAATACTCTTCCAGGTCTTCGCCGAGATCCACTTGAGGCTCATCAACTGGAATCTCGCAAGAAGCGTTGACAGGCACGACAGGGGCCTCTCCCAATGCTGATCCGGATAGAGGTATATGGACCCTTATAACCAGCCTCGAAGGCGACTTCTTTCCACTACCTGAAGCAGTAGCAGCGATAGCAGCCTCCAGCTGAGATTCTCCGGTGCCACCACCCAAAACTGTAGAAGGTTCCTCTCTAAAAGGCGAGGAACCCTCAATCAAAGAATCGTCCCCGACATAGGGAGAAGCAGGCTCACTTCCAGGAGCCTCAATGCCAGGAATCTGGAGAGGACGAGTAACCATCTTCTTCGTCCTCTTACGAGGGGAAGCCTCCTTCAGAGCGGGAGCCCTTCGTTTCCCGGAGACTACCAACGCCCCTGCAGGCGGAGGTATTTCATCCCTCGGTACTGATACGAGAGGCTCATCCGGAGTAGCGGACTCGTCACCCTTGACAGAAGAAATCGAGGGGACATCAACCCTTCCCCCAGGCTTGGAAGAGGGCACCCTAAAGCTTCCACCCATATCAAAATTGCGATGGGAGGTGTTCGTTGCCACATAGAACTGGGCATACGAATGCAGGATGCGCAGCTCCGTGGAGGGTGTGACGAAGGGCACAATAAAAATTGCCCCGGTGCAGCCCATGATAAAATATCGACATCCCCTCGCTCCATCGATAAGTCTACCTCTGGACCTGAAGCTGGTGACGGTGTTGCCCACATGCAACTGATCATACCCAAACTGCTTGGCAAACCAACTAGGCAGGTAGGGTTCGAAGAAGCAGTGATCTTCACTTCTGTACAGCAGGTGGGAAGGTCTAATGCAGACCAACCACTTGAAGGCTTCAGGAGAAAGAGTGGTCTTATCTCTACCTGAGTCCTCAAGCCTAATCCCCGATTGATTGCGATGAACGGAGGGGACAGTACAAAGGAGCTTCCAGCTGTGACCGCAATGCAGCACTCGCCGACAGTCTAAAACTGTGAGCACATTCCAAGAGGATTTCTTGTAATTCAGCAAGAAACTCCCCCCAAGCTACTGCCGGAATCGGGAGACATCACCCGGGGGTTATGGAGAATTAACCATCCCATCAAATACAGGTATGGTAATTCCACCCGGGGAAAGCTTTCACGCCGAGCTTCATCAGCGAGCAGCGCCTCAGTCATCGCCCTCAGGCCAGCTTGTATGCGGCACACCATGGCAGGGAGCAAGCCCAGTCTCGCCCCAAATACCAAACGCACTGCAGGCCACAAGGTATTGCGGTGAATACAATCCGTAGATGCAATGTCGGGTACCACCAGCCGGCGCAGCCATATAGAGAGGAAGCCAGCCAGTTGAGCTTCCTTGGATAGAGCCCTACGGTAATGCCTTAGATAGCTGTAGGCCTTAGTACCTGCAGGATATCTTCCTATCCCTTCTACGAGGATCTGATCCGGAGCCCTAGCATCCCCCAGGAGATCGTCGACTTCCTGAGCAGGCAGCACGCTCAGAGGATTCACAGGCTCATCCTTGACTTCCAAGACTTTCTCCAGCTGAGCAGCTCTAGACCGGTGAAAAAAGAGGTAGGACGTCCATTTACTGGTGTGAGCCAAATCTGAAGGCTCAGCATAGAAGGCGGTGCAAGCAAGGTAGTGGCACATCAGCTCCTGATACACTTCAACTATCCGAGGGTCGGAATCCCCCAACTCCCGGTTCGTGGGAACATACTCTTCATACGGAGTATCCCCCATCGGCAGTCTCGAGATCTCTGCCATCTCATGAAGAGCCAATCCCAACTCCCCCAGCGGAGTGGCGAAAATGCCGGTGAGCGAAATGTATCGCTCCATCAGTGCCAGAAACAGGTTAGGGTTAGGAGGTAACCCAACGCTGGTGGCACTCACAACTGCCAACAGACCGATATTCTCCAACTCGATCCGAAAATGCTCCAAGGCCCAATCAACTAAGCGAGCCCATCGAAGATTTGATGGGGTTATCCACCCATTACATAGAGGATTCGCCTTGGGGTACACTCCTCCGCGCCCCATGAAATCATTGCAAAAGGTCGGCAATTGCACCGGCTGGAGCACCGAGCTGTCTTCACTCGGGACACTGCCCGGGTACAATCCCCTGAACAACGTTACAGGACCGGAAGGGCGGTTGACAAATATGCCAGATTCCTTCTGGTATAAGATCTTCCCCGGCCTACCGTGAAGATCGGGATTCAGTGTCCACGACATCTTCCTGGGATGTGTAGCATGGAAGAATGCCGAGATGGGATAATCTCTCGACATCTTGGGCAGACTCAAGACTAACTTCCCGGCAAGGAAAACCCAGAGTTCTTTCTTCGGCTTCGTCTGGGACTGCTTATCAATCATGTCCCCGAAGAGAAAGGTCGACTTTATATACTGGTCCCCGTCTACATACGTCAAGGGCTCTCCATTAATCATGTTCAGCAGCGTTCGCTCGCCCTGAGCCGATATCAAGATTTCCCTTCCTTTGGGATATTGGGGCCCGGAGATAGGAAATACCACATGGGACAGATCCTCCAGATAGTTGGAGTGCAGCAACCCGGCGGCAGAACCCATCACCTCGGCTAGCGGAGACTCGTCCAAGTTAACTGCAAGGGTGCAAGAAAAACACGTCAGTTTTATACTAGACGTTACAATATCGCAGCACATGCCCAAAGGCAACGGTCTGAGCTCTACGTCAAGACTGTACAGACTTGATCGTTTACGCCGGAATTATCCTCCAGAAGCATAAAATTCAAGTCGGCAGCATACTGTCTGTGCTTTACGCCAGACTGTCAAGGTTCGAGCTATTACGCCAGAATTTTTATCCACAAGCGTAAAAGTTCAAATTTTTACAGTATACACCAAGTTTTCGGCAGTCAAAGCTTTTACGCTCAACTGCGAAAATCTGGAGTTTTACGCTGATACATTAGAAATGTGGGCGTAAAAGATAAAACGTCTCCGTGCATCATCTTCCTCAAAGAGGCTATCAGCACAGAAGACGACCTAGCGCGGTCACGTTCAACGTGTGCGAAGGATTTTTTCAGTCGTTCTTATTCATCCCAAAGCTCTACCTATCAGGCCGGGTGCACTGCTCGTCGGCGGGATGCTCAGCTCAGAATGGGGTTCCCCCTGTCCAACCGGAGGCACTCCTGCTCGGGCAGAAGAACGAGAAGAAGAACCAATCTTCTTTCCCTTAGAGGAGGAGGATTGCTTAGAGGCCATTACTGGAAACTTTGATGACTTAGAGAAAACTCGGAGAAGAGCTCGAACAGTCGGAGGCTTTCTTTCGCAGAAGACGGATGAAAAGTTTTTCTCTCAGAAAACTTGGGATATATATAGAGTTCGGATAGACTCCTCGGACCCCGAACCAAATCTCCTAATTAATATTCGGTTATGATTGGGTCCTACGTCAGCCTATTATTCATAGAAGGTAGACAGTCAGCGAATTCGAAAAGTTTTTCGCGTAAAGCAGGTCAGCGGTTCTTACGCTAAGGAGCTTTCTACGCTCGACAGCAACAGATCTACGATTTTACGCTCGCAAGCTATAAGTCTATGGTTTTACGCCCGGATGCCTTTGTGCTCGGTAGCTTTTATGCTCGAGAGGCTACAATCCTACGACTTCATGCCAGCAGATACCAAATCGATGATCTCACGCTCGGTGGCGCTTAGTTTACGCTCAGAAGCAACAGATCCACGACTCCACGCTCGGAAAAAAAAAATTTCAGAAGCTACAAATCTACAGTCCTACGCTAAGGAGCTTTCTACGCTCGACAGCTACGAATCTACAACTTTACGTTCGACGGCTACAAGTCGGGTTTTACGCCCAGATGCCTTTGTGCTCAGTAGCTTTTATGCTCGAGAGGCTACAAACCTACGACTTCACGCTCAGGAACTACAAGTCTATGATTTCACGCTCGATGGTGTTTAGTTTATGCTCAGAAGCTGCAGACTAATAATTTCACGCTCTACGACTTCCCGCACATCTAAAGGATACGCCGGCCAGATTACGCGTACATCTGAACGGTTCTCAAAGCGGTCAATTGCAAAGAGTTCACACAGAAGATACTCGCTCTTGACCTCAAAATATCCCAAGTACCCGAAGCATACAGAGTTCTACATTGAAAAATTACTCTTCTTCATGGGTCGATTCGAAGTTCGTCCAGACTCCAGTCCAAATATTTCATCTATCAAGATGGCAACTCAGTTTGACAGCCATTCCTCGACCCTATTCCAAGGGATTTTCGAGAAACCCTTCTTGAAGATGATGTCTGAACAAAGAAATTATGTTCATCAGAAGCAGCAGTTCAGAATTCTACGCGATTCCTTACTCCTAAAACAGCAGGACGGTTCGAACACTCGAATGTTATAGCGGCTTTCTACGCATCTCTAGTTATGCGTAAAAGACAGGACAGGACAGGACATAGCACTCTTTCTAAGCAGAGTCGGCGTAAAGAATCAGACGTGTCAAAGCTACACATATTCAGACTTCACAGCAACGTATGGCAAAATGATCATATGCACGGAAGAAAGACAATTTTATTAAAAAGAAAAAAATCATGATTACATATGAGGGAAATCCTATCTACAAGGGTTTTTCTCCATTTTCATGATTACATATGAGAGAAATCCCGTCTATAAAGGGCTTCCTCATCGTCGTCTGAAGATCGCACCCAGAATCGGTTCTGACAGGTTCTCGCATGGGCACAATTCTTCACCCATCTTCTCCGGCAATTAGTCGGTTACCACAAACTGACTGACATATTGGTCAAAAGTGGGAGGATACAGAACTGGGCATAGACCCATCTTCCAACAGAAGAAAAGCAGAGTAAATCTGCTTTCTTACATCCGACCCCCCCCCGGAGGTAACTGGAGAAGGCGCCACTTGCAAGTGCCATGGTGGAAAATGACCCTTCCTCTCTCTGGGAAAACCGCCATACAAAGTTGCTGATTATCCCGAGCAAGGGAGGCTATGATATCCTTCCATGATCCATCGTTGCAGATGAGATTTGCCCGAAGACGTCATCTTTTTTGGCTCCTTACATGCTGGAAGAACATGGTCTTCTTCTTCCTCAAATTGACCCGACGGACTCCGGCGATCATCCTTGTGTGGCGAAGGGAATGCGGGAAGAACAGGTTAAACTCCTTAACCTTTTATAGGCGAGAGAGGTAACACCGGTCCCCAATAAATCCGCCATAAAGTCAGCATCGACCGTTTCAACGCTCCATTCAGAAATATTTCGAGTTACGAGGAGCGGTTCATGCTTCATTCAAAGTGTTCCAAATTTCGAGGAATTTGAAAGCTTTGAAGGGGGTCTTGTAGAAGCATGAAAAATACGCTGGATAGCTCTATGCCACATGGTGATGCAGGGCAGCGTAAGCAGGGGACCCAGGGCCATCAAGAGTGCAACAAAGCTTTTCTACTGAGCACGGCGTAAAATATGAAGGGACATCCGCGTAAAAATAGTATGGCCAGGCTGCTTCAGCGTAGACAGGGTGCTTCATCGCCTCCATGGCGTAAAACTCATCCGCTTTCAAAGCAGCATTAAAGCGTACGGGGAATGCTTCGTCTTCCCCGAAATGAACCTGTCAAGTCACGCAGTGAACCTGACATCTGACTCTTGACAAAAAGTGCTGCACGGCTACCCAGACGACGGCTGGAAACAATGGCAGACCACTCGGGACGCGCACCACAGTATGATGGCGGATCTCTGCATTTAATGCAGAGGATTTGATTAAATATCACCGAACCGTCGTTTACTGACATCCCCTCAGCGGAGACTACTTTTACGCATACAAGGGGATACGCTGCCTTGTTTTACACAGGCAGACGTGAACTGTTTACGCTCCGCGGAAGACAAACAGACTGCCATGTCAAAAGCTGCCCTTCGTACAGGACTCGAGGCACGTCTCTGCACCTAATGCTCAGAACGGTGACAGGCCTTCAGAATACGTCTCTGCAATTAATGATGATGGCGGATCTCTGCATTTAATGCGAGAGATTTGATTATATCTCCAAGAGCCGTAATTTCGGCTAAAAATATCCACATCATCATTCTGGCACGTTACGCAGCGGTTTCTACGCCCATTCAGCTTCTGTGCCCGCTCGGCTTCTATGCCTCATCAGCTTCTATGCTCATTCGGCCTTCTGTGCTTATTCGGCTTCTATGCCATCAGGCTTCTACGCCTACTCGGCTTCTATGCCTACTTGGCTTCTATGCCATGGTGACAGACATTGGCTTCTACGCCAACCTCTTCTACACGAGGGATACCTACCTACGTGGTTTCTACGCTGTGATCTTCGTAGCGATTATACGCGTTTTGTCCCTTAGTTGGACCCGCGTCACACGCTCATTCAAAAGATCATCTATCCACAGGCATTGGTTATTTTAACCGTTGTGTAAAAGGGTGTTGTACTTTCCACCACTCGGTTTCCACACTGATTGAGTGGTCACTGTCACCAAAACTCTATAAATAGAGACCTCTATCAACAGAGGAACAGGTGGACAAAAAATCGAAGATCGAACAGGTCGAGATTTTAAAATCGAACAAGGTCGAAACTTTGAGAGAAGGATCGAACAAGGTCGAAACATTGGAGATTGAAGAGGGGTCGGGGAGTCTTTGAGAGAGAGAAGCATCCAGAGCTCAGGCAAAGAGTAGCGATCGACGACATTGGCATCGCACATCCATCCTCTTTCGCAACCTCCGAAGCTGCTTTCCGTCTTCCACGGCACTTCTTCACCATCGTGTAGTCCAAGGACTAAAGTGATCGACTGCAGATCAGACACCTATAGCAATCATCTACCAAGATTAAATAAATTATACTCCCACATCCTCGTATAGGATCAAATTGTACAAGTTTGTTTGTAAACCAAAGAAGGCGGGTTTCGTGTAAACCTCGTATTATATACATCTCGTTCTTTCGTTTAATACCACAAACAACTGTATGAGACTAGATTTTTATCAGGCGAAACCTGATTATCGTACGAAAATTATTATGGAATGAGTTGGTGAATAAGCTAAAACGATAATATGAACACCAATTAAGGAATTGGTGGAATGACTCGATTTCGAGTGGTGGATGGATCATTTAGAAATGTCCAAACGGATCCATGACCCATGCGATAGTCAGACTGAATGATATTAAGAATAACTTGAATCAATGATAAGGCTTGTATTGAAAAGAAATTCTCGGAAATGGAAACCAATATCTTGGTTAAGGAAGACTTGTTGAAAACTTGAAAATCGTACGAGCGGTTTCGGATTTGAAACAAACAGATTAAACGTGAATAAAATATCGCTCGAACAAGTTAACCCGAGAATGAATATTTGGCTTCAGAATATAAATTTGACTTGGTATCGATAATTTGAAGATAGCATGGATCGATACAAGCAAAGAAAATATTAGGTTTCTAGGAATGATATAAGCGATAACATATCTTGCTTGGAGTTTGGAAGAACGAACTCGATATATTGAACATATCAGAAAAGCAGGACTTGGGCTGGAATGTTTAAACTTGGTTATCGAGGAATGCCAAAAGTAGACTGTAGAAATATCGAACGATAACATTGAAGTTGGATGATTTTGCAAGACGAACTATAATCACTGCATGAACGGATTTGACTTGGTGGATATAGTTGGATGGAATTAAAGGTTAAAGGATAAGGTGTCTCGATCGTGTCGAAGATAGCCATAACATTCAAACATTCTTGTCTTGTACGAGCATAACACTATGCCGCACATGCGTCACGCCCGGATTAGGACGATTATCCAGCGGGAGCGTTGACGTGATGATCTCACGTCCAACGTGGATGATCGAACTTGCGGGAGACCGAGGCGTGACAACTTATGGATCGTCTTGAGTTCTGGTTCGATACGGTAAGACGAACTTGGAATGCAAGTGATTGAAAAAGTTTCAATGGATTAGTTAGCCTAGAACCGGAATAAATCATGTTTGATGGTTTTGTGAACGAATACGTGAATCAGGTTGAACGACTTAGAGAAATAATCTAAGGTTTAGAATCGAATCTTGGCTTGGTAGTCTAGACTTGGAATGGATATGATTCTATCAAAATATAGTTGAGGAGATAGAATATACAAACCACTAGGCTTATCCTACAACTTGGATATATCATAGGATTACACTGAACGGACTCGTCCCCCGTGCAAACGAACGTGTAAATAAGAGTAAGTAGATCTATGCTCGATGTTTAAAAATCTGAGTGAAACGAACTTGGGTAGTATGCTCCATACAAATGAACAATGGTTTGACCATAGAAAATTGGGGCGATCATCGTGCGACGAATTTGCACGATGAATCGCAATATGCTTGAACTTGTACCCATGACCCTGTGAGCTGACCTAGAAATTAGGCAGACGACCCTGTGCCAAGTGAATAAACCCGTACTACCGACTTTACCATATTGCTTGTATAAATCATTACAACTGGGACAACAAAACTTAGGGTTAGACTTGGGAACGATAACATATATCAAGTTGACCCGAATGGATGGACGCTAGTCGGTTGAATCAGATAAATCGTGTTTATCGATAGTGCAAAATACTTGGCTGAAAATGGAAATGATATGGAATTGGATTGAACCCTTGAGATTTTCGCAAGTAGCTTGTCCGATTTTACTATCTCTAAGTTTAGTTGACTGCAAGTGTTTGAGGGACGCTTCGAACATGTGCACGATCCAAGACTTAAGAAATGTGAAACTCGAGTGCTAAGACTTCGCTATCGCTAAGTTGGTTGACATGCATGTATTTGAGGGACGCTTCGAATATGTGTACGATCCAGACATGCGATATGCCGATCTCAAATGTTAAGTGCAAGTGAAAAATCCTTCGGAACAAGCATAATGACTTGTATAAGTTTGCCTCAGCCTTAGATCACTATCCAAGATCAATCGAAATGTACCTCGTGTTAAGAAACTTTTCCCGCGCTAAGACGCAAATGAGACTGACTCAATATACACGTAACACGGCGTAAGCTTCAAGTAAGGAATTGGGTTCCAATGGATCTAGTGGTATCGATATCTACACTTGGACTAGAATCGAAAAATTCGATAATACGGCTCGCCCTCAGGAAGTCTCGAGGACGAGACTTTTTCTGAGTGGTGGATAATGTAATACCCCGTTCCGCTCAAGCGGACTGCCGACTCTAACGGTAAAAGTGCAAATGTCCCAACCCGCTTTGCTCAGGCAAGAATACTCGTTTAAGGCAAAGGATATCCAGACTTGGTCCCTACAGGAGTACGACTTAGGCTTTCAGAGACTCGCTCGACGTATCGCTCAACTAAGGCGAATCATCGCTAAGGTGGGTGGCTACGGTGAACTTGTCTTTGCTTAGCCAACACACATAAAATATGGAATGATTCATGCTAGTCGCTAAGGCGTATCACCCCCTGCATGCTAATAAGAATCCAACGCACCTAGCTACGGAAATAATCCCAATTTGTTTTGCTTATGCTAGAACTTGGAAGTAAAACATTGCTTATATTCAGACCCTCGCATGCTACCTTGGCCCTGTGCCACTGGACCTTGCTACGCCTCAAATAGACCGATATCAACATTATACATTTTGTCGTGCACTTTCTCCCTGCTACACTGCACGACCCTAGGCAATATGGCTCGGTACTTTAACTTACGGTTTTACTACTCGGCTTACCTTCGGGCCCGAGCTAAACAAAATGTTTATGAATGCATGCTTGCCTGCTTACATGTTAACTTGAATGTTGCCTTGCCTCAGTAATTGCCACACGCAATCATGCCACAAGCAAGTAACACAAAAGTGTATTGTTCATGCATTGAGTCAGCCAAAAGACTATCAGATAGTTTATCTGTGCAAATGAACCTGCAAGTACTCGGGACCGTAAGGTCTCCAAGGCACTCCTCGCACCAGGGGAATGCATCAGGGCAAGTTGATTCAACAATAAAAAAGTATGTCAAGTTACACTACATGATAACCACATCCAGTTTACATCTGAACGAGAATCAGGATAACAGCTCATGGAGCAAATTCTCGCCCAGAACATAAACTCAGGGATTATCATGTCAAGATATGGATTTGGAAAGACCCTGACCTGCATGTCGCGGACAATTTGAAAAAGGTGATCTTCGGATCTCAGTTCCACGGGCGATCTCCGGGGCACCGGGGCCGATCCGATCCGGATGGAACTCAAGCAGCCTTTTACATTCAAGCAGTGTGGCGTCCCACTAAATGCCACGCCATCCTCGCTTAAAGGCTGATAGTATCATGTTCCGGACAGGATTATGCAGCGCCTCCATTGCTTTCGTTGCATAGCATCCTGTCCATGGACTACAAACCGTCCTTTATGGCTATGCCAGCGACCAATTGTTCATATAGATAAGTCATACTCGCTTAGCGGCTATCCGCATGCAAGTCATTGCATCGCATCATGAATAACTGAACACCTGAACGATCATGGTATAACAATATTGAGCATAAAGAGGAACTTGAACATCTTATGCTAAACACCGTGACATCCTAGTAACACGGGCATTCTAGCATAATCACATTCACAACAACACAATATTTGCATATGCTATTTGCCCCTGAATGTTTATACATGCTCGTGCTTGAATCTAACTTGATTTGCCTTAGACAGGAAAGGACAAAGGGTAAGTTGGTAAGTCTCGTCGTGTTTCCTTATATCGCACGGCGCACTACAACACGAGTTAGGCTATTCATCTATGCCATGAAACTGATCCTAAGGCAACTAGAAAGACAACTAAATAGTTGATGCATGAAACCTGTATTACGTGTTTGGATTTGTCGAGCGAGCGAGTAGCCTCCCCACCAGTGCATTCATGTACTGATAACCCACCAGATTGCTTGCAGGGTGCGGGAGAACCTCGTTCGGTGCGGATGCCTCCTTCGTGCATGCTAAGGCGTGGAGTTCAACTCAGAAGCCTTGCAACGCTGCGTCCGGAACTGAAGCACATACACCATTCCATAAATGTAGCCACTTTGCACGCCTTTATGTATCAGAGAGATAGCTTGAGCGACTTGTAATCTCGGCTATACGCCTCCTGTAACGCTGTTTCAATATGCATAAAATGAGTTGCTTTACTTCAATACTTGTGTACTCAATCCTTGCTTTCGCTATTGTTAACTCAGTGAACTTGTTACCATTCGCTTATGCGTTTATACATTCCGCTGCACTCGGACAATCTATGCGACTCTGTGGCTTAGATCCCTTACCGCCAGCCAATGAATCATGGCCTTGCACGGGCGCGGTTCACGCTCGTGCGACATCACGCCCGGATGGGTCGAAGCGATCGTCCCGCGAGAGCGCTGGCGTGGTGATTCGTACCCAGCGGGGACGGCCGATTAGCTTGCGGGAGACCGGGGCGTGATAAGAGACACACAGGCTACAGGCTGATTACATACATATATATTTATTATTGCGGTGCTTTACTCTCTGTTCCAGAGCTTGTCCTATTACGTGATATTACTGCTACAGGCTCTCCGACATAGAGCTTGTAGTGGTCTCAGCCTGAGTATTAGTGATGCTCTCATTTGCATATCACATAGCTGGTTACATAGCTTTCACTGAGGATCTATTTTTATTTGATGTATTTTTATTTAGCTTGAGTTATTCTTGTACCTTGCTATGTCCCCTGAGGACCTGGATCCGGATTATGTCCCCAGGTGCAACAAAAGAGGAATACCTCGAGGTATACGGGACAGGAGCTGACGCTGGAGCAGTACTGGCACCAGAGGACGAGGTTGTGCCAGATGATTTCTCCTGAGTATTTTGTTATATACTCAGTTATTTCTTATTCCAGTTATTTTATATCTTGACTCTTGGATTTATGTATTGACTTATTATTGGGTTGTTCCCCGAGACACTTTTTATTAAGACTTATTGATGGACTATATTTCTTTATATTGATTATTCTATCATACCGTGTTTACTTTCTGTGGATGAGATTAGAATTAGACCGTGACATGTATCTTAGACCATTGTATTTGTTTTACAGCTTAAGTACACTCTAACGGGTCCATTAAATTGGGTTTGCCAATTGGAGTTGTGCTGTTGGCCATTGCCACGTGGCTAGTCCCTCGGTATTTTGGGACTGGGGCATGACAAGAACTTCTGGAACGCTCGTAGTCACCTCTTTGTGTGACTCGAACAGACTCCTTTGGACTCCTTTTTTTTAACTTTTTGGTATATCTCAAAATGAGGCTAGAGGGCTCTTTATATAGGGAATGATGGAAGTCCATCCTCCTCTTCTTTTCGATATGGGACTAAAAGGACAATATACAAAATTTATATCCCACAATCGCAGCTCAATGCATAGCCCGTTCAGCATCCGCTCAGTGCCCGTCCAGCGCATGTTCAACGCCCGCTCATGCAACACGCGCATAAAATAAACGCATGAGCGCAACAACAGCGCACAAGCACCTTGCGACGATGCTGACGTGCTAAGTACAAAGTACGCCGATAAAGCGCCACTTTGCACCATTGAGCCCGAGCTCAAGTCCGAGTCGCTAAGCCCCTTTGGGGCTTAGCTCCTATGAAAATAATTCCAAGAGCATGACAAAAAGCATAAATGCTTTCATGGGGAGTTAATACTTTTTCCTCCTAGGAAAAAATACCCCCACATGGCACCCATGTGCCCCACCATACCCCATGTGCATACCTCAACTCATACAAAGTATTATATTGAGATACCCACTTGGTGGTGTAGCTAATGCAGGACTATCTTTACTAGTCCAAAGGCAAAAACACCAACAATCCCCTACATATCTCAATATACATGGGTTGAGCGTTCCCGACAGTGACTGCCCATCATGCATTATGATATATGTCGCTTTGACTTGAATCTTCCCGTATGGGTCGAACAACAGTATGATACAAGAACGGACTAAGCCTTGAATTCTGCACCATAGCTACAATTCTTTCCACTCACACAATGACATCAACTGTGCTTCCTGTTGCACATTAAAGGTCATGTGCACACCTGGTTTTGGTGTATTTATTTTGGACGTTTACAAGTTTTCCCTCAAGAGATGGACTATATCTTTTTTCATACACTCTAGGTGAGTTCTTTTAAAGAGTCCTTGGCATGAAGCCTCAAGCTTCCTTGCGATGCTACTCCGCTATGACATGGCCCAGAGCCGAGGCTAAACCTCATCATGGTGTCATGCCACTGTAGCATGAGGTTCTAGCCTCTTTGTAGTACCAAACTACCCAGCATGAAGCCTTGCGCTTCCTTGCGGTGTTACGCCGCTATGACATGGCTCGCGTAGCCGAGAATTTACATCTTTTACCTCTATGGTGTCACACCACTATAACATGAGGACACCGGCCTCTTTGTAGTGGTTCCTACACTCTTCATTCTACAGCATTAGGCTACCTGCCTATGTGCGGTGCTATGTCGTTGTGACATGGCTCGCAAAGCCGAGGCATTACCCTTACCGAGGAACCTCTTGGTGGTGTCACCCACCATAGCATGGAGACCTTACGCTCCTTTGTAGTGCTGCGCTACCGTGCTTCCTGTTAAGCACACCAGACATTCAAAATACCTGAGAACTCATTAAGGCATCTAAGCCATCCTCCCACATGACTTGTTCTACACAAAAGAATAATTAGTAGACAACAGTGGTTCGGGGTCCATAACTCTTCAATGTCTCAAAGGACTACCCACTGTTCCTGATATTCTCCCAGTCAATGGTCCTCCCTTTAACCAATAGCTAGATGCCTAGTAAATTTCTCTTTTAACTAATAACATAAAACTAAATGGTAGGATTGCAAGGACACAATAGCAGAGGTCCTCCAAGCCCATATATTTTGTGTCCTTGACTATATACGGTGTTATGCCGCTATGACATGACCCAATGCCGAGGTTTACTCCCTCTTGTAGTGTCACGCCACTGTAATATGGAGTACTACCCTACTTTATAGTTTTTTGGATCAGTTGGTGGTGGAGGCCTTACATGAACGGATCTGCTACTCTCCCTCCGATCATCAAACACTATAATGATATACGCTAGCTGAGTTCATTCAGTATCCTATACTGGCCCTTGAGGCCTATCATTAACGGGTCCGCCAGATTTACCTGACTCCTATCATTAAAGCACTATAATGATCCACACAATCTGCACTCATTCAGTGTCCTGTGTTCTATCCACATAGTTCTCTTTAAACCGTTGAAGATATGTACAGATGCCACTGCTGCAGCTTCCTACTTTTCACAATATGTCGGTATTACCCGAATCTGTGTACTAACCATAGGAAGATCATCTAAGAGCTTCTAGAGCCATTCTGCTTTATATATTGCAGCTTGATAGTGCAAAGAACTCTGAGAGTAAAGACTGTTGCTTCGACTTCCACGCTATAGCAATACCACCCCTGGAGAAGTCACGTCCTCCTGTGGATCTTTCACTCTTCTTTTCTGAGCACCAACTGGCATCACCGAAGCCTTCCTTCATATCTGGATAACTGCTGTAGCACATGATATACTACTAATTTCTCCTGAGAATTCTGACGACTCTCTTCACATCTTTCAGTGTTCAACACATATACTGCTTGTGAACTGACTCAACATCCCTACAGCAAAAGCTATGTTAGGTCTGGTGGTACACGCCGCTTGAATCATTCACCTGATGATTCTCGAGTACACCAATTGTTTGACGTTTTTCCTTGGATTTGGATTCGTATTCATGTCACACTTGAGGAGTATCGTCCCTGATACCCAAAGCGTGTGATCAGCATTTCATGCTGAGAGCTTGTGACTAAGCAAGCCCACTTGATATCCGAATTATCTTATATCATCGGGATGACATCCACAATCCCATGTCCTGAGTTTGGACAAAAAAGACATCTTTGTTAGTGATACTTCTATGTCTACAACTGGGACTAGCAAGTCGTCCACATAGATACAAACGATGACTCCTCTATTATCAGCGAACTTCGTGTACACACACTTGTCTATCTCGCTGATCCTGCGATAACTTTGACTAGATGACTTGTCAAACTCCTGCTGCCACATCCTAGGAATTGTTTCAGGCCGTATCGAGATATCACCAACTAGCAGACTGTCCTCAAACCTGAATGACAATAGTTTTGACTGTTGTCCGTGAATCTCTCATGTCTGTCTTCATCCAAGACTTGTTGTCTTTCCATCATCTGATAATAATCAGATTATGAATAGAAGCTACAACAATCATCATCCTGATCTATGACACCCTCATAGAGGTACCAAAGAACTCAATCCCCTATTGTTTGAGAAAATCCCTAGGCAGATAGCTTTGTCTTGAACTCAACTGTTCTGTATGTTTTCATCTTCATCGACTTGAAGATCTGATAAGCATATGATTGGTTTAGCTCCTTAAGACAGATTGACTAACACCCAAGTATGGTTGGAGGTTATTGAGTCATACTAATTATTTATAGCCTCCCTCCCGAAGGCAGCATCTCTAGTCTTCATCGCCTCATCATAGGTAAGCGGATCTACTTTCACATGATATGTGACGAAATCTTCTTCGAAGTCCTTCACTCTCCTCACTCGCTTAGACACCAGCTCTGCGAATTTTGGTTCGATCGTTGTCGTTGGGATGGCAACTTCTTCTTCGACTACATCTGAAATATCCGCGATAACAATATTGTCCAACATATGAAATATCCGCTTAGAAGCTTCAGCCTCCTGTGCACCCACATTATTTTCTAAAATATCCGCGATAACAATATTTTTGTGCCTTACAAATTTATCTTCGAGGAGTTCAGTATCACGAGATTCAATGATATAATTTAATTCGATATCAAGAAATCTCCGAGCATTACTCTTCTCAGCATCACCCTGAAAGATTGTCTTCGTAGTCCTCGATTCCAGCTTCTGAATCTTTAATTCCGGAAGCTTCACAAACATCAGACACCCCCACACTCGAATGGCGTTCAAGTTGGGTCTGACTCTGAACCATAGTTCCTGAAGAGTGATATCGGAAGTTGCGTATGGCACTATGTTCAGAATGAACGTATCCGTCAGCACAGCTTCTCCCCAAAAGTTGTTTGGAAGACCCATAGTCAACAGTATTGATTTCATTATCTCCATCAACGTCATGTTCTTCCTTTTAGCTACTACATTTGATTGAGAAGAATACGGAGCAGTTGTCTCATTGAAAATTCTATTTTCTTTGCAGAATGATGCAAATTCAATAGACCTATACTCTCCGCCTAGATCACTTCCGAGTCTTTTGAGTTGTTGCCCTATTTGAAGTTCAGCCTTAATCCTGAACTTCTTGAACTTCTCGAATGCTTCATCTTTTAACAAGAGCAGATAGACGAACGCGTACTTTGAGTAGTCGTCGATGAAAGTAATGAAGTACTTTCTTTTAGCCTTTGTGGAGAACTGCTTAAAGTCACAAATATCTGAGTGAACCAACTCCAGAAGATCTGTACTTCGGTTTACCCGTTTGAACGGTTTTCTTGTGATCTTCGTCTGCGCATAGACCTTACACTTCTCCACCTTCTTACCCCCACATTTGGAGATAAACCCTAGACTAGACATCTGGCAATACGAAGTACATGTCCTAGTATGGGGTCCCATAACTCTTACAATGAGACTTTAGTCACAAGCAGAAGCTCGAACATCCATTTGAAACTGAACGCCTTATTTCAAAGTATGTCTCCTGCCAAGATATCATCATCTGGCAAACATGAATGTTCACCCTCAAGTTTGCAATAGACTTCCTGAGATCAGGTCCTTGGTAATCACTGGTACGTTGCTACACGCACTCCTCTGACTATAACTTCTCAAAGTTCAGAACCATTGTTCCAATCTCCAGATCCTCTGCTTGATCCTTGCTTGCCATTAAGACCTTCACCACTAAAAGGTTCGACCTTGATCAACAACTCTTCCTAAAGCACATGTGGCTAGATGCACCAGTTTCCATCCACTGGTCAGCAACCACGCCATAGGACTTAACATGTGCAATCAAAGCAACCAAGTTAAGTAATCAAATGAACCAAGTTTAGTTATACCTTTCTATATTGGTTCAGATTGGTTCTACTTCCAAGTTCCAATTTCAGCCATGCGACAAGTCCGGTATAGTGCAGTGACCTTCATGTACATAGGCCACCATGCGCCAATCCATGCACATAAGCCACCATGCGCTAATCCATGCACATAAGCCACCATGCGTCAATCTATGCGCATAAGCCACCATGCGCCAATCCATGCGCATAAGCCTTCATGCGCGTCCTGCATGCACAGAGACCATCATTCGCATTGAGACAATATGCGCCCAGCTCTGCCATGCGCCAAGACGCCAATACTTCCAATGCACTGCCATGCGCCAAGTCTTGCAAAGCGCCAAGTTCTGTCATACGCAAAGGTCTGCCCCTTGTGCACATACTCTGCAATCCTTAGTCATTTTGTAATCTTCCTTCCAACTGGAATGCGCGTCCCTCAGTCGCTATCTCCTCCATCCTCGAAAATGATAAGGTACCGACAACTCACTTTCAACATTTGACAAAGGACTCCTTCCCTCATCCAAATGTTCGAATTGAATTCCGTCAATCTTCTAAAGTTTGTGAAAAATTATGTCCAGAAGACTTGAACGGATGTTCTCCATCTTTATTCGGATATTGCTTTGAGATTGTTAGTCCTGAGGCTTAACCAAAGATGGAAGAACACATGGTCGAGATCAGAGGTTCACACAAAAGTTCACACTCTGACTATTCTCGATTTCCACGAAGAACTATATAAGGATTCTGATTACAACTTGCTCTCAAGATTACAAAAGAATCAGAATTAATCAAACTTTTCGTTCTTCCTTGCAATCGTAGTTGCAGACGGACATAACAGAGTTACAATAAAACGAAAACTATCTTCGTTCTTCCTTGCAAAATGCAGTTGCAATTAGACAGAATGAACCAAGAAGAAAAAGTAGAAGAAGACAGAATAAAGAATTATTCTTAATGGGACGGTGAAGACCACCGTTGCTCAAAGCAATATCGACGATTTGCTCCCAGGAGCCAGCAAGTTCACAAGAGAACTTCTGGAATGCTCGTAGTCACCTCTTTGTGTGACTCGAACGAACTCATTTGGACTCCTTTTTTTTAACTTTTTGGTCTATCTCAAAAGGAGGCTAGAGGGCTCTTATATAAGGAAGGATGTAAGTCTATCCTCCTCTTCTTTCCGACGTGGGACTAAAAAGCCAATATACAAAATTGATATCCCACAATCGTAGCCCAATGCATAGCCCGCTCAGTGCCCATTCAGCACCCGTCCAGCGCACGAGCGCACCAACAGCTCACAAGCGCCTTGCGACGATGCTGACGTAAAAAGTGCAAAGTGCGCCAAGCTCCTATGAAAATAATTCCAAGAGCATGACAAAAAGCATAAATGCTTTCACGAGGAGTTGATTCTTTTTCCTCCTAGGAAAACACCTCCACATGGTACCCATGTGCCCCACCACATCCCATATGCGTACCTCAACTCATACAAAGTATTATATTGAGATACCCACTTGGTGGTGTAGCCAATGTGGGACTATCTTTACTAGTCCAAAGTCAAAAACCCCAACATATATCTTTACTAGTCCAAAGTATTATCTTCTTTTTGTTCAACTATTATATACTTTTCTAAGTTAAAAGATTATTAAGTATAGTTTTGGTAATTAATTTGACTTTATATATATACATATATATTGCTTTATCTTTAATATCTTGTCTTTACAGTGAATAGACTCGTCCTTATTGGATGGTTCATGAGATCCAAAGTTTTGCATATGCCGGAACACCCAAATTGCAAGTAATCGTCTTTTTGGTGTTACCAATATATTCACTCGCGTCTTTTTCGTCACATAGTAGCCATTGCAAAGAATCTAGCTAGCTACTCTAGTCTAGACTTCTTCCTTTTAATTTTATTCTTCTTTTATTTTACAGTTTTGTGATTAGGTAGTACCACACACAAGGATAGAAATAATATTGTAGCATATGCACACTTTTTGCCAGTCCCAGCATCGTTACCAAAGACCGTAAGTAAATCATAATACCCGGGGCACAGTTTTTCCTTCATCTTTGCTCCTTCAGGTTTCTCCTGCAAGTTGATATTCAAGAAGCAAAGTTAAAAATCTAACAAACATATAGATACAACAACATTACACAAGTCCCTTCTGTTTCAGTATGAACAAATGAAAGTAGTTCCAAAATCTAACAAACATTGATCCAGCAACATTACACAAGTCCCTTCAGTTTCACTTGTGACTGAGTGAAACAAACCCAGGTTTGTAGCACCAAAGGCAAGAAAGAAGCCTATAAACTGATATAGAGGCAGCAACAGCATATAGAAAGAAGTATCTTGAGAAGCAGCATATATTGAAGGGGACCCATATAGAGGCAGCAAAGTATCAGTTTAAAGTTTTAAAACAACTCAGGTTCAGTTTAGAAAGAAGTATCTTGAAACTGATACTCGAAAACTAATATTGATACTCAAAAAGTCATATTATAGTTGAAAAATATCATTGATACCAAATGATATGTGGACATAGAAATTTGAATACAACAATGTCACAGGGAAGAATTTGAATCAAATTGGCATACAAGACCAAAATATCTGTTCTCCTAAGTTCACAGTGTTCAAAACTTCGAGGATTATATAACTTGCTAACCATGAAGATGTACTGAAGGGACAATTAACATGGATCTCAATAAAACTGGAATTTCTGCAGCTAAACGTAACCTCAAAATAATGGACGAAGAATAAAGTAGGGTTAAATTCAAATTCGATTAGTAGGGGTATTAATTCAACCTTGTCGAGACTTCCAAGAATAACACAGTATATATATAACTTGATTGAAGAACTTCAAAAGCAAAGTTCCCAATGGCATAAGTTTCATTTTAAATCACATATACATCCTGAGAATCTGCTCCAGTAGCAGAGTAGTAGTACACACACGAGGTGAAAACAACTACCAAGCCTAGCATAAAGTTTTATAGTCATTAGTCAAGCAAATAGTCTGATTTATATCCAAGTATGATTTATGGGTACATGTAGACTACAGGAATAACAATCTAAGCTAAGGATAAGCAGCAGTAACAGTGACAATTCACATCAATTTAGGATAAGAACCCACCACATTTGCTGCTTAGCTAGCTCATGTGAGATCCTTAGCTCTGTGAGGAACAGATGAAGACATGCATATAATGTTCTTTCAACAAAAATAAAGTCAGACTTACAAGCTAGATAGATGAAGGCACAAATAAGCACATTAGATACAAAACAATACCATCACTGTCAATAGGAAATCGGATACAATTCAGCAGTAACAGTGACAATTCACATCAATTTAGGATAAGAACCCACCACATTTGCTGCTTAGCTAGCTCATGTGAGATCCTTAGCTCTGTGAGGAGCAGATGAAGACATGCATATAATGTTCTTTCAACAAAAATAAAGTCAGACTTACAAGCTAGATAGATGAAGGCACAAATAAGCACATCAGATACAAAACAATACCATCACTGTCAATAGGAAATCGGATACAATTCAGGATTTTTACATAATCTCTGTTAACATAAATAGTTTGTTTTTGATGTATCCATGTATGTTGCCAGTACCCAGTCTTCAAGAGTGGTGGTTAAACTAGATTATATTGGGAGGCATGCTGAAACCTAAACCCATAAAAACCTAATTTCTACTTAGACTAACTATGAACAAGAGAGGACATTGTTCGCCATTACAAGTGAGTTTTGGTCCACTTTCGTTTAATAACAAACAAACGTACAAAGAAATCATAAGCAGAAGTACAATATTTAATCTGGGTAGTGTGACGATGGAGATCAAGCGTTGTGGCGGCTCCTTCACTCCGTTGACGGTCTGACGAGGGAATGCGGATGCTCCCTTCTCTTCTCTCTCATGAGCTTGTGTGCACGTACGTAACTGTCACGCCTCAGTCCCAAAATATCGAGGGACTAGACACGTGGCAATGGCCAGCAGCACATACTGATGGACAAACCCAATTTAATGAATCCATCAGAGCGTACTTAAGCTGTAAAATAAGGTCTACTAAAACATGCCACAAACTAATCTCATCCATAGAAGATAGATATGATCAACAACAATAAGAAATGAAAATCAACAACCAGTCTCAACAAAGTACTTCGGGGAACAACCCGATATAAATATGATACAATGGTTCAACAGACCAAAACATAAATGTCTGAATAAAGTAGATACTGAGTATGAAACACAGATACTCAGGAAAAGTCTTCAGCCATCACCTCGTCCTCGGGAATCGTTACAGCTCCTGCTCCTGCCTCTGCTACTGTCCCGTAAACCTTGGGATAGAAATCCTCCGCTAAACCTGGGGACATCATCCGGAATCCAGGTCCTCAGGGGACATAGCAAGGTACAAAATAATACAAGCCAAAATAAATGCAGTGCAAGAGTAAATGAAATAAATAGGGTAACTATGTAACCATCTATGTGAAATGCAAGTGAGAGCATCACTAGAACTCAGGCTGAGACCGCTACAAGCTCTGTGTCGGGGAGCCGGTAGCAGTAATATCACGTAATGGGCCTAGCTCTGATGTAGAGTTTACAGCCTCACAATAATAAATATATATAAATAAAACAGCCTGTAGCCTGTGTGTCTCTCCCCACCCAATGTAATCACACGTCTCATGTCCACAACGTCTCATGTCCATGTCACGCAAGATCATAACTAATGCAGCAAGTCATACAATATCTATAATGTCTATGTCACAATCCTGCAACCTACACAGAATCACCTTGAATATTTCAGGAAGATTCTATTACATGAATAGTGTCAGGTATCCTGGGTAGGGGTGCAAACGAGCCAAGTCGAGCCAAGCTTTCATAAGCTTGAGCTTGGCTTGATTAGAATTAACCGAGCTCGAGCTCGAGCTTGATTAATTTTTTATTTTAGAGCTTGAGCTTGGCTCGAGCTCATTTATATTAAGCTTGAGCTTGGCTTGGTTTGAGATCGAGCTTGACTTGATAAGCAAGCTTGATTCAAGCTTGATAAACAAGCTTGATAAGCTCAAACTCAAGCTCGTTAAGCTTGATTTCAAGCTTGTTCAGCTTTATTTCAAGCTCATTAAGCTTGATTTCGAGCTTAACGAACTTGATTTCAAGCTAGTTAGGCTTGAATTCAAGTACCTATAATATTAACAATTTATTTATAAAAAATTAATTTAAAAAGTTCCTTAATATCAATTATTAAGGACATATAATTATATATAATGCACACAACCATATTGTTATACAAACATGCATAAAATTAAAATTCACCAAAAAACAAATTTAAATTTAAATAACAAAATAAATTTGTAGACTGTCAGCAACGAGCTTCTAAACGAGCCAGCTTACGAGCCACCTCGCAAGCTTCTAAACGAACCAGCTCGTGAGCTCAAACGAGCCGAGTACTTCAAAGCTTGGGCTTGGCTCGTTTATTAAACGAGCTCGAAAATAAAGCTTGAGCTTGGCTTGTTTACTAAACGAACCGAGCTCAAACGAGCTTTTATCGAGCCGAGCTTCGAGCAGCTTGCGATCGGCTTGGCTCATTTGCAGCCCTAGTCCTGGGTTAACGTACTTGATAATGCAAACACGAGAATGTAAAGGGTCACGATATCCATCTCTAGGTGATGTTACACAACTCCGCGTACGGTGTTGGCACCCGAATATTATTCGGACGCTAAGTAAGTCACACGGTCCTAGGTTAAGTATGTACAACAATTAATTTAAGTCAAAGAAATAAATAACAAAACTGTAAAGTTGGCAAGGTACACTTGCCTGGGGCTTGAATACCAATAGATGTCCCTGTATCAGTGGATTCCGCAGGTACTCCTCCAAAAGCTGTAATAAACATCACCAACAGGTTCAAAAAATATTAAATAGCTAGAAACGCCTGTCCTTGAGTCCAATTTGGACACAAGGGCAAAAATAACATTTTCTGGTCAAAGCGGGGTCCACATGTGGCCCACTTCGCACAAAAAAATGTGTCAGAAGCAATGTTCTCCAAATTCGTCAAACTTAGTGTCAACAGGTCCAGAACGATGATACGAACCCAACGGAACTTCCAGAATTGGATTCCGATGAGCCGATCCCAAAATCGCCCGTCAAGTGGAGCCGCGGGCTCACGATACGCCATTTTGTCAACGTTCTCAGAATCGAACCAAACTTGGGTCACAGGACCAGCGTATTGCTACGAGTCCGATGGTGCAAGTTTTCTTTCGATCCGACGTGTATACACAAATTTACAACGTGTTCCTGAACAGGTCGATACAGGGCGTTGTCTGCGGATACGCGTTGATTCCAGTGTGCACGCACATCCAAATCAACTTTTGCGAAATCCCGCACGTTCGTATCAACGACGCGCACCTTTCGGTGAAGACCGCACGCGACCAAGTCGTCCCGTTTGGCGGAGCGCACTCAGTTCCGGGGGAAAACGGGGTATTTATTTTCCTGTTTTTGGATCGCAGTTTGCGATCACCACAGGACGCGACACACCGAGCGGGTTGCACGGGCATCGAGAGGGTTACGCAGTCTACGCGTCACAACAGACGGAAAGAAAAATGGGTCAGCGAGGAGAGAGAAAAGGTTACCTGAACAGGGCTCCGCAGAAACCGAAATTTCTCGTATCCGCGAGGCGACACGATACAACACTGTGTCTGGGATAGGGTTGCGACAGCTCGCCGGAGCTTCACCGGAGCTGGAGGTAACTGCGGCGGAGGGCAGCTTAGGTGTCGTCGGCGGAGGACACGGCGGAGATCGTCGGGCTCTGGCGCAGGAGCTCTGGGGAGATGGCCGCTGCTCGGGGCGGCTAGGGCACGGCTGGGTGGGCTGAGCTGGCCGGGGCTCGGGGTGTTGAAGCGCTGCGGGGAGGACGGAGGGTGGCGGAGCTCTGGGGAGGCGGAGACGACGGCTGGGGCTCAGTCGGTGGTGGTCGAGTGGTTAGAGGAGCGGCAGCCGGAGGAGGAGGGTATTATATAGTGTTAAAGGGAGGAGGACGGCCGGGGGTTCGAGGAAGTTGAAGGGGAAGCGGCGGTGACGTTGAGCGGAGGCGAATCAATGGGTCGCCGGCGGCCACGGCGGCGGAAACGGCCACCGGGGAGGGGAGGAGTCGGGAAGAAGAGGGGTTTGGGGGTTAGGGTTTCTGGCGGGTTAACGGGTCCGGGTTGAGTTCAATTCGGATCCGACCCGACCCGTTAAGAATTGGGTTTGGTTCGGTTCGGTTTATCCTGGTTTGGTTCGTTTTGGTTTACCAATAAACCGGGTTTATTTCTAGGGTTTATTTTGGGTTAAAAATTAATTAGTTTTTAGGGCTTTAAAAATATTTTCGGGGTCCAATAAATTCCCGAAAAATTACCCTATGTCTAATATTTTATTTTACACCAGAAAATATTATTCTCATAATATTTTTAATATTGATTTACATCATTTCAAATTGTTTTAATTGCAAAATACCTTGGTTTTATCTAGTTAAAAATTACAGAAAAAATCATAAAATTTTGAAAATTCATTTTTTAGATTTCTGAAAAATACAGGTGATTACAATCTACCCCCCTTAAGAATATTGCGTCCTCGCAATCAAAGAATAAACTACTAAAGGAAAAGAACTATGGAAATTACAAGAATGCTTAGGTTATACCTGCATCTGCGAACAGGTGAGGATAACGCTGGCGCATGATATCCTCTCGTTCCCAGGTAGATTCGTCAGGAGAGTGATGTTTCCAAGCTACACAAACCAGTCTAATTGTCTGTCCTCGCAATGTCTTCTCACTGATGTCGAGTATGCTAACTGGTTGTTCTTCATATCTCAAGCTAGGGCCCACTGCGATCTCAGAATGATCGACTACGTGACTTGGGTCAGTCACGTACCTTCTCAGCTGTGAGACATGGAATACATCATGCACTCCCTCTAAGGATGGAAATAATGCAAGACGATAAGCCACCTCACCAATGCGCTCCAGAATATCAAATGGCCCAATGTATCTTGGGCTCAACTTGCCTCTGCTCCTAAATCGAATAGTACCTCGAGTAGGTGAAATCCTCAAGAATACGTGCTCTCCTTCTTTGAACTCTAGGGGACGTCTGTGTGTATCAGCCCAATGCTTCTGTCTGTCCTGAGCTGCACGAAGATGATTCTGAATTTGTTTCACCTTCTCAACTGTCTGCATTACCAACTCCGGACCCAGTATTTGACGCTCGCCAATGTCACTCCAACATATCAACGATCTGCACTTTCTACCGTACAACGCCTCGAATGGTGCCATCTGGATGCTTGCCTGATAACTGTTGTTATAAGAGAATTACACCAAGTGCAAATGATCTTCCCACGACCCTCCGAAGTCTAACATACACGATCGTAGCATATCCTCCAAGATCTGAATCGTGCTCAGATTGACCATCTGTCTGTGGATGGTAAGCAGTGCTAAATTTGAGTCGGGTGCCAAGACTCTTTTGCATGCTTCGCCAAAAATGAGATGTGAATCTCGAGTCACGATCCGACACAATACTAACCGGTACTCCATGTAATCTTACGATTTGTCGTATATACATGTCGACTAGTACCTCCGTGGACTGTCCAACTCTAAATAGCAAGAAATGTGCCGATTTAGTGAGTCGATCCACGATAACCCATACTGCATCTTTTCTACTGGGGCTTCTTGGAAATCCTGTAACAAAATCCATAGTGATATGTTCCCACTTCCATTCTGGTATAGGAAGAGGCTGCAACATACCAGCAGTCCTTTGATGCTCGGCTTTTACTTGCTGGCAGACTAAACATTTCGCCACAAATCGTGCAATCTCCCTATTCATTCCATGCCACCAATAGTACTGCCTCAAATTTCGGTACATCTTTGTTTCTTCTGGATGAATAGAGTACATAGAGCTATGTGCTTCGGTCATTAACTCATGTCTCAATTCTCCATTTGGAACATATAGGCGATTTTCGCACCTTAATGTCTCATCCTCATGTATGCAAAGTCCCGTTTGCATGCCTGCTTCTGTCTTCTCTTTAAGTCTTCGAAATCTAGCATCAGTGGGCATTGCCTCTTTAATCCTCTCCACAAGTGACGACTTAACTTCGAGATTAGCCAGCAACCCACTTTGTCTTGGTAAAACAACGTCTATCTGGAGCTCCTGTAGATCTTTCAATAGCTAGGGCTGCATCGTCAAGAAATAAGCCGTGGGCTTCCTGCTGAGTGCGTCTGCTACGACATTCGCCTTTCCCGGGTGGTACTGCAGATCTATATCAAAGTCTACCATCAACTCAAGCCAACGTCTCTATCTCATGTTGAGCTCCTTCTGAGTATATACATACTTCACTCTTGTGATCAGTAAAAATTTCTACCTTCTCTCCATAAAGATAGTGCCTCCAAATCTTCAGTGCAAATATTATTGCAGCTAGCCCAAGATCGTGCGTTGGGTAGTTCTTCTCATGGACCTTCAACTGTCTCGATGCATAAGCGATAACTTTGCCATGTTGCATCAAAACACATCCTAGTCCACTACCTGACGCATCACTATAAACAACAAAACCTCCTGACCCTGAAGGAAGAGTCAAAACAGGTGCTGTTGTCAATCGTCTTTTCAATTCTTCAAAGGCCTTATGGCAATCTTCCGTCCATGCAAACTCTTGGTCCTTACGTGTCAACTTCGTCATAGGCTGCGCAATTCTTGAGAAATTTTCTACGAACCTCCGGTAATATCCAGCAAGTCCGAGAAAACTTCTCACTTCTGCAACTGATGTAGGTGTAGGCCAAGTTTCTATTGCAGCAACCTTCTCCGGATCAACTGAAAATCCTTCTCCTGAGATGATATGTCCCAAGAAAGGCACCTTATCCATACAAAACTCACATTTACTGAGTTTGGCATACAACTTCTCCTGCCTCAACGTCTCTAGCACAATTCTGAGATGCTCCTCGTGCTTTTCGTGGCTCTTGGAATATACTAGAATATCATCAATAAACACAACCACAAATTTGCCCAAGAATTGATGAAAAACTCTGTTCATCAAACTCATGAACACAGCTGGCGCGTTGGTTAAACCAAACGGCATTACTAAGAACTCGTAGTGTCCATACTTGGTTCTGAAGGTTGTCTTCGGTATATCCTCTTTCCTCACTCTAATCTGGTGATAACCGGATCTAAGATCAATCTTCGTGAATACCCTAGCACCACTCAATTGATCGAATAAGTCATCAATGCGTGGCAAGGGATACCGGTTCTTAATGGTCACAGCGTTTAGTGCCCTGTAATCAATACACAGGCGTACTGTTCCATCTTTCTTCGGTACAAATAGTATGGGTGCTCCCCAAGGTGAAACACTGGGCCGAATAAAACCCTTCTCCAGAAGATCATCAACTTGTTCCTTCAACTCCACCAACTCCTTAGGTGCTAGCCGATATACTGATGAAGTGATAGGCTCTGCTCCTGGAGTCAAGTCTATTGTGAATTCTATTTTCCGATCAGGTGGTAAACCTGGAAGATCATCAGGAAATACATCCACAAACTCTGATATGACTCTTGGGTAATCTGACTCCCCTTCTACAGATAATACCCTAAGAGTAGGCTGAACACCTTGCTCTATAGCTCCCCGAAGAAACTCAAACTCCGAATGGCCAGGCGGTCTAAATATAACCTTTCCAAGCCGGCAATCAAGAGTCGCATGGTAATGACTTAACCAATCCATACCAAGTACAACATCATAATCCGGCATGGAAAAGATTAGAAATTAAGCTCGCATCTCTCTTCCGCAGACTACTACCGAACAAGATCTACAGATGTCACTAACTGGGATAATTCCACCTCCCGTAAGAATTCTCTTAGTCTTCGGAAGGGGTGCGGTAGCTACTCTATGGGTGGCTACGAAGCTAGCAGCTATGAATGAATGCGATGCTCCAGAATCAAATAAAGCTACAACAGGTAATGAAGCTACTAATATAGTACCTGCTATAACTTCTCCTGCAGTAGCTTCCTCCTCAACAGCCAATGCAAATGCTTGTCTTTGTCCCTGAGCTGGACCTCTCTGCTGACGAGCCTGCTGAAATAGTGCTGCATGTGGTACTAGTGGTGGTCTCTGCTGATATCCTCCTGGAGCTGGTGGTCTGACTCCTCCAACTCCCATCTGTGGTGCTCCCAATGCTGGATAAGCTGGCCTTGGTGCAGGTAAAGCTAGTCTTGGTGCTCCCTCTCTGCGCTAAGAGCAGTCCTTTGCTGGATGCTGGTTGGATCCGCAAATCAGGCATAGTCCCAACTTGCGTCTACACTCCCTCTCAATATGACCTACCTTGCCGCAGTAGTGACATGTAGGTAGGGCTCTTGGTGCTGCTCTTTGAGGTAGATTCTTCTGGGGTCGCTTTGCAGAATCCCCCTGTGATGCCCTGGATGGTGCTGATGTGAATGGCCGCTTCAGACTTGACTCCCTCCTAGTGACACGCTCCATGCGTCGTACTGCAGCAAGGACGTTGGTGTACGATGTAGGTACAACAGATCCGATCAACCTCTGGAGCTCGAACCTAAGTCCGTCGAAAAACTTCTCCGCCTTCTCTTCTTCGGTAGGAATTAAAGAAGGGGCGAAGCGACTAAGGCGAATGAATTCAGCATTGTACTCTTCCACCGACATATTGCCTAGGATAAGGCGGTTGAACTTGTCTCGGAGTTCCGACCGAGCAACAGCTGGGATATACATCTCCTGGAAGAGTCTGGAGAACTCTTCCCAAGTGACTCGGTCCTGTCCGAGCCTCCTCTCTTCTGATAGCCACCAATGATGTGCATTGTCAGTCAATTGCATCCTGACAGCAGTCATCCATCTCTCCCTTGGAAGTTCAGCTGCTTCCAACTGGTGTTGTGTTCGTGAGCCACTCGTGAACTTCAGTTGGTCCCTCCTTGCCCGAAAAGGTACGGGGCTTGAGCTGACGGAAATCAGTGATAGATCCCGTTGCTGGTCGCCTAGCTTGTGAGTTCGCCTGCTCCAATTCGGTTACTAGGCTGGTTCTCAAATACTCTGCCTCATGACGCTAAGCCTCTTGTTGAACCTGCTGTTGGGCTTGCATCATGGCATAAAATATTTGAAACATATGTTGCCCGTCCATGGCTTATCCTGGTGGAAAACAGGCATCTGTGGAGTGAACTGTGGCGGAGGTGGGATATCATCACGCCGGAACCTTGAATTATGCTGGCCAGCTTGATCGCTTTGAGAAGATTATCCTCTATTCTCTGGTGTCACTCCGTCTTCATAGGTAACCACAGCATCGTGTGGTGTATCCAAGGGATTCTCGTCACCAATTCTTGGATCCATTACTCTGTATCCAAATCAAGTAATTAATTCGAATTTCGATATAGAGTTTCAAAAATAATTCAATCAATGGATGAGATCCTATAACTTATCATATCCTTAGTGCAGGCTTGCTCGGTCCCTAAGTTGAAACCGAACAATTTAGTCGGTGACCTGCATGGGCCACCACAAAAACCATGTCACGCCCCAGTCCCAAAATATCGAGAGACTAGACACGTGGCAATGGCCAACAGCACATACTGATGGACAAACCCAATTTAATGGATCCATCAGAGCGTACTTAAGCTGTAAAATAAGGTCTATTAAAACATGCCACAAACTAATCTCATCCATAGAAGATAAATATGATCAACAGCAATAAGAAATGAAAATCAACAACCTGTCTCAACAAAGTACTTCGGGGAACAACCCGATATAAATCTGATACAATGGTTCAACAGACCAAAACATAAATGTCTGAATAAAGTAGATACTGAGTATGAAACACAGATACTCAGGAAAAGTCTTCAGCCATCACCTCGTCCTCGGGAATCGTTACAGCTCCTGCTCCTGCCTCTGCTACTGTCCCGTAAACCTCGGGATAGAAATCCTCCGCTAAACCTGGGGACATCATCCGGAATCCAGGTCCTCAGGGGACATAGCAAGGTACAAAATAATACAAGCCAAAATAAATGCAGTACAAGAGTAAATGAAATAAATAGGGTAACTATGTAACCATCTATGTGAAATGCAAGTGAGAGCATCACTAGAACTCAGGCTGAGACCGATACAAGCTCTGTGTCGGGAAGCCGGTAGCAGTAATATCACGTAATGGGCTTAGCTCTGATGTAGAGTCTACAACCTCACAATAATAAATATATATAAATAAAACAGCCTGTAGCCTGTGTGTCTCTCTCCACCCAATGTAATCACACGTCTCATGTCCACAACGTCTCATGTTCATGTCACGCAAGATCATAACTAATGCAGCAAGTCATACAATATCTATAATGTCTGTCACAATCCTGCAACCTACACAGAATCACCTTGAATATTTCAGAGAAGATTCTGTCACATGAATAGTATCAGGTGTCCTGGGTTAACGTACTTGATAATGCAAGCACGAGAATGTAAAGGGTCACGATATCCATCTCTAGGTGACGTTACACAACTCCGCGTACGGTGTTGGCACCCGAATATTATTCGGACGCTAAGTAAGTCACACGGTCCTAGGTTAAGCATGTACAACAATTAATTTAAGTCAAAGAAATAAATAACAAAACTGCAAAGTTGGCAAGGTACACTTGCCTAGGGTTTGAATACCAATAGCTGTCCCTGTATCAGTGGATTCCGCAGGTACTCCTCCAAAAGCTGTAATAAACATCACCAACAGGTTCAGAAAATATTAAATAGCTAGAAACGCCTGTCCTTGAGTCCAATTTGGACACAAGGGCAAAAATGACATTTTCTCGTCAAAGCGGGGTCCACTTGTGGCCCGCTTTGCACCTAAAAACGTGTCAGAACCAATGTTCTCCAAATTAGTCAAACTTAGTGACAACAGGTTCAGAACGATGATACGAACCCAACTGAACTTCCAAAATTGGATTCTGATGAGCCGATCCCAAAATCGCCCGTCAAGTGGAGCCGTGGGGCCCACGATACGCGATTTTGTCAACGTTCTCATAATCGAACCAAACTTGGGTCACAGGACCAGCGTATTGCTACGAGTCCGATGGCGCAAGTTTTCTTTCGATCCGACGTGTATGCACAAATTTACAACGTGTTCCAGAACAGGCCGATACGGGACGTTGTCGGCGGATACGCGTTGATTCCGGTGTGCACGCACATCCAAATCAACTTCTGCGAAATCCTGCACGTCCGTATCAACGACGCGCACCTTTCGGTGAAGACCGCACGCGACCAAGTCGTCCCGTTTGGCGGGGCGCACTCAGTTTCGGGGGAAAATAGGGTATTTATTTTCCTGTTTTTGGATCGCAGTTCGTGATCACCACAAGACGCGACACACCGAGCGGGTTGCACGGGCATCGAGAGGGTTACGCAGTCTACGCGACACAACAGACGGAAAGAGAAACGGGGCAACGAGGAGAGAGAAAAGGTTACCTGAACAGGGCTCCGCAGAAACCAAGATTTCTCGTGTCCGCGAGGCGACACGATACAACACTGTGTCTGGGTTAGGGTTGCGACAGCTCGCCGGAGCTTCACCGGAGCTGGAGGAGGGCTGGAGGTAACTGCGGTGGAGGGCAGCGCTGGTGTCGTCGGCGGAGGACACGGCGGAGGTCGTCGGGCTCTGGCGGAGCTCTGGGGAGATGGCCGCTGCTCGGGGCGGCTAGGGCACGACTGGGTGGGCTGAGCTGGCCGGGGCTCGGGGTGTTGAAGCGATGCGGGGAGGACGGAGGGTGGCGGAGCTCTGGGGAGGCGGAGACAACGGCTGGGGCTCAGTCGGTGGTGGTCGAGTGGTTAAAGGAGCGGCAGCCGGAGGAGGAGGGGATTATATAGTGTTAGAGGGAGGAGGTCGGCCGGGGGTTCGAGGAAGGTGAAGGGGAAGCGGCGGTGACGTTGAGCGGAGGCAAATCGATGGGTCGCCGGCGGCCACGGCGGCGGAAACGGCCGCCGGGGAGGGGAGGAGTCGGGAAGAAGAGGGGTTTGGGGTTAGGGTTTCAGGCGGGTTAACGGGTCCGGGTCGGGTTCAATTCGGATCCGACCCGACCGGTTAAGAATTGGGTTTGGTTCGGTTCGGTTTAGCATGGTTTGGTTCGGTTTGGTTCACCAATAAACCGGGTTTATTTCTAGGGTTTATTTTGGGTTAAAAATTAATTAGTTATTAGGGCTTTAAAAATGTTTTCGGGGTCCAATAAATTTTCGGAAAATTATCCTATGTTTAATATTTTTTTTACACCAGAAAATATTATTCTCATAATATTTTTAATATTGATTTACATCATTTAAAATTGTTTTAATTGCAAAATACATTGGTTTTATTTAGTTATAAATTACAGAAAAATTTATAAAAATTCTGAAAATTCATTCTTTAGATTTCTGAAAAATACAGGTGATTACAGTAACTCTCTGGGAGGGTATGGTCTCTCTCTTAAACAGAAAAAAGCCAGCCCTCGGGAACGTCAAAGTTGCTCCTATTTATAGCCATCATGTTGATGGGTTATAGGTGCCGCATGTGCCTCTGTTTGGTGGCCGCAAGGGGCTCCTTCAACAGAATGCGGTTGCAACTGTCGGTGCATAGTATGGGTTGAATCCAGGATAAGCTGCCACGTGGACGTTTTGTTAGAATTTGTTGTTGCTAGAGATCCTGTCGGTTCTTGTCTTCTGTTTGCATGACTTGGTCAGCTTGACACGTGGTCCACATTCAATTAGAGAGAATCGCAACAAAAAGATTTCGTCTCAGGGAACCTTGACACGTTGGACGCAATGAGTCTGAGATGCATGGGACGCATGGCGTTTGAAACGCATGGGGCCAGAGACACATGGGACGCGTGGAATCTAGAACTCATGGGGCCAGAGAGGCATTGAACGCATGGAGTCTAGAACACAGAGGGCCAGAGTCGCATGGAACGCATGGAGTCTAGGACGCAGAGGGCTAGAGTCACATGGAGCGCATGGATTCTAGGACGCAAAAGACCAGAGTCGTATGGAGCGCATGGAGTCTGGGATGCATGAGGCCCCGTACATGTGGCGTTGAATGCTTGTCAGAAGTCATTCCCTTGAATGTGAAGATTATTCCGAGCACGGCTCGGTGGTAGGGAATCAAGTCTTCATTCCGGACTTCGTACTCGCCTTGGACTTGATTGACTATCAGTTTGGAGTCGTCGTAGGCTTTCAGGTAGTCAACTCCCACCTGTTTGGTGAGTTGGAGACCAATGATGAAAGCATTATACTCTACCACATTTTTGGAGCATGACTCTGTGAGAGAGTAGGCGCGGTTGATGACCATGTCGTATGGGAAGATCAACACTATCCCGACTCCAACGACGATATCGCCTTTGGGCCCTGTTCTCGAAGAACATTCGCCAAACAACCTTTGTGCTCATCACGGTGTTGGAGTCTGCGACTTCGTCGGGGATCTCCTCATAGAATTTTGAAGTTTCTGGCACCGGGTGGGTGGCCTAGAAGTCAGTTAATGATTGCCCTTGACAGTTTTTTGTGGAACAGACGCCATGCCGTATGGTGACAGCAGTATTGCCTACATCGCCAGACAGGAGTTGAGTGCCCAGGGTTTGGTCATGAGCACCCTGAGAGGGTTGACCCGTGAGATCACGTGGATCGTTTGCCCTGCCATATAATGCCAAGTTTTATGGATAGCAAAGACTAAAGCAAGGTATTCCTTGATGTCGTCGAAAGCGCACTGTTATTCTTCGTTCCAGACAAAGGAGACTCCATTCTTCATGAGCTGAGTGAATGACTGACAACGCCCAAAGAGGTTCAATATAAACCTCCTAATATAGGCCAGTTTTTCTTGGAGGCCACGAAGTTCTCTAAGGATCTTCGGTGGGCGCATTTCAATGATTGCTTTAGTCTTGTCAGGGTCCACGTGGATATCCTTCGAAGTTATGACAAAATTCAGGAATTTGCCGCTGGAGACTCCTAGGAAAGATTTGGTAGGATTCAACTTGAGCTGGTGCGCACGCATGAGGTCGAACACAGTCTTCAAGTCCACGAGGTGATCATCCTTGGAGCGACTCTTGACGACGATGTCATCAATGTAACACTCGATCGTCTTGTGTAGATGCTCACGGAAGATGGTGTCATCACTCGCTGGTATGTAGCACGCGTATTCTTCAGACCGAAGGCATGACCGTGTAGCAATAAACCCCTATCGGCGTTTGGAACGATGTATGTTTCTCATCGTTAGAAGACATCTTGATTTGATTGTAGCCTGAGAATCTGTACATGAAAAACATACGCTAGAAAGCCAGAGGTGTTGTCGATCATTATGTCTGTGATCGGAAGGGGGAACTCGTCATTAGGGCAGGCCGCATTTAGACCACGAAAGTCAATGCAGATCCGGATCTTCCCGTTCTTCTTGACGACCGGCACGACGTTGGCTACCCAATCTGAATGTTGTTCTTCGTGGATGAAGCCACTAGTTATCAGTTTATTGACTTCAACTTCGATTTCGTTCATAATGTCCGGCCAGAACTGCCATTGCTGTTGCTTGACCGGCTTAACGTTCGGCAAGATGTTGAGTTTGTGGACCACAATTTGGAGTTCCAATCCCGACATGTCTTTGTAGATCCAGACAAAGACATCGATGTATTCCCTGACGAGCTGTAGCAGGGATTCCCGTTCCTCATCAGTCAGACTCTTGCTGATAAAGATAGGTTTAGGGGAGAATTCGTCGCCCATATTGACTTGTACGACTTTGTCCTCAGTAGGAGGTTCTCGTTGTTCGAACCGCATCTTCCATTATGCGTCTAAGCATTGGGCCCACGGTTCTACTTCAAAGAGTTCAGGTGGATCCTCGTCGTCTTCCTCATGGTCAATTAACACCATGTTGGCAGACAATGTTTGCTTTAGAATTTCTCCGATACTGATGTCGGAGTCCCAGGAGGAAGATTATGAAGAGTAAGAGTGTAACTCATCTTCTTCATCGGAGCCTTTGGGGGTTGTGGAAGACATGACGTACCCTAAGCCATGTCTGGTCTTATGGTAGTAGTCCTCGGACTTGCCTGTAGGAGCCCGCAGTCATAGGGGCAGCCGTCGGTCTTTGCCACTCCACTTAAACTATGTTACTTATTCACTTTGAGAATGCAACACTGCAACATATAGCAGATCTATGTAGTAAACTGTACAACATGTAATAATGTTCCTATGCATTCATCTGTAATATACTCCAGGACATGAATAAGCTAAAACTAAAAATAAGTGCACATAAATAACTAAAAGTCTTCAATTCTATAACAACAAACTTATACAAGACCAAGTAAGCATTAGGTCTTGATTAATGATAAACAGGTATCGTTGTTGACACCTTCAGCATTCAGATAAACACGGCCTTGATTAATGATAACTATAAACCTTTAAGTTGAAAAGAGGCAAAAGACCAACTGATGTATAATGTCAACCATTGGTATCTATTCAGCATCTCTCAAGCAACAAAATAATCACTTCAAAAATATGCAAAAAAACCACCTTCTAGTCATTTTTTAATATAGTCAGAACTGGTTCCAAAATGGAGAAATTGTTTTTGAACTTCATGTACAATATTGATTTCTTAGTTTTGTTAAGCTAATAAACATTGTCTAAGAAGACTCTTTCTCATTGTCTAAGAAACAAAGATGTAACTCTTTCTAGAGATTAACCACGAGGGAAATATCCACATCCATTTTTTTGAACTTTTGTTGATTTGCAAAGTGGTGATAAAAAGTAGTTTCATAATATTATTTATCAAATAAGTGTCCATGTTTTCCTTCTAAAAAATGTAGAATTCCAATTCTAAAGAAGACAATGCAAACAAACCATCTGATATTCTGAAGGAATAAAGAAAAAGGAGAAACATGATATATTACCAACTATTTGTATAGCATGCCTATCACTTACAGTCGAAGGAATGTAATTTCTGAAAAGAAGAAATAAAATGACATAATATCTGGTCATAATTGAGCATTGCATTGGGTCAGTGTCCTTTTAGCCTTCCATAGACATGAGGTATTGCCTTCTCTTTCCAAATATTAGGAAATGTCTGTACTGGAGCTTTCTAATTTTATCATTTACCTTTTCTGCCACCTGAAATGTCTGTAGTGAATGCAGAACAACAAAATAAGATCAACAAATGTGAATGTTGCTTCTCAAGCTGTTGGTTGGGGGGGGGGCGATTATATGTTTACCAAGTGACAATTCGTGGCTGAGCAAGCTCGGCAAAAGCGTGAAGCAGTAATAGATGTGACCAATAGTTGCCAGCAAGGTACAAGTTCAAACGGAAAGACATTAACAATAGTGGAACATCAAAAGAACCATGAGAAGCTCGAATGAAGAGTCTGTCTGCTGCTTCTCCATCAGGTAAGCTAGTTCGATCCTTCTTTCCCAAATCAAATAATATCTTAAGGCTTTATTTGGTCATAGAAAGTGACAAAAATGAAGAAAATCTTAACAAAAGAAGAAACAAGTTAATCACACATTCGTTAACGCCTAACCTGACGAAGGTTCTATGTATGTCAATATAGATTAAAATTGAAAAACTCATGAAGTATTATGTGGAATATCCTAGAGATTATTAATCTTGGACAAAGCTGCTCTCATAGTTCATATCTCTTTCCTATTTCAGGTTTTGGATCGAGGGGAGGAGAATGAACTTGTTTACAAAACAGAGAACCTTCACTCACAGGTTTGTGAAGTGTGCACTGGCGCGTGCTTGTGATCAATTTCATTCGATTTACCTGGTTTTTAGTGATCCGAGTGACTGTTGTTGACTTTCACTAAATTTTTTATTATCAAATATACAATAAATAAATATGTTATTATGCCTTATGTTTTATAGGCGCAAGATTATAAGCAGCAGGGAACAAAGATGAGAAGAAAGATATGGCTCCAGAGCATGAAGATAAAGTTAATTGTGTTTCATCATCATTGCCTCATCCTCATCAATGTAGAACAACCTTTGCATACTTCCAAAAGTCTGGATATGTTGAACAACCTTTGTATAGTTTGAACAAACATAAACTTGGAAATTTGGAGTGTTTCAAAATTAATCTTATTGTGATTGTTTTTTGTTATCATATTTCTTTGCACTATCTTATAAATGTTAGCCTATGAGATTTTGCATTGTGGACATCCTAGCAGTAGGTAAAGCTACTATCGGCCATATTTTTCATCTTATAAAATTTTTTTTTCATATTTTTTTAATTATACTAACGGCCAAAACCCGTTAGAATTCAATTGTACATATATTTATAGTTTGTTAGAAAAAAATACTAACGGCTATAGCCGTTAGAATAAGTAAAATACTAACGGGCATGAGCCGTTATGAGGGCAGTTAGTAATATTATCCATGCCTGAATACTTACAGAACTTGCCCGTTAGAATTAATTTTTGTAACATGTCTAGACCGTTACAATTCAAGTATTTTTGTGTAGTGTGAGAGACTATCACCTTGTGCACAAGTTGTCCGAGATCAATGCATGACATGCAACATCTATCAGAATAAAATACTACTATGCACAGATCTGAACAGCAAGCACACGTTTCCATCTCTCGTTATTTTAACACGGAACACTATCAACTAATAAGAAAATTTCTAGATACCACATGTTGCGCAGCATATGATGCAACATTTACTTGGAAGTAAAGCAACAAATTTTATAATGCAAGCATATAGTTATTTCTTTTAGCTTATTTTGTTAAGTGAATTATCATTGAAGGGGATATGATTAAGGCCAAGGAAAGCAGTCTAAGGGACATGCAACAGAGTAGGCTAGAGATTCTTTTATTAAGGCGTGAAGATAAAATGATTCATCGAAGGGCCGAAGCCACTTACCGATTGAATCAACACGAGAGAATGATGAAGCCTCACGCAACGATCATTCCTTGGTTATGCGTCCTGAAATTGCAACAACACTTGGTTAGCATCCTTAGATCTCTTTCTCTTATGGTTCGAAATGAAAAACGAGAAAAGCGACTATGAAAACAAAATCATCAAAGCAACACGAAAACGCAAATCAACACAAAACCAAGCAGCGAAAACAACCAACGAAAACTCTTGGACTCATTTCAATAGAAGCTTTTCCATCAGTTGGAAGGGTTCATTGCATTTCATCCGTGATCGATTGTGTGGTAAGGTTTCCCCGATACTCGATTTTCAACCGAGTCAAAGTCGTAGGAATTACATTAGTGAAACGCTGGAAGTGGGACACTACATAATACCCCACCGAGAAAAAGTTGCATCATCGAAACTTAAGGAATCAAGGAGTCGAGAACCAAGGCACTAAGAGGTCAAAGGAATCAGACTTACCAACATCGTGACCGCTCGCATCGCGCTCAATATTCAGTTGATAAACTCTAGGCCTTCCCATCTGATCAGTCTGTCTATTGGTTGGAGCGGGTGCGGATTCTGGTTCTTCCTACGCTCTGCATTGTCGTTACGGTGCGGTGGTGCAAACCTCTTGTTCGAGCAATCTCTGATCATGTGACCCTGTTGTCCACACCTGAAGCACTCCCTGTTAAAAGAACAACAAGCTTCCTTGGTGTAACCTCGACAACCACAGAAACTACATTCAATCCCTCGGTTATTTTCAGTATTGGCCTTCTTCTCTTCGTCATGGTATCTTTTGACAGAAGGGTTTCGATTAGCCGACACATTTTCTAGAGCAATTTATGGAGTGAAATGTTCGTTCTGAACTGCTGCCTCAAAAGCTTTAATATATGACGTACATTCTCGGTTCATCACATAGTTCATGAGGTCGTCATTCAAGCATTTAATGAATCGGTGCTTACGGACCCTCTCGTTAGGAATCATCGAGCTAGCGAGTTGAAATAATTATATTGAATGACCTTGACGGGCTACAAATCGAATGTGAAATAATTATATTGATTTTAAAATAATTATATCTGTAGTTGAATATTTAATTAAATCTTTTGGTTTGAATGGCTACAAATTAATTATCATATTATTTTGAATAACTATCATATGTGCAACATGCTAGTAGTTTTCATATTAGTTATTAATTTTTTAGAATTACTTTACATATGTCCCTTATTGTAATTATATATTGCATATATGGGTTATCTATAAGTACAAATACAATGACATGGTAATACTTCCATATTAACTATATTCGACTAATTTTAGTATTTGTGTGAATTATCTAGATGACTACAAATGAGAATTGAAATAATTTATTAATTGTAGTCCATTAGAGAAATTCCTCCATAAATTTTCTTTGGCTATGGAGAAGATGGGAAGGATTCATGTGAAGGCAGGTTCTTCAGGTGAGATCATGAAGAACTACATAGCTGGATGCCGACATGTTTCATCAGTTTTACTTCATTTTCTTGTGCACTTGATGGTTGAGAGTTGTACTAAACATCTAAATAAGACGAACTTATATAACACTTATTTTCCACAGTATTATAATTAAGTTTCATATAAATATATATATATATATATATATATATATATATATATATATAGAGAGAGAGAGAGAGAGAGAGAGAGAGAGAGAACTTATTTTCAAAGCAATCTATATACACCACTTATTTATAGCAACTTCAAAACTGTTAATAGCACCCTCAAAAACTGTCAAGCAAAACTTTGATAAAGAAAACATCAAATAACCATGAGACATGACTATTTGTAGCACACACACACAAAAAAAAGAAAAAAAAATTCATAACTATACAACTTGACATTTATATCTAGAAGTGACTATAATTTCTAAAATCAATCACAACCAGTAAAACAGTAAACAAATTTACACTTGTCTTGAAAATTCACATGAATGTTCACTTCCTGGGAACCAATAGGGAGACTACATTAAAAAGAGCTTGGTACTAGAAAGAATGACCATATCATGACAAGTGACCTTGTAATTTAAACTGTTCACTATTACTCTAAGAAAAATCAAGAAACATCAAAGAATTTAATTTACTTCTCATACATTGCAGACATAGCAGATCAAGATGATCAATCAAAATTTCCAATTCAAGCAACCTAACTTTACTATTGATAGTTAAATACGCATTTAAAATGATGTAAATAGAACAAGCATCCTGCCAATCAAAACCGTTTGTTTCTCAGGCTAAAAAATCACTAAACAACTAAGAAGCGCGGAATCCAAAATTCGTTGGTTCCACGTCCATGTTGCGTGAACACGTACCTGGCACGACAAAGATCAGTCCCATTTAATATATTTTGAAGTTTCTTACAAGTTTTACCAGTTGACCATATATGGACCGCCACCACCTACATTGCCATCGAACTCTTGTTTTTGCATCCGCTCCCTCAATAAATCTTGCATTGTTCGCTCTTTCTTAAAACCACCTAGGGCTCTCTTCAAGGGATCCCAAGAAAATAACTGCTTGCATATCCAACCAAATTATTAAATTCTACGAAATCTTAACAAAATTCAGTTGAAAAACAAGAGGCGAAGTCATAAAATTCTCTTTGCACAATACTTGGCATTATTTCAATGATGTTGTGTAATATAATGCACCAACTGATTACAAGGTGTGTGAAGGTTTAGTACATAATGCATATTAATGTAAAATAGGTTTTATAAATTTTATGCGAGAAATGAAAAGCTAGACATAGTCGGTCTACCAAAACTAGATGACAGCCTAGATGTTGATAGTCCAAAAAGTTCCGGTCACCACAAAGAGGGACATCTTTAGGGGTATAGTTCATATTCCTTTGTTCAGCATAAACAATGACATACAAAAAATAATTGAATATTAGAATAAACAAATTCCATATGGTGATCAAACATAACCATATATACTAGTCATCTGTAACTACTAATTGCAAACTATAAGATAACAAGTTTAACGTAATCCAGAATACTCGCATCTGGTATGGGCAATTCAATGTGAAATAATTAATAATATCATGATCCTGTCGTTTTGGCCAATCCATTATAAATCCAACATGATTGCTGATCATATAATGTAATTGGTCAATATGTCCTTTAGCATAACTTATTGAAGTCAAGTAAACTCGCCTAACCTATTAGAATCACTTGGAACCAAGTAATGTCATTTACATACTCTTTTTAGGCCCATATCGGACACCGAGCATACCTCTTAACCTAAGGTTTAGGCTTATAAAAATTTGATAATATATCTTTACTTCAAATTGACTCTTGGACATTAGGTTTCACTACTCTTTCAATTATATTGTGTTTTAGGATTTCATATTTCTATTTAGTCTTTTTGGCATGCCATCATTTATTTTTGCCTATTCTCATGTTTTAATATTTGTAATGGTGATTGGTTATGGTTCTAGCATGCCTATACAGTCGTTGAAGTTCTGATTGGACGTGATATTCTAAGCTAAGTTGCATCGGGTTGATAAATTCATGTTTATAGAATTTTCGTTCATGAAATACAAAAGAGATTTGACATTTTTTTAGAAAAAAAAGGGAAGATAACAGATTCTTGATTCGAAAACCGTTAAATACAAAATTACCCAAATCTTAAGATTTAGTCACATATTAAAAATCGAATTACACTATGTTAGTGAAAAGCTCTCGATAACTTGTAAAATCCATAGGGGTCGATACTCGGACTTAGGATATGTAGGACACGGTATGAACTCGCAAGTGAAATTAAATTCTGAAGTCAAGATTATTTAGAATGCAAGGATATTCACTGCAAGGGTAGTCCTTAAGAGGCTGGATTCTACCTTTACTCGGAGAAAAAAAAAATCCAAATTAGAGGCATTTATCTGGATATTCTAATGATGTAAGGAAATAGCAAGATTTAAAGAAAAAAAAATGCACCAAAAGGTGATTATTTGAAGAAATAAACTCCCTTTCAACAGTTTAGTACAGACGAGCCAAGTGTGAAATGTTTTAAAGGTTGTACCAGTACAGTAATCTGCAGTCTAAAGTAAGTTTTATAGGAGAAAGGCAATATAAAATTTCAACAACAACCTCGAATCTCATTTGATTTAAACCTCCATTTGCATATATAAGAATGTAACCATTCTTCTTAGAATCCAGTTTTCCACAATCTGCAAAAGAATCTCAAGTTTCAGAAGAATAACGAGTTACGGGGATATTATGTGTGAAAAGTAGCTTACTTTTGTGGTGATCTATGTGGGCAACACATTGGGTGAAATTTCACTGTTTTGGTTTTGCCCATATCTGATCTCTGTAGAAGTAAAATTGTTGTTAACTCAACTAAGGAATCCCTTGATGTCTATACCACATGAAATTATATGGTGTACTGAAATAGAACAAGACTTACCTCAATGACAGTGACTAAACTTCTACATGCGCTTGATGACAGGGCCGTTAGAGTTCTTTCATTATCAGTTCATGCTCATATTCATGGTTCTGACCAATCACTTTAGAGTCAGGTAAATCCTGAAGATCATAGAACTAAAATAAGATAACCCTTTATGCACACATTGATTTAAATTCTTTTCTCTGGATTCTGAAATACATTGTCTACACACCGAAACTTTTAGAGCTGATGCATAGATTCGCTTGCTCCTGTAAGTTAGACCCTACTAATGGCCGACTCTTAAGTCTTAACAAAAATGACTTTCCTGTTGGGAATATGGTGTGACCCGAACTGGAGTTGGCCCATGAGATGCGATATTGGACTGGGCCCGTATGTCTTAAAAGGGAATTCTCACGTAAAGCCTGAACCAATTCCAATTATCTACACCTCATGATCCCACCTACTATCCGAAGTGGGACTAAATTACCAACTCCATTGTCACCCTCCTTTAAGCGTTCAACCGGAAACGAGATACAATCCAACAATTTTCACCTTAGCTCGTTTCGCTAGGCGAACAACCTTAGCACACCCTGGCTACCTTTGCTCGTTCCCGCTAACCGAACAATCTTAGCATAATCCGGCTACCTTTGTTCGTTCCAGCTAACCGAGCACCCAGGAGATACCCAGGAGATCCAACATATTGTCATCTCGATCCGTTCAACCACAGAACCAAACCTGACACGTTCATCAACACCACAATTGTGTGTCAACCACAACGTCTTGCTCCACCTTGGACTCGTCAGATCCACCTTTAAAGTCAATTCGTGTAGTTGATGCTCATACTCCACCTTGAGAAGAGCCCGTATAATCCATGAACATTCAGCATCATCTGTCGAACCAATTAGAGCCACTCAAACTAGCCCCATAACCTTGGGCTCTGATACAACTTGTTGGGAACATGATGTGGCCCGAACCGGAGTTGGCCAAGAGGTGCGATATTTAACTGAGTCCATATGCCTTAAAAGAGAATTCTCATGTAAGGCCTGAACCAATCCCAATTATCTACATCTCATAATCCCACCTCCTATCCGATGTGGTATCACGCCCCGAGGCGTCCCCCGAGTCGTGACCGCCGTGCGGGCCTGGAGTTGCGCCCGCACAAGGCTTTAATGATTTGCATAGCAAGCACATACTCAGAGTACGCAGATAAATTGAAACACAGATTTGAAACATAGAAAAGTTCTCTTTATTGATAATGAACATCTATTACAAACTCTTGAACGAGTTAGCTAATATGCCGAACGGCTTACAAAAGGGTTGACTCAAAATGAGATAGCAGTCCTGTACATTACATCCTTTTATAAACTCTACGATAAAGACCTCCAAGCTGGAGGATCGCTTTGCCACGGAGCTGCATTTGTGTATGAAGAGTTGCAGCTTCGGACTTCAAAAGGCTTTGAGGCGCGGTGAAGATGCGCTAACAGCTGGACTGGATCGGGAAGACGACTTCGGCTCCTCGCTCGGTTCGCCTTGGTGCGGAGAACCTGTTTCAACGAGGGTCAGCATATCGAAACATGCTGGTGAAGGCGAGCTAGCCTGACTATACCAATCAACACATTGTTTAGTGAAGCATGCATATTTTGTGGGTTTCTATCTTGCCTTAGTTCATTTACAAGTAAGCAGCATATTGAATTTACTGAAATGAACGTGCCACCGTTAGGTGGATTTTACCTGCCCGTCTGAGTTACCTGCACAATACTTACCTTGCCTTCCCTGCCACGGAGACACAAGTTAGAATGCAACAGGTTTAAATATACACGATGATCACTGGCATGATTGCCATAGTGGACTAGTCCGAGGCAAGGATAGCATGCAACGATAGTACACGAGGCGCTGCAAGCCACCTTGTCCCGTACACGATGACTATTACACGAGTTCCGCCCGGATCGGATCGGTGCCAGTGCCCCAGCGACCGTCCGCAGAACTATACCTTGTGCACAAGTTGTCCATGATCGTACACGATTAACACGTTAACAGTTTATGCTGTTGAGGCAACACGATTTCAAGAACACGAGTGCAAGTACACGAGTGCACGACAAGTAGTAATGCATGATTTATTTAGCATAGCCTCCCTGAACAATTATGCATATACAAGATGTGTTCTATACTTAGCACGTTTTATAGAACATTTGCACGAACAAGCATACGATAAGGCAACAGTTCACAGGTTTGATTGACAAGCATAATAACCAAGTATATTTGTCTTTTATCTTGGTTTTTTTTATTATTATTTGGTATCGTTTGATCGGGGCAAAGAAGAGTGCAGATTGATTAGCTGTGAAGCTTGGAAGTAGGACTAGCTAATCGGGTTGGTAGCCACTCACATAGATTTTGGAAAGAAGAAGGAAAGAGGCGCTTCACGACTCCGCTCGCAAGCCGCCTACTGCTCGTTCACCTGCACACGAACAGCTCGATTAATACTTCTTCCTCTCTTTCCATTCTCGGAATAGAAGTGCAAGTCAATGAACGAAAACAATGAAAACCATCGAAACCGTTCAAGGAAAACAAGCAAATCCCAAAACCAACTTAAAGCACGAAAGCAACAGGCGACATCGAAAACCGAGGCAATAAAAGATAGCAGCGGAGAGGTCCCTCCTGACTCTGCCGCTAAGCCGATCCTTGGGGCGCAGTCCACTGAATATGGGAATCGATTCCGAAGAAACAAATCCATAACGAGGACGAGTTCTTAATTCAATCTATCCCGATCGAACGATACCGTCTTGTGTTTCTTAGCCGCGCTCTCCGCATCGGGAGAACGGGGCGCTACATCCTACCCAACTAATTGGAAGTTTCGTCCCGAAACTTAGGGTAGAACTTACCGTTAGGGATTATTTCGTTGGGGACGACGATCAGGAAGGTTCGGACAGGAATTAATGGCATGGCCTAATTGTCCACACGCTAGGCATAACCCAAGTCTCAAACGACAATTGTTGGCAGTGTGCCCACGCTTTTTACAGAAATTACACGATGGCCCTGGGTTTCCTCTTTGGTGCCCTCCGTTGTTAGGGCGTTTTGCAGCAGTATTTCCTCTATCGTTGCTTTGGCGTTTGTGACTGGATGTATGCACAGCGCCGGCAAGAACGTGAGGATAGTGTGGTTCGAGCGACAGGGCGTGATTCATGACTTCACTCATTGTCCGATACTGAGGAACGGATACGTGCGAATGGATGACAGGGCGTAGTCCACCTTCAAACCTTCTAGCTCGACTCGCTGCATCAGGTAAATAGGCCCTAGCGAATTTGGCGAGTCGGTTGAACTCGGCGGAGTACTCTTTAACTGTCATGCTGCCTTGCCGCAGCTGCACGAACTCGTTCTCCATCTGGCGTTGGACTGGAGGGGGTACATACTCCTCTTCGAACGCGGCACGAAAAGTCGTCCACGAGATCGCCTCCTCTCCGTGATCAAATTGGAGAGATCGTCGATGCACGTCCCACCAATCGTGTGCGTTGAGGCGGAGCTGTAGTTGCGCGCAGGAGACGCGCTTATCTTCGGGGACCTCTAGCAGAGTGAAGTGATCTTCAAGTTCGGCCAACCAATCTAGAGCTACGACTGGGTCCTCAGTCCCGTTGAATGGGGTGTTGCAGACTTTCTTGAAGTGGCCAAAGTCGAAGGCAGTCACGTCCCTCGCTCTTGGAATTTGCGGTGTCTCTACTTCAAGCACGGGCTGCTCCACCGGAGTCGTTGTTGTTGCGGCGGAATGGTTGGCAGCCAAAGTCTGAACGATCTGATGCAGGGTATCTACCTGCTTCTGTTGGACTGAGAATCGTGCTTCTATATTGTCTTGAAACTTGAGCTGACTCTCTTCCGCTCGCTTCTCGGCCCGTTCATGGCGAGCCTCGTCCCTTTGTTGGTTTTCCCCCAACATCCGCAATATTTGCTGAACGGGATCGATGCTTGGCGTGGCTCGCTGGCTTTCTGAACTTCCCGAAGTGCCCGAACTACTTCCTTGGCGTTGCATTTCGTCCGGGACTTGCGCTGCAGATTGCGCAGGATTCATTCCTTCAAAAGAAGGTAAATTACATTAGGATCATAATGTATTATGGACTTATTGCATGAACGTATCTCATTTTGGCCTAGCGAGTTCAAGAGTTCGCACAGGAATTTTGATCGTTAAAGGAACTTTTCCAGCACGAAGTCTAAGGAACTTGAATCTGTGCTCTGATACCACTATGTCACGCCCCGAGGCGTCCCCCGAGTCGTGACCGCCGTGCGGACCTGGAGTTGCGCCCGCACAAGGCTTTAATGATTTGCATAGCAAGCACATACTCAGAGTACGCAGATAAATTGAAACACAGATTTGAAACATAGAAAAGTTCTCTTTATTGATAATGAACATCTATTACAAACTCTTGAACGAATTAGCTAATATGCCGAACGGCTTACAAAAGGGTTGACTCAAAATGAGATAGCAGTCATGTACATTACATCCTTTTATAAACTCTACGATAAAGACCTCCAAGCTGGAGGATCGCTTTGCCACGGAGCTGCATTTGTGTATGAAGAGTTGCAGCTTCGGACTTCAAAAGGCTTTGAGGCGCGGTGAAGATGCGCTAACAGCTGGACTGGATCGGGAAGACGACTTCGGCTCCTCGCTCGGTTCGCCTTGGTGCGGAGAACCTGTTTCAACGAGGGTCAGCATATCGAAACATGCTGGTGAAGGCGAGCTAGCCTGACTATACCAATCAACACATTGTTTAGTGAAGCATGCATATTTTGTGGGTTTCTATCTTGCCTTAGTTCATTTACAAGTAAGCAGCATATTGAATTTACTGAAATGAACGTGCCACCGTTAGGTGGATTTTACCTGCCCGTCTGAGTTACCTGCACAATACTTACCTTGCCTTCCCTGCCACGGAGACACAAGTTAGTATGCAACAGGTTTAAATATACACGATGATCACTGGCATGATTGCCATAGTGGACTAGTCCGAGGCAAGGATAGCATGCAACGATAGTACACGAGGCGCTGCAAGCCACCTTGTCCCGTACACGATGACTATTACACGAGTTCCGCCCGGATCGGATCGGTGCCAGTGCCCCAGCGACCGTCCGCAGAACTATACCTTGTGCACAAGTTGTCCATGATCGTACACGATTAACACGTTAACAGTTTATGCTGTTGAGGCAACACGATTTCAAGAACACGAGTGCAAGTACACGAGTGCACGACAAGTAGTAATGCATGATTTATTTAGCATAGCCTCCCTGAACAATTATGCATATACAAGATGTGTTCTATACTTAGCACGTTTTATAGAACATTTGCACGAACAAGCATACGATAAGGCAACAGTTCACAGGTTTGATTGACAAGCATAATAACCAAGTATATTTGTCTTTTATCTTGGTTTCTTTTATTATTATTTGGTATCGTTTGATCGGGGCAAAGAAGAGTGCAGATTGATTAGCTGTGAAGCTTGGAAGCAGGACTAGCTAATCGGGTTGGTAGCCACTCACATAGATTTTGGAAAGAAGGAAAGAGGCGCTTCACGACTCCGCTCGCAAGCCGCCTACTGCTCGTTCACCTGCACACGAACAGCTCGATTAATACTTCTTCCTCTCTTTCCATTCTCGGAATAGAAGTGCAAGTCAATGAACGAAAACAATGAAAACCATCGAAACCGTTCAAGGAAAACAAGCAAATCCCAAAACCAACTCAAAGCACGAAAGCAACAGGCGACATCGAAAACCGAGGCAATAAAAGATAGCAGCGGAGAGGTCCCTCCTGACTCTGCCGCTAAGCCGATCCTTGGGACGCAGTCCACTGAATATGGGAATCGATTCCGAAGAAACAAATCCATAACGAGGACGAGTTCTTAATTCAATCTATCCCGATCGAACGATACCGTCTTGTGTTTCTTAGCCGCGCTCTCCGCATCGGGAGAACGGGGCGCTACATGTGGGACTAAATTACCAACTCCATTGTCACCCTCCTTTGAGTGCTTGCAGGGCGTGTCTCAGACATGGTATCGGAGTGCTTGCAGGGTGTGTCCGATCCCAACATTTCCAAAATTCAAAAAGGTCAAGTATATTGCCAAAACGTCCGTAACCATAATAAATCAACATGGACACTTAATGGAAATAGTTGGCACAATGCTACATACTCCGAAGCCCCTATCGAAAAGTACGACGCTCAAAACACCAAAATTCTGATATAAAACAACTTCACAAGAGGGGATTGAAACCAAGACCGGAACTGAGATTTTGAAACTTGGACAAAATCATATTACACTATTTATATCCTATTTCCATTGCATGTTCCCTTGGTAGATTCTTAGAAAATACTAGCAAACTAAACTAAGGGAAAGAGGTGAAGTTGAGGAAACATGAAATCCTGAACTGACCTATCACCAACATATTGAGCAGAAACTGTTTCATATACTAAACTAATCTTCTGGGAGAATTTCAGAAGGTAATGTATAAGTCCGAGTTTTGCATTCCAAGCCAAATTTAAAGGTAGCTTAATGTCTGCGGAAATACTTCAACAATGTTTGGGAGCAAGTCCAATCTTTTTGAGTCAGATCTATGCCTGAATAGTATACGAGTAACCTCTCTTTCGAAAAAAAAATAGCATTTCAATTCTACTCATATTAACTTGTCGGTTTACAACAGTCAATTGGTGAAAAATACACACATGTGGACGGAACTCAATAGGCTGATTACAAGCCCTGGTATATGCAAAATAAATCAGTTCTTGTTGCAAAAGATGTTCAAAAGCCTGCAATATATGAGCAGACAGAGGTATTAACATAATACCTTTCCCTGGAACACTTGATATGCATATATTAAGTAGCTCCAGGCAACTACCTCACCTCAAAAGATTACATAGAAATTGAAGGCCCGTCCTTATCCAGTGGAATGCTTGCCACTGGGGATGCCAACCTGACAATCTAGCTGGTTCAATGGTTGGTGGTGGCTCAGCCACAGAGCCGGACTTAGGAAGAAGCAACAAAACATAACAGGGCCTATGCCAGTAACTTACTCACAAAGTAGTGATTAAAGCAAAATAAATATACTCCAATAAAAAAAAAAAACTAATACTGAAAATAAGCTATACAAGCCCTTCAATAAAATGTGCATGAACTGGAGTCATTTTTGGCAGATGATGTGTATTTTGGAGTGTATGAGCATACTCTAGTCAAACAGTTGGGCACCAGAGCTCAAGTATTATGATAAAACCATATTTATTTTTGAGAAATATGCAATACTATATAAATTTCTCAAGGTACTTTGACTCCTGAAACAAATACTTAATATTGTCATTCAAGTGGTTTCCATCAGGTTAGATGCTACCTTACAAACAGTAGTTTTCAGAATCCATTGGATTCCCAACTAGGTTCCCAGAATCCATTGGATTCTCTCGTTGATTTTGTGTTGCAGTGTCATATTCATATCCCTGCGACACATGCTTCCATGAATAGGTACTTGTGTTGTCAGAAGCCTACATTAGAAATTACGCTTACCTAGAAGATGAGAGTATGGATGATCTCTGTAATATGTGCAGTCACGATCCTCTTCATTCGAATAAGGTCCAAGAATGTAACCTTCATTCTTTATTAGCATATTAATTCGACAATTAAAATTAGTGCTTAGTAGTTAAACCTTTTAATCAAGAATTTAATTAGGTTAATCATATAAAAACAAAAGCCATGAGAAGTCAAATTCAATTTGGATTGTTCTTCATAAGAAAAGAAATCCAAATTTAATTGGTTAAGGGCAAAATAGTCAAATTCACCATAATCTCATAATATCTTGACAACTCACCCTCCCTCTCACATGACCCTCACATTCAACCCACACCCTTCCCCTCTATATAAACACATTTCCACCTCCTTCACTCACCATCCCTCATCTCCCCTCAACCCAATTAGCAAGGGAATAGGAGTTCTCCTCGTAAGGTAACCCTTGATCCTCTTAAAAAAATTATAACTCTAACTAGGATAAGTGTATATATATATATATATATATATATATATATATATATATATATATATATATATGTGTGTGTGTGTGTGTGTGTGTGTGTGTGTGTGTGTCAAGAAGGGGGGGGGGGAGGGGGGGCGACTGTCGAATGTCAGTTATCTAAGCCTACTGTCGAACATTGTTGAACAGCTCGCTTTCCGACGGTATAGCCTGCAACAACCATCTCAGGTTCGTCGATGTGTCGAATAATAGGCTCAGCGGCAGACTGCCTTCTTGTTTGAGCTCCAACTCAAGTAAGAGGGCGGTTAGGTTTGGGGAGAAATGCTTCGCGAATCATCCACAATATCAGCATGATTCTAAGAATTCTGAGGGGGTGGCGTGGAAGGTAAAGGTTCCAAAAACAGAGACATGGCATTGATGCTCATTGTTATTAGGGGATTATCGTTATGTTGACGGTTTTGCTTGCTTTTGTGATCTTGTGCAGATTCAGTCAATTCAACTTCTGAGTTCTCATTAGAGCTTCCACCGTTGTTGTCGTCCCGCTTGCCGATGGACCGCTCCTTGTGAACATTATGGTGCCCCCGAGTGCCCGTTCGTTGTAGAACTTGTGCGGGAAATAGGTGCACGAGAACGTGCGTCGTGTCTCCGTTCGGGCGACAATACCTCTTTCTTCACCTCCACTACTGAGAAAGGTGCATAGAGCAGTCCGATCAGATCCAACTCGATCACCACCGCACCCAATGGTGGTTGCCACAATGACGACCGCTCATGCATTCTTGCTTCCTTCTGCACCATCTGCTATCTTCTCCGTGATGCTCGAACATTGGTACAAAGACCTAATTTCTTTCTAATGACTTGAATATTATTCTAATAGTCCTTCAACCTTCATCTATTTAAATAGGTTTGCTATGAGTAAAAAAACAAATACAAGAGATTATTTTACATAGTGATATATAACGTATATGGATAAAGATTTCTTTTTCATGCACTTATTTCCTTACATGTGTATTATATGAATCTAAATCATTAAATATATACTATGTATGGGGTTTAGGTTTCTTACTATAAAGTATATCAGTCATTTTTGGCTGCCAAGGCTGCCAATATAAGGATAAGGACTGGATCGACATATGTTCTGTGTGGCGAGAATATTAACGATAATATTACGAAGAGAAGTTTTCTTCGGTTATTACAATATACATGTGTTATGGTATGTATATAGTAAGTTATTAACCCCAATATATATATATATATATATATATATATATATATTAAAGAACCACGTACAAGTGAGGCCGTAGTCTTTGTTGAATTTTAGAAAATGATTACAAGATTAGCTAAAAATAAATATAAATTAGATAGATTTTCCAAATTGCAAACTCAAAACACACATTAAACAATCAAAAATGTCGACACCTCAGCCAATGACAACAAATAAAGTCCCTTGGCTACTCGTGGAAGTCAATTATAAGAATATACATGAGGGTTAATAACTTACAATATACCATAACACATGTATATTATGACAACTGAAGCAAACTTCTCTCAGTAAAATTATCGTTAATATATCCGCCATACATAACGCAAGCCAATCTAATCATTATTCTTATTTATTACAACCAAAAAATCCAGATTTGCTTATAGTAAGAACCTAAATATCATATATAGTATATATTTAATGACTTAGATTCATATAATACACATGTAATGAAAGAAATGAATGAGAAAAAATGTTTTCTCCATATACGTCATATATCATTAAGTACAAATAATCTCTCGTAGTTGCTTCTTTTACTCCTAGCAAACATATTTAAATGGATAAAGGTTGAAGAACTATCTAGAATAATATTCAAGCCATTAGAAAGAGATAGTCTTTGTGCCAATATTCGAGCATTCAGGAGAAGATAGAAGAAGGTGGAAAAGAAAGCAAGGATGTGTGAGCGATCGTCATTGTGACAACCACCACTGGGTGCGGTCGTGATCGAATTTAATCAGACTGCTCGATGCACCTTTCTCAGTAGTGGAAGTGAAGAGAGGAATCGTCGCTCGAGTTGAGGACGCAGTATACGTTCTCGTGCACCTACTGTCCGCGCAAGTTCTACAGCGGGCGAGCACTTGGGAGCACCAGAACGAGCACAAAAATGAGCGCTACATCGCCAAGCGTGGCGGAAGCAGTGGTAGAAGAAGTAACTCCCTCACGAATCTCTCGTTGTCGGGAAACAGGATCTCTGGGGGATATCGGGCCTTGCCGGCCTGTCCCGGCTCAAGGTTCTTGACATGAGAGTAAACTAGCTGGACTCCGAGCTGTCGGCATTGCCCAAAGGCTTGGTGACTGTTCTATTTTGTAACAACTCCTTCAGTGGAGAGATCCCGAAGCGGTTCTGGGAGCTGACGCGGCTCCAACATCTTGACCTGTTGTTCAACTTGCTCGAAGGGACTGCCCCAGAGGCCTTGTTCTCGCTGTCGAATGTAAGTTATCTAAGCCAAGTGTCGAACAATGTTGAACAGCTCGCTTTCCGACGGTATAGCCTGCAACAACCATCTCAGGTTTGTCGATGTGTCGAATAATAGGCTCAACAGCAGATTGCCTTCTAGTTTGAGCTCCAACTCAAGTAAGAGGGCGGTTAGGTTTGGGGAGAACTGCTTCGCGAATCACCCACAATATCAGCATGATTCTAAGAATTACGAGGGGGTGGCGTGGAAGGTAAAGGTTCCAGAAACAGAGACATGGCGTTGATGCTCATTGTTATTGGGGGATTATCGTTATGTTGACGGTTTTGCTTGCTTTTGTGATCTTGTGCAGATTCAGTCAATTCAACTTCTGGGTTCTCGAGCTTCCACCGCTGCTGCCGTCACGCTTGCCGATGGAACGCTCCTTCTTGTGAACATTATGGTGCCCCTGAGTGCCCGTTCGTTGTAGAACTTGTGCGGGCAATAGGTGCGCGAGAACATGCATCGTGTCTCCGCTCGGGCGACAAAACCTCTTTTTTCACCTCCACTACTGAGAAAGGTGCATAGAGCAGTCCTATCAGATCCAACTCGATCACCACCGCACCCAATGGTGGTTGTCACAATGACAACCGCTCATGCATTCTTGCATCCTTCTCCACCATCTGCTATCTTCTCCGTGATGCTCGAGCATTGGTACAAAGACCTAATTTCTTTCTAATGACTTAAATATTATTCTAATAGTCCTTCAACCTTCATCCATTTAAATAGGTTTGCTATGAGTAAAAAAACAACTACAAGAGATTATTTTACATAGTGATATATAACATATATGGATAAAGATTTTATTTTCATGCACTTATTTCCTTACATGTGTATTATATGAATCTAAATCATTAAATATATACTATGTATGGGGTTTAGGTTTTTACTATAAAGTATATCAGTCATTTTTGGTTGCCAATAAATAAGGACTGGATCGACTTTGTTTGTGTTGCGAGAATATTAACGATAATAATACGAAGAGAAGTTTTCTTCGGTTATTACAATATAAATGTGTTATGGTATGTATATAGTAAGTTATTAACCCCAATATTATATATATATATATATTAAAGAACCACGTACAAGTGAGGCCGTAGTCTCTATTGAATTTTAGAAAATGATTATAAAATTGGCTAAAAATAAATGAAAATTAGATAGACTTTCCAAATTGCAAACTCAAAACACACATTAAACAATCGAAAATGTTGAAACCTCAGCCAATGACAACAAATAAAGTTTCTTGGCTACTCGTGGAAGTCGATTATAAGAATATACATGAGAGTTAAAAACTTACAATATACCATAACACATGTATATTGTGACAACTGAAGGAAACTTCTCTTAGTAAAATTATCGTTAATATTTCCGACATACAATACGCAAGCCAATCTAATTATTATTCTTATATATTACAACCAAAAATCCATATCTGCTTATAGTAAGAACATAAATATCATATATAGTATATATTTAATAACTTAGATTCATAGAATACACATGTAATGAAAGAAGTGAATGAGAAAGAAAGTTTTCTCATTATAGGTAATATATCATTAAGTACAAATAATCTCTCGTAGTTGCTTCTTTTACTCCTAGCAAACATATTTAAATGGATAAAGGTTGAAGAACTATCTAGAATAATATTCAAGCCTTTCGAAAGAGTCTTTGTGCCAATGTTCGAGCATTCAGGAGAAGATAAAAGAAGGTGGAAAAGGAAGCAAGGATGTGTGAGCGATCGTCAGTATGGCAACCACATCTGGGTGCGGTCGTGATCGAGTTTGAACAGACTGCTCGATCCACCTTTCTCAGTAGTGGAGGTGAAGAGAGAGGTATCATCGCTCGAGTCGGGGATGCCGCGCACGTTCTCGTGCACCTACTGTCCGTGCAAGTTCTACAACGGACGAGCACTTGGGAGCACCAAAACGAGCACAAGAATGAATGCTCCATCGCCAAGCGTGGCGGAAGCAGTGGTGGAAGAAGTATCTCCCTGACGGATCTCTCGTTGTCGGGAAACAGGATCTCTGGGGGATATCGGGCCATGCCGGCCTGTTCCGGCTCGAGGTTCTTGACATGAGAGACAACGACCTGGACTCCGAGCTGTCGGCATTGCCCAAAGGCTTGGTGACCGTTCTAATTTGTAACAACTCCTTCAGTAGGGAGATCCCGAAGCAATTCTGGGAGCTGAGGCGACTCCAGCATCTCGGCTTGTTGTTCAACTTGCTCGAAGGGACTTCCCCAGAGGGGTTTGGGGAGAATTGCTCTCTTGTTTGAGCTCCAGCTCAAGTAAGAGGGCGGTTAGGTTTGGGGAGAATTGCTTTGCGAATCATGAATATCAGCATGATTCTAAGAATTGCGAGGGGTGGCATGGAAGGTAAAGGTTCCAAATACAGAGACATGGCGTTGATGCTCATTGTTATTGGGGGGATATCGTTATGTTGACGATTTTGCTTATCTTGTGCAGATTCAGCCAATTCAACTTCTCGATTCTCATTAGAGCTTCCACCGTTGTTGCCGTCACGTTTGCCGAAGGAACGCTCCTTCTTGTGAACATTATGGTGCCCCGAGTGCCCGTTCGTTGTAGAACTTGTGCGGGCAATAGGTGCGCGAGAATGTGCGTCGTGTCTCCGCTCGGGCGACAATACCTCTTTCTTCACCTCCACTACTGAGAAAGGTGCATAGAGCAGTCTGATCAGATCCATCTCGATCACCACCGCACCCAATGGTGGTTGCCACAATGACGACCGCTCATGCATTTTCCGTGATGCTCGAGCATTGGTACAAAGACCTAATTTCTTTCTAATGACTTGAATATTATTCTAATAGTTCTTCAACCTTCATCCATTTAAATAGGTTTGCTATGACTAAAAAAACAACTACGAGAGATTATTTTACATAGTGATATATAACGTATAAGGATAAAGATTTTATTTTCATGCACTTATTTCCTTACATGTGTTTTATATGAATTTAAATCATTAAATATATACTATGTATGGGTTTTAGGTTCTAACTATAAAGTATATCAGTCATTTTTGGTTGCCAATATATGGATATGGACTGGATCGACATGGGTTATGTGTGACGAGAATATTAACGATAATATTACGAAAAGAAGTTTTCTTCGGTTATTACAATATACATGTGCTATTGTATGTATATAGTAAGTTATTAACCCCAATATTATATATATATATATATATATATATATATTAAAGAACCACTTACAAGTGAGGCCGTAGTCTTTATTGAATTTTAGAAAATGATTACAAAATTGGCTAAAAATAAATGAAAATTAGATAGACTTTCCAAATTGCAAACTCAAAACACACATTAAACAATCAAAAATGTCGACACCTCAGCCAATGACAACAAATAAAGTCCCTTGGCTACTCGTAGAAGTCGATTATAAGAATATACATGAGGGTTAATAACTTACAATATACCATAACACATGTATATTGTGACAACTGAAGCAAACTTCTATCAGGAAAATTTTCGTTAATATTTCCGCTATACAGAACGCAAGCCAATCTAATCATTTTTCTTATATATTACAACCAAAAAATCCAGATATGCTTATAATAAGAACCTAAATATCATATATAGTATATATTTAATGACTTAGATTCATATAATAATCATGTAATGAAACAAATGAATGAGAAAGAAATTTTTCTCCATATACATCATATATCATTAAGTACAAATAATCTCTCGTAGTTGCTTCTTTTACTCCTAGCAAACATATTTAAATGGATAAAGGTTGAAGAACTATCTAGAATAATATATTCAAGCCATTCGAAAGAGATAGTCTTTGTGCCAATATTCGAGCATTTAGGAGAAGATGAAGGTGGAAAAGAAAGCAAGGATGTGTGAGCGATCGTCAGTGTGGCAACCACCACTGGGTGCGATCGTGATCGAGTTTGATCAGACTGCTCGATGCACCTTTCTCAGTAGTGGAGGTGAAGAGAGAGCTATCGTCACTCGAGTCAGGGACGCAGCACACGTTCTCGTGCACCTACTGTCCGTGCAAGTTCTACAACGTGCGAGCAATTGGGAGCACCAAAACGAGCACAAGAATGAATGCTCCATCGCGAAACGTGGCGGAAGCAGGTGGAAGAAGTAACTCCCTCACGGATCTCTCGTTGTCGGGAAACAAGATCTCTGGGGGGATATCGGGCCTTGCCGGCCTGTTCTGGCTCGAGGTTATTGACATGAGAGACAACGAGCTGGACTCCGAGCTGTCGGCATTGCCCAAAGGCTTGGTGACCGTTCTATTTTGTAACAACTCCTTCAGTGGGGAGATCCCGAAGCGGTTCTGGGAGCTGAGGCGGCTCCAGCATCTCGACCTGTTGTTCAACTTGCTCGAAGGGACTTCCCTAGAGGCCTCGTTCTCGCTGTCGAATGTCAGTTATCTAAGCCTACTGTCGAACATTGTTGAACAACTCGCTTTCCGACAGTATAGCCTGCAGCAACCATCTCAGGTTCGTCGATGTGTCGAATAATAGGCTGAGTGGCATATTGCCTTCTTGTTTGAGCTCCAGCTCAAGTAAGAGGGCGGTTAGGTTTGGGGTGAACTGCTTCGCGAATCATCTACAATATCAGCATGATTCTAAGAATTGCGAGGGGGTGGCATGGAAGGTAAAGGTTCCAAAAACAGAGACATGGCGTTGATGGTCATTGTTATGGGGGGATTATCGTTATGTTGACGATTTTGCTTGCTTTTGTGATCTTGTGCAGATTCAGCCAATTCAACTTCTCGGTTCTCATTAGAGCTTCCACCGCTGCTGCCGTCACGCTTGCGATGGAACGCTCCTTCTTGTGAACATTATGGTGCCCGAGTGCCCGTTCGTTGTAGAACTGGTGCGGGCAATAGGTGCACGAGAACGTGCGTCGTGTCTCCGCTCGGGCGACAATACCTCTTTCTTCACCTCCACTACTGAGAAAGGTGCATATAGCAGTCCGATCAGATCCAACTCGATCACCACCGCACCCAAGGGTGGTTGCCACAATGACAACCGCTCATGCATTCTTGCTTCCTTCTCCACCATCTGCTATCTCTTCCGTGATGCTCGAGCATTGGTACAAAGACCTAATTTCTTTCTAATGATTTGAATATTATTCTAATAGTTCTTCAACCTTCATCCATTTAAATAGGTTTGCTATGAGTAAAAAAACAACTACGAGAGATTATTTTACATAGTGATATATAACGTACATGGATAAAGATTTTATTTTCATGCACTTATTTCCTTACATGTGTTTTATATGAATCTAAATCATTAAACATACTATGTATGGGTTTTAGGTTCTAACTATAAAGTATATCAGTCATTTTTGGTTGCCAATATAAGGATATGGACTGGATCGACATGGGTTATGTGTGACGAGAATATTAACGATAATATTACGAAGAGAAGTTTTCTTCGGTTATTACAATATACATGTGTTATGGTATGTATATAGTAAGTTATTAACCCCAATATTATATATATATATATATATATATATATATATATATATATATATATATATATTAAAGAACCACGTACAAGTGAGGCCGTAGTCTTTATTGAATTTTAGAAAATGATTACAAAATTGGCTAAAAATAAATGAAAATTAGATAGACTTTCCAAATTGCAAACTCAAAACACACATTAAACATTCAAAAATGTCGACACCTCAGCCAATGACAACAAATAAAGTCCCTTGGCTACTCGTAGAAGTCGATTATAAGAATATACATAAGGGTTAATAACTTACAATATACCATAACACATGTATATTGTGACAACTGAAGCAAACTTCTCTCAGGAAAATTTTCGTTAATATTTCCGCCATACAGAACGCAAGTCAATCTAATCATTTTTCTTATATATTACAACCAAAAAATCCAGATATGCTTATAATAAAAACCTAAATATCATATATAGTATATATTTAATGACTTAGATTCATAGAATACACATGTAATAAAACAAATGAATGAGAAAGAAAGTTTTCTCCATATACGTCATATATCATTAAGTACAAATAATCTCTCGTAGTTGCTTCTTTTACGCCTAGCAAACATATTTAAATGGATAAAGGTTGAAGAACTATCTAGAATAAAATTCAAGCCATTCGAAAGAGATAGTCTTTGTGCCAATATTCGAGCATTCAGGAGAAGATAGAATAATGTGGAAAAGAAAGCAAGGATGTGTGAGCGATCGTCAGTGTGGCAACCACTACAGGGTGCGATCGTGATCGAGTTTGATCAAACTGCTCGATGCACCTTTCTCAGTAGTGAAGGTGAAGAGAGAGCTATCGTCACTCGAGTCGGGGACGCAGCACACGTTCTCGTGCACCTACGGTCCGTGCAAGTTCTACAACGGGCGAGCAATTGGGAGCACCAAAACGAGCACAAGAATGAAAGCTCCATCGCGAAACTTGGCGGAAGCAGTGGTGGAAGAAGTAACTCCCTCACGGATCTCTCGTTGTCGGGAAACAGGATCTCTGGGGGGATATCGGGCCTTGTCGGCCTGTTCTGGCTCGAGGTTCTTGACATGAGAGACAACGACCTGGACTCCGAGCTGTCGGCATTGCCCAAAGGCTTGGTGACCGTTCTATTTTGTAACAACTCCATCAGTGGGGAAATCCCGAAGCGGTTCTGGGAGCTGAGGCGGCTCCAGCATCTCGACCTGTTGTTCATCTTGCTCGAAGGGACTTCCCCAGAGGCCTTGTTCTCGCTGTCGAATGTCAGTTATCTAAGCCTACTGTCGAACATTGCTGAACAACTCGCTTTCCGACAGTATAGCCTGCAGCAACCATCTCAGGTTCGTCGATGTGTCGAATAATAGGCTGAGCGGCATATTGCCTTCTTGTTTGAGCTCCAGCTCAAGTAAGAGGGCGGTTAGGTTTGGGGTGAACTGCTTCGCGAATCATCTACAATATCAGCATGATTCTAAGAATTGCGAGGGAGTGGCATAGAAGGTAAAGGTTCCAAAAACAGAGACATGGCGTTGATGCTCATTGTTATTGGGGGATTATCGTTATGTTGACGATTTTGCTTGCTTTTGTGATCTTGTGCAGATTCAGCCAATTCAACTTCTCGGTTCTCATTAGAGCTTCCACCGCTGCTGTCGTCATGCTTGCGATGGAACGCTCCTTCTTGTGAATATTATGGTGCCCCGAGTGCCCGTTCGTTGTAGAACTTGTGCGGGCAATAGGTGCGCGAGAAAGTGCGTCGTGTCTCCGCTCGGGCGACAATACCTCTTTCTTCACCTCCACTACTGAGAAAGGTGCATAGAGCAGTCCGATCAGATCCAACTCGATCACCACCGCACCCAATGGTGGTTGCCACAATGACGACCGTTCATGTATTCTTGCTTCCTTCTCTACCATCTGCTATCTCTTCTGGGATGCTCGAGCATTGGTACAAAGACCTAATTTCTTTCTAATTACTTGAATATTATTCTAATAGTTCTTCAACCTTCATCCATTTAAATAGATTTGCTATGAGTAAAAAAACAACTACGAGAAATTATTTTACATAGTGATATATAACATATATGGATAAAGATTTTATTTCCATGCACTTATTTCCTTACATGTGTTTTATATGAATCTAAATCATTAAATATATACTATGTATGGGTTTTAGGTTCTAACTATAAAGTATATCAGTCATTTTTGGTTGCCAATATAAGGATATGGACTGGATCGACATGGGTTATGTGTGACGAGAATATTAACGATAATATTACGAAGAGAAGTTTTCTTCGATTATTACAATATACATGTGTTATGGTATGTATATAGTAAGTTATTAACCCCAATATTATATATATATATATATATATATATATTAAAGAACCACGTACAAGTGAGGCCGTAGTCTTTATTGAATTTTAGAAAATGATTACAAAATTGGCTAAAAATAAATGAAAATTAGATAGACTTTCCAAATTGCAACTCAAAACACACATTAAACAATCAAAAATGTCGACACCTCAGCCAATGACAACAAATAAAGTCCCTTGGCTACTCGTGGAAGTCGATTATAAGAATATACATGAAGGTTAATAACTTACAATATACCATAACACATGTATATTGTGACAACTGAAGCAAACTTCTCTCAGTAAAATTTTCGTTAATATTTCCGCCATACAGAACGCAAGCCAATCTAATCATTATTCTTATATATTACAACCAAAAAATCCAGATATGCTTATAATAAGAACCTAAATATCATATATAGTATATATTTAATGACTTAGATTCATAGAATACACATGTAATGAAAGAAATGAATGAGAAAGAAAGTTTTCTTCATATACGTCATATATCATTAAGTACAAATAATCTCTAGTAGTTGCTTCTTTTACTCCTAGCAAACATATTTAAATGGATAAAGGTTGAAGAACTATCTAGAATAATATTCAAGCCATTCGAAAGATAATAGTCTTTGTGCCAATATTCGAGCATTCAGGAGAAGATAGAAGGTGGAAAAGAAAGCAAGGATGTGTGAGCGATCGTCAGTGTGGCAACTACCACAGGGTGCGATCATGATCGAGTTTGATCAGACTGCTCGATGCACCTATCTCAGTAGTGGAGGTGAAGAGAGAGGTATCGTCGCTCGAGTCGGGGACGCAACACACGTTCTCGTGCACCTACTGTCCGTGCAAGTTCTACAACGGGCCAGCAATTGGGAGCACCAAAACGAGCACAAGAATGAATGCTCCATCGCGAAACGTGGCGGAAGCAGTGGTGGAAGAAGTAACTCCCTCACGGATCTCTCGTTGTCGGGAAACAGGATCTCTGGGGGGATATCGGGCGTTGCCGGCCTGTTCTGGCTCGAGGTTCTTTATATGAGAGACAACGAGCTGGACTCCGAGCTGTCGGCATTGCCCAAAGGCTTGGTGAGCGCTCTATTTTGTAACAACTCCTTCAGTGGGGAGATCCTGAAGCGGTTCTGGGAGCTGAGGCGGCTCCAGCATCTCGACCTGTTGTTCAACTTGCTCGAAGGGACCTCCCAAGAGGCCTTGTTCTCGCTGTCGAATGTCAGTTATCTAAGCCTACTGTCGAACATTGCTGAACAACTCGCTTTCCGACAGTATAGCCTGCAGCAACCATCTCAGGTTCGTCGATGTGTCGAATAATAGGCTGAGCGGCATATTGCCTTCTTGTTTGAGCTCCAGCTCAAGTAAGAGGGCGGTTAGGTTTGGGGTGAACTGCTTCGCGAATCATCTACAATATCAGCATGATTCTAAGAATTGCGAGGGGGTGGCATGGAAGGTAAAGGTTCCAAAAACAGAGACATGGCGTTGATGGTCATTGTTATGGGGGGATTATCGTTATGTTGACGATTTTGCTTGCTTTTGTGATCTTGTGCAGATTCAGCCAATTCAACTTCTCGGTTCTCATTAGAGCTTCCACCGCTGCTGCCGTCACGCTTGCGATGGAACGCTCCTTCTTGTGAACATTATGGTGCCCCGAGTGCCCGTTCGTTGTAGAACTTGTGCGGGCAATAGGTGCGCGAGAACGTGCGTCGTGTCTCCACTCGGGCGACAATACCTCTTTCTTCACCTCCACTACTGAGAAAGGTGCATAGAGCAGTCCGATCAGATCCAACTCGATCACCACCGCACCCAATGGTGGTTGCCACAATGACAACCGCTCATGCATTCTTGCTTCCTTCTCCACCATCTGTTATCTCTTCCGTGATGCTCGAGCATTGGTACAACGACCTAATTTTTTCTAATGACTTGAATATTATTCTAATAGTTCTTCAACCTTCATCCATTTAAATAGGTTTGCTATGAGTAAAAAAACAACTACGAGAGATTATTTTACATAGTGATATATAACGTATATGGATAAAGATTTTATTTTCATGCACTTATTTCCTTACATGTGTTTTATATGAATCTAAATCATTAAATATATACTATGTATGGGTTTTAGGTTCTAACTATAAAGTATATCAGTCATTTTTGGTTGCCACTATAAGGATATGAACTGGATCGACATGGGTTATGTGTGACGAGAATATTAACGATAATATTACAAAGAGAAGTTTTCTTCGATTATTACAATATACATGTGTTATAGTATATATATATAGTAAGTTATTAACCCCAATATTATATATATATATATATATATATATATATATATATATATATATATATATATATATATATTAAAGAACCACGTACAAGTGAGGCCGTAGTCTTTATTGAATTTTAGAAAATGATTACAAAATTGGCTAAAAATAAATGAAAATTAGATAGACTTTCCAAATTGCAAACTCAAAACACACATTAAACAATCAAAACTGTCGACACCTCAGCCAATGACAACAAATAAAGTCCCTTGGCTACTCGTGGAAGTCGATTATAAGAATATACATGAGGGTTAATAACTTACAATATACCATAACACATGTATTTTGTGACAACTGAAGCAAACTTCTCTCAGTAAAATTTTCGTTAATATTTCCGCCATACAGAACGCAAGCCAATCTAATCATTTTTCTTATATATTACAACCAAAAAATCCAGATATGCTTATAATAAGAACCTAAATATCATATATAGTATATATTTAATGACTTAGATTCATAGAATACACATGTAATGAAAGAAATGAATGAGAAAGAAAGTTTTCTCCATATACGTCATATATCATTAAGTACAAATAATCTCTCGTAGTTGCTTCTTTTACTCATAGCAAACATATTTAAATGGATAAAGGTTGAAGAACTATCTAGAATAATATTCAAGCCATTCGAAAGATATAGTCTTTGTGCCAATATTCGAGCATTCAGGAGAAGATGAAGAAGGTGGAAAAGAAAGCAAGGATGTGTGAGCGATCGTCAGTGTGGCAACCACTACTGGGTGCGATCGTGATCGAGTTTGATCAGACTGCTCGATGCACCTTTCTCAGTAGTGGAGGTGAAGAGAGAGCTATCGTCACTCGAGTCGGGGACGCAGCACACGTTCTCGTGCACCTACTGTCCGTGCAAGTTCTACAACGGGCCAGCAATTGGGAGCACCAAAACGAGCACAAGAATGAATGCTCCATCGCGAAACGTGGCGGAAGCAGTGGTGGAAGAAGTAACTCCCTCACGGATCTCTCGTTGTCGGAAAACAAGATCTCTGGGGGGATATCGGGCCTTGCCGGCCTGTTCTGGCTCGAGGTTCTTGACATGAGAGACAACGAGCTGGACTCCGAGCTGTCGGCATTGCCCAAAGGCTTGGTGACCGTTCTATTTTGTAACAACTCCTTCAGTGGGGAGATCCTGAAGCGGTTCTGGGAGCTGAGGCGGCTCCAGCATCTCGACCTGTTGTTCAACTTGCTCGAAGGGACTTCTCCAGAGGCCTTGTTCTCGTTGTCGAATGTCAGTTATCTAAGCCTACTGTCGAACATTGCTGAACAACTCGCTTTCCGACAGTATAGCCTGCAGCAACCATCTCAGGTTCGTCGATGTGTCGAATAATAGGCTGAGCGGCATATTGCCTTTGTTTGAGCTCCAGCTCAAGTAAGAGGGCGGTTAGGTTTGGGGTGAACTGCTTCGCAAATCATCTACAATATCAGCATGATTCTAAGAATTGCGAGGGGGTGGCATGGAAGGTAAAGGTTCCAAAAACAGAGACATGGCGTTGATGCTCATTGTTATTGGGGGATTATCGTTATGTTGACGATTTTGCTTGCTTTGGTGATCTTGTGCAGATTCAGCCAATTCAACTTCTCGGTTCTCATTAGAGCTTCCACCGTTGCTGCCGTCACGCTTGCAATGGAACGCTCCTTCTTATGAACATTATGGTGCCCCGAGTGCCCGTTCGTTGTAGAACTTGTGCGGGCAATAGGTGCGCGAGAACGTGCGTCGTGCTCCGCTCGGACGACAATACCTCTTTCTTCACATCCACTACTGAGAAAGGTGCATAGAGCAGTCCGATCAGATCCAACTCGATCACCACCGCACCCAATGGTGGTTGCCACAATGACGACCGCTCATGCATTCTTGCTTCCTTCTCCACCATCTATTATCTCTTCCGTGATGCTCGAGCATTGGTACAAAGACATAATTTCTTTCTAATGACTTGAATATTATTCTAATAGTTCTTCAACCTTCATCCATTTAAATAGGTTTGCTATGCGTAAAAATCCAATTACGAGAGATTATTTTACATAGTGATATATAACGTATATGGATAAAGATTTTATTTCCATGCACTTATTTCCTTACATGTGTTTTTTATGAATCTAAATCATTAAATATATACTATGTATGGGTTTTAGGTTCTAACTATAAAGTATATCAGTCATTTTTGGTTGCCAATATAAGGATATGGACTGGATCGACATGGGTTGTGTGACGAGAATATTAACGATAATATTATGAAGAGAAGTTTTCTTCGGTTATTACAATATACATGTGTTATGGTATGTATATAGTAAGTTATTAACCCCAATATTATTTATATATATATATATATATATATATATATAAAGAACCACGTACAAGTGAGGTCGTAGTATTTATTGAAATTTAGAAAATGATTACAAAATTGGCTAAAAATAAATAAAAATTAGATAGACTTTCCAAATTGCAAACTCAAAACACACATTAAACAATCAAAAATGTCGACACCTCAGCCAATGACAACAAATAAAGTCCCTTGGCTACTCGTGGAAGTCGATTATAAGAATATACATGAGGGTTAATAACTTACAATATACCATAACACATGTATATTGTGATAACTGAAGCAAACTTCTCTCAGTAAAATTTTCGTTAATATTTCCGCCATACAGAACGCAAGCCAATCTAATCATTATTCTTATATATTACAACCAAAAAATCTAGATATGCTTATAATAAAAACCTAAATATCATATATAGTATATATTTAATGACTTAGATTCATAGAATACACATGTAATGAAAGAAATGAATGAGAAAGAAAGTTTTCTCCATATACGTCATATATCATTAAGTACAAATAATCTCTCGTAGTTGCTTCTTTTACTCCTAGAAAACATATTTAAATGGATAAAGGTTGAAGAACTATCTAGAATAATATTCAAGCTATTCGAAAGAGATAGTCTTTGTGCCAATATTCGAGCATTCAGGAGAAGATAGAAGAAGGTGGAAAAGGAAGCAAGGATGTGTGAGCGATCGTCATTGTGGCAACCACCACTGGGTGCGGTCGTGATCGAGTTTGATCAGACTGCTCGATGCACCTTTCTCAGTAGTGGAGGTGAAGAGAGAGGTATCGTCGCTCGAGTCGGGGACGCAGCGCACGTTCTCGTGCACCTATTGTCCGTGCAAGTTCTACAACGGGTGAGCACTTGGGAGCACCAAAACGAGCACAAGAATGAATGCTCCATCGCCAAGTGTGGCGGAAGCAGTGGTGGAAGAAGTAACTCCCTCGCGGATCTCTCGTTGTCGGGAAACAGGATCTCTGGGGGGATATCGGGACTTGCCGGCCTGTTCCGGCTCAAGGTTCTTGACATTAGAGACAACGAGCTGGACTCCGAGCTGTCGACATTGCCCAAAGGCTTGGTGACCGTCCTATTTTGTAACAACTCCTTCAGTGGGGAGATCCCGAAGCGGTTCTGGGAGCTGATGCGGCTCCAGCATCTCGACCTGTTGTTCAACTTGCTCGAAGGGACTTCCCCAGAGGCCTTGTTCTCGCTGTCGAATGTCAGTTATCTAAGCCTACTGTCGAACATTGCTGAACAACTCGCTTTCCGACAGTATAGCCTGCAGCAACCATCTCAGGTTCGTCGATGTGTCGAATAATAGGCTGAGCGGCAGATTGCCTTCTTGTTTGAGCTCCAGCTCAAGTAAGAGGGCGGTTAGGTTTGGGGAGAATTGCTTCGCGAATCATCCACAATATCAGCATGATTCTAAGAATTGCGAGGGGGTGGCGTGGAAGGTAAAGGTTCCAGAAACAGAGACATGGCGTTGATGCTCATTGTTATTGGGGGATTATCGTTATGTTGACGGTTTTGCTTGCTTTTGTGATCTTGTGCAGATTCAGCCAATTCAACTTCTGGGTTCTCACTAGAGCTTCTACCGCTGTTGCCGTCACGATTGCCGATGGAACGCTCTCTTTTCTTGTGAACATTATGGTGCCCCCGAGTGCCCGTTCGTTGTAGAACTTGTACGGAAAATAGGTGCACGAGAACGTGCATCGTGTCTCCGCTCAGGCGAAAATACCTCTTTCATCACCTCCACTACTGAGAAAGGTGCATAGAGCAATCCGATCAGATCCAACTCGATCACCACCGCACCCAATGGTTGTTGCCACAATGACAACCGCTCATGCATTCTTGCATCCTTCTCCACCATCTGCTATCTTCTCCGTGATGCTCGAGCATTGGTACAAAGACCTAATTTCTTTCTAATGACTTGAATATTATTCTAATAGTCCTTCAACCTTCATCCATTTAAATATGTTTGCTATGAGCATAGTTTGATGTATCGGCCGATACCAATCCGATACGGCCGATACCGATACAGTTTGGGATATCCCGATCCGATACCGACCGATACCCGATACTGACCGATACCGACATTAGAGGTCTCTTTTCCGGTCAATTCGGCAAAGAAAATTGAATTAAAAAGACCAATTAGCAAGGGTGTAAAAGCATACATAGTAAGGTTGTAAAAGCATATAAAAGGGGAAAACTTATCTATCGCATATAAGTCAATCGACAAGGGTGACTACTATTTCATTCAATTTCAAAAATACTGAGAAACAACACTGAAAATATTTTAAATTATGCATAAATGTATAAAATATATTTTCTAAAATGTTAATAATTTACTAATAGTTGTTTGCTTTCTGATACCAAAAAAATCCGATACTCCGATCCGAAACCGCTGATACTACCGATACCGCCGATCCCAATACTCACAGGAATGGTCCGATACCGATTCCGATACCGATACTTTGAACCTTGGCTATGAGTAAAAAAATAACTACAAGTGATTATTTTACATAGTGATATATAACGTATATGGATAAAGATTTCTTTTTCATGCACTTATTTCCTTACATGTGTATTATATTAATCTAAATCATTAAATATATACTATATATGGGGTTTAGGTTCTTCCTATAAAGTATATCAGTCATTTTTGGTTGCCAATATATAAGGATAAGGACTGGATCGACATGGGTTCTGTGTGGCGAGAATATTAACGATAGTATTACGAAGAGAAGTTTTTGATCGACATGGGTTCTGTGTGGCGAGATTATTAACGATAGTATTACGAAGAGATGTTTTGGATCAACATGGGTTCTGTGTGGCGAGAATATTAACGATAATATTACGAAGAGAAGTTTTCTTCGGTTATTATAATATACATGTGTTATGGTATATATATAGTAAGTTATTAACCCCAATATGCATGAGCTTTGTTCTAGGATGGCTATATCCACTATTTGCACGACTCTAGTGTTTCATCTACTGCACCAAACGCATTGTTGTGTCTCCTCCTACATCCTCTCGATTACTTCCTCTGTGCCTTTGTCAAGTTTTGTATGTCAGCCATGTTAGTTGACACTTCCTAATAGAGCCCAAACAAGGATAAATAGATTATTTTTTCAAAAATCCTCTAAGACAACATCACCCCATCAATCTGCCCAGTTTGCTTACTTTGTGTCTACACAGTGTTTTAAAAACCGGATCAGAGATTGACCCAAACAAATTAATGGGTCTATTCAAACTGATTCAACCAATTGATTAAACCACTGGGTTAACCTAAGTAGTCCAAGTTCAGTTCCTTTTATACGCTGATTTTTACAAAAATATAAATTTTCAATCGATTTAAAAAAAACGGTGGGTCAATAGTGACCCGGACTGGAAAAGCTATCGTTCACGGGATAACCGGTTGAACCGGTCGATCCGGTCCGGTTTTTGAAACACTGGTCTATACTGAAAGGCGCATATCGTTTTTTCCGACGTTCATGATTTGAAAATAGTTGCTAGTAGTAAATATTCCATACCATTGTTAATTTTCAGAGCATCACGTTGGAAAAGAACGAATAACAAGAATCAATTGATTGAACTAACATGTTTTGATAAAGAATAAGATTCATCACGGTCCTTTACCAGTTCATAACAAGGTTTTGTGGTACCGAGTAGTTTTGACCTATGATTATATGATTTTGACATCATGCATAGCAATGTTCTGAAAGGTAACATATCACTGATTTATGTTTAACAAAGTCGAAAGTGAGGAATCAGGAATGAAAATATCTAATCTTCAAAAAGGTTTATATATCAAATTGAGAAGGTATCCTTGATTTACTTGGAAACAATTATAAGGTCTAGCTTTAAATAATTGAGTCCCAAAATGTGATTCATAAGGCATAAGTATACACAAGTTACCTGCCAAGTTTTGATAAGGATTTCGTTATCAGTACTGATCAATGTGGCAGTTTCCACCATCACATTCCTGACATGTTCCTTCGTGTTATTAGCTCCTAAACTCCCACAATGCTGATCCCCCACATCAATCCAAACAAAAAATTAGTCAGTGATTTTTTTGAGCATGAGTGCAATGATATTTCATAAGATTCATCACGGTCCTTTACCAGTTCATGACAAGGTTTTGTGGTAATGATTATATGACTTTGACATCATGCATAGCAATGTTCTGAAAGGTAACATATCACTGATTTATGTTTAACAAAGTCGAAAGTGAGGAATCAGGAATGAAAATATCTAATCTTCAAAAAGGTTTATATATCAAATTGAGAAGGTATCCTTGATTTACTTGGAAACAATTATAAGGTCTAGCTTTAAATAATTGAGTCCCAAAAGGTGATTCATAAGGCATAAGTATACACAAGTTACCTGCCAAGTTTTGATAAGGATTTCGTTATCAGTACTGATCAATGTGGCAGTTTCCACCATCACATTCCTGACATGTTCCTTCGTGTTATTAGCTCCTAAACTCCCACAATGCTGATCCCCCACATCAATCCAAACAAAAAATTAGTCAGTGATTTTTTTGAGCATGAGTGCAATGATATTTCATGGAAGAAGTTGCATATAGACCTGATACCATGACCCAGTCCTCAAACTATATTTCTGGCTTTGATGTCCTCTGATCCTCCTGTGATCAATATACAATCGGTTCCTACAATTTCACATACACATCAAAAGCATTAAGCATTTGGTAATGATTGCAGAATACATACTAAAGTAATGTACCTGTTTCTATGTAGCAATCTGCATGTCGTGTTCTGTGCTCGAAATATATGAATGCCAATAGTGTTTGGGCTAGTTTTGGGCGCCATGTTGAGCTTCGAGGCTTTGACATTGTTTGGACATGTCGATATTTAGATGAAACTGCTGGCTGTCTTTCATCCTAGAGTTCCCTATATTCATGTCATGGCATAGACTAAAGTTCACAGCCTATATGTAAAAACACACAAGGAAACGGGTCACATATCATTGGATTCTTCTTTGTCGAGATCATAAAGACATTACGTACCGTCGGTCCTTTGAGGCATGGCAGAGCGTGATTCTTCTTGCAAGAATTATGTCACCATTCCTGTCCCTTGGTGTTGATTGTGCCCCCACCGTGGACTACTAGACTGGATACATGGTAGAAGAGGATCAACTGCCTCCTATTTCAGTACAAAATGTTCCAGGGAGCTTCAAGTATTCCCTTGATCTGAAGATACAGTCAAAGTATTTTTTTTTAATTCTATTACACAATGTGATGGGGCAAATAGGCGCTACATGATTCTAACAAAAAGGAACTCAAAAAGGAATCAGACTAGCTAAATTTTCACAGATCAACAGTATCTTTCTCAGCTAATATTAGAAATACTCGGTCGATTCTTTTACAACTTTTCCAATATGTCCTTGTCTCATGAATAGAATTGATCTCATTTTAACAGTGCTACGAACTGATACCTGGTTTTCTACACAGTCGTCCGAAGGATAGGACCATCAAAGCTGCAGAATTTAGGCTGGGGAAATATTTTAACAGTGATATTAGAAATATTTCTTAATGTGCACTTAGTTCTTTTAACCAATTTTAGTTGGGTACAGTTCTTTTAAGTAAAGCTAAAACCAACTTAAAAGTTCATGCTAAGCATCATATCTGTAGCAGTATAATACAAAAAGCCTAAATCAAACAATATGTTGTTAGCTTCATAATTTGAATTGGCCATAACTCTAACACTGTTTTTTTTGGATAGGGAGGACCATTCCAGAATGTTCCCACGGGGCGTAGAGAAGGCTTCATCTCAAATGCTTCGGAAGCCAATACTCAAATTCCTAGTCCATTATTTAACTTCAGCTCTTTCCAGACATCTTTTGCTAAGGATTAAATGTGACAGATCTAGTTCTCCTCTCTGGTAAGCTATTTTAATATCAACTTATGGTCCTATAATTGACATTATTTTAGAGGGTACGGATTGCTTGACACAACAGTAAGGCTTAGCAATTGCATCTTTGACCCCTTCTTGATCCTAGCCAGTAGCGTAGCAAGAATTTGTATCTACGGGGAGTGATGCTTACTATTAAAAAAATTTTACAATAAACACATATAATTTCCATATATTAATACCAAATATCATATTACTGGACTATTACGAATATGAATATTATAAAATATCAACCCAAGTAATGGATTAATACGAATATGAACAATATGATTTCAAGATTCAAGAGAGACTCCATGAGGTTTGTGTCACATTTTTCACATTTAGATCCAGTATGAATTTAAGTGATGGACAGTTGTGGGAATAAATCACATAGGACCGTGTTGCTCCAAACGAAAAGTTATAATTACTTGATTTAAGATAATTGAACAATCTTTGAGCAATGTGATATCATATTTCTACTAAGGTATAAGAGGTTGAAAGATGGAGAACAAAAGAACCTCAAAGCAAAAGCTTGTATATATTTTTGAGAAATATAACTTTGTTATTCCTAGCCACCAAGTCCAACTTTGCAGTAACCATAGTATCAGTGCATTTCAGTTCTTCAATAATCAATATGTCTGTTGATGGCATCATCTAATACTTTGAACTTAGAAAAAGTCAACAAGCTTGTCATTTTTATTATCAAGTCATATACTATTCTCTGTGTTTAGATAGATATACATACAATCTATATAAATAAATAAATAAATTCAGAATCTAACCATCTATATAAATAAAATAAAAGCAAAATAAAACAAATCAAAATCCAAAAATAGAGTCCTTTTTTGTTCACCCACCAAAACTATGTGGATGTTCACCCTTCCACTTAAGGGTGCCACGTGTCAAACCACTAGTGTGGATGTCCACCAAACCACTCCCAAAGTGATTTTTGTTGGGATAAAAATGACACGCGACAACCCTTTAGTGGAACGGTGAACATCTACCATAGTTTTAGTGGGTGAACAAAAATGGCTCAAAATAAAATCAGGAGGCACAGCTACACCCCCTTGGGACAACGTGGCTACGCCACTGATAACTATACCAATTAGCTATATATAGCTCTTCTCTATAGTTGTTTACATTCATTTTCCCTAGCTAGCTAACTACAAGCAACACTTTGGCTTCTTATTAGGGGCTCACACTATTGGCGTTTCACACTGCTCATCCTTTAGCAAAAGGCTCTACAACTTCACAGGGAAGGACGACGAGGACCCCTGGCAGTTCCTACATTGCAAACTTGAAGAAACTCAAATGCACAGTTGCAAATGACACCACTAATATAGTCGAGATGGACCTGGGAGTTTTCAAAACTTTCAATCTCGGCTACTATAATAACATACTTAAGAGGAGAGGCATATTCCTGTCGGACGCAGCTTTAACAACCAACTCCCCAAGCGAGAATTTGATTGTCAGTCTCGTCACTAGTCCACTAGATAAATTCCTCCAAGAATTTTCTTTGGCTATGTAGAAGATGGGAAGGATTCAGGTGAAGACAGGTTCTTCAGGTCATAACAGGAAGAACTACGCAGTCGTGAATAGCTAAATTGAAATATGTTTCCTCGGTTTTATTTCATTTTCTTTTGCACTTAATGGTTGTGAGTTTGTACTAAAAATCTAAAATCAAGTTTGTGTGGTGATGGATACATGACAATAATATTTTCTTTCTATGTTGCTAGTCATGTGGTGATAGATGCAAATATCTTTTGCTTTTGATACGTCCTCTTTAAGACTTTTGCTGAAGAGCACATATGCTTTAATTTTATTTACTCAACTTGTATAAATCATGTACATACTTACCTAAGTTCTTCAGGTAGCTACAATTCAATCCAATTTGATTTTTTGTCATGTATCCAATACCCTATGTTCTTGTTCTCCATTGTGGAATTGATATCCTAAAAGGAATATTTCCGATTCGCATATGTATAAATATCTTTCTTTCATATACCTTGAGGAAACATCTTCAACTTTTCTATCTCTAAAACATCTTCGATCTTGAGGAAACATCTTTCACATATCTATAAATATCTTTCTTTCATATGTACATATTATATATATGCTTCTAACTCCATTTCTTTTTCCTTTTCTTGGTTACATCTTTCACATATGTATAAATATCTTTCTTTCATATGTACATGTTCTATCACTGCTTCTAACTCCATTTCTTTTTACTTTTCTTGGTTAAAGTTTTGTGGAACGGGATTCCAATAGAAACTTCTTTGAAGAAATTATGTAACTACACCGTGTAGAAGCGCTCACACAGACACATGTTCCAATCAGGCCAAAGGTAGAATCTTCTTTGAAGAAATTATGTAACTACACCAAATATACACACACACACACACTAGTAAATTCACGTGACGCAAGTAAAAAATTGCGTTGTACGTATAAACAAATCTATAATATTACTAAAAAATTAGATAAAATTTTAAATTATATTAGAATATTTTAAATATGATTGGAATATATTTTAATTATAATTTGTTATAAATATTTTTTTTGTATTTTAGATGTGTTTAATTAGATAATACTCTGTAGTTAGTTTAAATATAATTTAAATTTTGAATATATTTTAGGATTTGTTATATATTCAGTTGGTTTTTAATTTTTTTTTCTCAACTAAGTGAATGGTAGTTAAACTTTTTTTAATTTTTTTATATATCAATAATTGATGATATGCATACGGCTTAGATGGCTCATGTTTGAGCCGTTTCTAAGCCTTATTATAATAGTAGAGATATCTAGGGGTGAGCGTTTTTCGGTTTTGGACCGAAAATAGAACCGAATAAGAGATTCGGTTCGGTTTCGGTTTTGAAAATACTAAAATTTCTTATTCGGTTTCGGTCCAAAACTGAAAATCGAATAAGACTCATGCAATTATACAAATATCCTCAATTCTATCCATATATTGTGATTAAAATATGTATAATTTGAAAGCAACAATAGTATGTATGTGTTTTGAAACCAAACTTTGGTAATTTAACAACTAGTCTAACTTTGAACGCAATGTGTGAATAAAAATTACAATTTTTAATATCATTTAATCACGATTCTAATTTTGGATCCTACCCATTAAACAATAGAAATAGTCCAACCGAACAAACCGAATAAACTGAATCATTATTCGGTTCGGTTTTGGCTAATTTTGATTCGGTCTTGGATTTTTAGAATTTCGGTTTATTCGGTTTTGACTATTTCGGTTCGGTTCGGTTGAAACATAATAAACCTATTGCTCACCCCTAGAGATATCTCCGAACAAACAAAAATTGCAACCATATCTCGTTACCATAATTTTAATCATACACATAATAAATAAATAAAAGTGTGAATCGAGACACACAATCAGAAAAAAATATCAAAAAAAAGGGGTGTGAATCCTGACAGGAGAAACATATTAACCATATGAAAATATCCAAAATTGGGTGTGAATCGAGACACGCAATCAGAAGAAAAGAAAAAAAACCTGACATTAGAAACAAATTAACCATAGGAAAATATCAAGTCCTTTCTCAACCTCTTTATAAACACAATCAGACATAATAATAAAAATCATTTGTTGGAGGAAATTGGAATCAAACAAAAAAAAACTTCATGTGACACAAAAATACTTACATATGAAGGAAGGGTTCTATTCTTCGATCAGTTAAAATCCGTAGGTGATGCTTTTATTCGCTTCAAATTTTGCAAAGGTTCAGGGCAGCCGGCTAGGGTTAGGAGGAGATCATATTCTGTGGGAGAATTCTCGGTGGGGTTTTAAGAGGGAAATAAATTAGCAGAGAAATTATTGGAGGGAAACAAATTTGGAAAGAAAATAAAGACCCGGTTTCCTTTTCTTTGCCATATTTCCTTTTCTGACTTAAAATAATCCGGGTATTCTATGCTTTAAATTTTTATGACTTTTAGTTGTGTTTGATTACAAGATGAAAAATATATGGAAAATAAATTAATTTTATAAAATTATTTTCCTAGAAAACAAATTCATGGAATTTTGAAAAAATTTCATAGAAAACTTAATTTGGTGTTTGATTGTCGTTATTGTCCACGAAAAATATTATTCATGAAAAATAATATTTTCTTATAGGTTGGACAAGTTTTATTTTTCACCATTTTGGAGAAAAATATAAAAAATTATAGTTTTTGGAAAATTATTCCATAGAAAATATAATCTATCAAAAACTACAATTGCTGAAAATTTTGTGATAAAAATATTTTAAAATATCTTGAATTAAAAACATAAAACAAGTACATAAAATTTTAAATTTACAACACCAACAAAAACATTGAAATAATAAAGTCTAAACATTACAACAACAATAAAATTAAAAGGTGGTATGCAACATTTTTATAGAAAAAAAAAAAGTGCGGCATTAGGGAGAGACTAATTAAAAAGTTAGTACAAAATTTTATGTATACATATTATAAAATAATGTTAATAATATTAAATAATATAATGTATATGATTATATTAAATAAATGTGGAGGTGAATTTATGTAGAAATAAATAATAGTTGTTTATTATTTAAGAAATGATGTGTTGGAGTTGTAAAATTTTGACAATAGCATAATATTGTAATATTTCTTTTGGGGTCCCCAAATTGAGAAAAAAAATTAGGATGGATTAGAGATGGCCTTACATCCAAACTTCATCTAATTCTTCGATGTTTTATTGTGGAATGTTAGAATATCATGTCATGCCGACTTTACCAAAAATGATAGGAAATAAAAGTAAAAAAAATTCAATTTTACGATAAAATGTCGATATTTTTTGACGTTGACTGCAAAATGTTGGTATATTATGCCTAAACCGAATTTAAATAAACGTCGAAAAAAAATAAACGCCAAAAAAGCCATAATTTCTTGTAGTGAAACCCCATGTCTTTCTTTAGCCGTGACGGTACTTCGGAATACTAAAGTACTCCGTACTATATATATATATATATATATATATATATATATATATATATATAGGAACCATGTACTGGTGCGATGCAGGTGTGGATCTTCGAGCTAGGAGTGTGGCTTTCGGGCTAGGAGTTTGTAACACAATTACCTTCTTCCAAAATAGGGATCCCCGCACTTAAGCATCCCCACATGTTGGATTTTTTTTTACCGCTCAGATTTAGATCAAAATCTGACAAGAAATTAGATAGTTTAAGGATCTAATCTGAATGGTAAAAAAAGATAATCAAACAGTTGCTATTGTGGAAAACATGTGGGGATGTTTAAGTGCGGAAATCTTGATCCCTACTCGCGCATATATATATATATATATATATATATATATATATATATATATATATATATATATATGGCCGATCCGGGACCATTTTTGAATGGTCAAAAAAGACAATCAAACGGCTGCTACTAGCACCCAGCACCTCTTTAATAATTGATGTAACTAAAATTTGAATATGCATACACTACTCCCTCGGGGTATCTACTAGGTCGGTACAGGACCACTTTGATCGAGTTTGATTTGGTCTGGCCGGAGCGGTTCAGTTGCGGATCAGAGATCGGGTCTGGCCAAGTAAAGTAAAACCCAAATCCAGGCCGACCCAAAACATGGATATTTGCGGGTCGGATATTTGCAGGTTGGGCCAGGTTGTTCCAGTTTATTTTTTATAAAAAAATATTGGATTTTGGGTTTGGGTATAGCCATTTATTTATTAAAAAGGGTTTTGGCTTTGGGCCCGGCTATACCGCTTTATATATATAAAAAAAACTTGGGCTTTATATATATATATATATATATATATATATATATATATATAAATTTTTATTCTTTTTTATGTCCATTCTTGGCCTACTCGGATCCGTGGCAGAGCCACCCAGCTAATCCGAGCGGAGTGGGGTCTACAACCTAGAGTGCTCAACATGGAGACCCCCCTTCCGCGGAGAGGGGTCTACAACCCTGGTCACCCAACAGGGAGACCCCACCCCCATCCCAGTAGGCTTGGTACACCCATGGCACAAAGCCACCTAGTCGGCGTCCACGGAGGGGGGCTCGAACCGAGGTATCCCCCACAGGAGCCCCCCATTGTAACCACTAGGCCACAACCCTTGGACTATATATATATATATATATATATATATATATATATATAAGACATTTATTGTAGAAATATTTTAAGGCCAAATATGACATGTACAAACATTTTAAGGCCAAAAAAATATAATCATCTTCCATAATATAACGAGACTTCAAAACGGCTCAAAAGTGAGGCGTCTAAGTCGTATGTATATATATCATCAATTTATTATTTATAAAAAATTAATATTACATACAAATTTATTGAAAAAATTAAATATGTTATAACACTACAAGGATTCAAACTAAACCAACCAGGAAGAATACCTCCCAATTTAACAAAATGAGTTACAAGTGTTTTTTGTTTATGATTAGATAATATTAAGTAGCTAACTGTTTTCAAGACTCTTTATGAAAAGTAGAAATATATCCATAACTAATTATAATCAAATATATAACAAATGTTAATTAAAATATAATAATATATATAATAAATTTTAAATTAAATATATTTAAATAATTTTATACTAATATCAGAAGGAATAAATTATTTTACGTGCAATGCACGTGAATTTAATTATTTTTTAATAACTACCATATATGCTAATAGTGTCACGCCTCGCGTCCACGATATTGGCCATAATTTTTGAGGAACTATCGTGAAAGCATTGGTTCATGTAGTTATACTTTCACGTAAGTCAAACCTTCACTCTGTTTGCCATTAAATTTTGGATTGCTTTAATAACAAACTAAAGAAAGTACAAAGAGGTCCTAGACATACAATCTAAGTACAAATTTTGATTATGGGGGTGACGATGGAGATTGAGTGCTGCAGTGACTCTTTTACTCCGTTGACGGTCCGATGCAGGAGCAAGGAAGCTCTTCTCTGTTCTCTCTCTCTTGTGCCTGTTGCTCGACTGGGGGTGGTCTAGTCTCTCTGAAGCAGAAAAAAATCAGCCTTTAGAATATTCAAGTTGCTCTTATTTATAGCCATCGTGCAGATGAGCCATAGGTGCCGCATATGCCTCTGTTTGGTGGCCGCATAAGGCTCCTTCAACAGAATGCGGTTGCAACTATAGCTGCATGCCATGGGCAGATTGACATGTGGTCTTGGTTGAGATATACTGTTAAAGAGATCTCGGGGCTATTTTTAACCCGTTGTGTGTGTGACTTTGTTAGCTGGACACATAGTCAGCACTGATCATGCGAGAAATCTTTTTCAATTGTAACAAAAAAGATCATGTGAACCGAGAGCCACATAACATCATGGCCGCATACGGGCTCTAGTTTGGCCTTGGTCGAATGGATACTCTGGCCGCATGATGGCAAGGCCGCATGGGTCTTGTAGCCGCATACGTAATCTCGTTTGGCCTTGGTCGGATGGACACTCTGGCCGCATAATGGCGAGGTCACATGGGTCTTGTAGCCGCATACTTACTCTCGTTTGGCCTTGGTCGGATGGACACTCTGGTCGCATGTTGACGAGGTCGCATGGGTCTTATAGCCGTATACGTGCTCTCGTTTGGCCTTGGTCTGATGGACACTCTGGCCGCATGATGGCGAGGCCGCATGGGTCTTGTAGCCGCATACGTGCTCTCGTTTGGCCTTGGTCGAATGGACACTCTGGCCGCATGTTGACGAGGTCGCATGGGTCTTGTAGCCGCATACGTGCTCTCATTTGTCCTTTGTCGGATGGACACTCTAGCCGCATATTGACTAGGCCGCATGGGGCCGTAGCCACATAGGTGAGGACATGTAGCATGTCGTGTCTATCGGGGCTATTAATGCATGATGTGACTTTCTGTCTTTTGGCATGTCGCCCCATTCGTGAATCTTGAGGCGCTCAGAACTTTGTCATCGAAGACTCCGTCGAGGGCTTTGTATGTGGCCTCTTACTCTGAGGCTGTCCAGGCCACATGAAGGCTGTTTATGCTCTTATGCTGCTCCAAGGGTCATGAGCTCTATGCGTCCTGCAGAATTTTCATGCTTCTATAAGACCCCCTTCAAAGTTTCCAAAATGACAAGTTTGGAATACTTTGAATAAGAAGCATGGTCGAGGACTTTTGGCCGCATAGGAAGGGCATGTCGCATAGTATCGTTGTCGCATAGAGGGCTCTGACAGGCTGTCCGATCATTTAATAAGAATATTTGACCGAATTTTCTTTGGATTTGGGGTCTATCGCATAGGGGATCGCGTGGATCGAGGCATTAGATTTATTCTTATAACTGCTTTGGTTCACAGCCTCAATCTTTTTTTGTGACTTTTGAAGCCTATAAATAGGCGGGTAGGAGGAGAGAGAGAGCTTTATTCTCTCTGCTTTGTTTCCTCTTCTTTGTAAAGAATGCTGACGGTTGCGGCTCTCCTTGCTAAGGAATTTGTCTGGGGCGGTCTTGATCCTTGGCCCCCTAATTCTGGTGCTTTATTCGGAGGTAGGGGAGCACCTTGTTCTTCGTGTTGAGCTTCCATGGACACAGAGACACCCATGCACAGTCTTGCTGCATGGATGATAAATCGTCTATAGAATACGCGAAGACTTTTTACACACCCTTGCCGCATGGATAAGAGATCATCACGAACATGGGCAGGCTTTCTTCATTAGTCTGTCGCATGGATGGGCAACCATCATGTGGCAACTAAGATCATGCCGCATGGATGAAGGCTCGACCTGGACATGCGACAACTATGACTCTGTCGCACGGAGGAAGGTTCGATGCGGACATGCGACTACCATGGCTCTGTCGCATGGATAAAAGCTTGACCCGACATGCGACCATCGTGGCTCTGCCGCATGGAAGATACCTCATGCGCCGACTAGGCTCTACCGCATAGACGTCAACTTTGTCTTTTTATGCTGATGTCATATGTTTTCCTTATGCAGGTTTTGTTCCCCATTGCACGGCTCATAATGGAGCATGGAAGGATATCATAACACCCGTTGTTCGGGGTGAAGACCAACTTTATGTGGCGATTCGCCAAGAACTGATCCATGAGACGAAGATGAACATCCTGCGTCATGCGCTGAGCTGTCCTTATTCATGAAGCATGCCAGTTGTGTTTCTCTCCTTTATGCGTTTTGCTACCAGCCGAAAGACTGCGGGGTCGATGAGAGGGTTTGGATTAATTTCCATTCCTGTTGTCGATCCTCCCGCATGATTATAGAGCGCCTGCTCCTGCTCCTCCCTTGCTATCCGTCGGTATGGGTTCTATTCCATATACTGAGGTTTGCACTGTGGAGGGATGATCCAGAAAGCATTGAGTTCTACTGCGGGCTCGACTTGTGTCAGTATTAACGACAGCACGGAGGGGCGCTTCTAATGAAAAAGGTTCGTATCAGCGAGACTTCGTGGAAACTCTTAAAATAGGTTTCCATCATATGTACTCATGACCTTGAATACTAATGAAAACCCCTTGAATGTAATCGATTTCTATCATATGTACTCATGATCTTGAATATTAATCAATAAAGTCTCTCATTTTTTAGAATTTTATATGTTGTGGACTTTTGGGTATTGTACTAGAGGTGATATGGACGTAGTACAACATCGTAGTCGTTTAGAAACTTTTGGGTATGTTGTGGATCTTTGGTGGACCTATCACTTCTTGTGCACTAGAGTGCTAGTGGTAGGTTCGAGACAAGCCCTGCCAGAGGTGATATGGACGTGGCAAATTTTGTGGACCTAACACCGCTGGTGTACTTAGAGTTTAGTACGGGTGCTAAGTTGAGATGACAACCGATATCAGAGGTAGTGATAATCGATATCCAAACCCGAGAGGTTTTGCTCAGAGGTAATATAGACATGGCAAACACGACCGGAGAGAAAATATTAGGATAGTAGTTCAGAGGTAATATGAATGTGAACCAATGTCCGAGAACACATTGAGGAGTGATTTGCTGGTTGTGGTCTACCCGGGAATATAGATAGACCTGAGGTTTTCTCCACTTGGGAGATATTTAGGCCGATAACTCAAAGGTAATATAGACATGGCTAGCGTCTAACGAGACTGGTTTTTGAGTGGTCCCTGCCGGAGTGTGCAGGTGGACCTGAGGATTGTTCCGCTGGGGAGCTTTGAGGATCTATTATCTGTTGCATATCCAGGACTCCTGAATACCGATAATGGCTTGTCGTGCATATGCACTTGTTGGGGATTGTTCAAGGAGTGAGAACCCTATACATCTTTATTGTCATGCTGGGGATAGAGAGAAGTACAAGCCTAGTCTTAGATATAGTATTTTTTCAGGAACTTGTCATTGATGGGCATCATGAGCAAGTCGTCGTTTGGTTTAGACAGTCGGTAGGTGCCGTTGCAGAATACAGATTTTACGACGAACGAGCCTTCCTATTTGGGTTGAAACTTGTCGGCTGTCTTGTGGGTCACAAACATCGGCCTCCTTACTGTCAGGACGAGATCACCCACTCGGTAGGTCCTCTTCTTAACCCATTTGTTGAAGGCTCTCGAGAGACGCGTTTGGTATAGCTAAATGCGCTGTTGAGCCAAGAGACGTTTCTCGTCGAGTGCTTCTAGCTCTTGTAGCCATCGACGACGATTGTCGTCAACCTTTAACTGGTTGGAGAGAGCCACTTGGAGCAAGGGAATCTAAATCTCAAAGGAAAGGAATGCTTTGCTCTCGTAGACCAAGGAGAAAGGCGTACTATCGGTTGGTGTTCGGATCGTTGTGCGGTAGGCCCATAGACATTCGTCGATCTTCTCGTTCCAGTCGCGCTTATTAGAAGACCCGAACTTCTTGAGGAGCTTGATGACAGTTTTGTTGAACGCCTCAGCCAAACCATTCGTTGCTGGGTTGTAGGCAGTCGACGCTATATTCTGAATTCGGTTTTTGTCGCAAAATTGGTAGAACGCATGACTTATAAACTATGGACCATTATCACGGACGATCCTTCGTGGAAAGCCGAAGTGGTATATGACGTGATGCTTGACGAAGCTGATCACGTTGATGTCTTGACTTTTGCCAGTGGTACTACATTCGCCCACTTGGAGAAGTATTCGGTAATGGCCAGGATGAACCATGTCCCTTGGACGAAGATGAACTAATTGGTCCAATGATATCCATCCCTATGCCTCGAATGGCCAATACGTAACTGTCGGATGTAGGAACTCTGAGGGTTGGTGGATGAAGTCTGCGTGGATCTGGCATGCTTGGCACTTCCTGTCACAACCCTCACTCGAATATTCGGGCACGAATACGTGGGTACGTCCAGCCTACGTTGTAGCATCAGCGGTAGAACATTATCTGGGTCAACTCTATTATCTAAACATCTCACACAATATATATAAGGTACCGGTCAATCATCTCAACTCCAAACGGAGGAACAATATGGAATCTGATAAATGTAATACTCAATCACAATGCAACTAAGGAAAATAAGCACGATATAGAATAACGAAGAAAAATAATCACAATACATCCACGAGACTGAAATAATATATATATACATGCCAACAACCTCAATAAAAGTCTAATACAAGTCTAACACTAAATAATCTAAACCTCCCCAGACTCTGGTGCTAAGTCCTTCTGGTCTATAGGAGTATCCTCTAATGGTATGCTCTCCTGCGGTCCGTAGTATATGGGACACTAGTCTACGAGCCAATCATTTAAAAAATATATCCAGTCAGGATTGGAGCGAAGTACATACCTCTGAAAGCAGTTTTAAATACATAATCGAGCATATAAAATAGATAATAGAAAAGAATACAAGATAACTAAATAACAGAATGAAATAAACTAGAGTGAACAGGTAATGTAGTGGAAAGAAGGACATACAATAAAATATCTACAATATAATGGAAATAACTGAAATCTAACTAATGTGCCATGGAATACAAGTTCATTACATTATCGGTTTAGGTTGAACACGAATATAATATGGTAACTCAATTACAAGTGTGGTATGTAATCGACATGTACACGAATACATTGGGGCTTGATCATATAATCAACTCTTATTCTCCCATCCCCAACTAATATCAATGGATCCAATCACGACACGTTAACACGAATATAAGTACACTGAACACGAGTAGTGTGTGAACACGAAGTACACTAAATCAATACCCGATACACACGATGAAATACATGTGAAGGAGTACCCTCTGAATACGGTAAGGTATAACATCTCCTGACAGGATTCATGTAGTACCAGTCCGTGAAACAACTGTATCGGAATCAAGTATACAGTTCTAGAACATGAGATATATACACTATTATGGAATAAAAACTAACATAAAAATGTACTTGCCTGAGGTTCTGAGCAAGGTGTGTCTCTCGATGCCCAAGCTGGCGTCACACATACTTATATATGGTATATTGTATCAATACAAGGTTTTGGAATAAAAATAAATTAAACTAGTTCAATTCTAGGTCATAAAGCTATTTCTAAGTCAAAACAGCAAACTAGGTCAACTCTAGGTCAAACTAGTCAAACTTGGTCAAACAAGCTATTTCTAGGTTGTATGAGTCCATCTCTAGGATATTGGGTCCATACACTATGTAAATAGGCTATACTAGCTATGTTAGGATACTAGGATACCAACAAAATACTATATCATAAGATACGCAAGTTATTACATATGAAAATACTATAATATATATATACAAGACAAAATATATAGTACTCCTAGCCAAACTAATGCTAAGTGGATACCTTGGCTTTGAACCAAATGTGGTATCATACCACCTACACACCCATCTTGATATACAAACTCAATACCTTGAGTATAAACCAATACCTTGATATTACCTTGGTATCACAAGGTAATCCAATATCTAACATTAGCTAACTAACCAACATACCTCACTATACACTAACATGCACTTAAACTTATAACAATACTATACCAACTAACATAACTAACATATCCATCGGATATTCAAAACTCATACCCAAGATACCTCAACACTCATTACCTTGGTGTAACTCAAGGTAAACTAGAATAATACTAACCAATGCTAACTAGTGCTTATATATATATATATATATATATATATATATATATATATATATATATATATATATATATATAAAACTTATCAATATTAACTAACTTAGCTTATTAACTAGCTTAACTTAACTTATCTACAACTTAATTTCTAAGCACTCAAACTACTGCTGCTTATTGCTACTGCTTCTGCTTATCGCTGTTGCTGCTTATTGCTTGCTGTTGCTGCAACTTATTGCTTTTGTTGCTGCTGCAGCTTACTGCTGCTGCTGCTTACTGCTTACTGCTTCTGCTGCTGCTTCTCGCTGTTTCTGCTGCTGCTTCTGTTGCTGCTTCTTACTATTTCTGCTGCTGCTTCTCGCTTCTGCTTCTCGACCAGCTTATTGGCTCCCCTTATCTCACATGCACACATCTATACAGATATACACTCACTCACTCACACACACACACACACACACACATACATATATATATATATTACCACATACCCACCCTAATAATGCACATGCACTCTCCTATTCTCTCATGACCACCAATACATCAAAATAAAATATAGAACATACAGATAATTATATGTATAAATATATATCATATAACAATTATAATTATAATACTCTAATAGCTATAACCATGGCAAATTGAATTAAAATGCAAAAAAACAAACACGTGGAGTGCACCGCATTCGTATCACACTCAATATGTCACGCCCCAGTCCCAAAATGCCGAGGGACTGAGCACGTGGGCAATGGCCAGCAGCACGCACCGATGGATACCCAATCTATTGGATCCATCAGGGCATGCTTAAGCTGTAGTCTAACAGGTAATAGAACCAATGATACAGGTCACAGACTATTCTAATCTCATCCACAACAGATAATCACAGATTAAATGCCAGAAATAATGCAATAGAATAAATAAGCAATCTCAAATAAGTATCACGGGAACAATCCGAGAGTATGTCTGGTACATCAATGCAAATAGACAGGAAATAAATGAACTGGAAATAGAAATACTGAGTATGTGAAGCCGGTACTCAGGAGAAGTCTTCTGCCACGATCTCGTCCTCAGGTTCCTGTTCTGTTCCGAGAAGTGCTCCTGTTCCGTACACCTCGGGGTAGATCTCTTCGGCTATACCTGGGGACATAGTCCATTCCAGGTCCTCAGGGGACATAACAAGGTACAGATAATACAAGCCAAAATAAATGCAGTGCAGAACTAAATGAAACAATAGGGTAAGCTATATAACCATCTACGTGAAATGCAAGATGAGAGCATCACTAAAACTCAGGCTAAGCCACTACAAGCTCTGTGTCGGGGAGCCGGTAGCGGTAATATCACTAGTAGAGTGCCTAGCTCTGATATAGAGTCTGAGGCCTCACAATAAATATAACACTAGTAGAGTGCTTAGCTCTGATATAGAGTCTAAGATCTCATCCTAATAAATATAAATCAGCCTGAAGCCTGTGTGTCTCTCCCCACCCAATGTAATCACACATCTCATGTCCATGACACGCAAGATCATAACTAATGCAGCAGTCATATAATGTCTAGGAATAAATTGTCCATGTCATAAACCTGTAACCTATACAGAATCACCGTGAATATCTCAAGAGGATTCTGTCTCATGAATAGTGTCAAGTGTCCTGGGTTCTGATGTACTTGATAGGACAAGTACCGAGAGTAAGGGTATCGAATGTCCATCTCTATATGACGTACCCAACACCGCGTACGGGGTTGGCACCCGACTATGATCGGACACTAAGTACGTCACACGGTTCCTAGGTTAAGCAGTTAAAACAAGTTTACATATGAATCTACAAGAACTCAAGTAAAATACTATAACAGGAATTACTGAGAATTGACAAGCTTTACTTGTCCACTGATGCTAAATTAAGCAGAGGAAATAATTAGCAAGCTGCAGGATTTGGCAAGGTACACTTTCCCACTGAAGTATAACTAAGTCAAGAAAATAGGTAGCACAGCTGCAAGTTTTAGCGAGGTACACTTGCCTGTGGTTCCGGCTCTGTTTGCAGTTCTGACTTCAGCGAGAATTGTAGGCGGTACTCCGGTTGCTGAAATAAATACCACTATCAGATCCAGAAAATATCAATCAGCTAGAAACGCCTGTCCTTGGGTCCAATTTGGAGACAAGGGCAAAAACGGCAGTTTCGGGTCAAAACGGGGTCCACATGTGGGCCCGCTTGCACCGAAAAATGTGTCAGGGTCAACGGTCTCAAAATTCACCAAACTTAGTGTCAACAGGTCAAGAACGCTGATACGAACCCAACAGAACTTTCAGAATTAAATTCCGATGAGCCGATCACAAAATCGCCCGTCGAACGGGGCCTGTGGGGCCCACGACACGCGATTTCGTCAACGTTCTCAGAATCGAACCAAACTTGACCCACAGGACCAGCGTATTGCTATGAGTCCGATGGCACAAGTTTCGTCTCGATCCGACGTGTGTACACAAAGTTAGGGTAAAATGCAAAAAAGTCGGATACGGGGCGATGTCCGCGGATACGCACTGATTTCGGTGTGCACGCACACCCGAATCGACTTCCGCGAAATCCCACACGTCCGTATCGACGACGCGCACGTATCTGTGAAGACCGTGCGCGACCAAGTCGTCCCGTTTGGCGGGGCATACCCAGTTTCGGGGTGAAACAGGGTCTAGTTTTTTTTCTGTTTTTGGATCGCGGTGTGCGATCACCACAGGACGCGATGCCCTGAGCGGTTTGTCCGGGCACCAAGAGGGTCATACAGGCTTCACAACGCAATTTGCGGAAACGAAATCAGAGCTACTAGGAGAGAGATACACGCACCTGAACGGGACCCGAAACCGGGGTCGAATTGTGTCCGACACGTATCCTGTGTCCTGGACGTGTCCACTGTGCCCGTGTCCTGCTGTGTCCGCGGCGCGTCTGTAGAAGCATGAAAAATATGCTGGAACGATCTACGCAGCATCTCAAAGCAGGGCAGCGTAAGCAGAGGCCTTCGAGGCCATCCAACGTAAAACAGGGTTCTTCATCGCCTCCATGGCGTAAAACCCAGCCGCTCTCAAGGCAGCGTTAAAGCGTACGAGGAACGCTTCGTCTTCCCCGATATGAACCTGTCAAGTCACGCGGTGAACCTGGCCTCTGACTCCTGACAAAAAGTACTGCACGGCTACCCAGACGACGGCTGGAAACGGTGGCAGACCCCTCGGGACGCGCTCCACAGTATGATGGTGGATCTCTGCATTTAATGCAGAGGATTTGGCTAAATATCACCAAGCCGTCGTCTACCAGAATCCCCCAGCGTAAACTGCTCTTTCGCGTACAAGGGAATATGCTGCCTTGTTTACACATACAAACATGAGCTGTTTCGCGCTCCGCAGTAAGGCAAAACCGCTGCCACGTCAAAAGCTGCACTTCGTACGGGGTTCGAGGCACGTCTCTACGTCTAATTGCACAGAGCAGTGACAGTTTCCCTCAAGGCACGTCTCCGCGACGGATGCACAGAAGGGCTGCAGACCCTCAAAAGCACGTCTCCGCATTTAATGCATAAGATGATGACAAATCTCTGTAGAAGATTTGATTACATCTTCGAAAGCCGTAATTCCGGCTAAGACGTCCGCATCAGCACTTCGACTCGGTACGCAGTGGCTTCTACGCCCGCTCAGGATCGGTGCTCCCTCGGCTTCCAACGCCCTCTCGGTCTCTACGACCACTCGGCTTCTATGCCCATTCGGCTTCTATGCCTACTCGGCTTCTATGCCCATTCGGCTTCTATGCCTGCTCGGCTTCTATGCCCACTCGGCTTCTATGCCTAATCTGGCTTCTACGCCAAGGTGACAGTCGCTTGGCTTTTACGCCAACCTCTGCTACACAAAGGGATACCTACCTACGTGGCTTCTACGCCGTGATCTTCGCAGCAGATATACGCGTTTTGTCCCCTTAGTTGGACACGCGTCACATGCTCACTCAAAAGGTCATTTATACGCAGGCATTGGTTATTTTAAACCGTTGTGTAAAAGGGTGCTGTACTGTCCACTCCTCGGTTGTTACACCAACGGAGTGGTCACTGTCACCGAAACTCTATAAATAGAGACCCCTATCAATGGGGAAAAAGGTCGGAAAATTGGTCAAGAAAACCAATACAAGATCAAAGGTCGAAGAATTAGATCGGACAAGATCATCGAACCAGAGATCAAGGAGGAGAGATAGAGAGAGAGAGAGAGGAGAACCCAGAGCTCGGGCAAGGAACAGGGAGCGACGACCTTCAGCATCGCGCATCCACCCTCCTTTGCAACCTCCGGAGCTGCATCCTGTCTTCCACGGCACTTCTTCAACATCGTGTAGTCCAAGGGCTAAAGTGATCGACCGCAGATCAGACACCTATAGCAATTTATACCCAGATTAAATAAATTGTACTCCCACATCCTCGTATAGGATTATATTGTACAAGTTTGTTTGTAAACCAAAGGGCGCGGGCCTCTTATAACCCCGTCATTGAAATACACTTTCATTCTTTCGTTTAATACCACAAACAAGATGGCGACTCTGCTGGGGACGTCTTTCTCTTCTGACGAGGAAGTAATTGCTCAACATGATGCGGTATCTGTGGGAACCATGAAGAAGACACTGGTCGTTCAGTTCGACCAGTCTGCCTACGAAGACATGCTTCGGACTGGGGGTAGCTCTCACTCTCTCTCCGTCCAAAACAGGAGGAAGCTGCACAAAGTGTGGATGCCCAAGACATCCTCCGCCGTTCCTGTGGACTCTCCGGTCTCTCCGATCTCTCCGACCAATGAGGTGGTAGCATCGCTCCCTCCATGCCCCGCACGTAAAATTCAGTCTCCCGCTACGCGCGGTACAGACAAAGCTTCTGGTAAAGCCTCAGCGCTGACCCAGGAGTATCCACCGTGCCTCGCACGTAAAATTCAGTCTCCTGCTACGCGCGGTACAGACAAAGCTTCTGGTAAAGCCTCAGCGCTGACCCAGGAGTATCCACCGTGTCCCGTACGTAAAATTCAGTCTCCCGCTACGCGCGGTACAGACAAAGCTTCTGGTAAAGCCTCAGCGCTGACCCAGGAGTATCCACCGTGCCCCGCACGTAAAATTCAGTCTCCCGCTATGCGCGGTACAGACAAAGCTTCTGGTAAAGCCTCAGCGCTAACCCAGGAGTATCCACCGTGCCCCGCACGTAAAATTCAGTCTCCCGCTACGCGCGGTACAGACAAAGCTTCTGGTAAAGCCTCAGCACTAACCCAGGAGTATCCACTACATTCTACGCGCAGAAATCAGTTTCCTACTATGCGCGGTACAGACAAAGCTTCTGGTAAAGCCTCAGCGCTAACCCAGGAGTATCCACTGCGTTCTACGCGCAGAAATCAGTCTCCCGCTATGCGCGGTACAGACAAGACCTCTGATGGCGCCTCAACACCAAATCAGGAGTACAGATCGCGCTCTACGCACAAAATGACATCTGACCTTTAACGTGAACTAGACGAGCGCGGCGATCTCCGCAAAGGAAAGCAGGCGGGTGAATATTCAACTACTGGGCCCTTACGCCAGCAAAAGAATGATCTGCCTACTCTCCGGATTACGCAAGAAGCTAATGGCCAACTGAGAGCCTCTTCAGCCTCACACCAGACTGAGCGAATCTCCAAGATACGCCAGGAACAATCTCTCGGCTTAAAACAAGCTCGGATTGCGGAAAGATACCCTCCCGGGGGATTATCCACCGCCCAGATGGTCAGCCTGTTGTATACAGGCGGTATAGGGAAAACCGGGGTGACCAGCCTCCGCGTACCCGCTGAGGGGAACAGAAGACACAAGCCTTCGTCTTCCTCTTCGACAAATCCTCCTGACCTGCACACCTATCTAATCCGAAAAGACAAAAACAGGAGTCGTAAAACCGTCAGACAAGGAGAGATCGTATGGGAAAATGCATCAACATCTAAAGTCATCATGATGTATGAACCAGAGGGAGATAATGCCTTTATCGTCCCTCCTACCCGCGGCGATCAGCATCCGATAGTCTTCAAACAAAAACGGAACGGTCCGGTTGAACAGGAAGAATTCCGCGAGCCTGAGAGTGGGAAAATACAAATCCACAGGTACAGCCCACAGGCTTTGAAGATTATACAGAACATGGGTTATGATTTGGAATCAAAGCAAGGCCTCAACAATGGAAAGGGTAGACGAACACCATTGCAAGGTGATTCCCGCCATCAGCAAACTTGTTTCGGATTAGGATATGCTGCTAAATTTGATCCTGTACTGTCAAGAACAATTCCTCCTGATTCAGTTTCTGTGACCAAAGACCATGGCGTGTTCGGGGGTAGCTCGCCTCGACAGAACAGAGCAACGTTCAAAGCAAGGGGTAGAATGTCCACAGGGTTCAAAGATGGTACGACAATGGCTAGCTCCACCGAAGACCATAAAACTCAGACGTCAAAGGCCCCACGACCAAAAGGAACCTTCTCCTTCGGAGAAGATGACGTAATTGAAATCTTCAATATATTAAGAAAGGAAAGTAAGCTTCAACTTCCCGACGTCAGATATCCTGAGAGGTCCGACAGAATCGATGATCCAGATTATTGCCTCTTCCATCAGTACACTCATCATCCTACGAAGGCCTGCTATGTACTAAAGAAGAGGATTCAGGAATTAATCGATGCCAAAGTCATAACTCTGCATCTATAGGCAGAAGAGCAAATATGTGCCTTCCTCTCCGATGGAGTCACTATCACAAAAGTTTGTCATGTTCATATTACCTCTGAATAAACTTTCGACCATTGACTATCATGTCCATATTACCTCTGATATCGATTGTCGTCTACACTTAACATTCGTACTTAAATTCTAAGTACGCCAGTGATGTTAAGTCCACAAAAATTGCCATGTCCATATTACCTCTGAGCAAATATGTGCCTCCCTCTCCGATGGAGTCACTATCACAAAATTTTGTCATGTTCATATTACCTCTGAATAAACTTTCGACCATTGACTATCATGTCCATATTACCTCTGATATCGATTGTCGTCTACACTTAACATTCGTACTTAAATTCTAAGTACGCCAGTGATGTTAAGTCCACAAAAATTGCCATGTCCATATTACCTCTGAGCAAATATGTGCCTCCCTCTCCGATGGAGTCACTATCACAAAAGTCTGTCATGTTCATATTACCTCTGAATAAACTTTCGACCATTGACTATCATGTCCATATTACCTCTGATATCGATTATCGTCTACACTTAACATTCATACTTAAATTCTAAGTACGCCAGTGATGTTAAGTCCACAAAAATTGCCATGTCCATATTACCTCTGAGCAAATATGTGCCTCCCTCTCCGATGGAGTCACTATCATAAAAGTTTGTCATGTTCATATTACCTCTGAATAAACTTTCGACCATTGACTATCATGTCCATATTACCTCTGATATCGATTGTCGTCTACACTTAACATTCGTACTTAAATTCTAAGTACGCCAGTGATGTTAAGTCCACAAAAATTGCCATGTCCATATTACCTCTGAGCAGATATGTGCCCCCCCTCTCCGATGGAGCCACTATCAAAAAAAAAAAATTGCCATGTCCATATCACCTCTGAGCAAGTACAGGGACCTACTCCGCATCACGAGGTAGAACCCATAGCACAAAAATTCTTGAAGGCTATAGGCTCCTATCACCCATATGTCTGGGAAGTAGCATCGCCATCCAACGTCGTCACGACATATGGACCTTATGAGGATTCTATCTTCATCGTCCCGCCTACCTGCAGCACTCAGCGCTCAATTGTCTTCGGTCGTATGAGGAATCAGCCGATTGTCCAAGAAGACCCTTTCGATGACGACACCGGGAAAATACAGATTCATCGTTATAGCCCGCAAGTGCTAAAGATCATGCAAAACATGGGCTACGACTTGAAGCATAGGCCAGGCCTCAACTACGGAAGAGGCAGACGAACGCCGCCGTGCGGCAACCCCCGTAATCAGCAGGCCCATCTCGGACTAGGGTATGCCACCTCCATCACGACTTCCGAGCCAAAAGAGGACCACTTTACCTCTTCCCAGAACAGCTCATCGCCCTCCAACTCACCAGATGCTTTCAAACAAGCACTATCGGCAAATATGGTGATGACAAATCCCTCAGAAGTCGAGGAGCAGGATACGGAGCCATTCGAGGATGACCCCTGGGCTCAACAAATGGATACGCAGTGGGAATTCCGCTTCGAGCAGAGAGAACCTCCCACCAAGGATGAAGTCATCCAGATCAACGTCTGGAGTGAGCTCTCACCAAAGCCAATATTTGTCAGTAACAATCTTCCCCCACCTGAAAGGGAAGACGTTATACAGCTGATAAAGGAGTATATTGACGTCTTCGCGTGGGATTACGAGGACATGCCAGGCCTAGACCCGAAGGTAGCTACTCATATGCTCAATATATTAGCCGATTCGAAGCCGGTAAAGCAGCACCAACGACAGTTCCGCCCCGATATGATGGACGCCATCGAAGCTGAAGTCAAGAAGTTGATAACCTGCGGTTTCATCCGGGAAGAACAACACCCCGACTGGGTCGCTAACGTGGTCCCGGTCATGAAGAAAAATGGGAAGGTACGCATCTGCATCGATTACCGAGATCTGAATGCGGCCTGCCCCAAAGATGAATTCCCTCTCCCCATAACGGACATCATGATCGACAACACCTGCGGCTTTGAACGCATGTCTTTCATGGACGGGTTCTCGGGATACAATCAGATCAAGATGCATCCTGAAGACGAGAAGCACACCGCCTTCCGGACACCACTGGGGGTATATTGCTATACGGTCATGTCCTTCGGGCTAAAGAACGCTGGGGCTACGTACCAACGAGCTATGACTAACATATTCCGCGGACATTTACGCAAAATAGTAGAATGTTACGTAGATGACATAGCCGTCAAAAGTCGCCTCAAAGGCGATCACATCCGAGACCTGAGGGCAGTATTCGAATTAATGTGCCAGCATCAACTCAAGATGAACCCCGCAAAATCCTTTCTGGGTGTATCCAGTGGCAAGTTCCTGGGATTCGTCATTACCACCAAAGGCATCGAAGTAGACCCTGACAAAGTCCAGGCGATCACGGCAATGCGACCGCCCCGTAATCTGAGAGAACTCAGGGGTTTCCAAGGACGTCTGCCTTATATCCGGCGATTTATATCCAACCTCTCGGGGAGATGTCTGCCCTTCTCTCACCTCATGAAGAAAGGTGTATCTTTCATATGGGACGAAACCTGCCAGCAAGCGTTCGAGGATATCAAACGCTACTTAACCAGCCCGCCAGTCCTGGTGCCTCCCGTCGTGGGAAAACCATTCTTGCTGTACGTACGGGCGATGGATCATTCGCTAGGAGCTCTCCTCGCACAGAAAAATAATGCGGGTCATGAACAGGATATCTACTATCTTAGCAGAATGATGGTCGGGGCCGAACATCGGTACAACCCAGTGAAGAAGGAATGCTTGGCTCTGATGTTCGCTGTCCAGAAAACGCGGCACTACGTCACGGGCCAGACTATTCATATCATCTCCAGGATCAACCTCCTTCGAGTACTGATGAGCAAGCCAAGTGTCCTCAACTCCCGGCTCGCAACGTAGGCAATGCTGCTGACACCATACAACATGGTGTATATCCCACAGAAATCCGTCAAAGGCCAAGCGCTGGCCGACTTCCTAGCGGCTCATCCGACCCCGGAGACCTCCAAACTATACGAGGACATCCCCGATGAAGTTGCAGAATGTGACTTCGCAAGGAAAAGCGACGTATGGCAACTGTTCTTTGATGGCGCCTCCAGGACCGGTCCTAAAGGAAACGTCGTTTCAGGAGTGGGAGTCGTCCTAGTTACCCCTGATCAACTCGTCATCTACCGAGCATACTCTCTTAGCGAGCCTTGCTCCAACAACGTGGCGGAATACAACGCTCTACTAATTGGGCTCCAAGTTGCCACGGAACTGGGGGTAGAATCCCTGGAGGCTTTCGGTGATTCTCTACTCATTGTCAATCAAGTCAGGGGAATATACGAAGTCCGTAATCCAGACCTCATCCCCTATCACCGGGCGGCGATCGAGATAGCCATGACGTTCAAAGGGTTCTTCCTAGAACACGTACCGCGATCTCGGAATCTGGAAGCTGATGCCCTGGCCAGCCTGGCCGCAGACTTGGCCACTCCTATAAGAAGGCAAGATTCGGTAATCCTTCTTAACAGAGATTTGTTCTGTGTGAAGAACAGCTGTCACATAGAACGCAGCTACGCTGTAAGCACCGATCCTCCCACAAGAGATTGGACAAGTCCTTTCATAGATTTCGTGGTATACGAAATCTTACCGGAAGACCCCAAGGAAGCAGTATCCGTCAAGAGACGATCGCTACGCTTCTACTTCGACGCGTCTTCACAACGCCTGTATCGCCGGACCTACGACGGACTGCTGTTGAGGTGTCTCTCTGGCGCCGAAGCACAGCAGGTTATCCGTGAAGCTCACGACGGCGTATGCGGAGCATATCAACCCGGGCCTAAGCTACAGGATCGCATCAGGAGTATGGGCTATTATTGGCCGACCATGATCGCAGATACAATACAGTATGCAAAGCATTGCAGAGCCTGTCAGGTTCATGCAGACTTCATACATCAACCATCGGAACATCTACATCCTACGGTCGCATCCTGGCCTTTCGAAGCATGGGGAATGGATATCATTGGTCCTATTCACCCATCTTCTTCCAGGGGTCACCAGTTCATACTGGCCATCACGGATTACTTTTCCAAATGGGCCGAAGCAATCCCTCTCACCGAGGTAAAGGCATCCAACGTAGTCAGCTTCATCAAACATCACGTCATCTATCGCTTCGGGGTACCCCGGAGGATAATTCACGACAATGGGCCCCAGTTCATTAGCCAGACGTTTTATCGGTTTTGCGATAAAAACCGGATACACAATGTTGCCTCCACGGCATACTATCCAGTTGCTAATGGTTTGGCGGAAGCTTTCAACAAAACCATTATCAAACTCTTGAAGAAGTTTGTCCCTTCAAACAAGAGAGACTGGAATGAAAAGCTGGGCGAATGCCTCTGGGCATACCGCACGACGGTACGAATGCCAACGGGTTGTACCCCATTCTCACTGGTCTACGGAAGCGAAGCAGTTCTTCCCATTGAAATCCAGATCCCGTCGCTCAGGATAGCCGTGGCTAATGAGCTGACTCAGGAAAAGAATAATCTCTTAAGACTTCAGGAGCTAGAAGGATTAGACGAGAAATGCCTCCAAGCTCAACAGCGCATCACGCTCTACCAAGCACGCATTTCTAGGGCTTTTAACCATAAAGTAAAGGAAAGGGTGTTTAAAGTCGGTGAGCTAGTTCTAGCAGTAAGAAGGCCGATGATTTTAACTCACAGAAGTAAAGGCAAATTCCAGCCCAAGTGGGAAGGCCCTTATGTGATCGAGACAACGTTCTCGAACGGCGCCTACAGGATAGCCCAGCCTAACGGAGACCTATTAATGGCTCCCATCAACGGCAAGTTCCTGAAAAGATACTACGCTTAATTTCCCCCCTGCCCGGGCGGAACATAGCGAGAATCTTAATTCTGACAAAATTACTCCAAGAAGGGAAACTAGTTAGGTCATATCCTATCATGTCTATACGACCTCTGAATAGATACATCCTGCTAAAGGAGGTTTATCGAGAGTATGTCAGGTCCATACTACCTCTGATATCCCCCTCACCTAAAAAACTGTCATTTATATTCCGAAATGACGGGTCCACCACAGTCAGAAAAGAGTCGCTTTTATTCATTCCCAGAAGGAGGCGAAATTACATAGGGAGAGATACATCAAGATGGCGGAGTAATCAGATCACGAATCTGCCGCTCCAGTGCAGCTATCCCCTCCTTCCTAAGGGCCAAGGCATCGGCGCGAGCCCGCTCCAGCTGTGCCTCCGGAGTATGCGTGAGGGTCAAGTTAGCCCTTGCCCGAAGACAGCCCGCACGGGCAGCTTCCGCACGGTCCAGATCCCGTCGCGCTTCACTCAGTCGACCGATCGCCACCTCTAAACCTGCCCACGACTGGGAAGCCCACTCCTCGGCCAGAGCAAGTTTTTCCCTCAGCTTGGAGACCCTCGCTGCATTCCCTCCGTGCTCGGATCGACACTGCGTCTCGACAGCAAGAGCTTCTTCCACAACAGCCTTTCTCCTATCCATCTCCAACTTATGCTTCTGGATAGAGTCGTCTAGACTTGCAAGCTTGATAGCGAGTCGCTCAGCCATGAGGTCGAATCGAGCCTGGACATCAGCATCAAGGCTGGCCTCAGCTCGCTGCAAATATTCGTTAATGGGTTGCTCTAAACCGTTAACCATCGCCTCCAAAGCGTCAGCTACTCCGGGATTGCTAAGCCCCCTGATAACCTCGATCGAAAGATGAGAAGTCTTCTTCAGGAGCTCGAAGTCAAGTTTCTTCGCCAACACCATCGGTATCATCATTTGTAAACCGGTGTAGACAAGGCTGGTATGCTGCTCAGTCAACGCGACCAGACCCGACTGAGCGTTCGGAGTAACCGCGATGCTAGTAATTCCCTCTCCAGGGACAATTGCAGACGAGGTAGCCACCGCCGCCGTCTCGACGGGTGGCACGGCCGAAAAGGGTGTGACGGCAACGATCGAGGTCATCGGCACACTCGCAAAAGGCGAGGTCGCGATAACAGGTTCGTCCCCCTCCCGGGATGACGAAACCTCTCCAGGCGAGCTGGCCCCCGAAGACACTTCTGCCTCAGACTTAGGCGCCTCCACATCTTCACTAGGAGCCAACGGCATATACGACGCGTCTGCACCTGGTGTGGCTAAACCACGCCTTAAGGACGCAATGCGACCTGTCATACCTGGAGAAGGAGGTGGGCCGACCGACATCGCCAAAAGTTCGGTCAAGCCTTCACCAAGACGCGGTCGAGGTTCGTCAGCCGGAGTCTCGCCGAGCGCGCTCGCTGACCCAGAAGCAACTTCCCCCACTGCTGACCTCGGGAAAGATTCTCCCATCTGCAGCGGCCACGTGGGCAATCCCGCTCCACTGCTTGAAGCAGCCACGACGACAGCAACCTCTAGCGAGGACTCCCCGGCGCCACCAGCCGGAACTGTAGAAGGTCCCTTCCTAAAAGGCGAGGAACCTCCAGCCAAAGATTCATCCCTGATATAGGAAGGTGCCGACTCACTCGTAGGAGCCTCAATACCAGGAATGCGGAGAGGACGAGCCACCGTCTCCTTCCTCCTCTTACGAAGGGAAGCTTCCTTCGGAGCAGAAGCCCGTCGCTGCCCAGAGGAGACTATCAAAGCCCCCGCCGGCGCAGGCACTGCACACCTCGACAACGACACCAGGAGCTCATCCGGAGTACCAGACTCCTCGCCCTCGTCAGAAGAAACCGAGGGGACTTCGACTCTTCCCCCAGGCTTGGCAGAAGGCACTCTAAAACTTCCCCGCATGTCGAAATCGCGATGGAAGGTATTAATCGCCACATAAAACTGGGCGTAAGAGTGAAGGATGCGCAGCTCCGTGGAGGTTGTAACAACTGGCACGATAAAAATTGCCCCCGTACAACCCATGATAAAATATCGCCACCCTCTAGCTCCATCAATGAGTCCGCCCCTGGACCTGAAGCTGGTGACGGCGTTACCCACGTGCAATTGATCGTACCCAAACTGCCTGGCAAATCGACTAGGCAAGTAGGGCTCGAAGAAGCAACAGTCTTCGCTCATATATAGCAGATGGGATGGTCTGATACAGACCAACCAATTAAAAGCCTCCGGAGAAAGAACGGTCTTCTCTCCACCTGAATCCTCGAACCATACCCCGGATTGGTTGCAATATACCGAAGGGGGAGTACAGAGGATCTTCCAGCCATGGCTGAGGTTCAACACTAACCGACAGTCTAAAACTGTGTTCACATTCCAGGTAGAATCCCTGTAATTCAACAGGAATGTGCCCCCTGAGCTGCTGCCGGAACCGGGAGACATCACCCGGGGGTTGTGGAGAATTAACCAACCCATCAGATACAGGTATGGCAATTCCACCCTAGGAAAACTCTCACGCCGAGCTTCATCGACGAGCAACCCATCGGTCACGGCCCTCAGGCCAGCCTGAATACGGCACACCATGGCAGGAAGCAGGCCCAGTCTTGCCCCAAACACCAGACGCACTGCGGGCCACAGGATGTTTCGGTGAATTCGTTCCGCTGACGCGATATCGGGTACTACCACTCGACGCAGCCATAGGGAGAGGAAACCAGCCAGCTGGGCTTCCTTAGACAGGGGCCTGCGACAGCGCCTCAAGTAACTGTGGGCCTTGGTGCCTTCGGGGTATTTTCCTACCCCCTCAACGAGAATCTGATCGGAAGCCTTGGCATCCTCCATGAGAGCCTCGACCACCTGAGCACTAAGGACGCTCAAGCAGTTTACGGGCTCATTCTTACCCCCCGAAGCTTTCTCCGACTTGGAGGCCCTAGCCCGATGGAAGAAGAGGTAAGACATCCACCTAGTGGTATGGGCCAAATTCGAGGGCTCATCATAAAAAGCGGTGCACGCGAAGTACTGACACATCAGCTCCTGATATACTTCTGCCACCCGAGGGTCCGAATCCCCCAACTCCCGGTTGGTGGGGACAGACTCTTCATATGGGGTATCCCCCATCGGCAGTCTCGAGACAACTGCCATCTCATGGAGGGCCAATCCCAACTTCCCCAGCGGAGTGGCGAAGGTCCCGGTGAGCGGAATATACCGCTCCATCAGTGCCAAGAACAAATTAGCATTGGGAGGCAGCCCAACACTCGTCGCGCTCACAGCGGCGTATAGTCCGATGTCCTCCAGCTCTCTTCGGAAGTGCGACAAGGCCCAATCAACTAGGCATCTCCATCGGGAGTTCGTCGGGGCGATCCACCCGTTGCACCGAGGATTCTCCTTGGGATATACCCCACCTCGACTCATGAAGTCGTTGCAGAAAGTCGGCAACTGAACGGGCTGGATCACCGAGCTATCTTCACTCGGGACATTACCCGGGCACAAACCCCGGAACAGCGTCACAACGCCGGAGGGGCGACTCACAAAAGACCCCTGGTCAGCTCCTTTCAGATGAAAGATCTTCCCGGGCTTCCCGTGAAGATCAGGAGTCAGCTTCCACGACATCTTCCTAAGATGCGTCGCATGGGAGAAAGCCGAGATAGGATAATCCCTCGGCATCGTCGGCAGATACAAGACCAAATCTTCGGCAGGGAAGACCCAAGGCTCCCTCTTGGGTTTCGTCTGGGACTGCTTATCGATCATGTCCCCAAAGAGGAAAGCCGGCTTTAGGTACTGCTCCCCTTCTACATATGTCAGCGGTTCACCATTGATCATGCTCAACAGCATTCGCTCACCCTGGGCCGATATCAGAAACGCCCTGCCCTCAGGGTACTGGGGTCCAGAGATGGGAAAAGCCACATGGGACAGATCCTCCAGGTAGTTCGAGTACAGCATCCCGGCAGCAGAGCCCATCACCTCAGCCAACGGTGACTCACCCAAATCAACTGCAAAAGTGCAAGGAAAATAGGTCATTACAAATCTTGCACAAGTACAGACCAAAAGAAAACGACAGTCTGTGCTTTACGCCAAGATTGCGCAAATTTGGTCTCTATACGCCAGAAGTCTCCTCCGCAAGCGTAAAATTCAAAATTTACGACATACCCCGATTTTCGTCAGCCAGAGCTTTTACGCTCAGAGCTACGAAAATATGGAGTTCTTACGCTAGCACATTAGAAATATGGGCGTAAAAGATGAAAACGTCTCCGTGCATCATCTTTCTCAAAAGAGGCTATCAGCACAGAAGACGACCTAGCGCGGTCACGTTCAACGTGTGCGAAGGATTTTTCGTCGTTTGTGTCATCCCAAAAGGCTCTACCTCTAAAGCCAGGTGCACTGCTCGTCGGCGGAATACTCCTCTCGGAAGGAGGTTCACCTTGCCCGACCGAATGTTCTCTCTACGGCACCGAAGACCGAGAAGAAGAACCTACGCTCTTTCCCTTAGCGGAGGGAGTTTGTTTCGACGCCATTTCTGAGGACTCGAGGTGCTCGGAGAAGAAACGAAGGAAAACTCGAACAGTCGAAAGCTCTCTTTCGCGGAAGACAGATAAAAAGCTTTTCCTCAAAAGCTTGGGGTATATATATACGGTCCGAGTCGACTCCTCGAATCCTCGGACGAACCCCTCGAGACCCCAACCGGATCTCGCAATTAAAGAGTTGGTTATGATTGGATGCTACGTCAGCCCACTACCTCGAAAAACGGACAGTCAGCGAATTCGAAAGGTTTTTTCGTGCAAGACGGTTCAGCGGGTTCTACGCTAAAAGAGTTCTTCTACGCTCGACAGCAACAGATCTACGGTTTTACGCTCGCAAGCTGCAAGTCTATGGTTTTACGCCCGGATGCCTTTGTGCTCGGTAGCTTTTATGCTCGAGAGGCCACAAACCTATGACTTTACGCTCAGCAGATACCAAATCGACGATCTCACGCTCGGTGGTGCTCAGTTGACGCTCAGAAGCAACAGATCTGCAAAACCTCACGCTCGAAGAAATTTTCTTTTCAGGAGCTGAATATCTACAGTTCTACGCTAAAGGAGCTTTTCTACGCTCGACAGCAACAGATCTACGACTTCATGTTCGACAGCGACAAGTCTACGGTTTATGCCCGGATGCCTTTGTGCTCGGTAGCTTTTACGCTCGAGAGGCAGCAAACCTACGACTTCACGCTCAGGAACCATAAGTCCACGATTTCACGCTCGATGGTGTTCTTACGCTCACAGGCTACAGATCTACAGTTCTGCGCTAAAGGAGCTTTTCTACGCTCGACAGCAACAGATCTACGGCTTCATGTTCGACAGCTACAAGTCTACGGTTTATGCCCGGATGCCTTTGTGCTTGGTAGCTTTTACGCTCGAGAGGCAGCAAACCTACAACTTCACGCTTAGGAACCACAAGTCCACGATTTTACGCTCGATGGTGTTCTTACGCTCACAGGCTACAGATCTACAGTTCTGCGCTAAAGGAGCTTTTCTACGCTCGACAGCAACAGATCTACGGCTTCACGTTCGACAGCTACAAGTCTACGGTTTATGCCCGGATGCCTTTGTGCTCGGTAGCTTTTACGCTCGAGAGGCAGCAAACCTACGACTTCACGCTCAGGAACCACAAGTCCACGATTTCACGCTCGATGGTGTTCTTACGCTCACAGGCTATAGATCTACAGTTCTGCGCTAAAGGAGCTTTTCTACGCTCGACAGCAACAGATCTACGGCTTCACGTTCGACAGCTACAAGTCTACGGTTTATGCCCGGATGCCTTTGTGCTCGGTAGCTTTTACGCTCGAGAGGCAGCAAACCTACGACTTCACGCTCAGGAACCACAAGTCAACGATTTCACGCTCGATGGTGTTCTTATGCTCACAGGCTACAGATCTACAGTTCTGCGCTAAAGGAGCTTTTCTACGCTCGACAGCAATAGATCTACGGCTTCACGTTCGACAGCTACAAGTCTACGGTTTATGCCCGGATGCCTTTGTGCTCGGTAGCTTTTATGCTCGAGAGGCAGCAAACCTACGACTTCACGCTCAGGAACCACAAGTCTATAATTTCGCGCTCGGTGGTGTTTTTACGCTCAGAGGCTACGGACTGATGATTTTACGCTCCACGACTTTCCGTATATCCGAACAATCCCCAAAAGCGGTCAATTGCAAAGAGTTCACACAGAAGATACTCGTTCTTGACCCAGAGCATCCCAAGTACCCGAAGCATACAGAGTTCAAACATTGAGAAATTACTCTTCTCGGGTCCAAAATTAGAGGTTCATCTAGACTCCAGTCTGAACATCCCGTCTATCAAGGTGGCAACTCAACTTGACAGCCAAAAACCTCGACCCTGTTCCAAGGGAGTTTCGAGAGATCATTCTTGAAGACGAAGTCTGAACAAAATCCTGCTCATTAGAGAAGCAACAGTTCAGAATTCTACGCCGTCCCTCAGTCCTAGCAACAGGACAGTTCTAAATGTTCAAGGACGCTCAGCGGCATTCTATGGACTATTCAGGGCCTAATACTCTTTCTATCAGAGTCAGCGTAAAGATTCAGACGTGTCGAAGCTGTACATATCCAGACTTCACAAGCAACGTATGGCAAAGACGATCATATGAAGAAGAAAGACGACTTTATTTAAAATCACAAATTATATATGAGGGAAATCCTGTCTACAGGGGTTTTCTTCATTTTTTGTGATTACATATGAGGGAAGTCCCTTCTACAAAGTCTTCATCCATCTTCTCCAGCAGATGGTCGACGGCGGAGGGCGACAGAGTTGGGGCTTGCATAGATTTTATAGGTCCCAAGCTCCGTGCACCGCTCAAGCCGGGACAGAACGAGTCTGTTTGACTCTCGTCACCGGAGGCAACGAGAGAAGGCACTGCTTGCAAGCAGTGTGGTCTAATACGACCATTCTTCTCGCCAGAAGCAACGCCATACAAAGTTGCTGATTATCCCGAGCAAGGGAGGCTAAGATATCCTTCCATGATCCATCATTGCAGTGGACACTCGCTCGAAGACGCCGTCTTTTTCGGCTCCTTACATGCTGGAAGAACATGATCTCCTTCTTCCTCAGATCGACCCGACGAGCTCCAACGATCATCTCGGCATGACAATGAGAATGCCGTGAAACAGGTTCACCCCCCCAGCCTTTTATAGGCGCAAGAGATCACAGCGGTCCCCAATAAATCTGCCATAAAGTCAGTACCGACCGTTTCAACGCTCCATTCAGAAACGTCTCGAGTTACGAGGGGCCGTCCATGCTTCTTTTCAAAGTGTTTCAAATTCCGAGGAATTTAAAAGCTTTGAAGGGGGTCTTGTAGAAGCATGAAAAATACGCTAGAACGATCTACGCAGCATCTCGAAGCAGGGCAGCGTAAGCAGAGGCCTTCGAGGCCATCCAACGTAAAACAGGGTTCTTCATCGCCTCCATGGCGTAAAACCCAGCCGCTCTCAAGGCAGCATTAAAGCGTACGAGGAACGCTTCGTCTTCCCCGATATGAACCTGTCAAGTCATGCGGTGAACCTGGCCTCTGACTCCTGACAAAAAGTACTGCACGGCTACCCAGACGACGGCTAGAAACGGTGGCAGACCCCTCGGGACGCGCTCCACAGTATGATGGCGGATCTCTGCATTTAATGCAGAGGATTTGGCTAAATATCACCAAGCCGTCGTCTACCAGAATCCTCCAGCGTAAACCGCTCTTTCGCGTACAAGGGAATACGCTGCCTTGTTTACACATGCAAACATGAGCTATTTCGCGCTCCGCAGTAAGGCAAAACCGCTGCCACGTCAAAAGCTGCACTTCGTACGGAGCTCGAGGCACGTCTCTACGTCTAATTGCACAGAGCAGTGACAGTTTCCCTCAAGGCACGTCTCCGCGACGGATGCACAGAAGGGCTGCAGACCCTCAAAAGCACGTCTCCGCATTTAATGCACAAGATGATGACAAATCTCTGTAGAAGATTTGATTACATCTTCGAAAGTCGTAATTTCGGCTAAGACGTCCGCATCAGCACTTCGACTCGGTACGCAGTGGCTTCTACGCCCGCTCAGGATCGGTGCTCCCTCGGCTTCCAACGCCCTCTCGGTCTCTACGACCACTCGGCTTCTATGCCCATTCGACTTCTATGCCTACTCGGCTTCTATGCCCATTCGGCTTCTATGCTTGCTCGGCTTCTATGCCCACTCGGCTTCTATGCCTGCTCGGCTTCTATGCCTATTCTGGCTTCTACGCCAAGGTGACAGTCGCTTGGCTTTTACGCCAACCTCTGCTACACAAAGGGATACCTACCTACGTGTCTTCTACGCCGTGATCTTCGCAGCAGATATACGCATTTTGTCCCCTTAGTTGGACACGCGTCACATGCTCACTCAAAAGGTCATTTATACGCAGGCATTGGTTATTTTAAACCGTTGTGTAAAAGGGTGATGTACTGTCCACTGCTCGGTTGTTACACCAACGGAGTGGTCACTGTCACCGAAACTCTATAAATAGAGACCCCTATCAATGGGGAAAAAGGTCGGAAATTTGGTCAAGAAAACCAATACAAGATCAAAGGTCGAAGAATTAGATCGGACAAGATCATCGAACCAGAGATCAAGGAGGAGAGATAGAGAGAGAGAGAGAGAGGAGAACCCAGAGCTCGGGCAAGGAACAGGGAGCGACGACCTTCAGCATCACGCATCCACCCTCCTTTGCAACCTCCGGAGCTGCATCCTGTCTTCCACGGTACTTCTTCAACATCGTGTAGTCCAAGGGCTAAAGTGATCGACCGCAGATCAGACACCTATAGCAATTTATACCCAGATTAAATAAATTATACTCCCACATCCTCGTATAGGATTACATTGTACAAGTTTGTTTGTAAACCAAAGGGCGCGGGCCTCTTATAACCCCGTCATTGAAATACACTTTCATTCTTTCGTTTAATACCACAAACAGCGTCCAGCTAGGTCAGGGCCCTGCTCGCCGGAGGAGGGCGGAGCTACGGCTAGGGCGGGGGTCGTCGATCGGAGCCGAGCGGTGCACGGCGGGGAAAGTGGAGGAGGAGGTGGCGCTGGAGTCGGGGAGGGAAGGCGTCGGGTCGGAGAAGAAGAGGGGAGGAAGGAGGAAGGTGGTCGGGGCGGCTCTCGGCGGAGCTAGGCGCTGGGGCTGGCTGCTAGGGGGGGTCGAGGCGGTGGCTGCCGGAGCTAGGGGAGCCGGCGTTAGGGTTCAGGGGAGATATGGTTCGGGTTTGGGGGAGGAAGAGGGCGGAGGGGTAGGGTTTAAATAGGGGCTCGGGGGAGGGTCTTGGCCGGGTGAGGCGGTACTGAGGGGGGTCGTGGGTCGTGGAGCAGGGAGCGGGCGGTTCTCCGGCGACGTGGCCGGAGAACGCGTCGGGTTTCTCGGCACAGGCGTGGGGAAGGGGATGGGGGTCCGGGTCGGGTCGGGCGGCGGGTTCCGGGTTGAGCGGACCCGTCCGACCCGCTAAGCGGAGCTGGGCTGGGCTTCGGCCCACTGGGCCGGGCCGGGACCAAAAACACTAATAATAATAATAATAATAATAATAATAATAATAATAACAATTAATAATTAGTTTAATTAGTTTTTAGGTATTTAAAATTAGGTCTGAGGCCCAATAAAATCCAGAAAAATTACCCTAAGTCCGGTTTTCTATTTTACACCATAAAATTATATTATTTTCATAATATTTTAATATCATTTATTATCAATTAAAAATTATTTAATAATTAAAATCCTATTTTTAATTACAGAAAAATCCCAGAAAATTATGAAAAATCTAGTTTTAAAAATTTCGAAAAATCAGGGGGTTTACACAATACGCTTGCGATATGGCTCCACCATACCACCAAATATACCCCGAAGGATAAGAGCAAGTCTAAAATCACTATTAGAAGCAACATGAAGTGTTAGCTATTCGTCTATATGCCCGTGTCAAAATGTGACATGCTCAAACCCCCGTGTCAGAAGAAAACCCCCAAATCAACCCATATCGCAAAATTATCGGGATACAGCCTACACGTATCCAATTATGAATACGACACTAGCCACACACAATCAAACACATGTCAATTTGGTCTAATTGACCTATTAACAAACACAAGATGTGCCAATCTCGAAATTCTTCTAAAATTGACACAAAATACCACATAACTTTCTTCATAGGTCACCTATGAACTTAATTCTAATTTATATGGGTAGCCTTAGCATATGGGAGGGTTCCTAATAATTAAATTATAGATTTAGAGTCTAATTATAGAGAAAAAACTAAATTGTACCTATTAGAAGATGGATTCCCAATGCAATTCTCCAAATGAATGTCAAGAGCCTTCAACTTGTAGATCATTGCTCCTCCTTGTAGATCCTTGCTTCCTCCTTGTAGATCCTTGCTTCCTTCTTGTTCTAATAGTATCCAATGATGAATAGGAAAGAAATTTGGGTAGGAATTGGTTTAGGGATGAAGGAATTTGGAAGAGAAAAATTCTAGATTTAGATTTGGAATAAAAAAATGAAGAGAGAGTCTATCTCCACTCCTACGGTGGCCGACCTCTACCCCCTCCTCCAAGTTACTATGAAATGTCCACAATACCCCTTGGGGCTTGTCATGAAGGAATTAATTAAGGAGAGAAGGTTCTAGTCTAATTGGTTTAACTAATTAATTTATCCTCCTAATGAATGGGCTTACTATTGGGCTCAATTAAAGAATAGAAATAAATATTGGTCCATGGATCTAATCTAAACTAGTTAGGTCCACTAACACAAGTCCAAAATAAAATCTAATATCTAACAATAAATAAATAATACAATAAATAAATATTCAACATGTACAATATTTAATTAATTATGAAATGACCAAAATACCCTTCCCTAGAAAATGTGGTAGTGACAAATCTACCCCCTTAAAATAATTTTTTCCTCGAAATTCAAAGATGAAACTACCCCAAAAAACAAAACAGAACAGAATCAGGAAAGAACAAACCCTAAGGTACAAACAAATATGGGTAACGCTCTCGCATTTCATCCCCCCTCTCCCAGGTAGACTCACCCAAAGAGTGATGCCTTCATGCGACGCGTACCAAGGGAATGGTCTAGTTCCTCAGCGCCTTCTCTCTCTGATCCAGAATCTCAACTGACTCCTCTCGATAGCTAAGAGTAGGGCTCACCTCTATCTTCGAGTGATTCAACACGTGACTAGGATCTGCCATGTACCATCTCAACTGCGACAAGTGAAACACGTTGTGCACTCCCTCCAATGCAAGTGGTAAGTCTAGTCTGTAAGCAACTGCACCGACCCTCTCGAGAATACTAAAAGGTCCGATGAATCGCGGAATAAGCTTTCCGTCTCCACCGAAACGAATCGTGCCACGTGTCAGAGAAATCCTCAAGAAAACCAGATCGCCAACCTAGCATAAAATACAGCCTTAGCACTCTAACTAAAACAAGCAATCACAAGCAATGCAAAACAAAATTTATACCTCAAACTATAATGGTCTCTGGTGGCTATCGGCCCAATGTCGCTGTCTATTCTGCGCCACCCTAAGTCTATCCCTGATGAGCTTCACCTTCTCAGCTGCATCCACGACCATCTCTGGTCCCAATAAGGCTCTCTCACCAATATCATCCCATGATAATGGAGTGCGGTATCTCCGTCCATACAATGCCTCAAATGGTGACATCTCTATACTGGCATGGTAGCTGTTGTTGTAAAAAAACTCTACCAAGTGAAGATGATCCTCCCAAGAGCCTCCAAAATCCAAAACATAGGTACGTAGCATGTCCTCGAGAGTTTGAATAGTCCTCTCCGACTGCCCGTCTGTCTGAGAGTGAAATATGGTACTGAACTTGAGCTGAGTTCCCATGCTAGCCTGCAAACTTCTCCAAAAGTGGGACGCGAAGCGACTTTCCCGATCCGAGACTATACTCACAGGAACTCTATACAATCTGACTATCTGACGCACATACATCTCCGCGAGCTTCTCCGTAGTACCCATTTTGAATGGCATAAAATGGGCTGATTTGGTCAACCTGTCTACGATGACCCAAATCGCATCTTTACCTCCTGGAGAACGCGGAAGCCTTGAAACAAAATCTATTGTCACATGCTCCTACTTCCACTCTAGAATGGGTAAAGGCTGAAGTAATCCACCTGGCCTCTGACTCTCTCCCTTTACCTGCTGGCATACCAAGCATCTGGATATAAAGCTAGCTACCTCCTGCTTCATACCATACCATCAAACATGCTCTCTCATGTCCCTATATATCTTGTTGGTACCTGGATGCATAGAGTACTGAGATTGATGCGCCTCCTGAAGAATCTTCTCGCGTAATGCTCCACTCGGCACACACAATCTGGTACCGTACCGCAATAATCCATCATCTGAAATGCTGAAGTCCGTTGCCAATCCTATTTGAACCTGTGCTCTGATGCTCCTCAGAGACTCATCCTCGAACTGTGCGACTTTGATCCGGTCCATCAACTCTGACTGTACCTGAAGTCCCCACATCTGTGCTGCAACTCCAGGAACTAATAACTCAATACCCAAACTATCAAGATCGGCCAACAAATGTTTGTCCCTCGTCAAATACATAGCCACTAGATACCTGCTCAAGGCATCCGTGAATACGTTGGCCTTCCCTGGATGATACTGCAAATAATGTCGAAGTCCTTCATCAACTCCAACCATCGCCTCTGCCTCACGTTGAGCTCTTTTTGTGTAAACACATATTTCAAGCTCTTATGATCTGTAAAAATCTCTATCTGCTCTCCATACAAGTAGTGCTTTCACAGTTTAAGAACAAAAATAACTGCTGCCAACTCCAAGTCATGGGTAGGGTAATTCTTCTCATGCAGGCATAATTGCCTAAAATCATAGGCAATTACCTTCCCGTTCTGCTGTAACACACAATCCAAACCCTTACCCGATGCATCAATATATATAGAAAATCCTCCTGCCCCTAATGGCAATGTCAATATTGGAGCGGTAGTCAACTTCTTCTTTAGCTCCTCAAAAGCAGACTGACAATCCTCAGTCCAGAAGAACTCCACATCCTTCCTGGTTAGTTATTTCTGATTCCAGTTATTTTATATCTTGACTCTTGGATTTATGTATTGACTTACTATTGGGTTGTTCCCCGGGACACTTTTTATTGAGACTTGTTGATGGACTATATTTCTTTATATTGATTATTCTATCATACTGTGTTTACTTTCTGTGGATGAGATTAGAATTAGACTATGACATGTATCTTAGACCATTGTATTTGTTTTACAGCTTAAGTACACTCTAACGGGTCCATTAAATTGGGTTTGCCCATTGGAGTTGTGCTGCTGGCTATTGCCACGTGGCTAGTCTCTCGGTATTTTGGGACTGGGGCATGACAAGAACTTCTGGAACGCTCGTAGTCACCTCTTTGTGTGACTCGAACAGACTCCTTTGGACTCCTTTTTTTTATCTTTTTGGTATATCTCAAAATGAGGCTAGAGGGCTCTTTATATAGGGAATGATGGAAGCCCATCCTCCTCTTCTTTTCAATATGGGACTAAAAGGTCAATATACAAAATTGATATCTCACAATCGCAGCTCAATGCATAGCCCGTTCAGCATCCGCTCAGTGCCCGTCCAGCGCACGTTCAACGCCCGCTCATACAACACGTGCACAAAATAAACGCATGAGCGCAACAACATCGTACAAGCACCTTGCGACGATGCTGACGTGCTAAGTGCAAAGTACGCCGATAAAGCGCCACTTTGTGCCATTGAGCCCGAGCTCAAGTCCGAGTCGCTAAGCCCCTTTGGGACTTAGCTCCTATGAAAATAATTCCAAGAGCATGACAAAAAGCATAAATGCTTTCATGAGGAGTTAATACTTTTTCCTCCTAGGAAAAATATCCCCACATGGCACCCATGTGCCCCACCATACCCCATGTGTATACCTCAACTCATACAAAGTATTATATTGAGATACCCACTTGGTGGTGTAGCTAATGTAGGACTATCTTTACTAGTCCAAAGGCAAAAATACCAACAATCCCCCACATATCTCAATATATATGGGTTGAGCGTTCCCCACAGTGACTGCCCATCATGCATTAGGATATATGTCGCTTTGACTTGAATCTTTCCGTATGGGTCGAACAACAGTATGATACAAGAACGGACTAAGCCTTGAATTCTGCACCATAGCTGCAATTCTTTTCACTCATACAATGACATCAGATGTGCTTCCTGTTGCACATTAAAGGCCCTGTGCACACCTGGTTCCAGTGTATTTATTTTGGACGTCTACAAGTTTTTCCTTAAGAGATGGCCTATATCTTTTTCCATACACTCTAGGTGAGTCTTTTAAAGAGTCCTTGGCATGAAGCCTCGAGCTTCCTTACGATGCTACTCCGCTGTGACATGGTCCAGAGCCGAGGCTAAACCTCATCATGGTGTCATGCCACTGTAGCATGAGGTTCTAGCCTCTTTGTAGTACCAAACTACCCAGCATAAAGCCTTGCGCTTCCTTGCGGTGTTACACCGCTGTGACATGGCTCGCGTAGCCGAGAATTTACATCTTTTACCTCTATGGTGTCACACCACTGTAACATGAGGACACCGGCCTCTTTGTAGTGGTTCCTACACTCTTCATTCTACAGCATTAGGCTACATGCTTATGTGCGGTGCTACGCCGCTGTGACATGGCTCGCGAATCCGAGGCATTACCCTTACCGAGGAACCTCTTGGTAGTGTCACCCACTGTAGCATGGAGACCTTACGCTCCTTTGTAGTGCTGCGCTACCGTGCTTCCTGTTAAGCACACCAGACATTCAAAATACCTGAGAACTCATTAAGGCATCTAAGCTATCCTCCCACATAACTTGTTCTACACAAAAGAATAATTAGTAGACAACAGTGGTTCTGGGTCCATAACTCTTCAATGTCTCAAAGGACTACCCACTGTTCCTAATATTCTCCCAGTCAATGGTCCTCCCTTGAACCAATATCTAGATGCCTAGTAAATTTCTCTTTGAACTAATAACATAAAACTAAATGGTAGGATTGCAAAGACACAATAACAAAGGTCCTCTAAGCCCATATATTTTGTGTCCTTGACTATATGCGGTGTTATGCCGCTGTGACATGACCCAATGCCGAGGTTTACTCCCTCTTGTGGTGTCATGCCACTGTAACATGGAGTACTACCCTCCTTTATAGTTCTTTGGATCAGTTGGTGGTGGAGGTCTTACATGAACGGATCTGCTAGACTCTCCTGGCTCTGATCATCAAACACTATAATGATGTACGCTAGCTGAGTTCATTCAGTATCCTGTACTGGCCCTTGAGGCCTATGATGAATGGGTCTGCCAGATTTACCTGACTCCTATCATTAAAGCACTGTAATGATCCACGCAATATGCACTCATTTAGTGTCCTATGTTCTATCCACATAGTTCTCTTTAAACTGTTGAAGATATGTACAGATGCCACTGCTGCAGCTTCCTAGTTTTCACAATATGTCAGTATTACCCGAATCTGTGTACTAACCATAGGAAGATCATCTGAGAGCTTCTAGAGCCATTCTACTTTATATATTGCATCTTGATAGTGCAAAGAAATCTGAGAGTAAAGACTGCTGCTTCGACTTCCACGATATAGCAATACCACCCCTGGAGAAGTCACGTCCTCCTGTGGATCTTTCACTCTTCTTTTCTGAGCACCAACTGGCATCACCGAAGCCTTCTTTTATATCTGGATAACTGCTGTAGCACAGGATATACTACTAATTTCTCCTGAGAATTCTGACGACTCTCTTCACATCTTTCAGTGTTCAACACATATACTGCTTGTGAACTGACTCAACATCCCTACAACAAAAGCTATGTCAGGTCTGGTGGTACACGCAGCTTGAATCATTCACCTGATGGTTCTCGAGTACACCAACTGTCGAACATTTTTCCTTGGATTTGGATTCATATTCATGTCACACCTGAGGAGTATCGTCCCTGATACCCAAAGCGTGTGATCAGCATTTCATGCTGAGAGCTTGTGACTAAGCAAGCCCACTTGGTATCCGGATTATCTTATATCATCGGGATGACATCCGTAATCCCATATCCTAATTTTGGACAAAAAAGACATCTTTGTTAGTGATACTTCTATGTCTACAACTGGGACTAGTAAGTCGTCCACATAGATACAAACGATGACTCCTCTATTATCAGCGAACTTCGTGTACACACACTTGTCTGTCTCACTGATCCTGCAATAACTTTGACTAGATGACTTGTCAAACTCCTGCTGCCACATCCTGGGAATTGTTTCAGGCTGTATCGAGATATCACCAACTAGCAGACTGTCCTCAAACCTGAATGACAATAGTTTTGACTGTTGTCCGTGAATCTCTTATGTCTGTCTTCATCCAAGACTTATTGTCTTTCCATCATCTGATAATAATCATATTATGAATAGAAGCTACAACAATCATCATCCTGATCTATGACACCCTCATAGAGGTACCAAAGAACTCAATCCCCTATTGTTTGAGAAAATCCCTAGGCAGATAGCTTTGTCTTGAACTAAACTGTTCTGTATGTTTTTATCTTCATCGACTTGAAGATCTGATAAGCATATGATTGGTTTAGCTCCTTCAGGCAGATTGACTAACACCCAAGTATGGTTGGAGGTTATTGAGTCATACTCATTATTTATAGCCTCCCTCCCGAAGGCAACATCTCTGGTCTTCATCGCCTCATCATAGGTAAGCGGATCTGCTTCCACATGATATGTGACAAAATCTTCTTCGAAGTCCTTCACTCTCCTCACTCGCTTAGACACTACCTCTGCGAGTTCTGGTTCGATCGTTGTCGTTGGGATGGCAACTTCTTCTTCGACTACATCTGAAATATCCGCGATAACAATATTGTCCAACATCTGAAATATCCCCTTAGAAGCTTCAGCCTCCTGTGCACCCACACTATTTTCTGAAATATCCACGACAACAATATTTTTGTGTAAACCCCTGATTTTTCAAAAATTTTAAATTTGGATTTTTCACAATTTTCTGGAATTTTCTAGAATTTTTCTATAATTAAATCAGGGTTTTAATTATTAAATAATTTTTAAATGATAAGAAATAATATTAAAATATTATGAAAATAATATTTTTGTGTGTAAAATGAAAAACTGGACTTAGGGTAATTTTTCTGAAATTTATTGGGCCCCGGAGCTATTTTTTAATCACCTAAAAGCTATTTATTTATTTATTTATTTATTTATTTATTTATTTATTTATTTATTTATTTATTTATTTATTTTTAATAAAACCTAAATCCTAAACCCAAATAAACCGAACCCATCGGCCCAGCCCACCGGCCCAGCCCGTAGGGCTATCGGGTCGGGTCGGGTCCGCCCAACCGAATCCGACCCGCACCCGCGACCCGCTAGCCCACACCCCCACTTCCTCCGCGCGACTCGGTCGGCCCCCGCTTCCGCCGGCCGCGACGCCCGCCGCTCCGTCCGGCTCGCCCCCGCGCTGCCCGGCCCACGACGACCCTCTCCTCCGCCTCCCCCGCTCTCCTCAGACCTATATAAGCCCCCCCGAGCCTCCTCCGGCCAGATCTCCCCTGCCGACGCCTCGCTGCCACCCCCTTAGCTCCGCCTTGCCTCCACCAGGCTCCTCCGGAGACGCCGCCGCCCGCAGCTCCCCCTTTTTCCTCCTCCTCCTTCCTCCCCTCCTCCTTCTTCCCAGCCGAGCGGCCCAGCAGCTGCTCCGACGCCTACTCCGGCCGCCGTGCCTCCGCCCAGCCTCGTCGACCACCGCCCTAGCCCCTCCGGCCGGCCTCCCCCGCCGCAGCGCCGCCGGAGCTCCGTCAGGAACCCCCAAACCCTAAAACCCTAGGTCCTTGTGTCGGACACGTGTCGGACACGGTTTTTTCGGGTTTTTTGGACCCTGTTCAGGTACGCGTATCTCCCTGCTCGTTTACCCGTTTTTGATTCCGTCAGTTGCGTAGCCTGCATGCCCCCTCGGTGCCCGTGCAACCATCTCGGGGCACCGCGTCCTGTGGCGATCGTTAACCGCGATCCAAAAACAGGAAAAACAACGCCCTGATTCACCCCTGAACTGGGTACGCCCTGCCAAACGGGATGACTTGGACGCGTGCGGTCTTCACAAATACATGCGCGTCGTCGATACGGACGTGTGGGATTTCGCAGAAGTCGATTCGGGTGCGTGCACACCGGAATCAACGCGTATCCGCGGACACCGTCCCGTATCCGCCCTTTCTGGAACGTGCCCTAACTTTGTGTACACTCGGCGGATTGAAACGAAACTTGCACCATCGGACTCGTAGCAATACGCTGGTCCTGTGACCCAAGTTTGGTTCGATTCCGAGAACGTTGACGAAATCGCGTGTCGTGGGCCCCACAGGCCCCACTCGACGGGCGATTTTGTGATCGGCTCATCGAAATCCAATTCTGAAAGTTCCGTTGGGTTCGTATCATCGTTCCTAACCTGTTGACACTAAGTTTGGCAAATTTAGAGACCTTTGACCCTGACACATTTTTTGGTGCAAAGCGGGCCCACATGCAGACCCCGTTTTGACCCAAAATGGTCATTTTTGCCCCTGCATCCAAATTGGACTCAAGGACAGGCGTTTCTAGCTGATTGATATCTTCTGAGCATGATGGTAATGTTTGTTCCAGCAACCGGAGACGTTTCTGGAAATTTCTCGAGTAATAGAGCAGTAGTTGAAATTCAAACATCAGGCAAGTACCTGCACTTCAAGTTTATTCTTTATATTATGATAATTAGTTCCTTGCTCTACTAGCACCATTGTATGATCACACTTAGTGTTAGAATTTGGATTTCATGTCTCAATTTTTGTGTCGGGAGGGAGAATACTAGGAGGCATGTAGTTTACCCTTTCCCTCATGTCCTGACTGCTAGCTGTTGAGTACGCGACTGTACCATCAGCCTTATACTCGATTGTTCCTGACTGCTAGCCGTCTATGACATGCCTTATTAGCCTTATAACCCCTACATGCCAACTATGTATTCTAAATACATAATTTCACACACACATAGTTTCTTTGTCCTGTTGCAGTTCCATTTTCTTGTCTCATTATTTTTCTGTTTTACTCATATCTCTGATTTATAGCAATTAACCCTTAGTTAATTTTACTACATATTATGTATAATTTTTATCATGGTACTTAGTCAGTTTTACTACTTGTCATAATTATTTAGTTTAAGCTTTGTTGTGTATTGGTACTTTGCTCCTTTCCTGACTGGATCCGTTGACATTTAGGCGATGATGAGGACTATGCCCCCACCTTTTATGGCCCATATGACGTAGCAGGTGATACTATTGAGGAGCCGGTTCCTACTCAGGAGACTACTTTTGAGGAGTAGTTAGCCAGTTAGCTAGTATTTTCTTTCAGCATAGTACTCGGGTTTGTCCCCGATTTATCTTCTGGTTCTGTATTAAACTGTGGATTTGGATGTCACAAAATTTGTCTTATGAAATCTTAGCATTCCTATTTCCTGTTATTATCCTTGCCTATTTATTCTTGTGAATGAGCTAGATTTTAAATTACCTGTGAATGATCTAGACAACGTACTACTGCCGACACTGCGGCGTAGGCTGGACGTACTCGCGAACCGATACCTGAATATCTGGGTACGGGTCGTGACACGTTTTTATGGTGGCCCATGCAGGTCTACGACTAAATTGTTCGGTTTCAACTTAGGGACCGAACAGGCCTGCAATAAGAATAGGATAAGTTTTAGGATCTCATCCACTTGCTTGAAACGTTCTTGATATCCATATCGAATTCGAATTAATTTCTTGACTTGCATCCTGCCTTGATTCCTGTGCGCCTTTTATTATTTATTTTGGTTTCAGAGTTATGGATTCACGAGCGAACGACGAGACTTCTGCAAGATCACCACGAGATATTGTGGTAACCAACGAAGATGAAGTAACACTAGTGGATGGAGGACAATCAGCTCAACAACATGCCTCGAGAGTCCAGCACGATGACATTCCACCATCGACGCAATTTACTCCACCAATGCCCGTAATTCCACCAGGGCAGGCCATGGACGGACAACAGATATTTCAAATGATCTATGCAATAATGCAAGCTCAACAAGAGGCTTTCAGTCGCAGCCTAGTAATCGCACTAGAGCAGGCAGATCTACCAGCACGACGGCCAACGATGGGCTCTATCACCGATTTTCGACAGCTGAAGCCCCGTACCTTCTCAGGCAAGGAGGAGCCCACTGAAGTTCATGAGTGGCTCACCAACACTCAACATCAATTAGAAGCAGCCGAGCTTCCAAAAGAACGTTGGATGACTGCCGTCAGAATGCAGTTGTCGGACAATGCACACCACTGGTGGTTATCTGAAGAGACACGGCTCGGACCAGACCGAGTCACTTGGGAAGAGTTCTCTAGACTCTTTCAGAAGATGTACATTCCAGCTATCGCTCGATCAGAACTTCGGGACAAGTTCAATCATCTCACTCAGGATGCTAAGACGGTGGAAGAGTACAACGCTGAGTTCATTCGTCTAAGCCGCTTTGCCCCAACATTGATCCCGACAGAAGAAGAGAAGGCCGAGAAATTCTTCGACGGACTAAACATTAAGCTACAGAAACTAATTGGATCCATTGTACCTACTTCGTACTCGGACGTCCTTGCTGCAGCACGACGCATGGAGCGCGTCATCAGGAGAGAGACCAGTCTGAAGCGGCCATCCACATCAGCACCAGCCGGAGCACCACAAGAAGAAGTTACAAAAAGACCTCACATACACCAGCCACCAGAAGCATCTCCACAGGCAATACCTGTCTGTCCATATTGTCACAGGCGAGGTCATATAGAGAACAAGTGCAGACGAAAAATGAGATTATGTTAGCCTGCGGATCCAGTCAACATTTAGTGAAGGAATGTCCTGAGCGTCGAGACGGAGCACCAATGGTTAACCAACAAGCGGTACCATTACCGAGGCCAGCCTGTCCAGCTTTGGAAGCACCTCAAACGGGAGTTGAAAGAGTCGTACCACCAACTCCAGGAGGGTATCAGCCGAGGCCACCTTTGATACCACAAGCAGCACTCTTCCAGCAGGCCCAGCAGCAGCAGAGGAATCCACCTCAAGGACGCGGACAAGCTTACGCGATGACTTTGGAGGACGTGCAGACTCTTGGAGTAGCTAATGCGCGTAAGTGATTCGTAGTTATCCATTTCTAGTCTTGTTTTAGCTCGTGCCTATTGGTTCGTGACCTCAGCCCCAACCTAGTAATTTGCAACTCGTTAATAACAACCTGATTTTCATAAAAGTTGTAGTTCTTTTACTTTAACTAGATTTTCTCTGGAAAGTGCATAACTTTCATTCTTAGGGAAAACGGTATTTCCCTAAGTATCTTGTGATGTGTTCGAACGATACTTGCGACCGCGTCATCTCTGTTGATCGGTTATTCTTTGATTGCGAGGACGCAATCCTCTTAAGGGGGGTAGATTGTAAACACCCTGATTTTTCAAAATTTTTAAATTTAGATTTTTTACAATTTTCTAGAATTTTCTGGGATTTTTCTGTAATTAAATCAGGGTTTTAATTATTAAATAATTTTTAAATGATAAGAAATAATATTAAAATATTATGAAAATAATATTTTTGTGTGTAAAATAAAAAACTGGACTTAGGGTAATTTTTCTGGAATTTATTGGGCCCCGGACCTATTTTTTAATCACCTAAAAGCTATTTATTTATTTATTTATTTATTTATTTTTAATAAAACCTAAATCCTAAACCCAAATAAACCGAGCCCATCGGCCCAGCCCGTAGGGCTATCGGGTCGGGTCGGGTCCGCCCAACCGAACCCGACCCGCACCCGCGACCCGCTAGCCCACACCCCCACTTCCCCCGCGCGACTCGGTCGGCCCCCGCTTCCGCCGGCCGCGCCGCCCGCCGCTCCGTCCGGCTCGCCCCCGCGCTGCACGGCCCACGACGACCCTCTCTTCCGCCTCCCCCGCTCGGCCCCGCTCTCCTCAGCCCTATATAAGCCCCCCCGAGCCTCCTCCGACCAGATCTCCCCCGCCGACGCCTCGCTGCCACCGCCTTAGCTCCGCCTCGCCTCCACCAGGCTCCTCCGGAGACGCCGCCGCCCGCAGCTCCCCCTTTCTCCTCCTCCTCCTTCCTCCCCTCCTCCTTCTTCCCAGCCGAGCGGCCCAGCAGCTGCTCCGATGCCTACTCCGGCCGCCGTGCCTCCGCCCAGCCTCGTCGACCACCGCCCTAGCCCCTCCGGCCGGCCTCCCCCGCTGCAGCGCCGCCGGAGCTCCGTCAGAAACCCCCAAACCCTAAAACCCTAGGTCCTTGTGTCGGACACGTGTCGGACACAATTTTTTCGAGTTTTTCGGACCCTGTTCAGGTACGCGTATCTCCCTGCTCGTTTACCCGTTTTCGATTCCGTCAGTTGCGTTGCGTAGCCTGCATGACCCCCTTGGTGCCCGTGCAACCCGCTCGGGGCACCGCATCCTGTGGCGATCGTGAACCGTGATCCAAAAACAGGAAAAACAATGCCCTGATTCACCCCTGAACTGGGTACGCCCCGCCAAACGGGACGACTTGGTCGCGTGCGGTCTTCACAGATACGTGCGCGTTGTCGATACGGACGTGTGGGATTTTGCAGAAGTCGATTCGGGTGTGCGTGCACACCGGAATCAACGCGTTTCCGCGGACACCGTCCCGTATCCGCCATTTCTGGAATATATCCTAACTTTGTGTACACTCGTCGGATTAAAACGAAACTTACGCTATCGGACTCGTAGCAATACGCTGGTCCTGTGACCCAAGTTTGGTTCGATTCCGAGAACGTTGACGAAATCGCGTGTCGTGGGCCCCACAGGCCCCACTCGACGGGCGATTTTGTGATCGGCTCATCGGAATCCAATTCTGAAAGTTCCGTTGGGTTCGTATCATCGTTCCTGACCTGTTGACACTAAGTTTGGCAAATTTAAAGACCTTTGACCCTGACACATTTTTCGGTGCAAAGCGGGCCCACATGCATACCCCGTTTTGACCCAAAATGGTCATTTTTGCCCCTGCATCCAAATTGGACTCAAGGACAGGCATTTCTAACTGATTGATATCTTCTGAGCATGATGGTAATGTTTGTTCCAGCATCCAGAGACGTTTCTGGAAATTTCCCGAGTAATAGAGCAGTAGTTGGAATTCAAACATCAGGCAAGTACCTGCACTTCAAGTTTATTCTTTATATTATGATAATTAGTTCCTTGCTCTACTAGCACCATTGGATGATCACACTTAGTGTTAGAATTTGGATTTCATGTCTCGATTTTTGTGTCGGGAGGGAGAATACTAGGAGGCATGTAGTTTACCCTTTCCCTCATGTCCTGACTGCTAGCTGTTGAGTACGCGACTGTACCATCAGCCTTATACTCGATTGTTCCTGACTGCTAGCCGTCTATGACATGCCTTATTAGCCTTATAACCCCTACATGCTAACTATGTATTCTAAATACATAATTTCACACACACATAGTTTCTTTGTCCTGTTGCAGTTCCATTTTCTTGTCTCATTATTTTTCTGTTTTACCCATATCTCTGATTTATAGCAATTAACCCTTAGTTAATTTTACTACATATTATGTATAATTTTTATCATGGTACTTAGTCAGTTTTACTACTTGTCATAATTATTTAGTTTAAGCTTTGTTGTGTATTGGTACTTTGCTCCTTTCCTGACTGGATCCGTTGACATTTAGGCGATGATGAGGACTATGCCCCCACCTTTTATGGCTCGTATGACATAGCAGGTGATACTATTGAGGAGCCGGTTCCTACTCAGGAGACTACTTTTGAGGAGTAGTTAGCCAGTTAGCTAGTATTTTCTTTCAGCATAGTACTCGGGTTTGTCCCCGATTTATCTTCTGGTTCTGTATTAAACTGTGGATTTGGATGTCACAAAATTTGTCTTGTAAAATCTTAGCATTCCTATTTCCTGTTATTATCCTTGCCTATTTATTCTTGTGAATGAGCTAGATTTTAAATTACATGTGAATGATCTAGACAGCGTACTACTGCCGACACTGCGGCGTAGGCTGGACGTACTCGCGAACCGGTACCTGAATATCTGGGTACGGGTCGTGACACATTTTTATGGTGGCCCATGCAGGTCTACGACTAAATTGTTCGGTTTCAACTTAGGGACCGAATAGGCCTGCAATAAGAATAGGATAAGTTTTAGGATCTCACCCACTTGCTTGAAACGTTCTTGATATCCATATCGAATTCGAATTAATTTCTTGACTTGCATCCTGCCTTGATTCCTGTGCGCCTCTTATTATTTATTTTGGTTGCAGAGTTATGGATTCACGAGCGAACGACGAGACTTCTGCAAGATCACCACGAGATATTGTGGTAACCAACGAAGATGAAGAAACACTAGTGGATAGAGGACAATCAGCTTAACAACATGCCTCGAGAGTCCAGCACGATGATATTCCACCATCGACGCAATTTACTCCACCAATGCCCGTAATTCCACCAGGACAGGCCATGGACGGACAGCAGATATTTCAAATGATCTATGCAATAACGCAAGCTCAACAAGAGGCTTTCAGTCGCAGCCTAGTAACCGCACTAGAGCAGGCAGATCTACCAGCACGATGGCCAACGACGGTCTCTATCACCAATTTCCGGCAGCTGAAGCCCCGTACCTTCTCAGGCAAGGAGGAGCCCACTGAAGTTCATGAGTGGCACACCAACACTCAACATCAATTAGAAGCAGCCGAGCTTCCAAAAGAACGTTGGATGACTGCCGTCAGAATGCAGTTGTCGGACAATGCACACCACTGGTGGTTATCTGAGGAGACACGGCTCGGACCAGACCGAGTCACTTGGGAAGAGTTCTCTAGACTCTTTCAGGAGATGTACATTCCAGCTATCGCTCGATCAGAACTTCGGGACAAGTTCAATCACCTCACTCAGGATGCTAAGACGGTGGAAGAGTACAACGCTGAGTTCATTCGTCTAAGCCGCTTCGCCCCAACATTGATCCCGACAGAAGAAGAGAAAACTAAGAAATTCTTCGACGGACTAAACATTGAGCTACAGAAACTAATTGGATCCGTTGTACCTACTTCGTACTCGGACGTCCTTGCTGCAGCACGACGCATGGAGCGCGTCATCAGGAGAGAGACCAGTCTGAAGCGGCCATCCACATCAGCACCAGCCGGAGCACCACAAGAAGAAGTTACAAAAAGACCTCACATACACCAGCCACCAGAAGCATCTCCACAGGCAATACCTGTCTGTCCATATTGTCACAAGCGAGGTCATATAGAGAACAAGTGCAGACGAAAAATGAGATTATGTTAGCCTGCGGATCCAGTCAACATTTAGTGAAGGAATGCCCTGAGCGTCGAGACGGAGCACCAATGGTTAACCAACAAGCGGTACCATTACCGAGGCCAGCCTGTCCAGCTTTGGAAGCACCTCAAACGGGAGTTGAAAGAGTCATACCACCAACTCCAGGAGGGTATCAGCCGAGGCCACCTTTGATACCACAAGCAGCACTCTTCCAGCAGGCCCAGCAGCAGCAGAGGAATCCACCTCAAGGACGCGGACAAGCTTACGCGATGACTTTGGAGGACGCACAGACTCTTGGAGTAGCTAATGCGCGTAAGTGATTCGTAGTTATCCGTTTCTAGTCTTGTTTTAGCTCGTGCCTATTGGTTCGTGACCTCAGCCCCAACCTAGTAATTTGCAACTCGTTAATAACAACCTGGTTTTCATAAAAGTTGTAGTTCTTTTACTTTAACTAGATTTTCTCTGGAAAGTGCATAACTTTCATTCTTAGGGAAAACGGTATTTCCCTAAGTATCTTGTGATGTGTTCGAACGATACTTGCGACCGCGTCATCTCTGTTGACCGGTTATTCTTTGATTGCGAGGACGCAATCCTCTTAAGGGGGTAGATTGTAAACCCCCTGATTTTTTTAAATTTTTAAATTTGGATTTTTCACAATTTTCTGGAATTTTTTGGTATTTTTTTGTAATTAAATCAGGGTTTTAATTATTAAATAATAAGAAATAATATTAAAATATTATGAAAATAATATTTTTGTGTGTAAAATGAAAAACTGGACTTAGGGTAATTTTTCTGGAATTTATTGGGCCCCGAACCTATTTTTTAATCACCTAAAAGCTATTTATTTATTTATTTATTTATTTATTTATTTATTTATATTTTTATTTTTAATAAAACCTAAATCCTAAACCCAAATAAACCGAGCCCATCGGCCCAGCCCGTAGGGCTATCGGGTCGGGTCGGGTCCGCCCAACCGAACCCGACCCGCACCCGCGACCCGCTAGCCCACACCCCCACTTCCCCCGCGCGACTCGGTCGGCCCCCGCTTCCGCCGGCCGCGCCGCCCGCCGCTCGGTCCGGCTCGCCCCCGCGCTGCCCGGCCCACGACGACCCTCTCCTCCGCCTCCCCCGCTCGGCCCCGCTCTCCTCAGCCCTATATAAGCCCCCCCGAGCCTCCTCCGGCCAGATCTCCCCCGCCGACGCCTCGCTGCCACCGCCTTAGCTCCGCCTCGCCTCCACCAGGCTCCTGCGAAGACGCCGCCGCCCGTAGCTCCCCCTTTCTTCTCCTCCTCCTTCCTCCCCTCCTCCTTCTTCCCAGCCGAGCGGCCCAGCAGCTGCTCCGACGCCTACTCCGGCCGCCGTGCCTCCGCCCAGCCTCGTCGACCACCGCCCAGCTCCGTCAGGAACCCCCAAACCCTAAAACCCTAGGTCCTTGTGTCGGACACGTGTCGGACATGGTTTTTTTGGGGTTTTCGGACCCTGTTCAGGTACGCGTATCTCCCTGCTCGTTTACCCGTTTTTGATTCCGTCAGTTGTGTTGCGTAGCCTGCATAACCCCCTCGGTGCCCGTGCAACCCGCTCGGGGCACCGCGTCCTGTGGCGATCGTGAACCGCGATCCAAAAACAGGAAAAACAACGCCCTGATTCACCCCTAAACTGGGTACGCCCCGCCAAACGGGACGACTTGGTCGCGTGCGGTCTTCACAGATACCTGCGCATCGTCGATACGGACGTGTGGGATTTCGCAGAAGTCGATTCGGGTGTGCGTGCACACCGAAATCAACGCGTATCCGCGGACACCGTCCCGTATCCGCCCTTTCTGGAATGCGCCCTAACTTTGTGTACACTCGTCGGATTGAAACGAAACTTACGCCATCGGACTTGTAGCAATACGCTGGTCCTGTGACCCAAGTTTGGTTCGATTCCGAGAACGTTGACGAAATCGCGTGTCGTGGGCCCCATAGGCCCCACTCGACGGGCGATTTTGTGATCGGCTCATCGGAATCCAATTCTGAAAGTTCCGTTGGGTTCGTATCATCGTTCCAGACCTGTTGACACTAAGTTTGGCGAATTTAGAGACCTTTTGTCACGCCCCGATTCCGTGGAATCGTTGGTCGTCCCCCGGGCGTGACCGCCGTGCGGGCCTAGGTTGCGCACCGCACGAGGCTAAGTATTTTTGTTTCGCATAGCGAGCACATATTCAGAGTACGCAGATAATTGAACACAGATTAAAACATGGAAAAGTTCTCTTTTATTGATAATATGAACATCTATTACAAAACCCTTGAACTGAGTCATAAGGATTGCCTCTGTGGGCTTACAAAAGTGTTGACACAAAATGAGATAGCAGTCCTGTACATTACATCCCTTACTAAACTCAAAATATAAGACCTTGGGACGGAACGACTGCCTTGCCACGAAGCTGCATGACTGCTTTGGTGGCTAGCTTCTTCTTCAAAAGGCTTCTTCTTCAAAATGCTTCTAAGGTGGCACGGTCGAGGCGTGCCTGCAGCTGGACTGGATTGGGGTTTGTCTCCTGCTCCTCGCTTGGTTCTCCTAGCGCGGGGAACCTGTTTCAACGAGGGTCAGTACATCGAAACGTACTGGTGAAGGCAAGCTAACCCAACTATACCAATCAACACGTTGTCCTATTGAAGCATGCATATTTATCATGGGTTTCTATCTTGCCTTAGTTCATTTTACAACAAGACATAGATATAGAATTATTGAAATAACCCGCCACCGTTCGGTGACATTTACCTTTCCGTCTGAACCACCTGCACAATACTTACCTTGTCTTCCCTGTCAAGAAGACACAAGTTAGTTGCAACAGGTTTAAATATACGAGGGGATCACTGGCTTTGATGCCATAATGGACGGTCTTAGTCTCAGGCTAAGGTGACGGAGGCACATGTATCGCTGCACGCCATCTCGCCTATGGGAGAGACTAATCTTGAGGTTTCGTCCGGATCGGATCGGTGCCAGTGCCCCAGCGACCGTCCGCAGGAACCGAGAGGCCTTGTGCACAAGTTGTCCGTGATCAACGGCGTTTGTGTTAAGTTTGCATTTATGTAGCTGAGGCAATGAATTCAGGGGATATGTAGCATTGTGTGATGTATTTTGCATAGTCTCCCTGAATAATTGATGCATGGCAAAGGGTGTTCTACATATAGCATATTTATAGAAGAAGAAGTAAGCATTCTAACTTGTATATATGCATATGGTAAACATTTTGAATAAGCAAGCATGTAGTAAGTAACCGTTCACGAGTTTCAATGACAAGCATACAGATCCAAGTCTATTCCCTTATTATCTTGATATCTTTTAGTTATTACTTGGTATCGTTTGATCGGGGCAAGCACGAACACAAGAATTAGATGTGAAGACTAGCAAGAAGGGCTAGCTAATCGGGTTGGTAGCCACTCACTTTTGGTGGTTGGAAGGAGGAAGGAAGGAAGTGATTTAGGAGTCCGCTTGAGCGACGCCTAGTGCTGGATCACCTGTATTGACACGAACAGCTGATCAGTACTTATTCCTCTCTTTCCATTATCGGAATTGAAGTGCAGTCCTAAGAACGAAAGCAATGAAATCCATCGAAACCGTTCAAGAAAACCCAAGCAAATCCGAAATCCAACTCAAGGCACGAAAGCAACAAGCGACAGCGAAAACTAGGCAACAAAAGAATGCAGCGGAGAGGTCCCTCCTGACTCTGCCGCTAAGTCGATCCCGGGGGCACGGTCCACTGAATATGGGAATCGATTCCGAAGAAACAAATCCATAACGAGGACGAGTTCTTAATTCAATCTATCCCGATCGAACGATACCGTCTTGTATTTCTTAGCCGCGCTCCCCGAATAGGGGGAACGGGGCACCACATCCTACCCAACTAATTGGAAGTTTCGTCCCGAAACTTAAAGAATTGAACCTACCGCTAGGAAATAATGAGGGGAACCTTTCCCTCATTTCAGATTCAAGCTCCCAAGTAGATTCTTCGACAGAGTGATTCCGCCAAAGCATGCGCACGAGAGGAACCGAGCGAGTCCGAAGCAGCTTTTCTTTTCTATCCAAAATTTGCACAGGCTGTTCTACATACGTCAAGTCGGCTTGAAGGTTCAGTTGGTCCGGGTCTACCACATGGCTCGGGTCGTACACATATTTCCTAAGCTGTGAAACATGGAATATATCGTGTACGTCGGATAGGGATGGTGGTAGAGCAATCTGATACGCAACTGAGGCAACCCGCTTTAGTATTTCGAACGGGCCGACAAATCTCGGACTCAGCTTTCCTCTTGCTCCGAACCTGCTGATTCCTCGCATGGGCGAGACCTTGAGGAATACTCGGTCGCCTACTTGGAATTCTAGCGGTCTTCGATGTGTGTCCGCGTAGCTCTTTTGGCGGCTTTGAGCTACCTTCAATCTATCCCGAATCAGCCGGACTTTCTGGACGGTCTGCTCCACAAGCTCAGGGCCAAGTACTTGCCGTTCTCCAACTTCGTCCCAGCAGATAGGAGATCTACACTTCCGCCCGTATAACGCCTCATACGGCGCCATTTGAATGCTTGATTGATAACTATTGTTGTAAGCAAATTCAGCTAAAGGTAGATGGAGGTCCCAACTCGTCTTCAAGTCCAAGGCGCAGAGTCGCAACATGTCTTCGAGGATCTGGTTGACACGCTCGGTTTGGCCGTCGGTCTGTGGATGGTAGGCGGAGCTAAACTTCAACTTCGTCCCCATTGCTGACTGTAGGCTTCCCCAGAAACGTGATATGAATCGACCATCTCGATCGGAGACTATGGTTACGGGCACGCCATGGAGTCGAACAATTTCGTTGAGATATATCTGAGCCAGGCGGTCGGCACTCCAAGTAGATTTGATAGGCAGAAAGTGAGCTGACTTGGTGAGTCGATCGACGATAACCCAGACTGCATCATGTCCCCGTTGCGTCCTCGGCAAACCAACGATAAAATCCATCGTTATATCATCCCATTTCCACTCCGGAATAGCAAGGCTCTGCAGTTCTCCGCCTGGTTTCTGGTGTTCGGCCTTTACTCGTTGACAAGCCATGCAATGCGACACAAACTGCGCCACATCCTTTTTCAAGCCGTGCCACCAAAACGTCGTGCGAAGATCCCGATACATCTTTGTGCTACCCGGATGAGAAGTATAGCTAGCATAGTGGGCTTCCGTGAGTATCTCTTCCCTGAGGGCCGCGTCGCTTGGAACGCACAGTCTTCCCTTCACTCGAAGCATCCCATCCGTGCTTACCGTAAAGTCGGACGCCTTCCCTGCTGAGATAAGGGCATGAATCTTTTGCAGGAACGGATCATCCTTTTGAGCGGTCTTTACTCGTTGTAACAAGTCGGGTTCGAGGCGCAGTTGTGATACTTGCGCCCACTTTGTGTATCTGATTTTTAAGGTAATGCCCAGTGATTCAAGATCCCGGCGCAGCCTATTATCAATAGCCAAACTTCCTGCAAACACTCGACTCAGTGCGTCAGCTACGACGTTTCCCTTGCCAGGCGTGTATCTGATCATGAGGTCGAAGTCGCTTAGGAGTTCAAGCCATCGCCGCTGCCGAAGATTCAAATCTTTTTGAGTGTACAGATATTTCAAACTTTTATGGTCCGTATAGATTTCACACGGCACACCATAAAGATAGTGGCGCCACAGCTTTAATGCAAACACTACCGCGGCAAGCTCGAGGTCATGCGTTGGGTAGTTCTGCTCGTGAGGCTTTAGCTGTCTAGACGCGTAGGCGATCACTTTGTCACGTTGCATCAGGACACATCCTAGTCCCCTTCCCGATGCATCGCTATATATTTTGAAGTCATCTGGTCCATTTGGCAAAGTAAGGACCGGAGCGGAGACGAGGCGCTGCTTTAACTCCGTAAACGAAGCTTCACAGTCGTCCGTCCAAGTAAACTTCGCATCCTTCCGTGTGAGCTGCGTTAAGGGCGAAGCAATTCTAGCAAAGTTCTGTATGAACCGACGGTAGTATCCTGCCAGTCCAAGAAAGCTTCGAATGTCGCTAGCTGATTCCGGATGTTTCCACTGTGTAATGGCTTCTACCTTTTTCGGGTCAACTGAGATGCCTTGAGACGAGATAACATGGCCCAAAAAGGATATACTGTCTAGCCAAAACTCACATTTACTCAGTTTGGCGTACAGCTGATTGTCTCGAAGGGTTTGCAACACCATCCGCAGGTGTCCTGCGTGCTCATCCCTAGTCTTCGAGTACACCAAGATATCATCGATAAAAACCACCACAAATTTATCGATGAAAGGTCTAAATACCCGATTCATAACGTCCATGAATGCTGCAGGCGCATTCATCAGTCCGAACGGCATCACGGAAAACTCGTAATGACCGTACCGGGTTCGGAAAGCAGTTTTGGGGGTGTCCTCTGGCCTAATCTTCAGCTGGTGATAGCCCGAGCGAAGATCTATTTTTGAAAACACTGCTGCTCCTTGTAGTTGATCGAACAAGTCATCAATCCGTGGCAGAGGATATTTGTTTCTGATTGTGACCTTATTCAATTCTCTGTAGTCGATGCATAGGCGTAGAGTTCCGTCCTTCTTCTTCACGAAGAGCACGGGAGCGCCCCAAGGAGACACGCTCGGACGGATGAACCCGCGATCAAGCAATTCCTGGAGTTGGCGCTTTAATTCATTCAGCTCTGCAGGTGCCATTCTGTACGGAGGCTTTGAAATCGGCTGTGTATTTGGAAATGTGTCGATAGTGAATTCAATCTCTCGATCGGGCGGCATGCCGGGTAGTTCGCTCGAAAACACGTCGGGGAACTCCGCCTCAACGGAATTAGGCTCGACGTTTGCGTAGTCCTGCCGCGCGTCCCGAACTGATGCTAGAAATCCCTCGCAGCCTGTGTAGAGTATTCGCCGAGCAGATTTTGCTGAAATCACCATGCAGGCCTTGGTCGCATCGTTCGCTGGACTACTGGTGTAACAGAACACGGCTTCTCCGGGCAGACGGAAAACGACTCGCTTCTCTGCACACTCGATAGTTGCTGCGCATGCGCCTAGCCAGTCCATTCCCAAGATGATATCATAGTCCCTAACATCTAGAACTAAGACATCGAGCGACAGCTTCTTCTCCCCAATACAAATGTAACCACCTAGGCATACTGAACGAACAGGGATTTTTGTACCAGAGGGGGTGCTAACATTTAAATCTAAGTGCAACGGAGTCATTTTTACATTGTTTTCCACGGCAAAATTTGTGGAAATAAAACTATGCGTTGCACCTGAATCAAATAGAACACGAGCAGGTATATTATTGAAAAGTAAGGTACCTGACACGACGGTATCCGAAGCTAATGCTTCTTCCCGTGTCATGGTGTAGACTCGGCCTTGAGCTTGATTACGCCCTTGCTGAGGCGCCGCTCGATTTGCCTGAGGTGCCGGAGTCTGATTTTGTTGCGGAGGACGGCGCTCGGTGAACTTTGGACAGTTGGGAAGGGCGTGATCGGAAGCTCCACAAATGAGACATAACCCGTGCTTCCGACGACATTCACTTTCGACGTGCCCTGTCCTTCTACAGAAATCACATCGTTGCCCCGAGTTTCCCTTTTTCGAACCGCCGTTGTTAGGGCGCTTTGCAGCTGTGTTTCCTCTATCGTTGCCTTGGCGTTTGTGATTGGGGGTTTGCACAGCGCCGGTGGCAACGTGAGGATACTACGGTTCGAGGGAGAGGGCATGGTTTAAAACTTCCCTCATCGTCTGATACTGTGGAACGGATACGTGCCCGTGGATACCAGGACGTAGCCCTCCTTCGAATCGTCTGGCATGACTCGCTGCATCCGGTAGGTAAGCGGTGGCAAATTTGGCCAGTTTGTTGAATTCTGCCGAGTATTGCTTCACCGTCATACTGCCCTGCCGGAGCTGAACGAACTCATTTTCCCGTTGACGTCGTAGAGGCGGGGGTATAAACTCCTCCTCAAACGCGGCACGAAAGGTCGTCCACGCGATCGCCTCCTCTCCATGGCCAAGTTGAAGAGATCGTCGATGCACGTCCCACCAGTCGTGCGCATTGAAGCGAAGCAGTAGTTTGGCACAAGTGACGCGCTTGTCTTCCGGCACGTCCAGGAGAGAAAAATGATCTTCAAGCTCGGCGAGCCAATCTAGGGCCACGATTGGGTCCTCAGTCCCCTTGAATGGCGTATTGCAGACCTTCTTGAAGTTTGCAAAGGTGAAGGTAGTCACTTCCCTCGTCCTTGGCACGGGCGATGGTTCGACTTCAAGCGCTGGCTGCTCCACTGGTGTAGCTGTCGTTGCGGCAGAATGGTTGGAGGCCAGGGTCTGAACAAGCTGTTGCAGGGTATCTACCTGCTTTTGTTGGACTGAGAGCCTTGCCTCTAGGTTGCTCTCGAACTTGGCTTGGCGGGCATCATCCCTCTGTCGTTGCTCGGTTAACATTTGCACCACTTGTTGAATCGAGTCTGTTTGAGACATGCCTCGTTGGCTCCGAGAGCTTCCTGATGTTCCGGAGCTGCTCTCCTGAGTCCGAGGCTCGCCTGGCGCCAGCGCTGATGGTTGCGCTTGCGTCGTTCCTTGAAAGGAAGGTAAATTACATCAGGATCATAATGTATTATGGACTTATTGCATGAACGTATCTCATTTTGGCCTTAACGAGTTCAGGAGTTCGCATAAGCGAGTTATCGCTAAGGGAACTTTTCCAGTTCATGAATAAAAGGAACTTTGAAGCTGTGCTCTGATACCAACATGTCACGCCCCGATTCCGTGGAATCGTTGGTCGTCCCCCGGACGTGACCGCCGTGCGGGCCTAGGTTGCGCACCGCACGAGGCTAAGTATTTTTGTTTCGCATAGCGAGCACATATTCAGAGTACGCAGATAATTGAACACAGATTGAAACATGGAAAAGTTCTCTTTTATTGATAATATGAACATCTATTACAAAACCCTTGAACTGAGTCATAAGGATTGCCTCTGTGGGCTTACAAAAGTGTTGACACAAAATGAGATAGCAGTCCTGTACATTACATCCCTTACTAAACTCAAAATATAAGACCTTGGGACGGAACGACTGCCTTGCCACGAAGCTGCATGACTGCTTTGGTGGCTAGCTTCTTCTTCAAAAGGCTTCTTCTTCAAAATGCTTCTAAGGTGGCACGGTCGAGGCGTGCCTGCAGCTGGACTGGATTGGGGTTTGTCTCCTGCTCCTCGCTTGGTTCTCCTAGCGCGGGGAACCTGTTTCAACGAGGGTCAGTACATCGAAACGTACTGGTGAAGGCAAGCTAACCCAACTATACCAATCAACACGTTGTCCTATTGAAGCATGCATATTTATCATGGGTTTCTATCTTGCCTTAGTTCATTTTACAACAAGACATAGATATAGAATTATTGAAATAACTCGCCACCGTTCGGTGACATTTACCTTTCCGTCTGAACCACCTGCACAATACTTACCTTGTCTTCCCTGTCAAGAAGACACAAGTTAGTTGCAACAGGTTTAAATATACGAGGGGATCACTGGCTTTGATGCCATAATGGACGGTCTTAGTCTCAGGCTAAGGTGACGGAGGCACATGTATCGCTGCACGCCATCTCGCCTATGGGAGAGACTAATCTTGAGGTTTCGTCCGGATCGGATCGGTGCCAGTGCCCCAGCGACCGTCCGCAGGAACCGAGAGGCCTTGTGCACAAGTTGTCCGTGATCAACGGCGTTTGTGTTAAGTTTGCATTTATGTAGCTGAGGCAATGAATTCAGGGGATATGTAGCATTGTGTGATGTATTTTGCATAGTCTCCCTGAATAATTGATGCATGGCAAAGGGTGTTCTACATATAGCATATTTATAGAAGAAGAAGTAAGCATTCTAACTTGTATATATGCATATGGTAAACATTTTGAATAAGCAAGCATGTAGTAAGTAACCGTTCACGAGTTTCAATGACAAGCATACAGATCCAAGTCTATTCCCTTATTATCTTGATATCTTTTAGTTATTACTTGGTATCGTTTGATCGGGGCAAGCACGAACACAAGAATTAGATGTGAAGACTAGCAAGAAGGGCTAGCTAATCGGGTTGGTAGCCACTCACTTTTGGTGGTTGGAAGGAGGAAGGAAGGAAGTGATTTAGGAGTCCGCTTGAGCGACGCCTAGTGCTGGATCACCTGTATTGACACGAACAGCTGATCAGTACTTATTCCTCTCTTTCCATTATCGGAATTGAAGTGCAGTCCTAAGAACGAAAGCAATGAAATCCATCGAAACCGTTCAAGAAAACCCAAGCAAATCCGAAATCCAACTCAAGGCACGAAAGCAACAAGCGACAGCGAAAACTAGGCAACAAAAGAATGCAGCGGAGAGGTCCCTCCTGACTCTGCCGCTAAGTCGATCCCGGGGGCACGGTCCACTGAATATGGGAATCGATTCCGAAGAAACAAATCCATAACGAGGACGAGTTCTTAATTCAATCTATCCCGATCGAACGATACCGTCTTGTATTTCTTAGCCGCGCTCCCCGAATAGGGGGAACGGGGTACCACACCTTTGACCCTGACACGTTTTTCGGTGTAAAGCGGGCCCACATGCGGACCCCGTTTTGACCCGAAATGGTCATTTTTGCCCCTGCATCCAAATTGGACTCAAGGACAAGCGTTTCTAGCTGATTGATATCTTCTGAGCATGATGGTAATATTTTTTCCAGCATCCGGAGATGTTTCTAGAAATTTCCCGAGTAACAGAGCAGTAGTTGGAATTCAAACATCAGGCAAGTACCTGCACTTCAAGTTTATTCTTTATATTATGATAATTAGTTCCTTGCTCTACTAGCACCATTGGATGATCACACTTAGTGTTAGAATTTGGATTTCATGTCTCGATTTTCGTGTCGGGAGGGAGAATACTAGGAGGCATGTAGTTTACCCTTTCCCTCATGTCCTGACTGCTAGCTGTTGAGTAAGCGACTGTACCATCAGCCTTATACTCGATTGTTTCTGACTGCTAGCCATCTATGACGTGCCTTATTAGTCTTATAACCCCTACATGCCAACTATGTATTCTAAATACATAATTTCACACACACATAGTTTCTTTGTCCTGTTGCAGTTCCATTTTTTTGTCTCATTATTTTTCTGTTTTACTCATATCTCTGATTTATAGCAATTAACCCTTAGTTAATTTTACTACATATTATGTATAATTTTTATCATGGTACTTAGTCAGTTTTACTACTTGTCATAATTATTTAGTTTAAGCTTTGTTGTGTATTGGTACTTTGCTCCTTTCCTGACTGGATCCGTTGACATTTAGGCGATGATGAGGACTATGCCCCCACCTTTTATGGCCCATATGACGTAGCAGGTGATACTATTGAGGAGCCGGTTCCTACTCAGGAGACTACTTTTGAGGAGTAGTTAGCCAGTTAGCTAGTATTTTCTTTCAGCATAGTACTCGGGTTTGTCCCCGATTTATCTTCTGGTTCTGTATTAAACTGTGGATTTGGATGTCACAAAATTAGTCTTATGAAATCTTAGCATTCCTATTTCCTGTTATTATCCTTGCCTATTTATTCTTGTGAATGAGCTAGATTTTAAATTACCTGTGAATGATCTAGACAGCGTACTACCGCCGACACTACGGCGTAGGCTGGACGTACTCGCGAACCGGTACCTGAATATCTGGGTACGGGTCGTGACATTTTGTGCCTTACAAATTTGTCTTCGAGGAGTTCAGTGTCACGAGATTCAATGATATAATTTAATTCAATATCAAGAAATCTCCGAGCATTACTCTTCTCAACATCACCCTGAAAGATTGTCTTCGTAGTCCTCGATTCCAGCTTCTGAATCTTTAATTCTGGAAGCTTCACAAACATCAGACACCCCCACACTTGAATGACGTTCAAGTTGGGTCTGACTCTGAACCATAGTTCCTGAGGAGTGATATCGGAAGTTGCGTATGGCACTCTGTTCAGAATGAACATACCCGTCAGCACAGCTTCTCCCCAAAAGTTGTTTGGAAAACCCATAGTCAACAGTATTGATTTCATCATCTCCATCAACGTCCTGCTCTTCCTTTCAGCTACTACATTTGATTGAGAAGAATACGGAGCAGTTGTCTCATTGACAATTCTATTTTCTTTGCAGAATGATGCAAATTCAATAGACCTATACTCTCCGCCTAGATCACTTCTGAGTCTCTTGAGTTGTTGCCCTATTTGAAGTTCAGCCTTAATCTTGAACTTCTCGAATGCTTCATCTTTTAACTAGAGCAGATAGACGAACACGTACTTCGAGTAGTCGTCGATGAAAGTAATGAAGTACTTTCTTTTGGCCTTTGTGGAGAACTGCTTAAAGTCACAAATATCTGAGTGAACCAACTCCAGAAGATCTGTACTTTGGTTTACCCGTTTGAACAGTTTTCTTGTGATCTTTGTCTGCGCATAGACCTTACACTTCTCCACCTTCTTACCCCCATATTTGGAGATAAACCCTAGACTAGACATCTGGCAATACAAAGTACATGTCCTAGTCTGGGGTCCCACAACTCTTACAATGAGACTTTAGTCACAAGCAGAAGCTCGAACATCCATTTGAAACTGAACGCCTTATTTCAAAGTATGTCTCCTGCCAAGATATCATCATCTGGCAAACATGAATGTTCACCCTCAAGTTTGCAATAGACTTCCTGAGATCAGGTCCTTGGTAATCACTGGTACGTTGCTACACGCACTCCTTTGACTATAACTTCTCGAAGTTCAGAACCATTGTTCCAATCCCCAGATCCTCTGCTCGATCCTTGCTTGCCATTAAGACCTTCACCACTAAAAGGTTCGACCTTGATCAACAACTCTTCCTAAAGCACATGTGGCTAGATGCACCAGTTTCCATCCACTGGTCAGCAACCACGCCATAGGACTTAACATGTGCAATCATAGCAACCAAGTTAAGTAATCAAATGAACCAAGTTTAGTTATACCTTGCTATATTGGTTCAGATTGGTTCTACTTCCAAGTTCCAATTTCAGCCATGCGACAAGTCCTGTATAGTGTAGTGACCTTCATGTACATAGGCCACCATGCGCCAATCCATGCACATAAGCCACCATACGCTAATGCATGCACATAAACCAACATGCGTCAATCTATGCGCATAAGCCACCATGCGCCAATCCATGCACATAAGCCTTCATGCGCGTCCTGCATGCACAGAGACCATCATGCGCATTGAGACACTATGCACCCAGCTCTGCCATGCACCAAGACGCCAAGACTTCCAATGCACTGCCATGCGCCAAGTCTTGCAAAGTGCCAAGTTCTGTCATACGCAAAGGTCTGCCCCTTGTGCGCATACTCTGTAATCCTTGGTCATTTTGTAATCTTTCTTCCAACTGGAATGCGCGTCCCTCAGTCGCTATCTCCTCCATCCTCGAAAATGGTAAGGTACTGACAACTCACTTTCAACATTTGACAAAGGACTCCTTCCCTCATCCAAATGTTCAAAGTGAATTCCGTCAATCTTTTAAAGTTTGTGAAAAATTGTGTCCAGAAGACTTGAACGGATGTTCTCCATCTTTATTCGGATATTGCTTTGAGATTGTTAGTCCCGAGGCTTAACCAAAGATGGAAGAACGCATGGTCGAGATCAGAGGTTCACACAAAAGTTCACCCTCTAACTATTCTCGATTTCCACGAAGAACTGTATAAGGATTCTAATTATAACTTGCTCTCAAGATTACAAAAGAATCAGAATTAACCAAACTTTTCGTTCTTCCTTGCAATCGCAGTTGCAGACGGACATAACAGAGTTACAATAAAATGAAAACTATCTTCGTTCTTCCTTGCAAAATGCAGTTGCAATCAGACAGAATGAACCAAGAAGAAAAAGTAGAAGAAGACAGAATAAAGAATTATTCTTACTGGGGCGGTGAAGACGACCGTTGCTCAAAGCAATATTCGTCCTCTATCGACGATTTGCTCCCAAGAGCCAGCAAGTTCACAAGAGAACTTCTGGAACGCTCGTAGTCACCTCTTTGTGTGACTCGAACGGACTCATTTGGACTCCTTTTTTTTAACTTTTTGGTCTATCTCAAAAGGAGGCTAGAGGGCTCTTATATAAGGAAGGATGTAAGCCCATCCTCCTCTTCTTTCCGACGTGGGACTAAAAAGCCAATATACAAAATTGATATCCCACAATCGTAGCCCAATGCATAGCCCGCTCAGCGCCCGTTCAGCACCCGTCCAGCGCACGAGCGCACCAACAGCTCACAAGCGCCTTGCGACGATGCTGACGTAAAAAGTGCAAAGTGCGCCAAGCTCCTATGAAAATAATTCCAAGAGCATGACAAAAAGCATAAATGCTTTCACGAGGAGTTGATTCTTTTTTCTCCTAGGAAAACACCTCCACATGGTACCCATGTGCCCCACCACATCCCATATGCGTACCTCAACTCATACAAAGTATTATATTGAGATACCCACTTGGTGGTGTAGCAAATGTGGGACTATCTTTACTAGTCCAAAGTCAAAAAACACATATATCGCATGTTTCTTTTTCTTCTTCTTTTTGTTCAACTATTATATACTTTTCTAAGTTAAAAGATTATTAAGTATAGTTTTGGTAATTAATTTGACTTTATATATATACATATATATTGCTTTATCTTTAATATCTTGTCTTTACAGTGAATAGATTCGTCCTTATTGGATGGTACATGAGATCCAAAGTTTTGCATATGCCGGAACACCCAAATTGCAAGTAATCGTCTTCTTGGTGTTACCTATATATTCACTCGCGTCTTTTTCGTCACATAGTAGCCATTGCAAAGAATCTAGCTAGCTACCCTAGTCTAGACTTCTTCCTTTTAATTTTATTCTTCTTTTATTTTACACTTTTGTGATTAGGTAGTACCACACAAAAGGATAGAAATAATATTGTAGCATATGCATATCTTCTCAAATAATCCTTGGTAGTCCCTGAAATTATTGGAATACAAAAGATTACAGGGTTGTAGGTGCAAAACGTCAACCACAATGGAATAGTAATAGACGGCTTAATAAACGTGGAAGTGCAATGCATGAAACATTAGGCCATGTTTGGTTCGCGGAATCTAGGGGTGTAAAGTGAACATGACGGTTCGTCGTACGTACGAGTTCGACTCGACAAATAGTCCGACCGTAGACTGTCTGAACCATTATATGAACCGAGCTTGAACAAAAATACTAGTCCGATCCTATAACGAGCTCAAGCTCGGTCATATACTTGTCCGGTTCGAATATGTCCGTGAACACCACTAATAAATTTTTATTTATTTATTTATTGTTGTTAAAACATACAAAAAGCCAACCTAAACTTGCCAATGGTTGGTCACTTGGCTGCTGATTTGTGGTTCAAAGAACGAAATTAAGGGTTCGTTTGATTGCAAGATGGAAAATACGTGGAAAAGAAATTAATTTCAAGGAATTATTTTACTAGGAATTATTTTTTATGGAATTTAAAATTTTTCATAATGATGGTGTTTGATTGCAATTATTTTCTCGTGGAAAATCAAATAAATTTCCACGAAAAACTTAATTTTGGTGTTTGATTGACATTATTTTCCACGAAAAATAGTTAATTTTTCATGGAAAATGATATTTCGCTATTTGGTTGCTCTTTTTTTTCAATGGAAAATTTATATTTTCCATTGAAAAACTTGTATTTTCCACATCTACAATGCTCAATTCAACATTATACACTTGATATAGATATAATCCGGACAAACCTAGAAGACATTCAAAATGACTGTACGGCAATAATCTCACATTAATCCATCCCAAATCTCCACAATCATTCAACAAACAACAACAAAATACGTCAAACAAACATAACAATAAACAATACTCATGACAAGAAATAAAAGAAGGTTCGTTTATCACAAATGTTCAAGTTTGCTAAATAGTCATTCCATAACTAAATCAAAAAAATATCATCACGTCCATCGTTCTAAAATAAAATGCTAAAAAAAATACATCAAAGGGGAGGATCCCGTCCAAGCTTACGGTAGATCCATAATCGCCGGAACTCCAAATCTGTGATCGCAAGAAAGAACTCTTTCGCTTTTTCGTCCCCCTCAAACACTTGCATCAATTCCAATATGTCTCCTTGGTCAATGTTCATCTCCTTTAGCTTTTCCAAAAGTGCTTGTCCATTGACGTAATTTTGTGATGCTTGTTTGTCGAAAGCAACGACAATCATCTCGGAGGACTTCTCTATCTTCGCAAGGGCCAATGCAACATCTTCCATCGATTTTGTACACTTTCGCCTTTGTGAGGGATCCCCTTGCACTGACCGATACGAATTCGTTGAATGATTTGGTTGTGTTTCCTCCACATCATTTTCGTCCTCCAAGTCATCCACGGGTTCGCTCATCTAAGGGAAATTATTTTCCGAGACCGCTCGATCGCCAGTTGCAGCATCGTTACCAAAGACCGGAAGTAAATCATAATACCCGGGGCACAGTTTTTCCTTCATCTTTGCTCCTTCAGGTTTCTCCTGGAAGTTGATATTCAAGAAGCAAAGTTAAAAATCTAACAAACATATAGATACAACAACATTACACAAGTCCCTTCAGTTTCAGTACGAACAAATGAAAGTAGTTCCAAAATCTAACAAACATTGATCCAGCAACATTACACAAGTCCCTTCAGTTTCACTTGTGACTGAGTGAAACAAACCCAGGTTTGTAGCACCAAAGGCAAGAAAGAAGCCTATAAACTGATATAGAGGCAGCAACAGCATATAGAAAGAAGTATCTTGAGAAGCAGCATATATTGAAGGGGACGCATATAGAGGCAGCAAAGTATCAGTTTAAAGTTTTAAAACAACTCAGGTTCAGTTTAGAAAGAAGTATCTTGAAACTGATACTCAAAAACTAATATTGATACTCAAAAAGTCATATTATAGTTGAAAAATATCATTGATACCAAATGATATGTGGACATAGAAATTTGAATACAACAATGTCACAGGGAAGAATTTGAATCAAATTGGCATACAAGACCAAAATATCTGTTCTCCTAAGTTCACAGTGTTCAAAACTTCGAGGAATATATAACTTGCTAACCATGAAGATGTACTGAAGGGACAATTAACATGGCTCTCAATAAAACTGGAATTTCTGCAGCAAAACGTAACCTCAAAATAATGGACGAAGAATAAAGTAGGGTTAACTTCAAATTCGATTAGTAGGGGTATTAATTCAACCTTGTCGAGACTTCCAAGAATAACACAGTATATATATAACTTGATTGAAGAACTTCAAAAGCAAAGTTCCCAATGGCATAAGTTTCATTTTAAATCACATATATATCCTGAGAATCTGCTCCAGTAGCAGAGTAGTAGTACACACACAGGTGAAAACAACTATCAAGCCTGGCATAAAGTTTTATAGTCATTAGTCAAGCAAATAGTCTGATTTATATCCGAGTATGATTTATGGGTACATGTAGACTACAGGAATAACAATCTAAGCTAAGGATAAGCAGCAGTAACAGTGACAATTCACATCAATTTAGGATAAGAACCCACCACATTTGCTGCTTAGCTAGCTCATGTGAGATCCTTAGCTCTGTGAGGAGCAGATGAAGACATGCATATAATGTTCTTTCAACAAAAATAAAGTCAGACTTACAAGCTAGATAGATGAAGGCACAAATAAGCACATCAGATACAAAACAATACCATCACTGTCAATAGGAAATCGGATACAATTCAGGATTTTTACATAATCTCTGTTAACATAAATAGTTTGTTTTTGATGTATCCATGTATGTTGCCAGTACCCAGTCTTCAAGAGTGGTGGTTAAACTAGATTATATTGGGAGGCATGCTGAAACCTAAACCCATAAAAACCTAATTTCTACCTAGACTAACTATGAACAAGAGAGGACATTGTTTGCCATTACAAGTGAGTTTTGGTCCACTTTCGTTTAATAACAAACAAACGTACAAAGAAATCAAAAGCAGAAGTACAATATTTAATCTGGGTAGTGTGACGATGGAGATCAAGCATTGTGGCGGCTCCTTTACTCCGTTGACGGTCTGACGAGGGAATGCAGATGCTCCCTTCTCTTCTCTCTCATGAGCTTGTGTGCACGTACGTAACTGCCACGCCCCAGTCCCAATATATCGAGAGACTAGACACGTGGCAATGGCCAGCAGCACATACTGATGGACAAACCCAATTTAATGGATCCATCAGAGCGTACTTAAGCTGTAAAATAAGGTCTACTAAAACATGCCACAAACTAATCTCATCCATAGAAGATAAATATGATCAACAGCAATAAGAAATGAAAATCAACAACCCGTCTCAACAAAGTACTTCGGGGAACAACCCGATATAAATCTGATACAATGGTTCAACAGACCAAAACATAAATGTCTGAATAAAGTAGATACTGAGTATGAAACACAGATACTCAGGAAAAGTCTTCAGCCATCGTTACAGTTCCTGCTCCTGCCTCTGCTACTGTCCCGTAAACCTCGGGATAGAAATCCTCCGCTAAACCTGGGGACATCATCCGGAATCCAGGTTCTCAGGTGACATAGCAAGGTACAAAATAATACAAGCCAAAATAAATGTAGTGCAAGAGTAAATAAAATAAATAGGGGTAACTATGTAACCATCTATGTGAAATGCAAGTGAGAGCATCACTAGAACTCAGGCTGAGACCGCTACAAGCTCTGTATCGGGGAGCCGGTAGCAGTAATATCACGTAATGGGGCCTAGCTCTGATGTAGAGTCTACAGCCTCACAATAATAAATATATATAAATAAAACAGCCTGTAGCCTGTGTGTCTCTCTCCACCCAATGTAATCACACGTCTCATGTCCACAACGTCTCATGTCCATGTCACGCAAGATCATAACTAATGCAGCAAGTCATACAATATCTATAATGTCTATGTCACAATCCTGCAACCTACACAGAATCACCTTGAATATTTCAGAAAGATTCTGTCACATGAATAGTGTCAGGTGTCCTGGGTAGGGGTGCAAACGAGCCAAGTCGAGCCAAGCTTTCATAAGCTTGAGCTTGGCTTGATTAGAATTAACCGAGCTCGAGCTTGATTAATTTTTTATTTTAGAACTTGAGCTTGGCTCGAGCTCATTTATATTAAGCTTGAGCTTAGCTTGGTTTGAGATCGAGCTTGACTTGATAAGCAAGCTTGATTCAAGCTTGATAAACAAGCTTGATAAGCTCAAACTCAAGCTCGTTAAGCTTGATTTCAAGCTTGTTCAGCTTTATTTCAAGCTCATTAAGCTTGATTTCAAGCTTAACGAACTTGATTTCAAGCTAGTTAGGCTTGAATTCAAGTACCTATAATATTAACAATTTATTTATAAAAATTTAATTTAAAAAGTTCCTTAATATCAATTATTAAGGACATATAATTATATATAATGCACACAACCATATTTTTATACAAACATGCATAAAATTAAAATTCAACAAAAAACAAATTAAAATTTAAATAACAAAATAAATTTGTAGACTGCCAGCAACGAGCTCCTAAACGAGCTTCTAAATGAGCCAGCTTACGAGCCAGCTCGCAAGCTTCTAAACGAACCAGCTCGCGAGCTCAAACGAGCCGAGTACTTCTAAGCTTGGGCTTGGCTCGTTTATTAAACGAGCTCGAAAATAAAGCTTGAGCTTGTTTACTAAACGAACCGAGCTCAAACAAGCTTTTATCGAGCCGAGCTTCGAGCAGCTTGCGATCGGCTTGGCTTATTTGCAGCCCTAGTCCTGGGTTAACGTACTTGATAATGCAAGCACGAGAATGTAAAGGGTCACGATATCCATCTCTAGGTGACGTTACACAACTCCGCGTACGGTGTTGGCACCCGAATATTATTCGGACGCTAAGTAAGTCACACGGTCCTGTATCAGTGGATTCCGCAGGTACTCCTCCAAAAGCTGTAATAAACATCACCAACAGGTTCAGAAAATATTAAATAGCTAGAAACGCCTGTCCTTCAGTCCAATTTGGACACAAGGGAAAAAATGACATTTTCTGGTCAAAGCGGGGTCCACATGTGGCCCGCTTCGCACCGAAAAATGTGTCAGAACCAATGTTCTCCAAATTCGTCAAACTTAGTGTCAACAGGTCCAGAACGATGATACGAACCCAACGGAACTTCAAGAATTGGATTCCGATGAGCCGATCCCAAAATCGCCCGTCAAGTGGAGCCGCGGGCCCACGATACGCGATTTTGTCAACGTTCTCAGAATCGAACCAAACTTGGGTCACAGGACCAGCGTAATGCTACGAGTCCGATGGCGCAAGTTTTCTTTCGATCCGACGTGTATACACAAATTTACGTGTTCCAGAACAGGCCGATACGGGGCGTTGTCTGCGGATACGCGTTGATTCCGGTATGCACGCACATCCAAATCAACTTCTGCGAAATCCCGCACGTCCGTATCAACGGCACGCACCTTTCGGTGAAGACCGCACTCGACCAAGTTGTCCCGTTTGGCGGAGCTTCCAATTCCGGGGGAAAACGGGTTATTTATTTTCCTGTTTTTGGATCGCAGTTCGCGATCACCACAGGACGCGACACACCGAGCGGGTTGCACGAGCATCGAGAGGGTTACGCAGTCTACGCGTCACAACAGACGGAAAGAGAAACGGGTCAGCAAGGAGAGAGAAAAGGTTACCTGAACAGGGCTCCGCAAAAACCGGGATTTCTCGTGTCCACGAGGCGACACGATACAACACTGTGTCTGGGTTAGGGTTGCGACAGCTCGCCGGAGCTTCACCGGAGCTGGAGGAGGGCTGGAGGTAACTGCGGCGGAGGGCAGCGCAGGTGTCATCGGCGGAGGACACGACGGAGGTCGTCGGGCTCTGGCGGAGGAGCTCTGGGGAGATGGCCGCTGCTCGGGGCGGCTAGGGCACGGCTGGGTGGGCTGAGCTGGCCGGGGCTCGGGGTGTTGAAGCGCTGCGGGGAGGACGGAGGGTGGCGGAGCTCTGGGGAGGCGGAGACGACGGCTGGGGCTCAGTCGGTGGTGGTCGAGTGGTTAGAGGAGCGGCAACCGGAGGGGGAAGGGATTATATAGTGTTAGAGGGAGGAGGACGGCCGGGGGTTCGAGGAAGTTGAAGGGGAAGCGACGGTGACGTTGAGCGGAGGCGAATCGATGGGTTGTCTGCGGCCACGGCGGCGGAAACGGCCGCCAGGGAGGGGAGGAGTCGGGAAGAAGAGGGATTTGGGGGTTAGGGTTTCAGGCGGGTTAACGGGTCCGGGTCGGGTTCAATTCGGATCCGACCCGACCCGTTAAGAATTGGGTTTGGTTCGGTTCGGTTTAGCCTGGTTTGGTTCGTTTTGATTCACCAATAAACCGGATTTATTTCTAGGGTTTATTTTGGGTTAAAAATTAATTAGTTTTTAGGGCTTTAAAAATATTTTCGGGGTCCAATAAATTCCCGAAAAATTACCCTATGTCTAATATTTTATTTTACACCAGAAAATATTATTCTCATAATATTTTTAATATTGATTTACATCATTTAAAATTATTTTAATTGCAAAATACCTTGGTTTTATTTAGTTAAAAATTACAGAAAAATTCATAAAAATTCTGAAAATTCATTTTTTAGATTTCTGAAAAATACAGGTGATTACAATCTACCCCCCTTAAGAAGATTGCGTCCTCGCAATCAAAGAATAAACTACTAAAGGAAAAGAACTATGGGAATTATAAGAATGCCTAGGTTATACCTGCATCTGCGAACATGTGAGGATAACGCTGGCGCATGATATCCTCTCGTTCCCAGGTAGATTCGCCAGGAGAGTAATGTTTCCAAGCTACACGAACCAGTCTAATTGTCTGTCCTCGCAATGTCTTCTCACTGATGTTGAGTATGCTAACTGGTTGTTCTTCATATCTCAAGCTAGGGCCCACTGCGATCTCAGAATGATCGACTACGTGACTTGGATCAGTCACGTACCTTCTCAGCTATGAGACATGGAATACATCATGCACTCCCTCTAAGGATGGAGGTAATGTAAGACGATAAGCCACCTCACCAATGCGCTCCAGAATATCAAATGGCCCAATGTATCTTGGGCTCAATTTGCCTCTGCTCCCAAATCGAATAGTACCTCGAGTAGGTGAAATCCTCAAGAATACGTGCTCTCCTTCTTTGAACTCTAGGGGACGTCTGTGTGTATCAGCCCAATGCTTCTGCCTGTCCTGAGCTGCACGAAGATGATTCTGAATTTGTTTCACCTTCTCAACTGTCTGCATTACCAAGTCCGGACCCAGTATTTGACGCTCGCCAACGTCACTCCAGCATATCAGCGATCTGCACTTTCTACCGTACAACGCCTCGAATGGTGCCATCTGGATGCTTGCCTGATAACTGTTGTTATAAGAGAATTCCACCAAGTGCAAATGATCTTCCCAAGACCCTCCGAAGTCTAAGATACACGATCGTAGCATATCCTCCAAGATCTGAATCATGCTCAGATTGACCATCTGTCTGTGGATGGTAAGCAGTGCTAAATTTGAGTCGGGTGCCAAGACTCTCTTGCATGCTTCGCCAAAAATGAGATGTGAATCTTGAGTCACGATCCGACACAATACTAACCGGTACTCCATGTAATCTTACGATTTGTCGTATATACATGTCGGCTAGTACCTCCGTGGACTGTCCAACTCTAAATGGCAAAAAATGTGCCGATTTAGTGAGTCGAACCACGATAACCCATACTGCATCTTTTCTACTGGGGCTTCTTGGAAATCCTGTAACGAAATCCATAGTGATATGTTCCCACTTCCATTCTGGTATAGGAAGCTGCTGCAACATACCAGCAGTCCTTTGATGCTCGGCTTTTACTTGCTGGCAGACTAAACATTTCGCCACAAATCGTGCAATCTCCCTCTTCATTCCATGCCACCAATAGTACTGCCTCAAATCTCGGTACATCTTTGTTTCTCCTGGATGAATAGAGTACATAGAGCTATGTGCTTCGGTCATTAACTCCTGTCTCAATTCTCCATTTGGAACATATAGGCGATTTCCACACCTTAATGTCCCATCCTCATGTATGCGAAGTCCCGTTTGCATGCCTGCTTCTGTCTTCTCTTTAAGTCTTCGAAATCTAGCATCAGTGGGCATTGCCTCTTTAATCCTCTCCACAAGTGGCGACTTAACTTCGAGATTAGCCAGCAAGCCACTTTGTCTTGGTAAAACAACCTCTATCTGGAGCTCCTGTAGATCTTTCAATAGCTAGGGCTGCATCGTCAAGAAATAAGCCGTGGCTTCCTGCTGAGTGCATCTGCTACGACATTCGCCTTTCCCGGGTGGTACTGCAGATATATATCAAAGTCTACCATCAACTCAAGCCAACGTCTCTATCTCATGTTGAGCTCCTTCTGAGTATATACATACTTCAGACTCTTGTGATCAGTAAATATTTCTACCTTCTCTCCATAAAGATAGTGTCTCCAAATCTTCAGTGCAAATATTACTGCAGCTAGCTCAAGATCGTGCGTTGGGTAGTTCTTCTCATGGACCTTCAACTGTCTCGATGCATAAGCGATAACTTTGCCATGTTGCATCAAAACACATCCTAGTCCACTACCTGACGCATCACTATAAACAACAAAACCTCCTGACCCTGAAGGAAGAGTCAAGACAGGTGCTGTTGTCAATCGCCTCTTCAATTCTTCAAAGGCCTTCTGGCAATCTTCCGTCCATGCAAACTCTTGGTCCTTACGTGTCAACTTCGTCATAGGCTCCGCAATTCTTGAGAAATTTTCTACGAACCTCCGGTAATATCCAGCAAGTCCGAGAAAACTTCTCACTTCTGCAACTGATGTAGGTGTAGGCCAAGTTTCTATTGCAGCAACCTTCTCCGGATCAACTGAAAGTCCTTCTCCTGAGATGATATGTCCCAAGAAAGGCATCTTATCTATACAAAACTCACATTTACTGAGTTTGGCATACAACTTCTCCTGCCTCAACATCTCTAGCACAATTCTGAGATGCTCCTCGTGCTCTTCGTGGCTCTTGGAATATACTAGAATATCATCAATAAACACAACCACAAATTTGCCCAAGTACTGATGAAAAACTATGTTCATCAAACTCATGAACACAGCTGGCGCGTTGGTTAAACCAAACGGCATTACTAAGAACTCATAGTGTCCATACTTGGTTCTGAAGGTTGTCTTCGGTATATCCTCCTTCCTTACTCTAATCTGGTGATAACCGGATCTAAGGTCAATCTTCGAGAATACCCTAGCACCACTCAATTGATCGAATAAGTCATCAATGCGTGGCAAGGGATACCGGTTCTTAATGGTCACAGCGTTTAGTGCCCTGTAATCAATACATAGACGTACTGTTCCATCCTTCTTCGGTACAAATAGTATGGGTGCTCTCCAAGGTGAAACACTGGGCCGAATAAAACCCTTCTCCAGAAGATCATCAACTTGTTCCTTCAACTCCACAAACTCCTTAGGTGCTAGCCGATATACTGATGAAGTGATAGGCTCTGCTCCTGGAGTCAAGTCTATTGTGAATTCTATTTCCCGATCAGGTGGTAAACCTGGAAGATCATCAGGAAATATATCCACAAAGTCTGATATGACTCTTGGGTAACCTGACTCCCCTTCTACAGATAATACCCTAAGAGTAGGCTGAACACCTTGCTCTATAGCTCCCCGAAGAAACTCAAACTCTGAATGGCCAGGCGGTCTAAATATAACCTTTCCAAGCCGGCAATCAAGAGTCGCATGGTACTGACTTAACCAATCTATACCAAGTACAACATCATAATCCGGCATGGAAAAGATCATAAATTGAGCTCGCATCTCTCTTCCACAGACTACTACCGAACAAGATCTACAGATGTCACTAACTGGGATAATTCCACTTCCCGTAAGAATTCTCTTAGTCTTCGGAAGGGGTGTGGTAGCTACTCTATGGGTGGCTACGAAGCTAGCAGCTATGAATGAATGCGATGCTCCAGAATCAAATAAAGCTAGAGCAGGTAATGAAGCTACTAATATAGTACCTGCTATAACTTCTCCTGCAGTAGCTTCCTCCTCAACAGCCAATGCAAATGCTTATCCTTGTCCCTGAGCTGGACCTCTCTGCTGACGAGCCTGCTGAAATAGTGCTGCCTGTGGTACTAGTGGTGGTCTCTGCTGATATCCTCCTGGAGCTGGTGGTCTGACTCCTCCAACTCCCATCTGTGGTGCTCCCAATGCTGGATAAGCTGGCCTTGGTGCAGGTAAAGCTAGTCTTGGTGCTCCCTCTCTGCGCTCAGAGCAGTCCTTTGCTGGATGCTGGTTGGATCCGCAAATCAGGCATAGTCCCAACTTGTGTCTACACTCCCTCTCAATATGACCTACCTTGCCGCAGTAGTGACATGTAGGTAGGGCTCTTGGTGCTGCTCTCTGAGGTAGATTCTTCTAGGGTCGCTTTGCAGAATCCCCCTGTGATGCCCTGGATGGTGCTGATGTGAATGGCCGCTTCAGACTTGACTCCCTCCTAGTGACACGCTCCATGCGTCGTACTGCAGCAAGGACGTCGGTATACGATGTAGGTGCAACGGATCCGATCAACCTCTGGAGCTCGAACCTAAGTCCGTTTAAAAACTTCTCCGCCTTCTCTTCTTCGGTAGGAATTAGAGAAGGGGCGAAGCGACTCAGGCGAATGAATTCAGCATTGTACTCTTCCACCGACATATTGCCTTGGATAAGGCGGTTGAACTTGTCTCGGAGTTCCGACCGAGCAACAGCTGGGATATACATCTCCTGGAAGAGTCTGGAGAACTCTTCCCAAGTGACTCGGTTATGTCCGAGCCTCCTCTCTTCTGATAGCCACCAATGATTTGCATTGTCAGTCAATTGCATCCTGACAGCAGTCATCCATCTCTCCCTTGGAAGTTCAGCTGCTTCCAACTGGTGTTGTGTTCGTGAGCCACTTGTGAACTTCAGTTGGTCCCTCCTTGCCCGAAAAGGTACGGGGCTTGAGCTGACGGAAATCAGTGATAGATCCCGTTGCTGGTCACCTAGCTTGTGAGTTCGCCTGCTCCAATGCGGTTACTAGGCTGGTTCTCAAATACTCTGCCTCATGACGCTGAGCCTCTTGTTGAACCTGCTGTTGGGCTTGCATCATGGCATAAAACATTTGAAACATCTGTTGCCCGTCCATGGCTTGCCCTGGTAGAAAAACAGGCATCTATGGAGTGAACTGTGGCGGAGGTGGGATGTCATTACGCCGGAACCTTGAATTATGCTGGCCAGCTTGATCGCTTTGAGAAGATTGTCCTCTATTCTCTGGTGTCACTCCGTCTTCATAGGTAACCACAGCATCGTGTTGTGTATCCAAGGGATTCTCGTCACCAATTCTTGGATCCATTACTCTGCATCCAAAAATAAACTATGAGAACGCGCAGAGGAATCAAATCAGGATGCAAATCAAGTAATTAATTCGAATTTCGATATAGAGTTTCAAAAATGATTCAATCAATGGATGAGATCCTATAACTTATCCTATCCTTAGTGCAGGCTTGCTCGGTCCCTAAGTTGAAATCGAACAATTTAGTCGATGACCTGCATGTGCCACCACAAAAACCATGTCACGTCCCAGTCCCAAAATATCGAGGGACTAGACACGTGGCAATGGCCAACAGCACATACTGATGGACAAACCCAATTTAATGGATCCATCAGAGCGTACTTAAGCTGTAAAATAAGATCTACTAAAACATGCCACAAACTAATCTCATCCATAAAAGATAAATATGATCAACAACAATAAGAAATGAAAATCAACAACCTGTCTCAACAAAGTACTTCGGGGAACAACCCGATATAAATCTGATACAATGGTTCAACAGACCAAAACATAAATGTCTGAATAAAGTAGATACTGAGTATGAAACACAGATACTCAGGAAAAGTCTTCAGCCATCACCTCGTCCTCGGGAATCGTTACAGCTCCTGCCTCTGCTACTGTCCCGTAAACCTCGGGATAGAAATCCTCCGCTAAACCTGGGGACATTATCCGGAATCCAGGTCCTCAGGGGACATAGCAAGGTACAAAATAATACAAGCCAAAATAAATGCAGTACAAGAGTAAATGAAATAAATAGGGTAACTATGTAACCATCTATGTGAAATGCAAGTGAGAGCATCACTAGAACTCAGGCTGAGACCGCTACAAGCTCTGTGTTGGGGAGCCGGTAGCAGTAATATCACGTAATGGGCTTAGCTCTGATATAGAGTCTACAACCTCACAATAATAAATATATATAAATAAAACAGCCTGTAGCCTGTGTGTCTCTCCCCACCCAATGTAATCACACGTCTCATGTCCACAACGTCTCATGTCCATGTCACGCAAGATCATAACTAATGCAGCAAGTCATACAATATCTATAATGTCTATGTCACAATCCTGCAACCTACACAGAATCACCTTGAATATTTCAGAAAGATTCTGTCACATGAATAGTGTCAGGTGTCCTGGGTTAACGTACTTGATAATGCAAGCACGAGAATGTAAAGGGTCACGATATCCATCTCTAGGTGACGTTACACAACTCCGCGTACGGTGTTGGCACCTGAATATTATTCGGACGCTAAGTAAGTCACACGGTCCTAGGTTAAGCATGTACAGCAAGCACACGTTTCCATCTTTCGTTATTTTAACACGGAACACTGTCAACTAATAAGAAAATTTCTATATACCTCATGTTGCGCAGCATATGATGCAACATTTACTTGGAAGTAAAGCAACAAATTTTATAATGCAAGCATATAGTTATTTCTTTTAGCTTATTTTGTTAAGTGAATTATCATTGAAGGGGATATGATTAAGACCAAGGAAAGCTGTCTAAGGGACATGCAACAGAGTAGGCTAGAGATTCTTTTATTAAGGCGTGAAGATAAAATGATTCATCGAAGGGCCGAAGCCACTTACCGATTGAATCAACACGAGAGAATGATGAAGCCTCACGCAACGATCATTCCTTGGTTATGCGTCCTGAAATTGCAACAACACTTGGTTAGCATCCTTCGATCTCTTTCTCTTACGGTTCGAAATGAAAAACGAGAAAAGCGACTATGAAAACAAAATCATCAAAGCAACACGAAAACGCAAATCAACACAAAACCAAGCAGCGAAAACAACCAACGAAAACTCTTGGACTCATTTCAATAGAAGCTTTTCCATCAGTTGGAAGGGTTCATTGCATTTCATCCGTGATCGATTGTGTGGTAAGGTTTCCCCGATACTCGATTTTCAACCGAGTCAAAGTCGTAGGAATTACATTAGTGAAACGCTGGAAGTGGGACACTACATAATACCCCACCGAGAAAAAGTTGCATCATCAAAACTTAAGGAATCAAGGAGTCGAGAACCAAGGCACCAAGAGGTCAAAGAAATCAGACTTGCCAACATTGTGACCGCTCGCATCGCGCTCAATATTCAGCTGATAAACTCTAGGCCTTCCCATCTGATCAGTCTGTCTATTGGCTGGAGCGGGTGCGGATTCTGGTTCTTCCTACGCTCTGCATTGTCGTTACGGTGCGGTGGTGCAAACCTCTTGTTCGAGAAATCTCTGATCATGTGACCCTGTTGTCCACACCTGAAGCACTCCCTGTTAAAAGAACAACAAACTTCCTTGGTGTAACCCCGACAACCACAGAAACTACATTCAATCCCTCGGTTATTTTCAGTATTGGCCTTCTTCTCTTCGTCATGGTATCTTTTGACAGAAAGGTTTCGATTAGCCGACACATTTTCTAGAGCAATTCATGGAGTGAACTGTTCGTTCTGAACTGCTGCCTCAAAAGCTTTAATATATGACGTACATTCTCGGTTCATCACATAGTTCATGAGGTCGTCATTCAAGCATTTAATGAATCGGTGCTTACGGACCCTCTCGTTAGGAATCATCGAGCTAGCGAGTTGAAATAATTATATTGAATGACCTTGACGGGCTACAAATCGAATGTGAAATAATTATATTGATTTTAAAATAATTATATCTGTAGTTGAATATTTAATTAAATCTTTTGGTTTGAATGGCTACAAATTAATTATCATATTATTTTGAATAACTATCATATGTGCAACATGCTAGTAGTTTTCATATTAGTTATTAATTTTATAGAATTACTTTACATGTCCCTTATTGTAATTATATATTGCATATATGGGTTATCTATAAGTACAAATACAATGACATGGTAATACTTCCATATTAACTATATTCGACTAATTTTAGTATTTGTGTGAATTATCTAGATGACTACAAATGAGAATTGAAATAATTTATTAATTGTAGTCCATTAGAGAAATTCCTCCATAAATTTTCTTTGGCTATGGAGAAGATGGGAAGGATTCATGTGAAGACAGGTTCTTCAGGTGAGATCATGAAGAACTACATAGCTGGACGCCGACATGTTTCGTCAGTTTTACTTCATTTTCTTGTGCACTTGATGGTTGAGAGTTGTACTAAACATCTAAATAAGACGAACTTATATAACACTTATTTTCCACAGTATTATAATTAAGTTTCATATATATATATATATATATATATATATATATATATATATATATATATATATATATATATATATATATATATATATATATAGAGAGAGAGAGAGAGAGAGAACTAATTTCCAAAGCAATCTATATACACCACTTATTTATAGCAACTTCAAAACTGTCAATAGCACCCTCAAAAACTGTCAAGCAAAACTTTGATAAAGAAAACATCAAATAACCATGAGACATGACTATTTGTAGCACACACAAAAAAAAAAAAAATCATAAACTATACAACTTGACATTTATATCTAGAAGTGACTATAATTTCTAAAATCAATCACAACCAGTAAAACAGTAAACAAATTTACACTTGTCTAGAAAATTCACATGAATGTTCACTTCCTGGGAACCAATTGAGAGACTACATTAAAAAGAGCTTGGTACTAGAAAGAATGACCATATCATGACAAGTGACCTTGTAATTTAAACTGTTCACTATTACTCTAAGAAAAATCAAGAAACATCAAAGAATTTAATTTACTTCTCATACATTGCAGACATGGCAGATCAAGAAGATCAATCAAAATTTCCAATTCAAGCAACCTAACTTTACTATAGATAGTTAAATACGCATTTAAAATGATGTAAATAGAACAAGCATCCTGCCAATCAAAACCGTTTGTTTCTCAGGCTAAAAAATCACTAAACAACTAAGAAGCACGGAATCCAAAATTCGTTGGTTCTACGTCCATGTTGCGTGAACACGTACCTGGCACGACAAAGATCAGTCCCATTTAATATATTTTGAAGTTTCTTACAAGTTTTACCAGTTGACCATATATGGACCGCCACCACCTACATTGCCATCGAACTCTTGTTTTTGCATCCGCTCCCTCAATAAATCTTGCATTGTTCGCTCTTTCTTAAAACCACCTAGGGCTCTCTTCAAGGGATCCCAAGAAAATAACTGCTTGCATATCCAACCAAATTATTAAATTCTACGAAATCTTAACAAAATCCAGTTGAAAAACAAGAGGCGAAGTCATAAAATTCTCTTTGCACAATACTTGGCATTATTTCAATGATGTTGTGTAATATAATGCACCAACTGATTACAAGGTGTGTGAAGGTTTAGTACATAATGCATATTAATGTAAAATAGGTTTTATAAATTTTATGCGAGAAATGAAAAGCTAGACATAGTCGGTCTACCAAAACTAGATGACAGCCTAGATGTTGATAGTCCAAAAAGTTCCGGTCACCACAAAGAGGGACATCTTTAGGGGTATAGTTCATATTCCTTTGTTCAGCATAAACAATGACATACAAAAAATAATTGAATATTAGAATAAACAAATTCCATATGGTGATCAAACATAACCATATATACTAGTCATCTGTAACTACTAATTGCAAACTATAAGATAACAAGTTTAACGTAATCCAGAATACTCGCATCAGGTATGGGCAATTCAATGTGAAATAATTAATAATATCATGATCCTGTCGTTTTGGCCAATCCATTATAAATCCAACATGATTGCTGATCATATAATGTAATTGGTCAATATGTCCTTTAGAATAACTTATTGAAGTCAAGTAAACTCGCCTAACCTATTAGAATCACTTGGAACCAAGTAATGTCATTTACATACTCTTTTTAGGCCCATATCGGACACCGAGCCTACCTCTTAACCTAAGGTTTAGGCTTATAAAAATTTGATAATATATCTTTACTTCAAATTGACTCTTGGACATTAGGTTTCACTACTCTTTCAATTATATTGTGTTTTAGGATTTCATATTTCTATTTAGTCTTTTTGTCATGCCATCAAATCTTTTTGCCTATTCTCATGTTTTAATATATGTAATGGTGATTGGTTATGGTTCTAGCATGCCTATACAGTCGTTGAAGTTCTGATTGGACGTGATATTCTAAGCTAAGTTGCATCGGGTTGATAAATTCATGTTTATAGAATTTTCGTTCATGAAATACAAAAGAGATTTGACATTTTTTTAGAAAAAAAGGGAAGATAAGAGATTCTTGATTCGAAAACCGTTAAATACAAAATTACCCAAATCTTAAGATTTAGTCACATATTAAAAATCGAATTACACTATGTTAGTGAAAAGCTCTCGATAACTTGTAAAATCCATAGGGGTCGATACTCGGACTTAGGATATGTAGGACACGGTATGAACTCGCAAGTGAAATTAAATTCTCAAGTCAAGATTATTTAGAATGCAAGGATATTCACTGCAAGGGTAGTCCTTAAGAGGCTGGATTCTACCTTTACTCGGAGAAAAAAAAAATCCAAATTAGAGGCATTTATCTGGATATTCTAATGATGCAAGGAAATAGCAAGATTTAAAGAAAAAAAACATGCACCAAAAGGTGATTATTTGAAGAAATAAACTCCCTTTCAACAGTTTAGTACAGACGAGCCAAGTGTGAAATGTTTTAAAGGTTGTACCAGTACAGTAATCTGCAGTCTAAAGTAAGTTTTATAGGAGAAAGGCAATATAAAATTTCAACAACAACCTCGAATCTCATTTGATTTAAACCTCCATTTGCATATATAAGAATGTAACCATTCTTCTTAGAATCCAGTTTTCCACAATCTGCAAAAGAATCTCAAGTTTCAGAAGAATAACGAGTTACGGGGATATTATGTGTGAAAATTAGCTTACTTTTGTGGTGATCAGTGTGGGCAACACACTGGGTGAAATTTCACTGTTTTGGCTTTGCCCATATCTGATCTCTGTAGAAGTAAAATTGTTGTTAACTCAACTAAGGAATCCCTTGATGTCTATACCACATGAAATTATATGGTGTACTGAAATAGAACAAGACTTACCTCAATGACAGTGACTAAACTTCTACATGCGCTTGATGACAGGGCCGTTAGAGTTCTTTCATTATCAGTTCATGCTCATATTCATGGTTCTGACCAATCACTCTAGAGTCAGGTAAATCCTGAAGATCATAGAACTAAAATAAGATAACCCTTTATGCACACATTGATTTAAATTCTTTTCTCTGGATTCTGAAATACATTGTCTACACACCGAAACTTTTAGAGCTGATGCATAGATTCGCTTGCTCCTGTAAGTTAGATCCTACTAATGGCCGACTCTTAAGTCTTAACAAAAATGACTTTCCTGTTGGGAATATGGTGTGACCCGAACCGGAGTTGGCCCATGAGATGCGATATTGGATTGGGCCCGTATGTCTTAAAAGGGAATTCTGATGTAAAGCCTGAACCAATTCCAATTATCTACACCTCATGATCCCACCTACTATCCGAAGTGGGACTAAATTACCAACTCCATTGTCACCCTACTTTAAGCGTTCAACCGGAAACGAGATACAATCAAACAATTTCCACCTTAGCTCGTTTCCACTAGCCGAACAACCTTAGCACACCCTGGCTACCTTTGCTCGTTCCCGCTAACCGAACAATCTTAGCATAATCCGGCTACCTTTGTTCGTTCCAGCTAACCGAGCACCCAGGAGATACCCAGGAGATCCAACATATTGTCATCTCGATCCGTTCAACCACAGAACCAAACCTGACACGTTCATCAACACCACAATTGTGTGTCAACCACAACGTCTTGCTCCACCTTGGACTCGTCAGATCCACCTTTAAAGTCAATTCGTGTAGTTGATGCTCATACTCCACCTTGAGAAGAGCTCGTATAATCTATGAACATTCAGCATCATCTGTCGAACCAATTAGAGCCACTCAAACTAGCCCCATAACCTTGGGCTCTGATACAACTTGTTGGGAACATGATGTGACCCGAACCGGAGTTGGCCCATGAGGTGCGATATTGGACTGAGTTCATATGCCTTAAAAGAAAATTCTCATGTAAGGCCTGAACCAATCCCATTTATCTACATCTCATAATCCCACCTCCTATCCGATGGTGGGACTAAATTACCAACTCCATTGTCACCCTCCTTTGAGTGCTTGCAGGGCGTATCTCAGACATGGTATCGGAGTGCTTGCAGGGTGTGTCCGATCCCAACATTTCCAAAATTCAAAAAGGTCAAGTATATTGCCAAAACGTCCGTAACCATAATAAATCAACATGGACACTTAATGGAAATAGTTGGCACAATGCTACATATACTCCGAAGCCCCTATCGAAAAGTACGACGCTCAAAACACCAAAATTCTGATATAAAACAACTTCACAAGAGGGGATTGAAACCAAGACCGGAACTGAGATTTTGAAACTTGGACAAAATCATATTACACTATTTATATCCTATTTCCATTGCATGTTCCCTTGGTAGATTCTTAGAAAACACTAGCAAACTAAACTAAGGGAAAGAGGTGAAGTTGAGGAAACATGAAATCCTGAACTGACCTATCACCAACATATTGAGCAGAAACTGTTTCATATACTAAACTAATCTTCTGGGAGAATTTCAGAAGGTAATGTTAAGTCCGAGTTTTGCATTCCAAGCCAAATTTAAAGGTAGCTTAATGTCTGCGGAAATACTTCAACAATGTTTGGGAGCAAGTCCAATCTTTTTGAGTCAGATCTATGCCTGAATAGTATACGAGTAACCTCTCTTTCGAAAAAAAAAATAGCATTTCAATTCTACTCATACTAACTTGTCGGTTTACAACAGTCAATTGGTGAAAAATACACACATGTGGACGGAACTCAATAGGCTGATTACAAGCCCTGGTATATGCAAAATAAATCAGTTCTTGTTGCAAAAGATGTTCAAAAGCCTGCAATATATGAGCAGACAGAGGTATTAACATAATACCTTTCCCTCGAACACTTGATATGCATATATTAAGTAGCTCCAGGCAACTACCTCACCTCAAAAGATTACATAGAAATTGAAGGCCCGTCCTTATCCAGTGGAATGCTTTCCACTGGGGATGCCAACGTGACAATCCTGGCTGGTTCAACGGTTGGTGGTGGCTCAGCCACAGAGCTGGACTTAGGAAGAAGCAACAAAACATAACAGGGCCTATGCCAGTAAATTACTCACAAAGTAGTGATTAAAGCAAAATAAATATACTCCAATAAAAAAAAAAAACTAATACTGAAAATAAGCTATACAAGCCCTTCAATAAAATGTACATGAACTGGAGTCATTTTTGGCAGATGATGTGTATTTTGGAGTGTATGAGCATACTCTAGTCAAACAGTTGGGCACCAGAGCTCAAGTATTATGATAAAACCATATTTATTTTTGAGAAATATGCAATACTATATAAATTTCTCAAGGTACTTTGACTCCTGAAACAAATACTTAATATTGTCATTCAAGTGGTTTCGATCAGGTTAGATGCTACCTTACAAACAGTAGTTTTCAGAATCCATTGGATTCCCAACTAGGTTCCCAGAATCCATTGGATTCTCTCGTTGATTTTGTGTTGCAGTGTCATATTCATATCCCTGCGACACATGCTTCCATGAATAGGTACTTGTGTTGTCAGAAGCCTACATTAGAAATTACGCTTATCTAGAAGATGAGAGTATGGATGATCTCTGTAATATGTGCAGTCACGATCCTCTTCATTCGAATAAGAAGGTCCAAGAATGTAACCTTCATTCTTTATTAGCATATTAATTCGACAATTAAAATTAGTGCTTAGTAGTTAAACCTTTTAATCAAGAATTTAATTAGGTTAATCATATAAAAACAAAAGCCATGAGAAGTCAAATTCAATTTGGATTGTTCTTCATAAGAGAAATCCAAATTTAATTGATTAAGGGCAAAATAGTCAAATTCACCATAATCTCATAATATCTTGACAACTCACCCTCCCTCTCACATGACCCTCACATTCAACCCACACCCTTCCCCTCTATATAAACACATTCCCACCTCCTTCACTCACCATCCCTCATCTCCCCTCAACCCTATTAGCAAGGGAATAGGAGTTCTCCTCATAAGGTAACCCTTGATCCTCTTAAAAAAATTATAACTCTAACTAGGATAAGGGTATATATATATATATATATATATATATATATATATATATGTGTGTGTGTGTGTGTGTGTGTGTGTCAAGAAGGGGGGGGGGGGAGGGGGGTGACTGTCGAATGTCAGTTATCTAAGCCTACTGTCGAACATTGTTGAACAGCTCGCTTTCCGACGGTATAGCCTGCAACAACCATCTCAGGTTCGTCGATGTGTCGAATAATAGGCTCAGCGGCAAACTGCCTTCTTGTTTGAGCTCCAACTCAAGTAAGAGGGCGGTTAGGTTTGGGGAGAACTGCTTCGCGAATCATCCACAATATCAGCATGATTCTAAGAATTGCGAGGGGGTGGCGTGGAAGATAAAGGTTCCAAAAACAGAGATATGGCGTTGATGCTCATTGTTATTAGGGGATTATCGTTATGTTGACGGTTTTGCTTGCTTTTGTGATCTTGTGCAGATTCAGTCAATTCAACTTCTGAGTTCTCATTAGAGCTTCCACCACTGTTGTCGTCACGCTTGCCGATGGAACGCTCCTTGTGAACATTATGGTGCCCTCGAGTGCCCGTTCGTTGAAGAACTTGTGCGGGAAATAGGTGCGCGAGACTTCTCTTAGTAAAACTTACAATATACCATAACACATGTATATTGTGACAACTGAAGGAAACTTCTCTTAGTAAAATTATCGTTAATATTTCCGCCATACAGTACGCAAGCCAATCTAATTATTATTCTTATATATTACAACCAAAAATCCAGATCTGCTTATAGTAAGAACATAAATATCATATATAGTATATATTTAATGACTTAGATTCATAGAATACACATGTAATGAAAGAAATGAATGAGAAAGAAAGTTTTCTCATTATACATAATATATCATTAAGTACAAATAATCTCTCGTAGTTGCTTATTTTACTCCTAGCAAACATATTTAAATGGATAAATGTTGAAGAACTATCTAAAATAATATTCAAGCCATTCGAAAGAGTCTTTGTGCCAATATTCGAGCATTCAGGAGAAGATAGAAGAAGGTGGAAAAGGAAGCAAGGATGTGTGAGCGATCATCAGTATGGCAACCACCACTGGGTGCGGTCGTGATCGAGTTTGATCAGACTGCTCGATGCACCTTTCTCAGTAGTGGAGGTGAAGAGAGAGATATCGTCGCTCGAGTCGGGGATGCAGCGCACGTTCTCGTGCACCTACTGTTCGTGCAAGTTCTACAACGGGCGAGCACTTGGGAGCACCAAAACAAGCACAAGAATGAATGCTCCATCGCCAAGCATGGCGGAAGCAGTGGTGGAAGAAGTAACTCCCTCACGGATCTCTCGTTGTCGGGAAACAGGATCTCTGGGGGGATATCGGGACTTGCCGGCCTGTTCCGGCTTAAGGTTCTTGACATGTGAGACAACGAGCTGGACTCCGAGCTGTCGGCATTGCCCAAAGGCTTGGTGACCGTTCTATTTTGTAACAACTCCTTCAGTGGGGAGATCCCGAAGCGGTTCTGGGAGCTGAGGCGGCTCCAGCATCTCGACCTGTTGTTCAACTTGCTCGAAGGGACTTCCCCAGAGGCCTTGTTCTCGCTGTCGAATGTCAGTTATCTAAGCCTACTGTCGAACATTGCTGAACAACTCGCTTTTCGACAGTATAGCCTGCAGCAACCATCTCAGGTTCGTCGATGTGTCGAATAATAGGCTGAGCGGCAGATTGCCTTCTTGTTTGAGCTCCAACTCAAGATGGCGATTAGGTTTGGGGAGAATTGCTTCGCGAATCATCCACAATATCAGCATGATTCTAAGAATTGCGAGGGGGTGGCATGGAAGGTAAAGGTTCCAAAAACAGAGACATGGCGTTGATGCTCATTGTTATTGGGGGATTATCGTTATGTTGACGATTTTGCTTGCTTTTGTGATCTTGTGCAGATTCAGCCAATTCAACTTCTGGGTTCTCATTAGAGCTTCCACCGCTGCTACCGTCACGCTTGCTGAAGGAACGCTCCTTCTTGTGAACATTATGGTGCCCCGAGTGCCCGTTCGTTATAGAACTTGTGCGGGCAATAGCTGCACGAGAACGTGCGTCGTGTCTCCGCTCGGGCGAAATACCTCTTTCTTCACCTCCACTACTGAGAAAGGTGCATAGAGCAGTCCTATCATATCAAACTCGATCACCATTGGACCCAAACAATGACGACCACTCATGCATTCTTGCTTCCTTCTCCACCATCTGCTATCTTCTCCGTGTTGCTCGAGCATTGGTACAAAGACCTAATTTCTTTCTAATGACTTGAATATTATTCTAATAATCCTTCAATCTTCATCTATTTAAATAGATTTACTGTGAGTAAAAAAAACAACTAAAAGAAATTATTTTACAGAGTGATATATAACGTATATGGATAAAGATTTCTTTTTCATGCACTTATTTCCTTATAAGTGTATTATACGAATCTAAATCATTAAATATATACTATGTATGGGGTTTAGGTTCCAACTATAAAGTATATCACTCATTTTTAGTTGCCAATATAAGGATAAGGACTGGATCGACATGGGTTATGTTTGGCGAGAATATTAACGATAATATTACGAGTAAAAGTTTTCTTCGGTTATTACAATATACATGTGTTGTGGTATATATATATAATAAGTTATTAACCCCAATATATATATATATATATATATATATATATACATATATATTAAAGAAACACGTACAAGTGAGGCCGTAGTCTTTATTGAAATTTAGAAAATGATTACAAAATTAGCTAAAAATAAATAAAAATTAGATAGACTTTCCAAATTGCAAACTCAAAACACACATTAAACAATCAAAAATGTCGACACCTCAGCCAATGACAACAAATAAAGTCCCTTGGCTACTCGTGGAAGTCGATTATAAGAATATAAATGAGGGTTAATAACTTACAATATACCATAACACATGTATATTGTGACAACTGAAGGAAACTTCTCTCAGTAAAATTTTCGTTAATATTTCCGCCATACAGAACGCAAGCCAATCTAATCATTATTCTTATATATTACAACCAAAAAATCCAGATATGCTTATAGTAAGAACCTAAATATCATATATAGTATATATTTAATGACTTAGATTCATAAAATACACATGTAATGAAAGAAATGAATGAGAAAGAAAGTTTTCTCCATATACGTCATATATCATTAAGTACAAATAATCTCTCGTAGTTGCTTCTTTTACTCCTAGCAAACATATTTAAATGGATAAAGGTTGAAGAACTATCGAGAATAATATTCAAGGCATTCGAAAAAGATAGTCTTTGTGCCAATATTCGAGCATTCAGGAGAAGATAGAAGAAGGTGGAAAAGAAAGCAAGGATGTGTGAGCGACCACCACTGGGTGCGATCGTGATCGAGTTGGATCAGACTGCTCGATGCACCTTTCTCAGTAGTGGAGGTGAAGAGAGAGGTATCGTCACTGGAGTCGGGGACGCAGCATACGTTCTCGTGCACCTACTGTCCGTGCAAGTTCTACAACAGGCGAGCAATTGGGAGCACCAAAACGAGCACAAGAATGAATGCTCCATCGCTAAACGTGGCGGAAGCAGTGGTGGAAGAAATAACTCCCTCACGTATCTCTCGTTGTCGGGAAACAGGATCTCTGGGGGGATATCGGGCCTTGGCGGCCTGTTCTGGCTCGAGGTTCTTGACATGAGAGACAACGAGCTGGATTCCGAGCTGTCGGCATTGCCCAAAGGCTTGGTGACCGTTCTATTTTGTAACAACTCCTTCAGTGGGGAGATCCCGAAGCGGTTCTGGGAGCTGAGGCGGCTCCAGCATCTCGACCTGTTGTTCAACTTGCTCGAAGGGACTTCCGAGGAGGCCTTGTTCTCGATGTGGAATATCAGTTATCTAAGCCTACTGTCGAACATTGCTGAACAACTCGCTTTCCGACAGTATAGCCTGCAGCAACCATCTCAGGTTCGTCGATGTGTCGAATAATAGGCTGAGCGGCAGATTGCCTTCTTGTTTGGGCTCCAGCTCATGTAAGAGGGCGGTTAGGTTTGGGGTGAACTGCTTCGCGAATCATCTACAATATCAGCATGATTCTAAGAATTGCGAGGGGGTGGCATGGAAGGTAAAGGTTCCAAAAATAGAGACATGGCGTTGATGCTCATTGTTATTGGGGGATTATCTTTATGTTGACGATTTTGCTTGCTTTTGTGATCTTGTGCAGATTCAGCCAATTCAACTTCTGGGTTCTCATTAGAGCTTCCACCGCTGCTGCCGTCACGCTTACGATGGAACGCTCCTTCTTGTGAACATTATGGTGCCTCGAGTGCCCGTTCGTTGTAGAACTTGTGCGGGCAATAGGTGCGCGAGAACGTGCGTCGTGTCTCCGCTCGGACGACAATACCTCTTTCTTCACCTCCACTACTGAGAAAAGTGCATAGAGCAGTCCGATCAGATCCAACTCGATCACCACCGCACCCAATGGTGGTTGCCACAATGACGACCGCTCATGCATTCTTGCTTCCTTCTCCACCATCTGCTATCTCTTCCGTGATGCTCCAGCATTGGTACAAAGACCTAATTTCTTTCTAATGACTTGAATATTATTTTAATAGTTCTTCAACCTTCATCCATTTAAATAGGTTTGCTATGAGTAAAAAAACAACTACGAGAGATTATTTTACATAGTGATATATAACGTATATGGATAAAGATTTTATTTTCATGCACTTATTTCCTTACATGTGTTTTATATGAATCTAAATCATTAAATATATACTATGTATGGGTTTTAGGTTCTAACTATAAAGTATATCAGTCATTTTTTGTTGCCAATATAAGGATATGGACTGGATCGACATGGGTTATGTGTGACGAGAATATTAACGATAATATTACGAAGAGAAGTTTTCTTCGGTTATTACAATATACATGTGTTATGGTATGTATATAGTAAGTTATTAACCCCAATATTATATATATATATATATATATATATATATATATATATATATATATATATTAAAGAACCACGTACAAGTGAGGCCGTAGTCTTTACTGAATTTTAGAAAATGATTACAAAATTGGCTAAAAATAAATGAAAATTAGATAGACTTTCCAAATTGCAAACTCAAAACACACATTAAACAATCAAAAATGTCGACACCTCAGCCAATGACAACAAATAAAGTCCATTGGCTACTCGTGGAAGTCGATTATAAGAATATACATGAGGGTTAATAACTTACAATATACCATAACACATGTATATTGTGACAACTGAAGCAAACTTCTCTCAGTAAAATTTTCGTTAATATTTCCGCCATACAGAACGCAAGCCAATCTAATCATTATTCTTATATATTACAACCAAAAAATCCAGATATGCTTATAATAAGAACCTAAATATCATATATAGTATATATTTAATGACTTAGATTTATAGAATACACATGTAATGAAAGAAATGAATGAGAAAGAAAGTTTTCTCCATATACGTCATATATCATTAAGTACAAATAACCTCTCGTAGTTGCTTCTTTTACTCCTAGCAAACATATTTAAATGGATAAAGGTTGAAGAACTATCTAGAATAATATTCAAGCTATTCGAAAGAGATAGTCTTTGTGCCAATATTCGAGCATTCAGGAGAAGATAGAAGGTGGAAAAGGAAGCAAGGATGTGTGAGCGATCGTCATTGTGGCAACCACCACTGGGTGCGGTCGTGATCGAGTTTGATCAGACTGCTCGATGCACCTTTCTCAGTAGTGGAGGTGAAGAGAGAGGTATCGTCGCTCGAGTCGGGGATGCAGCGCACGTTCTCGTGCACCTATTGTCCGTGCAAGTTCTACAACGGGCGAGCACTTGGGAGCACCAAAACGAGCACAAGAATGAATGCTCCATCGCCAAGCGTGGCGGAAGCAGTGGTGGAAGAAGTAACTCCCTCACGGATCTCTCATTGTCGGGAAACAGGATCTCTGGGGGGATATCGGGACTTGCTGGCCTGTTCCGGCTCAAGGTTCTTGACATGAGAGACAACGAGCAGGACTCCGAGCTGTCGGCATTGCCCAAAGGCTTGGTGACCGTTCTATTTTGTAACAACTCCTTCAGTGGGGAGATCCCGAAGCGGTTCTGGGAGCTGAGGCGGCTCCAGCATCTCGACCTGTTGTTCAACTTGCTCGAAGGGACTTCCCCAGAGGCCTTGTTCTCGTTGTAGAATGTCAGTTATCTAAGCCTACTGTCGAACATTGCTGAACAACTCGCTTTCCGACAGTATAGCCTGCAGCAACCATCTCAGGTTCGTCGATGTGTCGAATAATAGGCTGAGCGGCATATTGCCTTCTTGTTTGAGCTCCAGCTCAAGTAAGAGGGCGGTTAGGTTTGGGGTGAAGTGCTTCGCGAATCATCTACAATATCAGCATGATTCTAAGAATTGCGAGGGGGTGGCATGAAGGTAAAGGTTCCAAAAACAGAGACATGGCGTTGATGCTCATTGTTATTGGGGGATTATCGTTATATTGACGATTTTGCTTGCTTTTGTGATCTTGTGCAGATTCAGCCAATTCAACTTCTCGGTTCTCATTAGAGCTTCCACCGCTGCTGCCGTCACGATTGCGATGGAACGCTCCTTCTTGTGAACGTTATGGTGCCCCGAGTGCCCGTTCGTTGTAGAACTTGTGCGGGCAATAGGTGCGCGAGAACGTGCGTCGTGTCTCCGCTCGGGCGACAATACCTCTTTCTTCACCTCCACTACTGAGAAAGGTGCATAGAGCAGTCCGATCAGATCCAACTCGATCACCACCGCACCCAATAGTGGTTGCCACAATGACGACCGCTCATGCATTCTTGCTTCCTTCTCCACCATTTGTTATCTCTTCCGTGATGCTCGAGCATTGGTAAAAAGACCTAATTTCTTTCTAATGACTTGAATATTATTCTAATAGTTCTTCAACCTTCATCCATTTAAATAGGTTTGCTATGAGTAAAAAAAACTACGAGAGATTATTTTACATAGTGATATATAACGTATATGGATAAAGATTTTATTTTCATGCACTTATTTCCTTACATGTGTTTTATATGAATCTAAATCATTAAATATATACTATGTATGGGTTTTAGGTTCTAACTATAAAGTATATCAGTCATTTTTGGTTGCCAATATAAGGATATGGACTGGATCGACATGGGTTATGTGTGACGAGAATATTAACGATAATATTACGAAGAGAAGTTTTCTTCGGTTATTACAATATACATGTGTTATGGTATGTATATAGTAAGTTATTAACCCCAATATTATATATATATATATATATATATATATTAAAGAACCACGTACAAGTGAGGCCGTAGCCTTTATTGAATTTTAGAAAATGATTACAAAATTGGCTAAAAATAAATGAAAATTAGATAGACTTTCCAAATTACAAACTCAAAACACACATTAAACAATCAAAAATGTCGACACCTCAGCCAATGACAACAAATAAAGTCCATTGGCTACTCGTGGAAGTCGATTATAAGAATATACATGAGGGTTAATAACTTACAATATACCATAACACATGTATATTGTGACAACTGAAGCAAACTTCTCTCAGTAAAATTTTCGTTAATATTTCCGCCATACAGAACGCAAGCCAATCTAATCATTATTCTTATATATTACAACCAAAAAATCCAGATATGCTTATAATAAGAACCTAAATATCATATATAGTATATATTTAATGACTTAGATTCATAGAATACACATGTAATGAAAGAAATGAATGAGAAAGAAAGTTTTCTCCATATACGTCATATATCATTAAGTACAAATAATCTCTCGTAGTTGCTTCTTTTACTCCTAGCAAACATATTTAAATGGATAAAGGTTGAAGAACTATCTAGAATAATATTCAAGCTATTCGAAAGATATAGTCTTTGTGCCAATATTCGAGCATTCAGGAGAAGATAGAAGGTGGAAAAGGAAGCAAGGATGTGTGAGCGATCGTCATTGTGGCAACCACCACTGGGTGCGGTCGTGATCGAGTTTGATCAGACTGCTCGATGCACCTTTCTCAGTAGTGGAGGTGAAGAGAGAGGTATCGTCGCTCGAGTCGGGGATGCAGCGCACGTTCTCGTGCACCTATTGTCCGTGCAAGTTCTACAACGGGCGAGCACTTAGGAGCACCAAAACGAGCACAAGAATGAATGCTCCATCGCCAAGCGTGGCGGAAGCAGTGGTGGAAGAAGTAACTCCCTCACGGATCTCTCATTGTCGGGAAACAGGATCTCTGGGGGGATATCGGGACTTGCCGGCCTGTTCCGGCTCAAGGTTCTTGACATGAGAGACAACGAGCTGGACTCCGAGCTGTCGGCATTGCCCAAAGGCTTGGTGACCGTTCTATTTTGTAACAACTCCTTCAGTGGGGAGATCCCGAAGCGGTTCTGGGAGCTGAGGCGGCTCCAGCATCTCGACCTGTTGTTCAACTTGCTCGAAGGGACTTCCCCAGAGGCCTTGTTCTCGTTGTAGAATGTCAGTTATCTAAGCCTACTGTCGAACATTGCTGAACAACTCGCTTTCCGACAGTATAGCCTGCAGCAACCATCTCAGGTTCGTCGATGTGTCGAATAATAGGCTGAGCGGCATATTGCCTTCTTGTTTGAGCTCCAGCTCAAGTAAGAGGGCGGTTAGGTTTGGGGTGAACTGCTTCGCGAATCATCTACAATATCAGCATGATTCTAAGAATTGCGAGGGGGTGGCATGAAGGTAAAGGTTCCAAAAACAGAGACATGGCGTTGATGCTCATTGTTATTGGGGGATTATCGTTATATTGACGATTTTGCTTGCTTTTGTGATCTTGTGCAGATTCAGCCAATTCAACTTCTCGGTTCTCATTAGAGCTTCCACCGCTGCTGCCGTCACGATTGCGATGGAACGCTCCTTCTTGTGAACGTTATGGTGCCCCGAGTGCCCGTTCGTTGTAGAACTTGTGCGGGCAATAGGTGCGCGAGAACGTGCGTCGTGTCTCCGCTCGGACGACAATACCTCTTTCTTCACCTCCACTACTGAGAAAGGTGCATAGAGCAGTCCGATCAGATCCAACTCGATCACCACCGCACCCAATGGTGGTTGCCACAATGACGACCGCTCATGCATTCTTGCTTCCTTCTCCACCATTTGTTATCTCTTCCGTGATGCTCGAGCATTGGTAAAAAGACCTAATTTCTTTCTAATGACTTGAATATTATTCTAATAGTTCTTCAACCTTCATCCATTTAAATAGGTTTGCTATGAGTAAAAAAAAACTACGAGAGATTATTTTACATAGTGATATATAACGTATATGGATAAAGATTTTATTTTCATGCACTTATTTCCTTACATGTGTTTTATATGAATCTAAATCATTAAATATATACTATGTATGGGTTTTAGGTTCTAACTATAAAGTATATCAGTCATTTTTGGTTGCCAATATAAGGATATGGACTGGATCGATATGGGTTATGTGTGACGAGAATATTAACGATAATATTACGAAGAGAAGTTTTCTTCGGTTATTACAATATACATGTGTTATGGTATGTATATAGTAAGTTATTAACCCCAATATTATATATATATATATATATATATATATATATATATATATATATTAAAGAACCACGTACAAGTGAGGCCGTAGTCTTTATTGAATTTTAGAAAATGATTACAAAATTGGCTAAAAATAAATGAAAATTAGATAGACTTTCCAAATTACAAACTCAAAACACACATTAAACAATCAAAAATGTCGACACCTCAGCCAATGACAACAAATAAAGTCCATTGGCTACTCGTGGAAGTCGATTATAAGAATATACATGAGGGTTAATAACTTACAATATACCATAACACATGTATATTGTGACAACTGAAGCAAACTTCTCTCAGTAAAATTTTCGTTAATATTTCCGCCATACAGAACGCAAGCCAATCTAATCATTATTCTTATATATTACAACCAAAAAATCCAGATATGCTTATAATAAGAACCTAAATATCATATATAGTATATATTTAATGACTTAGATTCATAGAATACACATGTAATGAAAGAAATGAATGAGAAAGAAAGTTTTCTCCATATACGTCATATATCATTAAGTACAAATAATCTCTCGTAGTTGTTTCTTTTACTCCTAGCAAACATATTTAAATGGATAAAGGTTGAAGAACTATCTAGAATAATATTCAAGCCATTCGAAAGAGATAGTCTTTGTGCCAATATTCGAGCATTCATGAGAAGATAGAAGAAGGTGGAAAAGAAATCAAGGATGTGTGAGCGATCGTCAGTGTGGCAACCACCACTGGGTGCGGTCGTGATCGAGTTGGATCAGACTGCTCGATGCACCTTTCTCAGTAGTGGAGGTGAAGAGAGAGGTATCGTCGCTCGAGTCGGGGACGCAGCACACGTTCTCGTGCACCTACTGTCCGTGCAAGTTCTACAACGGGCGAGCAATTGGGAGCACCAAAACGAGCACAAGAATGAATGCTCCATCGCCAAACGTGGCGGAAGCAGTGGTGGAAGAAGTAACTCCCTCACGGATATCTCGTCGTCGGGAAACAGGATCTCTGGGGGGATATCGGACGTTGCCGGTCTGTTCTGGCTCGAGGTTCTTGACATGAGAGACAACGAGCTGGACTCCGAGCTATAGGCATTGCCCAAAGGCTTGGGGACCGTTCTATTTTGTAACAACTCCTTCAGTGGGGAGATCCCGAAGCGGTTCTGGGAGCTGAGGCGGCTCCAGAATCTCGACCTGTTGTTCAACTTGCTCGAAGGGACTTCCCCAGAGGCCTTGTTCTCGTTGTCGAATGTCAGTTATCTAAGCCTACTGTCGAACATTGCTGAACAACTCGCCTTCCGACAGTATAGCCTGCAGCAACCATCTCAGGTTCGTCGATGTGTCGAATAATAGGCTGAGCGGCATATTGCCTTCTTGTTTGAGCTCCAGCTCAAGTAAGAGGGCGGTTAGGTTTGGGGTGAACTGCTTCGCGAATCATCTACAATATCAGCATGATTCTAAGAATTGCGAGGGGGTGGCATGGAAGGTAAAGGTTCCAAAAACAGAGACATGGCGTTGATGCTCATTGTTATTGGGGGATTATCGTTATATTGACGATTTTGCTTACTTTTGTAATCTTGTGCAGATTCAGCCAATTCAACTTCTCGGTTCTCATTAGAGCTTCCACCGCTGCTGCCGTCACGCTTGCGATGGAACGCTTCTTTTGAACATTATGGTGCCCCGAGTGCCCGTTCGTTGTAGAACTTGTGCGGGCAATAGGTGCGCGAGAACGTGCGTCGTGTCTCCGCTCGGGCGACAATACCTCTTTCTTCACCTCCACTACTGAGAAAGGTGCATAGAGCAGTCCGATCAGATCCAACTCGATCACCACCGCACCCAATGGTGGTTGCCACCATGACGACCGCTCATGCATTCTTGCTTCCTTCTCCACCATCTGCTATCTCTTCCGTGATGCTCGAGCATTGGTACAAAGACCTAATTTCTTTCTAATTACTTGAATATTATTCTAATAGTTCTTCAACCTTCATCCATTTAAATAGGTTTGCTATGAGTAAAAAAACAACTACGATAGATTATTTTACATAGTGATATATAACGTATATGGATAAAGATTTTATTTTCATGCACTTATTTCCTTACATGTGTTTTATATGAATCTAAATCATTAAATATATACTATGTATGGGTTTTAGGTTCTAACTATAAAGTATATCAGTCATTTTTCGTTGCCAATATAAGGATATGGACTGGATCGACATGGGTTATGTGTGACGAGAATATTAACGATAATATTACGAAGAGAAGTTTTCTTCGGTTATTACAATATACATGTGTTATGGTATGTATATAGTAAGTTATTAACCCCAATATTATATATATATATATATATATATATATATATATATATATATTAAAGAACCACGTACAAGTGAGGCCGTAGTCTTTATTGAATTTTAGAAAATGATTACAAAATTGGCTAAATATAAATGAAAATTAGATAAGACTTTCCAAATTGCAAACTCAAAACACACATTAAACAATCAAAAATTTCGACACCTCAGCCAATGACAACAAATAAAGTCCCTTGGCTACTCGTGGAAGTCGATTATAAGAATATACATGAGGATTAATAACTTACAATATACCATAACACATGTATATTGTGACAACTGAAGCAAACTTCTCTCAGTAAAATTTTCGTTAATATTTTCGCCATACAGAACGCAAGCCAATCTAATCATTATTCTTATATATTACAACAAAAAATCCAGATATACTTATAATAAGAACCTAAATATCATATATAGTATATATTTAATGACTTAGATTCATAGAATACACATGTAATTAAAGAAATGAATGAGAAAGAAAGTTTTCTCCATATACGTCATATATCATTAAGTACAAATAATCTCTCGTAGTTGCTTCTTTTACTCCTAGCAAACATATTTAAATGGATAAAGGTTGAAGAACTATCTAGAATAATATTCAAGCTATTCGAAAGAGAGTCTTTGTGCCAATATTCGAGCATTCAGGAGAAGATAGAATGTGGTGGAAAAGGAAGCAAGGATGTGTGAGCGATCCTCATTGTGGCAACCACCACTGGGTGCGGTCGTGATCGAGTTTGATCAGACTGCTCGATGCACCTTTCTCAGTAGTGGAGGTGAAGAGAGAGGTATCGTCGCTCGAGTCGGGGACGCAGCGCACGTTCTCGTGCACCTATTGTCCGTGCAAGTTCTACAACGGACGAGCACTTGGGAGCACCAAAACGAGCACAAGAATGAATGCTCCATCGCCAAGCGTGGCGGAAGCAGTGGTGGAAGAAGTAACTCCCTCACGGATATCTCGTCGTCGGGAAACAGGATCTCTGGGGGGATATCGGACGTTGCCGGTCTGTTCTGGCTCGAGGTTCTTGACATGAGAGACAACGAGCTGGACTCCGAGCTGTAGGCATTGCCCAAAGGCTTGGGGACCGTTCTATTTTGTAACAACTCCTTCAGTGGGGAGATCCCGAAGCGGTTCTGGGAGCTGAGGCGGCTCCAGCATCTCGACCTGTTGTTCAACTTGCTCGAAGGGACTTCACCAGAGGCCTTGTTCTCGCTGTCGAATGTCAGTTATCTAAGCCTACTGTCGAATATTGCTGAACAACTCGCTTTCCGACAGTTTAGCCTGCAGCAACCATCTCAGGTTCGTCGATGTGTCGAATAATAGGCTGAGCGGCAGATTGCCTTCTTGTTTGAGCTCCAGCTCAAGTAAGAGGGCGGTTAGGTTTGGGGAGAATTGCTTCGCGAATCATCCACAATATCAGCATGATTCTAAGAATTGTGGGGGGGTGGCGTGGAAGGTAAAGGTTCCAGAAACAGAGACATGGCGTTGATGCTCATTGTTATTGGGGGATTATCGTTATGTTGACGGTTTTGCTTTCTTTTGTGATCTTGTGCAGATTCAGCCAATTCAACTTCTGGGTTCTCATTAGAGCGTCCACCGCTGTTGCCGTCATACTTGCCGATGGAACACTCCTTCTTGTGAACATTATGGTGCCCCCGAGTGCCCGTTCGTTGTAGAACTTGTACGGAAAATAGGTGCACGAGAACGTGCGTCATGTCTCCGCTCGGGCGACAATGCCTCTTTTTTCACCTCCACTACTGAGAAAGGTGCATAGAGCAATCCGATCAGATCCAACTCGATCACCACCGCACCCAATGGTTGTTGCCACAATGACAACCGCTCATGCATTCTTGCATCCTTCTCCACCATCTGCTATCTTCTCCGTGATGCTCGAGCATTGGTACAAAGACCTAATTTCTTTCTAATGATTTGAATATTATTCTAATAGTCCTTCAACCTTCATCCATTTAAATATGTTTGCTATGAGTAAAAAAATAACTACAAGTGATTATTTTACATAGTGATATATAACGTATATGGATAAAGATTTCTTTTTCATTCACTTATTTCCTTACATGTGTATTATATTAATCTAAATCATTAAATATATACTATATATGGGGTTTAGGTTATTACTATAAAGTATATTAGTCATTTTTGGTTGCCAATGTATAAGGATAAGGACTGGATCGACATGGGTTCTGTGTGGCGAGAATATTAACGATAGTATTACGAAGAGAAGTTTTCTTCGGTTATTACAATATACATGTGTTATGGTATGTAGTAAGTTATTAACCCCAATATTATATATATATATATATATATATATATATATATATATATATATATATATATATTAAAGAACCACGTACAAGTGAGGCCGTAGTCTTTATTGAATTTTAGAAAATGATTACAAAATTGGCTAAAAATAAATGAAAATTAGATAGACTTTCCAAATTGCAAACTCAAAACACACATTAAACAATCAAAAATGTCGACACCTCAGCCAATGACAACAAATAAAGTCCATTGGCTACTCGTGGAAGTCGATTATAAGAATATACATGAGGATTAATAACTTACAATATACCATAACACATGTATATTGTGACAACTGAAGCAAACTTCTCTCAGTAAAATTTTCGTTAATATTTCCGCCATACAGAACGCAAGCCAATCTAATCATTATTCTTATATATTACAACCAAAAAATCCAGATATGCTTATAATAAGAACCTAAATATCATATATAGTATATATTTAATGACTTAGATTCATAGAATACACATGTAATGAAAGAAATGAATGAGAAAGAAAGTTGTCTCCATATACGTCATATATCATTAAGTACAAATAATCTCTCGTAGTTGCTTCTTTTACTCCTAGCAAACATATTTAAATGGATAAAGGTTGAAGAACTATCTAGAATAATATTCAAGCTATTCGAAAGAGATAGTCTTTGTGCCAATATTCGAGCATTCAGGAGAAGATAGAAGGTGGTGGAAAAGGAAGGAAGGATGTGTGAGCGATCATCATTGTGGCAACCACCACTGGATGCGGTCGTGATCGAGTTTGATCAGACTGCTCGATGCACCTTTCTCAGTAGTGGAGGTGAAGAGAGAGGTATCGTCGCTCGAGTCGGGGACGCAGCGCACGTTCTCGTGCACCTATTGTCCGTGCAAGTTCTACAACGGGCGAGCACTTGGGAGCACCAAAACGAGCACAAGAATGAATGCTCCATCGCCAAGCGTGGCGGAAGCAGTGGTGGAAGAAGTAACTCCCTCCTCTGGGGGGATATCGGGACTTGCCGGCCTGTTCCGGCTCAAGGTTCTTGACATGAGAAACAACGAGCTGGACTCCGAGTTGTCGGCATTCCCAAAGGCTTGGTGACCGTTCTATTTTGTAACAACTCCTTCAGTGGGGAGATCCCGAAGCGGTTCTGGGAGCTGAGGCGGCTCCAGCATCTCGACCTGTTGTTCAACTTGCTCGAAGGGACTTCCCCACAGGCCTTGTTCTCGCTGTTGAATGTCAGTTATCTAAGCCTATTGTCGAACATTGTTGAACAACTCGCTTTCCGACAGTATAGCCTGCAGCAACCATCTCAGGTTCGTCGATGTGTCGAATAATAGGCTAAGCGGCATATTGCCTTCTTGTTTGAGCTCTAGCTCAAGTAAGAGGGCGGTTAGGTTTGGGGAGAATTGCTTCGCGAATCATCCACAATATCAGCATGATTCTAAGAATTGCGAGGGAGTGGCGTGGAAGGTAAAGGTTCCAAAAACAGAGACATGGCGTTGATGCTCATTGTTATTGGGGGATTATCGTTATGTTGACGGTTTTGCTTGCTTTTGTGATCTTGTGCAGATTCAGCCAATTCAACCTCTGGGTTCTCATTAGAGCTTCCACCGCTGTTGCCGTCACACTTGCCGATGGAACGCTCCTTCTTGTGAACATTATGGTGCCCCCGAGTGCCCATTCGTTGTAGAACTTGTACGGAAAATAGGTGCACGAGAACGTGCGTCGTGTCTCCGCTCGGACGACAATACCTCTTTCTTCACCTCCACTACTGAGAAAGATGCATAGAGCAATCCGATCAGATCCAACTCGATCACCACCGCACCCAATAGTTGTTGCCACAATGACAACCGCTCATGCATTCTTGCATCCTTCTCCACCATCTGCTATCTTCTCCGTGATGCTCGAGCATTGGTACAAAGACCTAATTTCTTTCTAATGACTTGAATATTATTCTAATAGTCTTCAACCTTCATCCATTTAAATATGTTTTGCTATGAGTAAAAAAATAACTACAAGTGATTATTTTACATAGTGATATATAACGTATATGGATAAAGATTTCTTTTTCATTCACTTATTTCCTTACATGTGTATTATATTAATCTAAATCATTAAATATATACTATATATGGGGTTTAGGTTTTTACTATAAAGTATATCAGTCATTTTTGGTTGCCAATATATAAGGATAAGGACTGGATCGACATGGGTTCTGTGTGGCGAGAATATTAACGATAGTATTACGAAGAGAAGTTTTGGATCGACATGGGTTCTGTGTGGCGAGAATATTAACGATAATATTACGAAGAGAAGTTTTCTTCGGTTATTACAATATACATGTGTTATGGTATATATATCAGTAAGTTATTAACCCCAATATGCATGAGCTTTGTTCTAGGATGGCTATATCCACTATTTGCACGACTCTAGTGTTTCATCTACTGCACCAAACACAGTGTTGTGTCTCCTCCTACATCCTCCCGATTACTTCCTCTGTGCCTTTGTCAAGTTTTGTTTGTCTGTCAGCCATGTTAGTTGACACTTCCTAACAGAGCCCAAACAAGGATAAATAGATTGTTTTTTCAAAAATCCTCTAAGACAACATCACCCCATCAATCTGCCCAGTTTGCTTGCTTTGTGTCTACAAGTGTTTTAAAAACCGGATCGGAGATTGACCCAAACAAATTAATGGGTCTGTTCAAACTGATTCAACCAATTGATTAAACCACTGGGTTAACCTAAGTAGTCCAAGTTCAGTTCCTTCTATACGCTGATTTTTACAAAATTATAAATTTTCAATCGATTTAAAAAAAACGGTGGGTCAATAGTGACCCGGACTGGAAAAGCTACCGTTCACGGGATAACCGGTTGAACCGGTCGATCCGGTCCGGTTTTTGAAACACTAGTCTATACTGAAAGGCGCATATCGTTTTTTCCGACGTTCATGATTTGAAAATAGTTGCCAGTAGTAAATATTCCACACCATTGTTAATTTTCAGAGCATCACGTTGGAAAAGAACGAAGAACAAGAATCAATTGATTGAACTAACATGTTTTGATAAAGAATAAGATTCATCACGGTTCTTTACCAGTTCATGACAAGGTTTTGTGGTACCTGAGTACTTTTGACCTATGATTATATGATTTTGACATCATGCATAGCAATGTTCTGAAAGGTAACATATCACTGATTTATGTTTAACAAAGTCGAAAGTGAGGAATCAGGAATGAAAATATCTAATCTTCAAAAAGGTTTATATATCAAATTGAGAAGGTATCCTTGATTTACTTGGAAACAATTATAAGGTCTAGCTTTAAATAATTGAGTCCCAAAATGTGATTCATAAGGCATAAGTATACACAAGTTACCTGCCAAGTTTTGATAAGGATTTCGTTATCAGTACTGATCAATGTGGCAGTTTCCACCATCACATTCCTGACATGTTCCTTCGTGTTATTAGCTCCTAAACTCCCACAATGCTGATCCCCCACATCAATCCAAACAAAAAATTAGTCAGTGATTTTTTTGAGCATGAGTGCAATGATATTTCATGGAAGAAGTTGCATATAGACCTGATACCATGACCCAGTCCTCAAATTATATTTCTGGCTTTGATGTCCTCTGATCCTCCTGTGATCAATATACAATCGGTTCCTACAATTTCACATACACATCAAAAGCATTAAGCATTTGGTAATGATTGCAGAATACATACTAAAGTAATGTACCTGTTTCTATGTAGCAATCTGCATGTCGTGTTCTGTGCTCAAAATATATGAATGCCAATAGTGTTTGGGCTAGTTTTGGGCGGCATGTTGAGCTTCGAGGCTTTGACATTGTTTGGACATGTCAATATTTAGATGAAACTGCTGGCTGTCTTTCATCCTAGAGTTCCCTATATTCATGTCATGGCATAGACTAAAGTTCACGGCCTATATGTAAAAACACACAAGGAAACGGGTCACATATCATTGGATTCTTCTTTGTCGAGATCATAAAGACATTACGTACCGTCGGTCCTTTGAGGCATGGCAGAGCGTGATTCTTCTTGCAAGAATTATGTCACCATTCCTGTCCCTTGGTGTTGATTGTGCCCCCACCGTGGACTACTAGACTGGATACATGGTAGAAGAGGATCAACTGCCTCCTATTTCAGTACAAAATGTTCCAGGGAGCTTCAAGTATTCCCTTGATCTGAAGATACAGTCAAAGTATTTTTTTTTTAATTCTATTACACAATGTGATGGGGCTAATAGGCGCTACATGATTCTAACAAAAAGGAACTCAAAAAGGAATCAGACTAGCTAAATTTTCACAGATCAACAGTATCTTTCTCAGCTAATATTAGAAATACTCGGTCGATTCTTTTACAACTTTTCCAATATGTCCTTGTCTCATGAATAGAATTGATCTCATTTTAACAGTGCTACGAACTGATACCTGGTTTTCTACACAGTCGTCCGAAGGATAGGACCATCAAAGCTGCAGAATTTAGGCTGGGGAAATATTTTAACAGTGATATTAGAAATATTTCTTAATGTGCACTTAGTTCTTTTAACCAATTTTAGTTGGGTACAGTTCTTTTAAGTAAAGCTAAAACCAACTTAAAAGTTCATGCTAAGCATCATATCTGTAGCAGTATAATACAAAGCCTAAATCAAACAATATGTTGTTAGCTTCATAATTTGAATTGGCCATAACTCTAACACTGTTTTTTTTGGATAGGGAGGACCATTCCAGAATGTTCCCACGGGGCGTAGAGAAGGCTTCATCTCAAATGCTTCGGAAGCCAATACTCAAATTCCTAGTCCATTATTTAACTTCAGCTCTTTCCAGACATCTTTTGCTAAGGATTAAATGTGACAGATCTAGTTCTCCTCTCTGGTAAGCTATTTTAATATCAACTTATGGTCCTATAATTGACATTATTTTAGAGGGTACGGATTGCTTGACACAACAGTAAGGCTTAGCAATTGCATCTTTGACCCCTTCTTGATCCTAGCCAGTAGCGTAGCAAGAATTTGTATCTACGGGGAGCGATGCTTACTATTAAAATTTTTTTACAATAAACACATATAATTTCCATATATTAATACCAAATATCATATTACTGGACTATTACGAATATGAATATTATAAAATATCAACCCAAGTAATGGATTAATACGAATATGAACAATATGATTTCAAGATTCAAGAGAGACTCCATGAGGTTTGTGTCACATTTTTCACATTTAGATCCAGTATGAATTTAAGTGATGGACAGTTGTGGGAATAAATCACATAGGACCGTGTTGCTCCAAACGAAAAGTTATAATTACTTGATTTAAGATAATTGAACAATCTTTGAGCAATGTGATATCATATTTCTACTAAGGTATAAGAGGTTGAAAGATGGAGAACAAAAGAACCTCAAAGCAAAAGCTTGTATATATTTTTGAGAAATATAACTTTGTTATTCCTAGCCACCATGTCCAACTTTGCAGTAACCATAGTATCAGTGCATTTCAGTTCTTCAATAATCAATATGTCTGTTGATGGCATCATCTAATACTTTGAACTTAGAAAAAGTCTACAAGCTTGTCTTTTTTATTATCAAGTCATATACTATTCTCTGTGTTTAGATAGATATACATACAATCTATATAAATAAATAAATAAATTCAGAATCTAACCATCTATATAAATAAAATAAAAGCAAAAAGCAAAATAAAACAAATCAAAATCCAAAAATAGAGTCCTTTTTTGTTCACCCACCAAAACTATGTGGATGTTCACCCTTCCACTTAAGGGTTGCCACGTGTCAAACCACTAGTGTGGATGTCCACCAAACCACTCCCAAAGTGATTTTTGTTGGGATAAAAATGACACGCGACAACCCTTTAGTGGAACGGTGAACATCTACCATAGTTTTAGTGGGTGAACAAAAATGGCTCAAAATAAAATCAGGAGGCACAGCTACACCCCCTTGGGACAAAGTGGCTACGCCACTGATAACTATACCAATTAGCGATATATAGCTCTTCTCTATAGTTGTGTACATTTATTTTCCCTAGCTAGCTAACTACAAGCAACACTTTGGCTTCTTATTAGGGGCTCACACTATTGGTGTTTCACACTGCTCATCCTTTAGCAAAAGGCTCTACAACTTCACAGGGAAGGATGACGAGGACCCCTGGCAGTTCCTACATTGCAAACTTGAAGAAACTCAAATGCACAGTTGCAAATGACACCACTAATATAGTCGAGATGGACCTTGGAAGTTTTCAGAACTTTCAATCTCGGCTACTATAATAACATACTTAAGAGAAGAGGCATATTCCTGTCGGACGCAGCTTTAACAACCAACTCCCCAAGCGAGAATCTGATTGTCAGTCTCGTCACTAGTCCACTAGATAAATTCCTCCAAGAATTTTCTTTGGCTATGTAGAAGATGGGAAGGATTCAGGTGAAGACATGTTCTTCAGGTCAGATCAGGAAGAACTACGCAGTCGTGAATAGCTAAATGCCAATATGTTTCCTCGGTTTTATTTCATTTTCTTTTGCACTGAATGGTTGTGAGTTTGTACTAAAAATCTAAAATCAAGTTTGTGTGGTGATGGATACATGACAATAATATTTTCTTTCTATGTTGCTAGTCATGTGGTGATAGATGCAAATATCTTTTGCTTTTGATACGTCCTCTTTAAGACTTTTGCTGAAGAGCACATATGCTTTAATTTTATTTACTCAACTTGTATAAATCATGTACATACTTACCTAAGTTCTTCAGGTAGCTACAATTCAATCCAATTTGATTTTTTGTCATGTATCCAATACCCGTGTTCTTGTTTTGCATTGTGGAATTGATATCCTAAAAGGAATATTTCCGATTCGCATATGTATAAATATCTTTCTTTCATATACCTTGAGGAAACATCTTCAACTTTTCTATCTCTAAAACATCTTCGATCTTGAGGTAACATCTTTCACATATCTATAAATATCTTTCTTTCATATGTACATATTATATATATATATATGCTTCTAACTCCATTTCTTTTTCCTTTTCTTGGTTACATCTTTCACATATGTATAAATATCTTTCTTTCATATGTACATGTTCTATCTCTGCTTCTAACTCCATTTCTTTTTACTTTTCTTGGTTAAAGTTTTGTGGAACGGGATTCCAATAGAAACTTCTTTGAAGAAATTATGTAACTACACCGTGTAGAAGCGCTCACACAGACACATGTTCCAATCAAGCCAAAGGTAGAATCTTCTTTGAAGAAATTATGTAACTACACCAAATATATATACACACACACACACTAGTAAATTCACGTGACGCACGTAAAAAATTGCGTTGTACGTATAAACAAATCTATAATATTACTAAAAAATTAGATAAAAATTTAAATTATATTAGAATATTTTAAATATGATTGGAATATATTTTAATTATAATTTGTTATAAATATTTTTTTTGTATTTTAGATATGTGTTTAATTAGATAATACTCTGTAGTTAGTTTAAACATAATTTAAATTTTGAATATATTTTAGGATTTGTTATATGTTCAGTTGGTTTTTAATTTTTTTTCTCAACTAAGTGAATGGTAGTTAAACTTTTTTTAAATTTTTTATATATCAATAATTGATGATATGCATACGGCTTAGATGGCTCATGTTTGAGTCGTTTCTGAGCCTTATTATAATAGTAGAGATATCTAGGGGTGAGCGTTTTTCGGTTTTGGACCGAAAATAGAACCGAATAAGAGATTCGGTTCGGTTTCGGTTTTGAAAATACTAAAATTTCTTATTCGGTTTCGGTTTTGGGCTTCGGTCCAAAACTGAAAATCGAATAAGACTCATGCAATTATACAAATATCCTCAATTCTATCCATATATTGTGATTAAAATATGTATAATTTGAAAGCAACAATAGTACGTATGTGTTTTGAAACCAAACTTTGGTAATTTAACAACTAGTCTAACTTTGAACGCAATGTGTGAATAAAAATTACAATTTTTAATATCATTTAATCACGATTCTAATTTTGGATCCTACCCATTAAACAATAGAAATAGTCCAACCGAACAAACCGAATAAACTGAATCATTATTCGGTTCGGTTTTGGCTAATTTTGATTCGGTCTTGGATTTTTAGAATTTCGGTTTATTCGGTTTTGACTATTTCGGTTCGGTTCAGATGAAACATAATAAACCGATTGCTCACCCCTAGAGATATCTCCAAACAAACAAAAATTGCAACCATATCTCGTTACTATAATTTTAATCATACACATAATAAATAAAAAAAGTGTGAATCGAGACACACAATCAGAAAAAATATCAAAAAAAAGGGGTGTGAATCCTGACAGGAGAAACAAATTAACCATATGAAAATATCCAAAATTGGGTGTGAATCGAGACACGCAATCAGAAGAAAAAAAAAACCTGACATTAGAAACAAATTAACCATAGGAAAATATCAAGTCCTTTCTCAACCTCTTTATAAACACAATCAGACATAATAATAAAAATCATTTGTTGGAGGAAATTGGAATCAAACAAAAAAAAACTTCATGTGACACAAAAATACTTACATATGAAGGAAGGGTTCTATTCTTCGATCAGTTAAAATCCGTAGGTGATGCTTTTATTCGCTTCAAATTCTGCAAAGGTTCAGGGCAGCCGGCTAGGGTTAGGAGGAGATCATATTCTGTGGGAGAATTCTCGGTGGGGTTTTAAGAGGGAAATAAATTAGCAGAGAAATTATTGGAGGGAAACAAATTTGGAAAGAAAATAAAGACCCGGTTTCCTTTTCTTTGCCATATTTCCTTTTCTGACTTAAAATAATCCGGGTATTCTATGCTTTAAATTTTTATGACTTTTAGTTGTGTTTGATTACAAGATGAAAAATCTATGGAAAATAAATTAATTTTATAAAATTATTTTCCTAGAAAACAAATTCATGGAATTTTGAAAAAAATTCATAGAAAACTTAATTTGGTGTTTGATTGTCATTATTGTCCACGAAAAATATTATTTTTCATGAAAAATAGTATTTTCTTATAGGTTGGGCAAGTTTTATTTTTCACCATTTTGGAGAAAAATATAAAAAATTATAGTTTTTGGAAAATTATTCCATAGAAAATATAATCTATCAAACACTACAATTTGCTGGAAAATTTGTGATGAAAATATTTTAAAATATCTTGAATTAAAAACATAAAACAAGTACATAAAATTTTAAAATAACACCACCAACAACAACATTGAAATAATAAAGTCTAAACATTACAACAACAATAAAATTAAAAGGTGGTATGCAACATTTTTATAGAAAAAAAAAGTGCGGCATTAGGGAGAGACTAATTAAAAAGTTAGTACAAAATTTTATGTATACATGTTATAAAATAATGTTAATAATATTAAATAATATAATGTATATGATTATATTAAATAAATGTGGAGGTGAATTTATGTAGAAATAAATAATAGTTGTTTATTATTTAAGAAATGATGTGTTGGAGTTGTAAAATTTTGACAATAGCATAATATTGTAATATTTCTTTTGGGGTCCTCAAATTGAGAAAAAAAATTAGGATGGATTAGAGATGGCCTTACATCCAAACTTCATCTAATTCTTCGATGTTTTATTGTGGAATGTTAGAATATCATGCCATGCCGACTTTACCAAAAATGATAGGAAATAAAAGTAAAAAAAATTCAATTTTACGATAAAATGTCGATATTTTTTGACGTTGACTGCAAAATGTTGGTATATTATGCCTAAACCGAATTTAAATAAACGTCGAAAAAAAAATAAACGCCGAAAAAGCCATAATTTCTTGTAGTGAAACCCCATGTCTTTCTTTAGCCGTGACGGTACTTCAGAATACTACTCCGTACTTTATATATATATATATATATATATATATATATATATATATATATATATATATATATATATAGGAATCCTGTACTGGTGCGATGCAGGTGTGGATCTTCGAGCTAGGAGTGTGGCTCTCGGGCTAGGAGTTTGTAACACAATTACCTTCTTCCAAAATAGGGATTCCCGCACTTAAGCATCCCCACATGTTGGATTTTTTTTTACCGCTCAGATTTAGATCAAAATCTGACAAGAAATTAGATAGTTTAAGGATCTAATCTGAATGGTAAAAAAAGATAATCAAACAGTTGCTATTGTGGAAAACATGTGGGGATGTTTAAGTGCGGAAATCTTGATCCCTACTCGCATATATATATATATATATATATATATATATATATATATATATATATATATATATATATATATATATATATATATATATATATATATGGCCGATCCGGGACCATTTTTGAATGGTAAAAAAAGACAATCAAACGGCTGCTACTAGCATCCAGCACCTCTTTAATTATTGATGTAACTGAAATTTGAATATGCATACACTACTCCCTCGGGGTATCTACTAGGTCGGTACAGGCCCACTTTGATCGAGTTTGATTTGGTCTGGCCGGAGCGGTTCAGTTGCGGATCAGAGATCGGGTCTGGCCAAGTAAACTAAAACCCAAATCCAGGCCGACCCAAAACATGGATATTTGCGGGTCGGATATTTGCAGGTTGGGCCAGGTTGTTCCAGTTTATTTTTTATAAAAAATATTGGATTTTGGGTTTGGTATAGCCATTTATTTATTAAAAAAGGTTTTGGTTTTGGGCCCGGCTATACCGCTTTATATAAATAAAAAAACTTGGGTTTTATATATATATATATATATATATATATATATATATATATATATATATATATTATTTTTTTATTCTTTTTTATGTCCATTCTTGGCCTACTCGGATCCGTGGCAAAGCCACCCAGCTAATCCGAGCGGAGAGGGGTCTACAACCTAAAGTGCTCAACATGGAGACCCCCCCTTCCGCGGAGAGGGGTCTACAACCCTGGTCACCCAACAGGGAGACCTCACCCCCATCCAAGTAGGCTTGGTACACCCATGGCACAAAGCCACCCAATCGGCGTCCACGGAGGGGGGCTCGAACCGAGGTATCCCCCACAGGAGCCCCCCATTGTAACCACTAGGTCACAACCCTTGGACTATATATATATATATATATATATAAGACATTTATTGTAGAAATATTTTAAGGCCAAATATGACATGTACAAACATTTTAAGGCCAAAAAAATATAATCATCTTCCATAATATAACGAGACTTCAAAACGGCTCAAAAGTGAGCCGTCTAAGTCGTATGTATATATATCATCAATTTATTATTTATAAAAAATTAATATTACATACAAAATTATTGAAAAAATTAAATATGTTATAACACTACAAGGATTCAAACTAAACCAACCAGGAAGAATACCTCCCAATTTAACAAAATGAGTTACAAGTGTTTTTTGTTTATGATTAGATAATATTAAGTAGCTAACTGTTTTCAAGACTCTGTATGAAAAGTAAAAATATATCCATAACTAATTATAATCAAATATATAACAAATGTTAATTGAAATATAATAATATATATAATAAATTTTAAATTAAATATATTTAAATAATTTTATACTAATATCAGAAGGAATAAATTATTTTACGTGCAATGCACGTGAATTTAATTATTTTTTAATAACTACCATATATGCTAATAGTGTCACGCCTCGCGCCCACGATATTGGCCATAATTTTTGAGGAACTATCGTGAAAGCATTGGTTCATGCAGTTATACTTTCACGTAAGTCAAACCTTCACTCTGTTTGCCATTAAAATTTGGATTGCTTTAATAACAAACTAAAGAAAGTACAAAGAGGTCCTAGACAGACAATCTAAGTACAAATTTTAATTCTAGGGGTGACGATGGAGATTGGGTGCTGTAGTGACTCTTTTACTCCGTTGACGGTCCGATGCAGGAGCAAGGAAGCTCTTCTCTGTTCTCTCTCTCTTGTGCCTGTTGCTCGACTGGGGGTGGTCTAGTCTCTCTGAAGCAGAAAAAAATCAGCCTTTAGAATGTTCAAGTTGCTCTTATTTATAGCCATCGTGCGGATGAGCCATAGGTGCCGCATATGCCTCTGTTTGGTGGCCGCATAAGGCTCCTTCAACAGAATGCGGTTGCAACTGTAGCTGCATGCCATGGGCAGATTGACACGTGGTCTTGGTTGAGATATGCTGTTAAAGAGATCTCGGGGCTGTTTTTAACCCGTTGTGTGTGTGACTTTGTTAGCTGGACACGTAGTCAGCACTGATCATGCGAGAAATCTTTTTCAATTGTAATAAAAAAGATCCTGTGAACCGAGAGCCACATAACATCATAGCCGCATACGGGCTCTAGTTTGGCCTTGGTCGGATGGATACTCTGGCCGCATGATGGCGAGGCCGCATGGGTCTTATAGCCGCATACGTAATCTCGTTTGGCCTTGGTCGGATGGACACTCTGGCCGCATGATGGTGAGGCCGCATGGGTCTTGTAGCCGCATACGTACTCTCGTTTGGCCTTGGTCGGATGGACACTCTGGTCACATGTTGACGAGGTTGCATGAGTTTTGTAGCCGCATACGTGCTCTCGTTTGGCCTTGGTCTGATGGACACTCTGGCCGCATGATGGCGAGGCCGCGTGGGTCTTGTAGCCGCATACGTGCTCTCGTTTGGCCTTGGTCGAATGGACACTCTGGCCGCATGTTGACGAGGTCGTATGGGTCTTGTAGCCGCATACGTGCTCTCGTTTGTCCTTTGTCGGATGGACACTCTAGCCGTATATTGACTAGGCCGCATGGGGCCGTAGCCACATAGGTGAGGACATGTAGCATGTCGTGTCTATCGGGGCTATTAATGCATGATGTGACTTTCTGTCTTTTGGTATGTCGCCCCATTCGCGAATCTTGAGGCGCTCAGAACTTTGTCATCGAAGACTCCGTCGAGGGCTTTGTATGCGGCCTCTTACTCTGAGGCTGTCCAGGCCACATGAAGGTTGTTTATGCTCTTATGCTGCTCCAAGGGTCATGAGCTCTATGCGGCCTGCAGAATTTTTATGCTTCTATAAGCCCCCTTCAAAGTTTCCAAAATGACAAGTTTGGAATACTTTGAATAAGAAGAATGGTCGAGGACTTTGGCCGCATAGGAAGGGCATGTCGCATAGTATCGTTGTCGCATAGAGGGCTCTGACAAGCTGTCCGATCATTTAATGAGGATATTTGATCGAATTTTCTTTGGATTTGGGGTCTATCGCATAGGGGATCACGTGGATCGAGGTGTTAGATTTATTCTTATAACTGCTTTGGTTCACAGCCTCAATCTTTTTTTGCGACTTTTGAAGCCTATAAATAGGCGACTAGGAGGAGAGAGAGAGCTTTATTCTCTCTGCTTCGTTTCCTCTTCTTTGTAAAGAATGCTGACGGTTGCAGCTCTCCTTGCTGAAGAATTTGTCTGGGGCGGTCTTGATCCTTGGCCCCCTAATTTTGGTGCTTTATTCGGAGGTAGGGGAGCACCTTGTTCTTCGTGTCGAGCTTCCATGGACACAGAGACACCCATGCACAGTCTTGCTGCGTGGATGATAAATCGTCTATAGAATACGCGAAGACTTTTTACACACCCTTGCCGCATGGATAAGAGATCATCATGAACATGGGCAGGCTTTCTTCATTAGTCTGTCGCATGGATGGGCAACCATCATGTGGCAACTAAGATCATGCCGCATGGATGAAGGCTCGACCTGGACATGCGACAACTATGACTCTGTCGCACGGAGGAAGGTTCGATACGGACATGCGACTACCATGGCTCTGTCGCATGGATAAAAGCTTGACCCGACATGCGACCATCGTGGCTCTGCCGCATGGAAGATAACTCATGCGCCGACTAGGCTCTACCGCATAGACGTCAACTTTGTCTTTTTATGCTGATGTCATATGTTTTCCTTATGCAGGTTTTGTTCCCCATTGCACGGCTCATAATGGAGCATGAAAGGATATCATAACACCCGTTGTTCGGGGTGAAGACCAACTTTATGTGGCGATTCGCCAAGAACTGATCCATGAGACGAAGATGAACATCCTGCGTCATGTGCTGAGCTGTCCTTATTCATAAAGCATGCCAGTTGCGTTTCTCTCCTTTATGCGTTTTGCTACCGGCCGGAAGACTGCGGGGTCGATGAGAGGGTTTGGATTAATTTCCATTCCTGTCGTCGGTCCTCCCGCATGATTATAGAGCGCCTGCTCCTGCTCCTCCCTTGCTATCCGTCGGTATGGGTTCTTTTCCATATACTGAGGTTTGCACTGTGGAGGGATGATCCAGAAAGCATTGAGTTCTACTGCGGGCTCGACTTGTGTCAGTATTAACGACAGCATGGAGGGGCGCTTCTAATGTGTAAACCCCCTAATTTTCAAGAATTTTTAAATTTAGAATTTTCCCAATTTTCTGTATTTTCTGAGATTTTTTTGGAATTAAAAACAAGATATTTTGTAATTAAAAGATTTTTAAATGATATTAAATAATATTAAAATGTGATAAAAATTATATTTTCTAGTGTAAAATTAAAAATCGGACATAGGGTAATTTTTCGAGAATTTATTGGACCCGGATGTATTTTTAAAGCCTTAAAAACTATTGATTAAATTAACCTAATTAATTGGACCCGGTTCACCTAAACCATAATAAACCAAACCAATAATTAGACCGAACTGAACCGGCCGGTCAGACACGACCCGCTAAGCACCCAGACCCAAACTCGCCTAACTCTTCCCCTTCCCAGCGTATCCCGACCGCACGAATCCCCGCCGGCTGCCCCGCCGCTCGGCCTCCCTGCGCTGGCCGTCTCCTCCGCTCCCGCAACCTTCGTCTCTTCCCTCCCTGCCGTGTCGCCTTCCCCAACGGCCAACTCGCACTATAAAATCCCGAGCTCCGGCCGAGTTTTCCCCCCCCAGCCGTCCAGATCTCACCTGAACCCTAGCCCCGGCTGCCCTCGCCTCCAGCGTCGCCTCTCCCCGCTGCCGGCAGCCGCCAGAGACCCGCAGCGCCGTGCCGACCTCGTCGAGCCCCGCACCTCCGCCTCCAGTTTCTGCAAGCTGCCATGCCGCCGTTCCCGCCTCGCACGACCAGCTCCGCCCGGAACCCTAACCCTCTCCGGCCGCCCGAGCCCAGCCGACGACTCCCCGCGCGCCGCCGCCTCCGGTCCTCGCCGCCTTCGCCGACTCCAGAACCTCCTCACTCTCCTCCTCCCTCCGATCGAGTTCAACCCCGACCCGACGCCGAGCCCGACTTCAGCGCCCTCCGTCGCCCTCCAGCACCAGATCCGGCTGCCCACGACCTCGCCGACCGCCCCAGACCGACTCCGGCGACACCCTTAGCTATCCAGCAAGTCTCCGACGACTCAAACATGACACAGAGATCAAGCCCTAGCCAGGACACGGCCGGACACGTCCAGGACACGGTAGACTCGGACCGGACACACATAATTCAGACTTTTTGAGCTCTGTTCAGGTACTCATAACTCTCTCCTCGCTGTCCCATTTTTGATTTCGTCAGTTGTGATGCGAACCCTGCGTGACCCTCTCGATGCCCGTGCAACCCGCTCGGTGCATCGCGTCCTGTGGCGATCACGAACCGCGATCCAAAAACAGGAAAACCAATGCCCTGTTTCACCCCGGAACTGAGTACGCCCCGACAAACGGGACAACTTGGTCGCACGCGGTCTTTACCGAAATGTGCGCATCGTTGATACGGACGTGTGCGATTTCGCAGAAGTTGATTTGGATGTGCGTGCACACCGGAATCAACGCGTATCCGCCGACAACGCCCCATATCTGTCTTTTTGGGTTCTCGCTGTAACTTAGTGTATACACGTCGGATCAAGACGAAACTTACACCATCGGACTCGTAGCAATACGCTGGTCCTGTGACCCAAGTTTGGTTCGATTCTGAGAACGTTGACAAAATCGTGTGTCGTGGGCCCTACAGGCTCCACTTGACGGGCGATTTTGTGATCGGCTCATCGGAATCCAATTTTGGAAGTTTTGTTGGGTTTGTATCATCGTTCTTGACTTGTTGACACTAAGTTTGACAAATTTGGAGATCTTTGACCCTGACACGTTTTTCGGTGCAAAGTGCCCCACATGTGGACCCCGCTTTGACCAGAAACTGTCATTTTTACCCATGTGTCCAAATTGGAATCAAGGACAGGCATTTCTAGCTTATTGATATTTTCTGGATCTAATGGTGATATTTATTTCAGCAACCGGAGTACTCCCTGCAAATCCCGCTGAAGTCAGAGCTACAATTGGAGCCGGAAACCCAGGCAAGTGTACCTTGCCAACTTGCAGTCTTTGATACATATTACTTGGACTTAATTATAAATTGTTGTACATGCTTAAACCTAGGACCGTGTGACTTACTTAGTGTCCGATTAATAGTCGGGTGCCAACCCCGTACGCGGAGTTGTGTACGTCATCTAGAGATGAACATTCGTGACCCTTTACATTCTCGTACTTGCCATATCAAGTACGTTATACCCAGGACACCTGACACGAATCATGAGACAGAATCTTCCTAAAATATACAAGGTGATTCTGTGTAGGTTGCAGGATTTATGACATAGGCAGGATATTCTTAGACATTATATTCCTAGACATTATATTCATAGACATAGTATGACTCACTGCATTAGATATGATCTTACGTGACATGGACATGAGGCATCGTGGACATGAGACATATGATTACATTTGGGTGGGGAGAGACACACAGACTATAGGCTGATTATATATATATAGGCCACAACATAGTAAAATACATAGCATAGTATAACTGCTACCGGCTCCCAGACATAGAGCTTGTAGTGGTATCAGCCTAAGTTCTAGTGATGCTCTCAACTTGCATTTCACATAGATGGTTATATAGTTTACCCTATTGTTTCATTATTTGCTGTACTGCATTTATATTGGCTTGTATTATCTGTACCTTGCTATGTCCCCTGAGGACCTGGATTCGGATTATGTCCCCAGGATTAGCAGACGAAGTTTATCCAGAGGTATACGGAACAGGAGCACTTCACGGAACAGTACCAGTACCTGAGGATGAGGTGATCGCTGAGGACTTCTCCTGAACATATGCTTCTTCCATGCTCAGTTATATTGGCAAATAAACTCTTTATTTCCTGTTTAAGAGAACATTTGTAACAGACTTAATATCGGGTTGTTCCCCGATTTTATTTACTTGTGACTGGTTAATGTTTATTTCTTTTTGTTGATATTGCTGTGTTTATTCTGTGGATGAGACTAGTATACCCTGATCATTGTAATACAGCTTAAGTATGCCCTGATGGATCCATTAAATTGGGTTTGTCCATCGGTGCGTGCTGCTGGCCATTGCCACGTGTCCAGTCCCTCAATATTTTTGGACTGGGGCGTGACATGATTTTTGTGGTGGCCCATGCAGGTCAACGACTAAATTTTTCGGTTTCAACTTAGGGATCGAACAAGCCTACACTAAGAATAGGATAAATTTTTAGGATCTCATCCACTTGCTTGAATCGTTCTTGATATCTGTATCGTATTCGAATTAATTTTTGACTTGCATCTTGCCTTGAATCCTGTGCGCTTCTTATATTTTATTTTGATGCAGAGTAATGGATCCAAGAAGCGGAGACGAGAATCCCTTGAGTACACCACACGATGCTGTGGTTACTTATGATGAAGGAGTGACACCCGAAGACCGAGGACAATCTTCTCAAGGCAATCAAGCAGGCCAGCATAATTCAAGGTTCCGGCGTGACGACATCCCACCTCCGCCACAGTTCACTCCACAGATACCTGTCTTTCTACCAGGGCAAGCCATGGACGGGCAGCAGATATTTCAAATGATCTACGCAATGATGCAAGCCCAACAACAAATTTATCAAGAGACTCAGCGTCACGAGGCAGAGTACTTGAGGACCAGCCTAGTAACCGCATTGAAGCAGGCGAACCCACAAGCCAGGCGACCAGCGACTGGTTCTATCACTAATTTTCGTCAGATCAAGCCCCGTACCTTTTCTGGCAAAGAGGGACCAACAGAAGTTCACGAGTGGCTCACCAACATACAATACTAGTTGGAAGCAGCTGAGCTTCCAAGAGAACGTTGGATGACCGCCGTTAAAATGCAGTTGACGGTCAATGCTCATCACTGGTGGCTATCTGAAGAGACCCGGCTCGGACCAGACCGAGTCACTTGGGAAGAGTTTTCCAGACTCTTTCAGGAGATGTACATTCCGGCTATCGCTCGATCAGAACTTTGGGACAAGTTCAATCGCCTCACTCAGAGCAGTATGACAGTGGAGGAGTACAACGCGGAGTTCATTCGTCTAAGTCGCTTCGCCCCTACTTTGATCCCGACAGAAGAAGAGAAGGCTGAGAAGTTCTTCGACGGACTAAACTTCGAGCTGCAGAGACTCATCGGATCCGTCGCACCTACCTCTTACTCGGACATTTTCGCTGCAGCCCGACGCATGGAACGCGTCACCAGGAGAGAGACCAGTCTGAAACGGTCTTCCACATCAGCTAAAGCACCACAAGAAGAAGCTACAAAAAGACCTCACATACACCAGCCACCCAGAGCCTCTCCGCAGACATTACCTATATGTCAATACTGTGGCAAGGTAGGCCATATTGAGAAGGACTGTAGACGCAAGTTGGGATTATGCTTGATTTGCGAAACCAATCAACACTTAGCCAAGGATTGTCCTCAGCATCGAGGAGGAGCACCAAGGACAAACCAACCAGCTCTACCAGCACCAGGAGGGTACCAGCCGAGGCCACCCTTGGCACCACAAGCAGCACTCTTCCAACAGGCCCAACAACAGCAGAGGAATCCACCACAAGGACGCGGACAAGCCTTCGCGGTGACCTTGGAAGACGCGCAGAACCATGGGGAAGCTAATGCGCGTAAGTTTTTATAGTTTTCTGTTTCTAGTATTGCTTTATTTCGTGCCTGCTGGTTCGTGACCTTAGACTTAACCTGACAATTTTAACTTGCTAATAATAGATAACCTAGTGATCACCTAGGTAATTTTTGAACTTGCTAAATAACCTAGAATGTTTTATAATTGTTAACCTGATATGTTTTAAAGGATAACCTAGTTTTCTAAACTGTAATTTTCTAGATTTCCTATATTTGGGAAATTGTATAACTTCCATTGCTTAGAAAAATGATTTTCCTTATGTGTTAAACCCACAACCTTGACTTTTCTTAATCTTGATGTGCTTCGAATAAATTTTGCAACCGTGTCATCTCTGTTGACCGGTTATTCTTTGATTGCGAGGACGCAATCCTCTTAAGGGGGGTAGAATGTAAACCCCCTGATTTTCAAGAATTTTTAAATTTGGAATTTCCCCAATTTTCTATATTTTTTTGAGATTTTTTTGGAATTAAAAACAAGATATTTTGTAATTAAAGGATTTTTAAATGATATTAAATAATATTAAAATGTGATGAAAATTATATTTTCTAGTGTAAAATTAAAAATCGGACATAGGGTAATTTTTTGGGAATTTATTGGACCCCGGATGTATTTTTAAAGCCTTAAAAACTATTGATTAAATTAACCTAATTAATTGGACCCGGTTCACCTAAACCATAATAAACCAAACCAGTAATTAGACCGAACCGGACCGGCCGGTCTGTCCGAACCGGCCCAATCCCCTTAATGGGTCGGATCTGGGTCAGACCGGACCCGCTAAGCACCCGGACCCAAACTCGCCTAACTCTTCCCCTTCCCAGCGTATCCCGACCGCACGAATCCCCGCCGGCTGCCTCGCTGCTCGGCCTCCCTGCGCTGGCCGTCTCCTCCGCTCCCGCAACCGTCGTCTCTTCCCTCCCCGCCGTGTCGCCTTCCCCAACGGCCAACTCGCACTATAAAATCCTGAGCTCCGGCCGAGTTTTTCCCCCCAGTCGTCCAGATCTAACCTGAACCCTAGCCCCAGCTGCCCTCGCCTCCAGCGTCGCCTCTCCCCGCTGCCGGCAGCCGATAGAGACCCGCAGCGCCGTGCCGACCTCGTCGAGCCCCGCACCTCCGCCTCCAGTTTCTTTAAGCTGCCACGCCGCCGTCCCCGCCTCGCACGACCAGCTCCGCCCTGAACCCTAACCCTCTTCGGCCGCCCGAGCCCAGCCGACGACTCCCCGCGCGCCGCCGCCTCCGGTCCTCGCCGCCTCCGCCGACTCCAGAACCTCCTCACTCTCCTCCTCCCTCCGATCGAGTTCAACCCCGACCCGACGCCGAGCCCGACTCCAGCGCCCTCCGCCGCCCTCCAGCACCAGATCCGGCTGCCCACGACCTCGCCGACCGACCCAGACCGACTCTGGCGACACCCTTAGCTGTCCAGCAAGTCTCCGACAACTCAGACACGACACAGAGCTCAAGCCCTAGCCAGGACACGGCCGGACACGTCCAGGACACGGTAGACTCGGACCGGACACGCGTAATTCGGACTTTTGGAGCCCTGTTCAGGTACTCATAACTCTCTCCTCACTGTCCCGTTTTCGATTCCGTCAGTTGTGACGCGAACCCTGTGTGACCCTCTCGATGCCCGTGTAACCCGCTCGGTGCATCGCGTCCTGTGGCGATCGTGAACCGCGATCCAAAAACAGGAAAATCAACGCCCTATTTTACCCCGAAACTGAGTACGCCCCGCCAAACGGGACGACTTGGTCGCACGTGGTCTTTACCGAAACGTGCGCGTCTTTGATACGGACGTTTGGGATTTCGCAAAAGTTGATTTGGATGTGCGTGCACACCGGAATCAACGCATATCCGCCGACAACGTCCCATATCTGTCTTTTCTGGTTCTCGCTGTAACTTAGTGTACACACGTCGGATCGAGACGAAACTTACGCCATCGGACTCATAGCAATACGCTGGTCCTGTGACCCAAGTTTGGTTCGATTCTGAGAACGTTGACAAAACCGTGTGTCGCGGGCCCCACAGGCTCCACTTGACGGGCGATTTTTGATCGGCTCATCGGAATCCAATTCTGGAAGTTTCGTTGGGTTCGTATCATCGTTCCTGACTTGTTGACACTAAGTTTGACAGATTTGGAGACTTTTGACCCTGACACGTTTTTTGGTGCAAAGCGGCCCACATGTGGACCCCGCTTTGACCAGAAACTGTTATTTTCACCCATGTGTCCAAATTGGACTCAAGGACAGGCGTTTCTAGCTGATTTATATTTTCTGGATCTGATGGTGATATTTATTTCAGCAACCGGAGTACTTCCTGCAAATTTCGCTGAAGTCAGAGCTACAATTGGAGCCGAAAACTCAGGCAAGTGTACCTTGCCAACTTGCAGTCTTTGATACATATTACTTGGACTTAATTATTAATTGTTGTACATGCTTAAACCTAGGACCGTGTGACTTACTTAGCGTCCGATTAATAGTCGGGTGCCAACCCCGTACGCGGAGTTGTGTACGTCATCTAGAGACGAACATTCGTGACCCTTTACATTCTCGTACTTGCCATATCAAGTACGTTATACCCAGGACACCTGACACGAATCATGAGACAGAATCATCCTGAAATATTTAAGGTGATTCTGTGTAGGTTGCAGGATTTATGACATAGACATGATATTCTTAGACATTATATTCCTAGACATTATATTCATAGACATAGTATGACTCACTGCATTAGATATGATCTTACGTGACATGGACATGAGGCATCGTGGACATGAAACGTATGATTACATTTGGGTGGGGAGAGACACACAGACTATAGGCTGATTATATATATATAGGCCACAACATAGTAAAATACATAGCATAGTATAACTGCTACCGGCTCCCCGACACAGAGCTTGTAGTGGTATCAGCCTAAGTTCTAGTGATGCTCTCAACTTGCATTTCACATAGATGGTTATATAGTTTACCCTATTGTTTCATTATTTGCTGTACTGCATTTATATTGGCTTGTATTATCTGTACCTTGCTATGTCCCCTGAGGACCTGGATCCGGATTATGTCCCCAGGATTAGCAGACGAAGTTTATCCAGAGGTATACGGAACAGGAGCACTTCACGGAATAGTACCAGTACCTGAGGACGAGGTGATCGCTGAGGACTTCTCCTGAACATCTGCTTCTTCCATGCTCAGTTATATTGGCAAATAAACTCTTTATTTCCTGTTTAAGAGAACATTTGTAACATACTTAATATCGGGTTGTTCCCCGATTTTATTTACTTGTGACTGGTTAATGTTTATTTCTTTTTGTTGATATTGTTGTGTTTATTCTGTGGATGAGACTAGTATACCCTGATCATTGTAATACAGCTTAAGTATGCCCCGATGGATCCATTAAATTGGGTTTGTCCATCGGTACGTGTTGCTAGTCATTGCCACGTGTCCAGTCCCTCGATATTTTGGGACTGGGGCGTGACATAATGAAAAAGGTTCGTATCAGCGAGACTTCGTGAAAACTCTTCAAATAGGTTTCCATCATATGTACTCATGACCTTGAATACTAATGAAAACCCCTTGAATGTAATGGATTTCTATCATATGTACTCATGATCTTGAATATTAATCAATAAAGTCTCGCATTTTTTAGAATTTTGTATGTTGTGGACTTTTGGGTATTGTACTAGAGGTGATATGGACGTAGTACAACACCGTAGTCGTTTAGAGACTTTTGGGTATGTTGTGGATCTTTGGTGGACCTATCACTTCTTGTGCACTAGAGTGCTAGTGGTAGATTCGAGACAAGCCCTGCCAGAGGTGATATGGACGTGTTAAATTTTGTGGACCTAACACCGCTGGTGTACTTAGAGTTTAGTACGGGTGCTAAGTTGAGATGACAACCGATATCAGAGGTAGTGATAATCGATAGCCAAATCCGAGAGGTTTTGCTCAGAGGTAATATAGACATGGCAAACACGGCCGGAGAGAAATATTAGGATAGTAGTTCAGAGGTAATATGAATGTGAACCAATGTCCGAGAACACATTGAGGAGTGATTTGCCGGTTGTGGTCTACCCGGGAATATAGATAGACCTGAGGTTTTCTCCACTTAGGAGATTTTTAGGCCGATAACTCAAAGGTAATATAGACATGGCTAGCGTCTAACGAGACAGGTTTTTGAGTGGTCCCTGCCGAAGTGTGCAGGTGGACCTGAGGATTGTTCCGCTGGGGAGCTTTTGAGGATCCATTATCTGTTGTATATCCAGGACTCCTGAATACCGATAATGGCTTGTCGTGCATATGCACTTGTTGGGGATTGTTCAAGGAGTGGGAACCCTATACATCTTTATTGTCATGCTGGGGATAGAGAGAAGTACAAGCCTAGTCTTAGATATAGTATTTTTTTAGGAACTTGTCGTTGATGGGCATCATGAGCAAGTCGTCGTTGGGTTTCGACAGTCGGTAGGTGCCGTTGCAGAATACAGATTTTACGACGAACGAGCCTTCCTATTTGGGTTGGAACTTGCCGGCTGTCTTGTGGGTCACAAACATCGACCTCCTTACTGTCAGGACGAGATCACTCACTCGGTAGGTCCTCTTCTTAACCCATTTGTTGAAGGCTCTCGAGAGACGCGTTTGGTATAGCTAAATGCGCTGTTGAGCCAAGAGACATTTCTCGTCGAGTGCTTCTAGCTCTTGTAGCCATCGACGATGATTGTCGTCAACCTTTAACTGGTTGGAGAGAGCCACTTGGAGTAAGGGAATCTAGATCTCAAAGGAAATGAATGCTTTGCTCTCGTAGACCAAGGAGAAAGGCGTACTATCGATTGGTGTTCGGATCATTGTGCGGTAGGCCCATAGACATTCGTCGATCTTCTCATTCCAGTCGCGCTTATTAGAAGACCCGAACTTCTTGAGGAGCTTGATGACAGTTTTGTTGAACGCCTCAGCCAAACCATTCGCTGCTGGGTTATAGGCAGTCGCCGCTATATTCTGAATTCGATTTTTGTCACAAAATTGGTAGAACGCATGACTTATAAACTATGGACCATTGTCACGGACGATCCTTCGTGGAAAGCCGAAGTGGTATATGACATGATGCTTGACGAAGCTGATCACGTTGATGTCTTGACTTTTGCCAGTGGTACTGCATTCGCCCACTTGGAGAAGTATTCAGTAATGGCCAGGATGAACCATATCCCTTGGACGAAGATGAACTAATTGGTCCAATGATATCCATCCCTATGCCTCGAATGGCCAAGACGCAACTGTCGGATGTAGGAACTTTGTGTCATGCCCCGATCTCCCGCAGGCTATTTTGGCTGTTCCCGCTATGCGGGAATCACCCTCGCCAGCGCTCCCGCGGAATGATCGCTTTGACCCATCCGGGCGTGATGCCGCACGAGCGTGATCCACGATCGTGCAAGGCCATGGTTCATTGGCTGGCGGCAAGAGTTCTAAGCCACAGAGTCGCACAGATTGTCCGAGTGCAGCGGAGTCATGAACGGATAGCGATTTGGTAACAGGTTCACTGAGTCGACAATATAGCGGAAGCATTGAAACACAAGTTGAAGTAAAGCAAGCTCTTTATTGATATAAAGATGCGTTACAGGCGGCGTATAGCCGAGATTACAAGTCGCTCAAGCCTCTCTCACTGAAACAGTAAAAGCGTGCCAAGTGGCTACAACTGTGGAATGATTGTACAGGCGATGATCAGACGATGTTCACAACATTATGTCTTGTATATGTGCTTCAGTTCCGGACGTACCGCTGCAAGGCTTCAGAGGAAACTCCTGGCCTTAGCACGCACGAAGGAGGCATCCGCACCGAACGAGGTTCTCCCGCACCCTGCATACAGACTGGTGGATTATCAGTACATTGAATGCACTGGTGGGGAAACTACTCGCCCGCTCGACAAATCCAAACACGTAATACAGGTTCCGTGCACAACTATTAAGTTGTCTTTCTAGTTGCCTTAGGATCAGTTTCATACAAAGATTGAATAGCCTAACTCGTGTGGCAGTGCGCCGTGCGACATGAGAGAAAACACGACGAGACTTACCAACTTACCATCTCCTTCCCTGTCCAAGGCAAACATTGAGACAATATCGTTAATTCAAGCACGGGCAAGTATAACATTCAGGAGGCAAAGCATATGCAAATACGAGGGTCGTTTTAACATGATCGTTCAGGTGTTCAGTTGTTCATTTGATGTGATGCAGTGACTCGCACGCGGATAGCCGTTAAGCGAGGATGACTTATCTATATGAACATGAGTCGCTGGCATAGCCATAAATGACCAATTATAGTCTTGAACAAGGATGGAAAGCAACAAAGATGCAGTGGTGGTTGTAGACCATCCTATCCAGATGCAGTAGACTATCGTGCAGTTCGTTATAGTCTTGAACAATGATGGAAAGCAACAAAGATGCAGTGGTGGTTGCAGACCATCCTGTCCAGATGCAGTAGACTATTCGTGCAGTTCCATCCGGATCGGAACGGTCCCAGTGCCCCGGTGACCGCCCGTGGAACGGTGCCTCATTTTCGAGTTGTCTGCGACATGCAGGTCAGGATCTTTTTCCAATTTCAGGCAACACGAGTACTGTAGAACAGGAGTACAGTGGTATAGTTGAACAGTGGTATAGTTGAACAGTAGTACAGTAGTGCACGAGTACATGAGATACTTGAATCATGATTCTGTACAGTGATTAACTTGTCTTGATGCATTCCCCTGGTTCGGGGATTTGCCTTGGGTGACCTAACGGTCCCGGATACTTGCAGGTTCATTCAAGCACGGAACGACTACGTAGTAGTCTCCCGGGGTTTGGATGAAAATACGGTAACAATCAAGCAGACAAGCATGCGTTTCTAAGGAACATAAGCAGGCACATTGCTCGGACCCGAAGGTAAGCCGAGGGATAAAACCGTTAAGGAACTTAGCATGCGAGGGTTTGACTTCATTTCCATGTTCTAGCAATCAATACAAGTTGGGATTATCCCCTTAGCTATGTGCGTTGGATTTATTAGCATGTAGGGGGTGATCACCTAGCGACTAGCATAAATATTCCAGATTTTATGTGTGCTGGCTAAGCAAAGACAAGTTCACCGTAGCCACCCACCTTAGCGATGATTCGCCTCGGTAGAGCGATACGTCAAGCGAGCCTCTGAAAGCCTAAGCCAGATTCCTGTAGGGGACAAGTCTGGATATTCTTTGCATTCTTGTGAGGCAAAGCGGGTCGGGACAGCTGCACTAATGCTGTTTGAAATGGCAGTCCGCTTGAGCGGAACGGGGTGTTACATCCTACCCAACTCAAAAAAAAGTCTCGTCTCGAGACTTACTGAGGACAAGCAGTAATCTAGGGTTGAGGCAATCCTAGACAAGTCGTTGTACTTGTTCATTTGGATATTCACTTGCACAAGCGTCAAAATCAGCATATCGTTTAGACTGGATCGTGCGCACTTTCGAAGGGCCCCCCTAGCGTGAACACGTCAACCAGCTTAGTGATAGCGAAGTCTTAGCACTCGAGTTTCACCTTTTCTAAAGTCTTGGATGGTGCACTAGTTCAAGGCGTCCCTCGAATAGATGCATTCAACCAAACTTAGAGTTAGTAAAATCGAACAAGCTACTAGCGACACTCTCAAGGGTTCGCACAGGTTGGCACAAAGGCACTCGCAGCACAACAACATACAAGCAAGCATATCATAGCATTCAAAACGCATTTTGAAAGTATTTAGACTTATTCTTGGAACATCCCATCGAGGCATTGAGAGAGAGCGTGCACATAACCCACGAACGAGCTTTCGAAACAGAGATATCGAATCGAAGTCCAAAGGCGTAGAAGCCAGGCTCTGATACCAACATGTCACGCCCCGATCTCCCGCAGGCTATTTTGGCTGTTCCCGCTAGGCGGGAATCACCCTCGCCAGCGCTCCCGCGGAATAATCGCTTTGACCCATCCGGGCTTGATGCCGCACGAGCGTGATCCACGCTCGTGCAAGGCCATGGTTCATTGGCTGGCGGCAAGAGTTCTAAGCCACAGAGTCGCACAGATTGTCCGAGTGCAGCGGAGTCATGAACGGATAGCGATTTGGTAACAGGTTCACTGAGTCGACAATATAGCGGAAGCATTGAAACACAAGTTGAAGTAAAGCAAGCTCTTTATTGTATAAAGATGTGTTACATGCGGCGTATAACCGAGATTACAAGTCGCTCAAGCCTCTCTCACTGAAACAGTAAAAGCGTGCCAAGTGGCTACAACTGTGGAATGATTGTACAGGCGATGATCAGGCGATGTGTCGGACGATGTTCACAACATTATGTCTTGTATATGTGCTTCAGTTCCGGACGCACCATTGCAAGGCTTCAGAGGGAACTCCTGGCCTTAGCACGCACGAAGGAGGCATCCGCACCGAACGAGGTTCTCCCGCACCCTGCATACAGACTGGTGGATTATCAGTACATTGAATGCACTGGTGTGGAAACTACTCGCCCGCTCGACAAATCCAAACACGTAATACAGGTTCCGTGCACAACTATAAGTTGTCTTTCTAGTTACCTTAGGATCAGTTTCATGCAAAGATTGAATAGCCTAACTCGTGTGGCAGTGCGCTGTGCGACATGAGAGAAAACACGGTGAGACTTACCAACTTACCATCTCCTTCCCTGTCCAAGGCAAACATTGAGGCAATATCGTTAATTCAAGCACGGGCAAGTATAACATTCAGGAGGCAAAGCATATGCAAACACGAGGGTCGTTTTAACCATGATCGTTCAGGTGTTCAGTTGTTCATTTGATGTGATACAGTGACTCACACGCGGATAGCCGCTAAGCGAGGATAACTTATCTATATGAACATGAGTCGCTGGCATAGCCATAAAGGACCAGTTATAGTCTTGAACAAGGATGGAAAGCAACAAAGATGCAGTGGTGGTTGCAGACCATCCTGTCCAGATGCAGTAGACTATCGTGCAGTTCGTTATAGTCTTGAACAAGGATGGAAAGCAACAAAGATGCAGTGGTGGTTGCAGACCATCCTGTCCAGATGTAGTAGACTATTCGTGCAGTTCCATCCGGATCGGAACGATCCCAGTGCCCCGGTGACCGCCCGTAGAACGGTGCCTCGTTTTCGAGGTTGTCCGCGACATGCAGGTCAGGGTCTTTTTCCAATTTCAGGCAACACGAGTACTGTAGAACAGGAGTACAGTGGTACAGTTGAACAGTAGTATAGTGGTACAGTAGAATAGTAGTACAGTAGTGCACGAGTACAAGAGATACTTGAATCATGATTCTGTACAGTGATTAACTTGTCTTGATGCATTCCCCTGGTTCAGGGATTTGCCTTGGGTGACCTAACGGTCCCGGATACTTGCAGGTTCATTCAGGCACGGAACGACTACGTAGTAGTCTCCGGGGTTTGGATGAAAACACGATAACAATCAAGCAGACAAGCATGCGTTTCTAAGGAACATAAGCAGGCACGTTGCTCGGACCCGAAGGTAAGCCGAGGGATAAAACCGTTAAGGAACTTAGCATGCGAGGGTCTAACTATAAGCAGTATTTTATTTCCATGTTCTAGCAAGCAATACAAGTTGGATTATTCCCTTAGCTAGGTGCGTTGGATTTATTAGCATGTAGGGGATGAATCACCTCAGCGACTAGCATAAATATTCCAGATTTTATGGTGCTGGCTAAGCAAAGACAAGTTCACCGTAGCCACCCACCTTAGCGATGATTCGTCTCGAGAGCGATACGTCAAGCGAGCCTCTGAAAGCCTAAGCCGGATTCCTGTAGGGGACAAGTCTGGATATCCTTTGCATTCTTGTTGAGGCAAAGCGGGTCGGGACAGCTGCACTAATGCTGTTTGAAACGGCAGTCCGCTTGAGCGGAACGGGGTGTTACACTTTGAGGGTTGGTGGATGAAGTCTGCGTGGATCTGGCATGCTTGGCACTTCCTGTCATAACCCTCACTCGGATATTCGGGCACGAGTACGTGGGTACGTCCAGCCTACGTTGTAGCATCAACGGTAGAACATTATCTGGGTCAACTCTATTATCTAAACATCTCACACAATATATATAAGGTACCTGTCAATCATCTCAACTCCAAACGGAGGAACAATATAGAATCTGATAAATGTAATACTCAATCACAATGCAACTAAGGAAAATAAGCACGATATGGAATAACGAAGGAAAATAATCACAATATCACAATACATCCACGAGACTGAAATAATATATACATGCCAACAACCTCAATAAAAGTCTAATACAAGTCTAACACTAAATAATCTAAACCTCCTCAGACTCTGGTACTAAGTCCTTCTGGTCTACAGGAGTATCCTCTAATGGTATGCTCTCCTGTGGTCCGTAGTATATGGGACACTAGTCTACGAGCCAATCATTTTAAAAATATATCCAATCAGGATTGGAGCGAAGTACATACCTCTAAAAGTAGTTTTAAATACATAATCGAGCATATAAAACAGATAATAGAAAAGAATACAAGATAACTAAACAACAGAATGAAATAAACTAGAGTGAACAGGTAATGTAGTGGAAAGAAGGACATACAATAGAATATCTACATTATAATGGAAATAACTGAAATCTAACTAATGTGCCATGGAATACAAGTTCATTATATGATCGGTTTAGGTTGAACACGAATACAATATGGTAACTCGATTACAAGTGTGGTATGTAATCGACATGTACACGAATACATTGGGGCTTGATCACATAATCAACTCCTATTCTCCCATCCCCAACTAATACCAATGGATCCAATCACGACACGTTAACATGAATATAAGTACACTGAACACGAGCAGTGTGTGAACACGAAGTACACTAAATCAATACCCGATACACACGATAAAATACATATGAAGGAGTACCCGCTGAATACGGTAAGGGATAACATCTCTTGACAGGATTCATGTAGTACCAGTCTGTGAAACAACTGTATCGGAATCAAGTATACAGTTCTAGAACATGAGATATATACACTATTATGGAATAAAAACTAACATAAAAATATACTCGCCTGAGGTTATGAGCAAGGTGTGTCTCTCGATGCCCAAACTGGCGTCACACATACTTATATATGGTATATTGTATCAATACAAGGTTTTGGAATAAAAATAAATTAAACTAGTTCAATTCTAGGTCATAAAGTCATTTCTAAGTCAAAACAGTCAAATTAGGTCAACTCTAGGTCAAACTAGTCAAACTTGGTCAAAGTAGCTAATTCTAGGTTGTATGAGTCCATCTCTAGGATATTGGGTCCATACACTATGTAAATAGGCTATACTAGCTATGTTAGGATACTAGGATACCAACAAAATACTATATCATAAGATACGCAAGTTATTACATATGAAAATACTATAATATATATATACAAGACAAAATATATAGTACTCCTAGCCAAACTAATGCTAAGTGGATACCTTGGCTTTGAACCAAATGTGGTATCATACCACCTACACACCCATCTTGATATACAAACTCAATACCTTGAGTATAAACCAATACCTTGACATTACCTTGGTATCACAAGGTAATCCAATATCTAACATTAGCTAACTAACCAACATACCTCACTATACACTAACATGCACTTAAACTTATAACAATACTATACCAACTAACATAACTAACATATCCATCGGATATTCAAAACTCATACCCAAGATACCTCAACACTCATTACCTTGGTGTAACTCAAGGTAAACTAGAATAATACTTACCAATGCTAACTAGTGCTTATATATATATATATATATATATATATATATATATATATATATATATATATATATATATATATATATATACTTAACTTACTAACAATATATATAACTAACTTATCAATATTAACTAACTTAGCTTATTAACTAGCTTAACTTAACTTATCTGCAACTTAATTTCTAAGCACTCAAACTACTGCTGCTTATTGCTACTGCTTCTGCTTATCGCTGTTGCTGCTTATTGCTTGCTGTTGCTGCAGCTTATTGCTTCTGTTGCTGCTACAACTTACTGCTTGCTGCTGCTGCTTACTGCTTACTGCTTACTGCTTCTGCTGCTGCTTCTCGCTGTTTCTGCTGCTGCTTCTTACTGTTTCTGCTGCTGCTTCTCGCTTCTGCTTCTCGGCCAGCTTATTGGCTCCCCTTATCTCACATGCACACATCTATACAGACATACACTCACTCACTCACACACACACACACACACACATATATATATATATATATATATATATATATATATATATATTACCACATACCAACCCTAATAATGCACATGCACTCTCCTATTCTCTCATGACCACCAACACATCAAAATAAAATATAGAACATACAGATAATTATATGTATAAATATATATGACATAACAATTATAATTATAATACTCTAATAGCTATAACCATGGCAAATTGAATTAAAATGCAAGAAAATAAACACGTGGAGTGCACCGCATTCGTATCACACTCAATCTATGATACGCTTGCGATATGGCTCCACCACACCACCAAATATACCCCGAAGGACACGAGCAAGTCTAAAATCATTATTAGAAGCAACATGGAGTGTTAGCTATTCGTCTACGTGCCCGTGTCAAAATGTGACATGCTCAAACCCCCGTGTCGGAAGAAAACCCCCAAATCAACCCATATCGCAAAATTATCGGGATACAGCCTACACGTATCCAATTATGAACACGACACTAGCCACACACAATCAAACACATGTCAATTTGGTCTAATTGACCTATTAACAAACACAAGATGTGCCAATCTCGAAATTCTTCTAAAATTGACATAAAATACCACATAACTTTCTTCATAGGTCACCTATGATCTTAATTCTAATTTCTATGGGTAGCCTTAGTATATGGGAGGGTTCCTTATTATTAAATTATAGATTTAGGGTCTAATTATAGAGAAAAAACTAAATTGTACCTATTAGAAGATGGATTCCCAATGCAATTCTCCAAATGAATGTCAAGAGCCTTCAACTTGTAGATCATTGCTCCTCCTTGTAGATCCTTGCTTCCTCCTTGTAGATCCTTGCTTCCTACTTGTAGATCCTTTCTTCCTCCTTGTTCTAATAGCATCCAATGATGAATAGGAAAGAAATTTGGGTAGGAATTGGTTTAGGGATGAAGGAATTTGGAAGAGAAAAAATCTAGATTTAGATTTGGAATAAAAAATGAAGAGAGAGTCTATCTCCACTCCTATGGTGGCCAACCTCTACCCCCTCCTCCAAGCTACTATGAAATGTCCACAATACCCCTTAGGGCTTGTCATGAAGGAATTAATTAAGGAGAGAAGGTTCTAGTCTAATTGGTTTAACTAATTAATTTATCCTCCTAATGAATGGGCTTACTATTGGGCTCAATTAAAGAATAGAAATAAATATTGGTCCATGGATCTAATCTAAACTAGTTAGGTCCACTAACACAAGTCCAAAATAAAATCTAATATCTAACAATAAATAAATAATACAATAAATAAATATTCAACATGTACAATATTTAATTAATTATGAAATGACCAAAAATACCCTTTCCAATCCTATAACGAGCTCAAGCTCGGTCATATACTTGTCCGGTTCGAATATGTCCGTGAACACCACTAATAAATTTTTATTTATTTATTTATTTATTGTTGTTAAAACATACAAAAAACCAACCTAAACTTGCCAATGGTTGGTCACTTGGCTGCTGATTTGTGGTTCAAAGAACGAAATTAAGGGTTCGTTTGATTGCAAGATGGAAAATACGTGGAAAAGAAATTAATTTCAAGGAATTATTTTACTAGGAACTTTTTTTTATGGAATTTAAATTTTTTCATAATGATGGTGTTTGATTGCAATTATTTTCTCGTGAAAAATCAAATAAATTTTACGAAAAACTTAATTTTGGTCTTTGATTGACATTATTTTCCACGAAAAATAGTTAATTTTTCATGGAAAATGATATTTCGCTATTTGGTTGCTCTTTTTTTTCAATGGAAAATTTATATTTTCCATTGAAAAACTTGTATTTTCCACATCTACAATGCTCAATTCAACATTATACACTTGTTATAGATATAATCCGGACAAACCTAGGAGACATTCAAAATGACTGTACGGCAATAATCTCACATTAATCCATCCCAAATCTCCACAATCATTCAACAAACAACAACAAAATATGTCAAACAAACATAACAATAAACAATACTCAACTGACAATAAAAAAAAGAAGGTTCGTTTATCACAAATGTTCAAGTTTGCTAAATAGTCATTCCATAACTAAATCAAAAAAATATCATCACGTCCATCGTTCTAAAATAAAATGCTAAAAAAAATACATCAAAAGGGAGGATCCTGTCCAAGCTTACGGTAGATCCATAATCGCCGGAACTCCAGATCTGTGATCGCAAGAAAGAACTTTTTCGCTTTTTCGTCCCCCTCAAACACTTGCATCAATTCCAATATGTCTCCTTGGTCAATGTTCATCTCCTTTAGCTTTTCCAAAAGTGCTTGTCCATTGACGTAATTTTGTGATGCTTGTTTGTCGAAAGCAACAACAATCATCTCGGAGGACTTCTCTATCTTCGCAAGGGCCAATGCAACATCTTCCATCGATTTTGTACACTTTCGCCTTTGTGAGGGATCCCCTTGCACTGACCGATACGAATTCGTTGAATGACTTGGTTGTGTTTCCTCCACATCATTTTCGTCCTCCAAGTCATCCACGGGTTCGCTCATCTAAGGGAAATTATTTTCCGAGACCGCTCGATCGCCAGTCGCAGCATCGTTACCAAAGACCGGAAGTAAATCATAATACCCGGGGCACAGTTTTTCCTTCATCTTTGCTCCTTCAGGTTTCTCCTGGAAGTTGATATTCAAGAAGCAAAGTTAAAAATCTAACAAACATACAGATACAACAACATTACACAAGTCCCTTCAGTTTCAGTACGAACAAATGAAAGTAGTTCCAAAATCTAACAAACATTGATCCAGCAACATTACACCAGTCCCTTCAGTTTCACTTGTGACTGAGTGAAACAAACCCAGGTTTGTAGCACCAAAGGCAAGAAAGAAGCCTATAAACTGATATAGAGGCAGCAACAGCATATAGAAAGAAGTATCTTGAGAAGCAGCATATATTGAAGGGGACCCATATAGAGGCAGCAAAGTATCAGTTTAAAGTTTTAAAACAACTCAGGTTCAGTTTAGAAAGAAGTATCTTGAAACTGATACTCAAAAACTAATATTGATACTCAAAAAGTCATATTATAGTTGAAAAATATCATTGATACCAAATGATATGTGGACATAGAAATTTGAATACAACAATGTCACAGGGAAGAATTTGAATCAAATTGGCATACAAGACCAAAATATCTGTTCTCCTAAGTTCACAGTGTTCAAAACTTCGAGGAATATATAACTTGCTAACCATGAAGATGTACTGAAGGGACAATTAACATGGATCTCAATAAAACTGGAATTTCTGCAGCAAAACGTAACCTCAAAATAATGGACGAAGAATAAAGTAGGGTTAACTTCAAATTCGATTAGTAGGGGTATTAATTCAACCTTGTCGAGACTTCCAAGAATAACACAGTATATATATAACTTGATTGAAGAACTTCAAAAGCAAAGTTCCCAATGGCATAAGTTTCATTTTAAATCACATATATATCCTGAGAATCTGCTCCAGTAGCAGAGTAGTAGTACACACATGAGGTGAAAACAACTACCAAGCCTAGCATAAAGTTTTATAGTCATTAGTCAAGCAAATAGTCTGATTTATATCCTAGTATGATTTATGGGTACATGTAGACTACAGGAATAACAATCTAAGCTAAGGATAAGCAGCAGTAACAGTGACAATTCACATCAATTTAGGATAAGAACCTACCACATTTGCTGCTTAGCTAGCTCATGTGAGATCCTTAGCTCTGTGAGGAGCAGATGAAGACATGCATATAATGTTCTTTCAACAAAAATAAAGTCAGACTTACAAGCTAGATAGATGAAGGCACAAATAAGCACATCAGATACAAAACAATACCATCACTGCCAATAGGAAATCGGATACAATTCAGGATTTTTACATAATCTCTGTTAACATAAATAATTTGTTTTTGATGTATCCATGTATGTTGCCAGTACCCAGTCTTCAAGAGTGGTGGTTAAACTAGATTATATTGGGAGGCATGCTGAAACCTAAACCCATAAAAACCTAATTTCTACCTAGACTAACTATGAACAAGAGAGGACATTGTTCGCCATTACAAGTGAGTTTTGGTCCACTTTCGTTTAATAACAAACAAACGTACAAAGAAATCATAAGTAGAAGTACAATATTTAATCTGGGTAGTGTGACGATGGAGATCAAGCGCTGTGGCGGCTCCTTTACTCCGTTGACGGTCTGACGAGGGAATGCGGATGCTCCCTTCTCTTCTCTCTCATGAGCTTGTGTGCACGTACGTAATTGTCACGTCCCAGTCCCAAAATATCGAGGGACTAGACACGTGGCAATGCCAACAACACATACTGATGGACAAAACCAATTTAATGGATCCATCAGAGCGTACTTAAGCTGTAAAATAAGATCTACTAAAACATGCCACAAACTAATCTCATCCATAGAAGATAAATATGATCAACAACAATAAGAAATGAAAATCAACAACCAGTCTCAACAAAGTACTTCGGGGAACAACCCGATATAAATCTGATACAATGGTTCAACAGACCAAAACATAAATGTCTGAATAAAGTAGATACTGAGTATGAAACACAGATACTCAGGAAAAGTCTTCAGCCATCACCTCGTCCTCGGGAATAGTTACAGCTCCTGCTCCTGCCTCTGCTACTGTCCCGTAAACCTCGGGATAGAAATCCTCCGCTAAACCTGGGGACATCATCCGAAATCCAGGTCCTCAGGGGACATAGCAAGGTACAAAATAATACAAGCCAAAATAAATGCAGTGCAAGAGTAAATGAAATAAATAGGATAACTATGTAACCATCTATGTGAAATGCAAGTGAGAGCATCACTAGAACTCAGGCTGAGACCGCTACAAGCTCTGTGTCGGGGAGCCGGTAGCAGTAATATCACGTAATGGGCCTAGCTCTGATGTAGAGTCTACAGCCTCACAATAATAAATATATATAAATAAAACAGCCTGTAGCCTGTGTGTCTCTCCCCACCCAATGTAATCACACGTCTCATGTCCACAACATCTCATGTCCATGTCACGCAAGATCATAACTAATGCAGCAAGTCATACAATATCTATAATGTCTATGTCACAATCCTGCAACCTACACAGAATCACCTTGAATATTTCAGGAAGATTCTGTCACATGAATAGTGTCAGGTGTCCTGGGTAGGGGTGCAAACGAGCCAAGTCGAGCCAAGCTTTCATAAGCTTGAGCTTGGCTTGATTAGAATTAACCGAGCTCGAGCTCGAGCTTGATTAATTTTTTATTTTAGAGCTTGAGCTTAGCTCGAGCTCATTTATATTAAGCTTGAGCTTGGCTTGGTTTGAGATCGAGCTTGACTTGATAAGCAAGCTTGATTCAAGCTTGATAAATAAGCTTGATTCAAGCTTGATAAACAAGCTTGATAAGCTCAAACTCAAGCTCGTTAAGCTTGATTTCAAGCTTGTTCAGCTTTATTTCAAGCTCATTAAGCTTGATTTCGAGCTTAACGAACTTGATTTCAAGCTAGTTAGGCTTGAATTCAAGTACTTATAATATTAACAATTTATTTATAAAAATTTAATTTAAAAAGTTCCTTAATATCAATTATTAAGGACATATAATTATATATAATGCACACAACCATATTGTTATACAAACATGCATAAAATTAAAATTCAACAAAAAATAAATTAAAATTTAAATAACAAAATAAATTTGTAGACTGCCAGCAACGAGCTCCTAAACGAGCTTCTAAACGAGCCAGCTTACGAGCCAGCTCGCAAGCTTCTAAACGAACCAGCTCGCGAGCTCAAATGAGCTGAGTACTTCTAAGCTTGGGCTTGGCTCGTTTATTAAACGAGCTCGAAAATAAAGCTTGAGCTTGGCTTGTTTACTAAACGAACCGAGCTTAAACAAGCTTTTATCAAGCCTAGCTTTGAGCAGCTTGCGATCGGCTTGGCTCATTTGCAGCCCTAGTCCTGGGTTAACGTACTTGATAATGCAAGCACGAGAATGTAAAGGGTCACGATATCCATCTCTAGGTGACGTTACACAACTCCGCGTACGGTGTTGGCACCCGAATATTATTCGGACGCTAAGTAAGTCACACGGTCCTAGGTTAAGTATGTACAATAATTAATTTAAGTCAAAGAAATAAATAACAAAACTGTAAAGTTGGCAAGGTACACTTGCCTCGGGTTTGAATACCAATAGATGTTCCTGTATCAGTGGATTCTGCAGGTACTCCTTCAAAAGCTGTAATAAACATCACCAACAGGTTCAGAAAATATTAAATAACTAGAAACGCCTGTCCTTGAGTCCAATTTGGACACAAGGGCAAAAATGACATTTTCTGGTCAAAGCAGGGTCCACATGTAGCCCGCTTCGCACCGAAAAACGTGTCAGAACCAATGTTCTCCAAATTCGTCAAACTTAGTGTCAACAGGTCCAGAACGATTATACGAACCCAACGGAACTTCCAGAATTGGATTCCGATGAGCCGATCTCAAAACCGCCCGTCAAGTGGAGCCGCGGGCCCACGATACGCGATTTTGTCAACGTTCTCAGAATCGAACCAAACTTGGGTCACAGGACCAGCGTATTGCTACGAGTCCGATGGCGCAAGTTTTCTTTCGATCCGACGTATATACACAAATTTACAACGTGTTCCAGAACAGGCCGATACGGGGCGTTGTCTGCGGATACGCATTGATTCCGGTATGCACGCACATCCAAATCAACTTCTGCAAAATCCCGCATGTCCGTATCAACGGCGCGCACCTTTCGGTGAAGACCGCACGCGACCAAGTCGTCCCGTTTGGCGGAGCTTTCAATTCCGAGGGAAAACAGGATATTTATTTTTCTGTTTTTGGATCGCAGTTCGCGATCACCACAGGACGCGACACACCGAACGGATTGCACGGGCATCGAGAGGGTTACGCAGTCTATGCGTCACAACAGACAGAAAGAGAAACGGGTCAGTGAGGAGAGAGAAAAGGTTACCTGAACAGGGCTCCGCGGAAACCGGGATTTCTCATGTCCGCGAGGCGACACGATACAACACTGTGTCTGGGTTAGGGTTGCGACAGCTCGCCGGAGCTTCACCGGAGCGGGAGGAGGGCTGGAGGTAACTGCGGCGGAGGGCGGCGGAGGTGTCGTCGGCGGAGGACACGACGGAGGTCGTGGGGCTCTGGCGGAGGAGCTCTGGGGAGATGGCCGCTGCTCGGGGCGGCTAGGGCACGGCTGGGTGGGCTGAGCTGGCCGGGGCTCTGGGTGTTGAAGCGCTGCGGGGAGGACGGAGGGTGGTGGAGCTCTAGGGAGGCGGAGACGACGGCTGGGGCCCAGTCGGTGGTGGTCGAGTGGTTAGAGGACCGGCAGCCGGAGGAGGAGGGGATTATATAGTGTTAGAGGGAGGAGGACGGCCGGGGGTTCGAGGAAGTTGAAGGGGAAGCGGCGGTGACGTTGAGCGGAGGCGAATTGATGGGTCGTCGGCGGCCACGGCGGTGGAAACGGCCGCAGGGGAGGGGAGGAGTCGGGAATAAGAGGGATTTGGGGGTTAGGGTTTCAGGCGGGTTAACGGGTCCGGGTCGGGTTCAATTCGGATCCGACCCGTTAAGAATTGGGTTTGGTTCGGTTCGGTTTAGCCTAGTTTGGTTCGTTTTGGTTCACCAATAAACCGGGTTTATTTCTAGGGTTTATTTTGGGTTAAAAATTAATTAGTTTTTAGGGCTTTAAAAATATTTTCGGGGTCCAATAAATTCTCGAAAAATTATCCTATGTCTAATATTTTATTTTACACCAGAAAATATTATTCTCATAATATTTTTAATATTGATTTACATTATTTAAAATTATTTAATTGCAAAATACCTTGGTTTTATTTAGTTAAAAATTACAGAAAAATTCATAAAAATTCTGAAAATTCAGTTTTTAGATTTCTGAAAAATACAAGTGATTACAATCTACCCCACTTAAGAAGATTGCGTCCTCGCAATCAAAGAATAAACTACTAAAGGAAAAGAACTATGGGAATTATAAGAATGCTTAGGTTATACCTGCATCTGCGAACATGTGAGGATAACGCTGGCGCATGATATCCTCTCGTTCCTAGGTAGATTCGCCAGGAGAGTGATGTTTCCAAGCTACACGAACCAGTCTAATTGTCTGTCCTCGCACTGTCTTCTCACTGATGTCGAGTATGCCAACTGGTTGTTCTTCATATCTCAAGCTAGGGCCCACTGCGATCTCAGAATGATCGACTACGTGACTTGGGTCAGTCACGTACCTTCTCAGCTGTGAGACATGGAATACATCATGCACTCCCTCTAAGGATGGAGGTAATGCAAGACGATAAGCCACCTCACCAATGCGCTCCAGAATATCAAATGGCCCAATGTATCTTGGGCTCAACTTTCCTCTGCTCCCAAATCGAATAGTACCTCGAGTAGGTGAAATCCTCAAGAATACGTGCTCTCCTTCTTTGAACTCTCGGGGACGTTTGTGTGTATCAGCCCAATGCTTCTGTCTGTCCTGAGCTGTACGAAGATGATTCTGAATTTGTTTTACCTTCTCAACTATCTGCATTACCAACTCCGGAACCAGTATTTGACACTTGCCAACGTCACTCCAGCATATTAGCGATCTGCACTTTCTACCGTACAACGCCTCGAATGGTGCCATCTGGATGCTTGTCTGATAACTGTTGTTATAAGAGAATTCCACCAAGTGCAAATGATCTTCCCAAGACCCTCCGAAGTCTAACATACACGATCGTAGCATATCCTCCAAGATCTGAATCATGCTCAGATTGACCATCTGTCTGTGGATGGTAAGCAGTGCTAAATTTGAGTCGGGTGCCAAGACTCTCTTGCATGCTTCGCCAAAAATGAGATATGAATCTCGAGTCACGATCTGACACAATACTAACCGGTACTCCATGTAATCTTACGATTTGTCGTATATACATGTCGGCTAGTACCTCCGTGGACTGTCCAACTCTAAATGGCAAGAAATGTGCCGATTTAGTGAGTCGATCCACGATAACCCATACTGCATCTTTTCCACTGGGGCTTCTTGGAAATCCTGTAACGAAATCCATAGTGATATGTTCCCACTTCCATTCTGGTATAGAAAACAGCTGCAACATACCAGCAGTCCTTTGATGCTCGGCTTTTACTTGCTGGCAGACTAAATATTTTGCCACAAATCGTGTAATCTCCCTCTTCATTCCATGCCACAAATCGTGCAATCTCCCTCTCCATTTGGAACATATAGGCGATTTCCGCACCTTAATGTCCCATCCTCATGTATGCAAAGTCCCGTTTGCATGCCTGCTTCTGTTTTCTCTTTAAGTCTTCGAAATCTAGCATCAGTGGGCCTTGCCTCTTTAATCCTCTCCACAAGTGGCGACTTAACTTCGAGATTAGCCAACAAGCCACTTTGTCTTGGTAAAACAACCTCTATCTGGAGCTCCTGTAGATCTTTCAATAGCTAGGGCTGCATCGTCAAGAAATAAGCCGTGGGCTTCCTGCTGAGTGCGTCTGCTATGACATTCACCTTTCCCGGGTGGTACTGCAGAGCTATATCAAAGTCTACCATCAACTCAAGCCAACGTCTCTATCTCATGTTGAGCTCCTTCTGAGTATATACATACTTCAGACTCTTGTGATCAGTAAAGATTTCTATCTTCTCTCCATAAAGATAGTGTCTCCAAATCTTCAATACAAATATTACTGCAGCTAGCTCAAGATCTGCGTTGGGTAGTTCTTCTCATGGACCTTCAACTGTCTCGATGCATAAGCGATAACTTTGCCATGTTACATCAAAACACATCCTAGTCCACTACCTGACGCATCACTATAAACAACAAAACCTCCTGACCCTGAAGGAAGAGTCAAGACAGGTGCTGTTGTCAATCGCCTCTTCAATTCTTCAAAGGCCTTCTGGCAATCTTCCGTCCATGCAAACTCTTGGTCCTTACGTGTCAACTTTGTCATAGGCTCCGCAATTCTTGAGAAATTTTCTACGAACCTCCGGTAATATCCAGGAAGTCCGAGAAAACTTCTCACTTCTGCAACTGATGTAGGTGTAGGCCAAGTTTCTATTGCAGCAACCTTCTCTGGATCAACTGAAAGTCCTTCTCCTGAGATGATATGTCCCAAGAAAGGCACCTTATCCATACAAAACTCATATTTACTGAGTTTGGCATACAACTTCTCTTGCCTCAACGTCTCTAGCACAATTCTGAGATGCTCCTCGTGCTCTTCGTGGCTCTTGGAATATACTAGAATATCATCAATAAACACAATCACAAATTTGCCCAAGTACTGATAAAAAACTCTGTTCATCAAACTCATGAACACAGCTGGCGCGTTGGTTAAACCAAAAGGCATTACTAAGAACTCATAGTGTCCATACTTGGTTCTGAAGGCTGTCTTCGGTATATCCTCCTTCCTCACTCTAATTTGGTGATAACCGGATCTAAGGTCAATCTTTGAGAATACCCTAGCACCACTCAATTGATCGAATAAGTCATCAATGTGTGGCAAGGGATACCGGTTCTTAATGGTCACAGCGTTTAGTGCCCTGTAATCAATACACAGGCGTACTGTTCCATCCTTCTTCGGTACAAATAGTATGGGTGCTCCCCAAGGTAAAATACTGGGCCGAATAAAACCCTTCTCCAGAAGATCATCAACTTGTTCCTTCAACTCCACAAACTCCTTAGGTGCTAGCCGATATACTGATGAAGTTATAGGCTCTGCTCCTGGAGTCAAGTCTATTGTGAATTCTATTTCCCGATCAGGTGGTAAACCTGGAAGATCATCAGGAAATACATCCACAAACTCTGATATGACTCTCTGCTTCGTTTCCTCTTCTTTGTAAAGAATGTTGACGGTTGCGGCTCTCCTTGCTGAGGAATTTGTCTGGGGCGGTCTTGATCCTTGGCCCCATAATTCTGGTACTTTATTCGGAGGTAGGGAGCACCTTGTTCTTTGTGTCGAGCTTCCATGGACACAGAGACACCCATGCACAGTCTTGCTGCGTGGATGATAAATCGTCTATAGAATACGTGAAGACTTTTTACACACCCTTGCCGCATGGATAAGAGATCATCATGAACATGGGCAGGCTTTCTTCATTAGTCTGTCGCATGGATGGGCAACCTTCATGTGGCAACTAAGATCATGCCGCATGGATGAAGGCTCGACCTGGACATGCAACAACTATGACTCTGTCGCACGGAGGAAGGTTCGATGCGGACATACGACTACCATGGCTCTGTCGCATGGATAAAAGCTTGACCCGACATGCGACCATCATGGCTCTGCCGCATGGAAGATACCTCATGCGCCGACTAGGCTCTACCGCATAGACGTCAACTTTGTCTTTTTATGCTGATGTCATATGTTTTCCTTATGCAGGTTTTGTTCTACATTGCACGGCTCATAATGGAGCATGGAAGGATATCATAACACCCGTTGTTCGGGGTGAAGACCAACTTTATGTGGCGATTCGCCAAGAACTGATCCATGAGACGAACATGAACATACTGCGTCATGCGCTGAGCTGTCCTTATTCATGAAGCATGCCAGTTGCGTTTCTCTCCTTTATGCGTTTTGCTACCGGCCGGAAGACTGCGGGGTCGATGAGAGGGTTTGGATTAATTTCCATTCATGTCGTCGGTCCTCCCGCATGATTATAGAGCGCCTGCTCCTGCTCCTCCCTTGCTATCCGTCGGTATGGGTTCTTTTCCATATACTGAGTTTTGTACTGTGGAGGGATGATCCAGAAAGCATTGAGTTCTACTGCGGGCTCGACTTGTGTCAGTATTAACGACAGCACGGAGGGGCGCTTCTAATGAAAAAGGTTCGTATCAGCGAGACTTCGTGGAAACTCTTAAAATAGGTTTCCATCATATGTACTCATGACCTTGAATACTAATGAAAACCCCTTGAATGTAATGGATTTTTATCATATGTACTCATGATCTTGAATATTAATCAATAAAGTCTCTCATTTTTTAGAATTTTGTATGTTGTGGACTTTTGGGTATTGTACTAGAGGTGATATGGACGTAGTACAACACCGTAGTCGTTTAGAGACTTTTGGGTATGTTGTGTATCTTTGGTGGACCTATCACTTCTTGTGCACTAGAGTGCTAGTGGTAGGCTCGAGACAAGCCCTGCCAGAGGTGATATGGACGTGGCAAATTTTGTGGACCTAACGCCGCTGGTGTACTTAGAGTTTAGTACGGGTGCTAAGTTGAGATGACAACCGATATCAGAGGTAGTGATAATCGATAGCCAAACCCGATAGGTTTTGCTCAGAGGTAATATAGACATGGCAAATACGGCCGAAGAGAAATATTAGGATAGTAGTTCAGAGGTAATATGAATGTGAACCAATGTCTGAGAACACATTGAGGAGTGATTTGCTGGTTGTGGTCTACCCGAGAATATAGATAGACCTGAGGTTTTCTCCACTTGGGAGATTTTTAGGCCGATAACTCAAAGGTAATATAGACATGGCTAGCGTCTAACGAGACTGATTTTTGAGTGGTCCCTGCTGGAGTGTGCAGGTGGACCTGAGGATTGTTCCGCTGGAGAGCTTTTAAGGATCCATTATCTGTTGCATATCCAAGACTCCTGAATACCGATAATGGCTTGTCGTGCATATGCACTTGTTGGGGATTGTTCAAGGAGTAGGAACCCTATACATCTTTATTGTCATGCTGGGGATAGAGAGAAGTACAAGCCTAGTCTTAGATATAGTATTTTTCAGGAACTTGTCGTTGATGGGCATCATGAGCAAGTCGTCGTTGGGTTTCGACAGTCGGTAGGTGCCGTTGCAGAATACAGATTTTACGATGAACGAGCCTTCCTATTTGGGTTGGAACTTGCTGGCTGTCTTGTGGGTCACAAACATCGGCCTCCTTACTGTCAGGACGAAATCACCCACTCGGTAGGTCCTCTTCTTAACCCATTTGTTGAAGGCTCTCGAGAGACGCGTTTGGTATAGCTAAATGCGCTGTTGAGCCAAGAGATGTTTCTCGTCGAGTGCTTCTAGCTCTTGTAGCCATCGACGACGATTGTCGTCAACCTTTAACTGGTTGGAGAGAGCCACTTGGAGCAAGGGAATCTAGATCTCAAAGGAAAGGAATGCTTTGCTCTCGTAGACCAAGGAGAAAGGCGTACTGTCGGTTGGTGTTCGAATCGTTGTGCGGTAGGCCCATAGACATTCGTCGATCTTCTCGTTCCAGTCGCGCTTATTAGAAGACCCGAACTTCTTGAGGAGCTTGATGACAGTTTTGTTGAACGCCTCAGCCAAACCATTCGCTGCTGGGTTGTAGGCAGTCGACGCTATATTCTGAATCCAGTTTTTGTCGCAAAATTGGTAGAACACATGACTTATAAACTATGGACCATTGTCACGGACGATCCTTCGTGGAAATCCGAAGTGATATATGACGTGATGCTTGACGAAGCTGATCACGTTGATGTCTTGACTTTTGCCAGTGGTACTGCATTCGTCCACTTGGAGAAGTATTCGGTAATGGCCAGGATGAACCATGTCCCTTGGACGAAGATGAACTAATTGGTCCAATGATATCCATCCCTATGCCTCGAATGGCCAAGACGCAACTGTCGGATGTAGGAACTCTGAGGGTTGGTGGATGAAGTCTGCGTGGATCTGGCATGCTTGGCACTTCCTGTCACGACCCTCACTCGGATATTCGAGAACGAGTACGTGGGTACGTCCAGCCTACGTTGTAGCATCAGCGGTAGAACATTATCTGGGTCAACTCTATTATCTAAACATCTCACACAATATATATAAGGTACCTGCCAATCGTCTCAACTCCAAACGGAGGAACAATATGGAATATGATAAATGTAATACTCAATCATAATGCAACTAAGGAAAATAAGCACGATATGGAATAACGAAGGAAAATAATCACAATACATCCACGAGACTGAAATAATATATACATGCCAACAACCTCAATAAAAGTCTAATACAAGTCTAACACTAAATAATCTAAACCTCCTCAGACTCTGGTACTAAGTCCTTCTGGTCTACAAGAGTATCCTCTAATGGTATGCTCTCCTGCGGTCCGTAGTATATGGGACACTAGTCTACGAGCCAATCATTGAAAAAATATATCCAATCAGGATTGGAGCGAAGTACATACCTCTAAAAGTAGTTTTAAATACATAATCGAGCATATAAAACAGATAATAGAAAAGAATACAAGATAACTAAACAACAGAATAAAATAAACTAGAGTGAACAGGTAATGTAGTGGAAAGAAGGACATACAATAGAATATCTACAATATAATGGAAATAACTGAAATCTAACTAATGTGCCATGGAATACAAGTTCATTATATGATCGGTTTAGGTTGAACACGAATACAATATGGTAACTCGATTACAAGTGTGGTATGTAATCGACATGTACACGAATACATTGGGGCTTGATCACATAATCAACTCCTATTCTCCCATCCCCAACTAATACCAATGGATCCAATCACGACACGTTAACACGAATATAAGTACACTGAACACGAGCAGTGTGTGAACACGAAGTACACTAAATCAATACCCGATACACACGATAAAATACATATGAAGGAGTACCCACTGAATACGGTAAGGGATAACATCTCCTGACAGGATTCATGTAGTACCAGTCTGTGAAACAACTGTATCGGAATCAAGTATACAGTTCTAGAACATGAGATATATACACTATTATGGAATAAAAACTAACATAAAAATGTACTCGCCTGAGGTTATGAGCAAGGTGTGTCTCTCGATGCCCAAACTGGCGTCACACATACTTATATATGGTATATTGTATCAATACAAGGTTTTGGAATAAAAATAAATTAAACTAGTTCAATTCTAGGACATAAAGTCATTTCTAAGTCAAAACAGTCAAATTAGGTCAACTCTAGGTCAAACTAGTCAAACTTGGTCAAAGTAGCTAATTCTAGGTTGTATGAGTCCATCTCTAGGATATTGGGTCCATACACTATGTAAGTAGGCTATACTAGCTATGTTAGGATACTAGGATACCAACAAAATACTATATCATAAGATACGCAAGTTATTACATATGAAAATACTATAATATATATATACAAGACAAAATATATAGTACTCCTAGCCAAACTAATGCTAAGTGGATACCTTGGCTTTGAACCAAATGTGGTATCATACCACCTACACACCCATCTTGATATACAAACTCAATACCTTGAGTATAAACCAATACCTTGACATTACCTTGGTATCACAAGGTAATCCAATATCTAACATTAGCTAACTAACCAACATACCTCACTATACACTAACATGCACTTAAACTTATAACAATACTATACCAACTAACATAACTAACATATCCATCGGATATTCAAAACTCATACCCAAGATACCTCAACACTCATTACCTTGGTGTAACTCAAGGTAAACTAGAATAATACTTACCAATGCTAACTAGTGCTTATATATATATATATATATATATATATATATATATATATATATATACTTAACTTACTAACAATATATATAACTAACTTATCAATATTAACTAACTTAGCTTATTAACTAGCTTAACTTAACTTATCTGCAACTTAATTTCTAAGCACTCAAACTACTGCTGCTTATTGCTACTGCTTCTGCTTATCGCTGTTGCTGCTTATTGCTTGCTGTTGCTGCAGCTTATTGCTTCTGTTGCTGCTACAACTTACTGCTTGCTGCTGCTGCTTACTGCTTACTGCTTCTGCTGTTGCTTCTCGCTGTTTCTGCTGCTGCTTCTTACTGTTTCTGCTGCTGCTTCTCGCTTCTGCTTCTCGGCCAGCTTATTGGCTCCCCTTATCTCACATGCACACATCTATACAGACATACACTCACTCTCTCTCACACACACACACACACACACACACACATATATATATATATATATATATATATATATATTACCACATACCCACCCTAATAATGCACATGCACTCTCCTATTCTCTCATGACCACCAACACATCAAAATAAAATATAGAACATACAGATAATTATATGTATAAATATATTTCATATAACAATTATAATTATAATACTCTAATAGCTATAACCATGGCAAATTGAATTAAAATGCAAGAAAACAAACACGTGGAGTGCACCGCATTCGTATCACACTCAATCTATGATACACTTGCGATATGGCTCCACCACACCACCAAATATACCCCGAAGGACACGAGCAAGTCTAAAATGACTATTAGAAGCAACATGAAGCGTTAGCTATTCGCCTACGTGCCCGTGTCAAAATGTGACATGCTCAAACCCCCGTGTTGGAAGAAAACCCCCAAATCAACCCATATCGCAAAATTATCGGGATACAGCCTACACGTATCCAATTATGAACACGACACTAGCCACACACAATCAAACACATGTCAATTTGGTCTAATTGACCTATTAACAAACACAAGATGTGCCAATCTCGAAATTCTTCTAAAATTGACACAAAATACCACATAACTTTCTTCATAGGTCACCTATGAACTTAATTCTAATTTTTATGGGTAGCCTTAGTATATGGGAGGGTTCCTAATGATTAAATTATAGATTTAGAGTCTAATTATAGAGGAAAAACTAAATTGTACCTATTAGAAGATTGATTCCCAATGCAATTCTCCAAATGAATGTCAAGAGCCTTCAACTTGTAGATCATTGCTCCTCCTTGTAGATCCTTGCTTCCTCCTTGTAGATCCTTGCTTCCTACTTGTAGATCCTTTCTTCCTCCTTGTTCTAATAGCATCCAATGATGAATAGGAAAGAAATTTGGGTAGGAATTGGTTTAGGGATGAAGGAATTTGGAAGAAAAAAATTCTAGATTTAGATTTGGAATAAAAAAATGAAGAGAGAGTCTATCTCCACTCCTATGGTGGCCGACCTCTACCCCCTCCTCCAAGCTACTTTGAAATGTCCACAATACCCCTTGGGGCTTGTCATGAAGGAATTAATTAAGGAGAGAAGGTTCTAGTCTAATTGGTTTAACTAATTAATTTATCCTCCTAATGAATGGGCTTACTATTGGGCTCAATTAAAGAATAGAAATAAATATTGGTCCATGGATCTAATCTATAACTAGTTAGGTCCACTAACATAAATCCAAAATAAAATCTAATATCTAACAATAAATAAATAATACAATAAATAAATATTCAACATGTACAATATTTAATTAATTATGAAATGACCAAAATATCCTTTCCTAGAAAATGTGGTAGTGACAAATCTATCCCCTTAAAATAATTTTGTCCTCGAAATTCAAAGATGAAACTACCCCAGAAAACAAAACAGAACAGAATCAGGAAAGAACAAACCTTAAGGTACAAACAAATATGGGTAATGCTCTCGCATTTCATCCTCCCTCTCCCAGGTAGACTCACCCAAAGAGTGATGCCTCCATGCGACGCGTACCAAGGGAATGGTCTAGTTTCTCAACACCTTCTCTCTCCGATCCAGAATCTCAACTGACTCCTCTGGATAGCTAAGAGTAGGGCTCACCTCTATCTCCGAGTGATTCAACACGTGACTAGGATTCGCCATGTACCATCTCAACTACGACAAGTGAAACACGTTGTGCACTCCCTCCAATGCAAGTGGTAAGTCTAGTCTGTAAGCAACTACACCGACCCTCTCGGGAATACTAAAAGGTCCGATGAATTGCGGACTAAGCTTTCCGCCTCAACCGAAACGAATCGTGCCACGTGTCAGAGAAATCCTCAAGAAAACCATATCGCCAGCCTAGCACAAAATACAGCCTTAGCACTCTAACTAAAACAAGCAATCACAAGCAATACAAAACAAAATTTATACCTCAAACTACAATGGTCTCTGGTGGCTATCGGCCCAATGTCGTTGTCTGTTCTGTGCCACCCTAAGTCTATCCCTAACGAGCTTCACCTTCTCAGCTGCATCCACGACTATCTCTGGTCCCAATAAGGCTCTCTCACCAATATCATCCCATGATAACGGAGTACGGCATCTCCGTCCATACAATACCTCAAATGGTGACATCTTTATACTGGCCTGGTAGCTGTTGTTGTAAAAAAACTCTACCAAGTGAAGATGATCCTCCCAAGAGCCTCCAAAATCCAAAACATAGGTGCGTAGCATGTCCTCGAGAGTTTGAATAGTCCTCTCCGACTGCCCGTCTGTCTGAGAGTGAAATATGGTACTGAAGTTGAGCTGAGTTCCCATGCTAGCCTGCAAACTTCTCCACAAGTGGGACGTGAAGCGACTATCCCGATCCGAGACTATGCTCACAAGAACTCTATGCAATCTGACTATCTGACGCATATACATCTCCGTGAGCTTCTCTGTAGTAACCATTTTAAATGGCATAAAATGGGCTGATTTGGTCAACCTGTCTACGATGACCCAAATCGCATCTTTACCTCCTGGAGAACGCGGAAGCCTTGAAACAAAATCTATTGTCACATGCTCCTACTTCCACTCTAGAATGGGTAAAGGCTGAAGTAATCCACCTGGCCTCTGACTCTCTCCCTTTACCTGCTGGCATACCAAGCATCTGGATACAAAGCTAGCTACCTCCCGCTTCATACCATACCACCAAACATGCTCTCTCATGTCCCTATACATCTTGTTGGCACCTGGATGCATAGAGTACTGAGATCGATGCGCCTCCTGAAGAATCTTCTCGCGTAATGCTCCACTCGGCACACACAATCAGGTACCGTACCGCAATAATCCATCATCTGAAATGCTGAAGTCTGTTGCCAATCCTATTTGAACCTGTGCTCTGATGCCCCTCAGAGACTCATCCTCGAACTATGCGGCTCTGATCCGGTCCATCAACTCTGACTGTACCTGAAGTTCCCACATCTGTGCTGTAACTCAAGGAACTAATAACTCAATACCCAAACTATCAAGATCGGCCAACAAATGTTTGTCCCTCGTCAAATACATAGCCACTAGATACCTGCTCAAGGCATCCGCGACTACATTGGCCTTCCCTGGATGATACTGCAAACAATGTCGAAGTCCTTCATCAACTCCAACCACCGCCGCTGCATCATGTTGAGCTCTTTTTGTGTAAACACATATTTCAAGCTCTTGTGATATGTAAAGATCTCTATCCGCTCTCCATACAAGTAGTGCTTTCACAGTTTAAGAACAAAAATAACTGCTGCCAACTCCAAGTCATGGGTAGGGTAATTCTTCTCATGCAGGCGTAATTGCCTAAAAGCATAGGCAATCACCTTCCCGTTCTGCTGCAACACACAATCCAAACCCTTACCCGATGCATCACTATATATAGAAAATCCTCCTGCCCCTAATGGCAATGTCAATATTGGAGCGGTAGTCAACCTCTTCTTTAGCTCCTCAAAAGCAGACTGACAATCCTCAGTCCAGACGAACTACACATCCTTCCTGGTTAGTCTAGTTATTGGCTCCACAATCCTGGAAAAATCCTGAATAAACCTCTGATAATAGCCTGCCAGTCCAAGAAAACTCCTGATCTCCGCTACTGAACTCGGGGTAGACCACGACTCAACTGCTGAAATCTTTTTCTGGTCTACTGAGATTCTGTCTCCTATAATCATATGCCCGAGGAATTCAACCTTATCAAGGAAGAACTCATACTTTAAAAGCTTGCCATATAGCTTCTCCTTCCTGAGGGTCTCCAGAACTATCCTCGGGTGTTTCTCATAATCCTCCGGGGTCTTCGAATAAATCAATATGTCATCAATGAATACCACTACAAATTGATCCAAGTACTGATGAAACACCTTATTCATCAGATTCATGAATACCGTTGGGGCATTGGTCAACCCAAACGGTATCACCAAGAACTCAAACTTCCCATACCGAGTCCAGAAAGCTATCTTCGGAATATCTTCCTTCTTCACTTTTACCTGGTGGTACCCCGACCTCAAGTCTATCTTTGAGAATACCTTCGCTCCGCTCAACTGATCAAATAAATCGTCAATCTGCAGCAACGGATATTTGTTCTTGATAGTGAGGTTGTTGAGTGCCCTGCAGTCTATACACATGCGTACCGACCCATCCTTCTTTGGTACAAATAATATCGGAGCACCCCACGGTGATGAACTGGAGTGGATGAAGCCCTTGTCCTGTAACTCATCCACATGCTTCTTCAAATCAGCCAGTTCGATGTTGTTCACTCTATAGACGTGCTATGATATTGGCTCTGTGCCTGGCACCAAGTCTATAGAGAACTCCACATCTCTGTCTGGTGGCACCCCCGACAACTCCTCCAGAAAGACGTCTATATACTCAGTAATTAATGGATGTGGCAGCTCCTACTCTTATACCAAAACTCCACAAAAGTCTCTTTCGCTCTGCTCTGCTGCTCCTCTGACGAACTCAAACTCTAGCTTTCCTGGTGTTTGGAACAAAACTCTGTCTCCTCGATAATCGATACTAGCTTGGTGCCTACTCAACCAATCCATCCCGAGCACTATATCGTAGCTCGAAAGTGGCATTACGAGTAGACACATGCTCAACTCTCGGTCTCTCAAGAAAACTCTTCGGTCATTGCAAACGTCACTGACCAGGATAATGCCACCCCAGTCGTGATCTTGCAAGTCCTTGCCAATGGTTCAGACTCAAGATGATATTTTAGAGTAAAAGATACAAAACTATGTGAAGCACTGAAATTAAATAAAGTATGAGCTGGAAAAGAATCAAGATAGACTGAACCTGAGATAACATCACCGACTGGCTCCTCCTCCTCGACGGTTAAGGCGAAAGCTCGCCCCTTTCGTTGGGTACCTCTCTGCTGGTGCTGGTGCTGAGCGAACTGCTGCTATTGTGGTGGTAGAGGAGGTCCTCTCTGCTTTCCCGCTGGTGGTCTCGTGGTTGCTCTCTATGCCTGAGCTCCGTCCTGAGCTGGACGAGCTAAAATTTTAGGACAAGCCCTCAACTGATGGTCTCCTGATCCGTAAAATAAGCACTGACCTAATCTCATCCTGCATGCATCCCATCAATGTCCCTGCTTCTTACGGAAAATGCAAGAAATAGTTGGCCTCTGGATCTGGTGCATCTGATGTGCCGTCGCTCTAGCTGGTCCATAATACTGTTGCCTCGACTGCTGGAAGTGCCTCTGATGCTGCTGCTAAAAATGAGGCTGCTTCATTGGACCCGTGTTGGTACTGGATCCTCCTATGTCTCTCGGCCTCTTAGAGCCAAGCTCTAGATCATCCTCTGCCCGCTGTGCCTATCTTAGAATCTCCTCGAAAGTAGCGGTGGGATCTCCATTCGTATGTGATTTAATTTCCCTGTTCATGCCCTTCTTGAACTTTCTAGCTCTTCCTCTAGGGTTCAGCTCCTCCACAAAGCGGTATAATCTACAATACTCTGTCGCATACTCATCCACCGTCATACCTCCCTGAACAAGGTACTGGAACTGGCTCTCTAAAGATGTCAGAGCCACATCTGAAAAAACTTTTTCTTGAAGAGCTCTTTGAAAGCTTCCCAAGTAAGTCCTGGTGCTGAGATCCTGGGGTCCGTCCTGAACCAAGTCAATGCAATATCGAACATCATGCTCCCTGCGACCTCTATCTGTAATCTCTCTGAAATCTGTGCCAGCCGTAGGTTTCGCTCAATGTCTTCTATCCAATCATCAGCATAAATGATCCCTTCAGTGCCTTTAAAGTCCTTCAGCCCCATCCTCTTGAAGTCTATGATGGTCCCCGGCCTCGGCTGCTGTGGGATAAATTAAGGTGGTGCCGTATGTGGCTGGACTAAGGCGTCTCTCTCAACTGCTGCGAGCGCAATTTGGTGAGCATTCTCAATGCCCTGCCTCATAACCTCTGACTGACGATGTTGTGCCTCCATTATCTTCTGAAAGAGCGCAAATATCTGTGTCTGATCGACTGCAGATGGTGGGGGTGGAAGATCCCTTGAAACTGTCGACGCTGCCCTCTGTACCGGAGGTGGAGCACCTTCGAAAGCTGCTGTGAAAATGCCCACCTGGATCGGTAAAGCGGACCTATGGAACGTAGCTGCTGGAACAGCGTCTGATGGTACTGCCCTCAAAGGCGACGAAGTGACCGACCTCGCTGACATTGTGCCTGAGCGCTGGGAACGCGTCTTCGATGACATCCTAAAGATAGATTGAACAAAGAAATCATTATTGAGTAAGATACGATATCATCAATGAAGGACATATTTTCTTCAAAGTAAAAAAAATATTCTTATAGAGAATGATAACAAAAACTGATATTTGGAAGTATTTCCTAGTTGTGATTGAGTATACGTTCTCAGCCTAAATCTTATATCCTAAAGCAGGCTCATAGCAGTACTCTAAGTGAGCACTACTACGATATTGCTCTAATTGCGACTCTAGACCTGCATGGACCACCACTAAAAATGTGTCACGACCCGCACCCGGATATTGTAAGCCCCCTGATTTTCAGAATTGTTAATTTGGATTTTTCTGCAATTTTTCGGGATTTTTCGGTAATTAAAACCTAGGCCTTTGGCAATTTGATGATTTTTAATTGCAGTTAATTCATATTAAAATATTATGAAAATAATATTTTATGGTGTAAAATGGAAAACCGGACACAGGGTAATTTTCTGCGGATTTATTGGACTCCGAAAACCCGTTTAAAGTCCTGAAAACCGAAGTACATTTAAACCGAATTAAACCCGTGCCAACACCCGACATCCCCATGAGAGCCGAAGCCAAGCCCAAGGAGCGTTGACCCAGCCCAAATCCTAGGTCAAACCCTAGTCCAATTTCTGTATGTATAAATACCTAATTTCCTAAGTTTTTCTCCAGAATTAAAAAGAAAATAAAATAAAATCCCTAATCCCAAATACCCAAATTCCTAATTACCTAAACCTAACCCAAACCCTAACCCTAACCATAACCCTAACCGACGCCGGCCGACCCCTCCGGCGAGTCTCCGGCGCCGCCCTAGCCCAGTCGCCCGTCCTCAGCCTCCTCCCCGTCGCCTCCTCCTCCCGCTGCTCATCCCCGACCCAAGCCTCTCCGCTGCGCTCCGCCGCGACGCCGCCTCCCTCCCTGAACCCTAGCCGCCCCTCTCCTCCTCCGCCCGCGACGCCGGCCACGACCCCACGCCGCCGCCACCTCGCCGCTGTCAGCCACCCTCGGCCCAGGCGAGCTCCTCCTTCTTCCCCGCACGGACCAGCACCCCATCACCCACGCTGCCACCCTCTCTTCTCCGCCCGCCCGAAGCCCTAGCCGCCTGGACTAGCCTCCACCCAGCCCGCGGAGCTCGACCCCGGCCATCCTCCAGCGCCCCGCACCCCTCGGCCCCTCTCCTCCTCCAGCGCCTCCCTGAACTCCGGCCAGCAATCGAGCCGACAAGCAGCAGCAACCGCAGCGGAACCGTAGCGCCGCCCTGAGCCGGCCGCAGCCGCCTGCGACGACGCCGACGAGCCCCCGGCCGCCTCCGCCGTGCCCTCCGGCCAGCCCTTGGCGCAGCCTCCGCCCCGGCGAGCTCCTCCGACGAAAAGATCGAAACCCTAACCCTAGAATTGAACAGAGACAGGACACGTGTCGGACACGAAGACTCGGTTTTCTGGAGCCCTGTTCAGGTATCATTATCTCTCTCCTCGCTGCCCCGTTTTCGATTCCGTCAGTTGCGTCGCGTAGACTGTGTAACCCTCTCGGTGCCCGTGCAACCCGCTCGGTGCATCGCGCCCTGTGGTGATCGCAAACCGCGATCCAAAAACAGGAAAACCAACGCCCTGTTTCACCCCGGAACTGGGTACGCCCCGCCAAACGGGACGACTTGGTAGCACGCGGTCTTTACCGAAACGTGCGCGTCGTTGATACTGACGTGTGGGATTTCGCAGAAGTCGATTCGGATGTGCGTGCACACCGGAATCAACGCGTATCCGCCGACACCGCCCCGTATCCGTCGGTTCTGGAACACGCTACAACTTTGTGTACACACGTCGGATCGAGACGAAATTTGCGCCATCGGACTCGTAGCAATATGCTGGTCCTGTGACCCAAGTTTGGTTCGATTCTGAGAACGTTGACAAATCGCGTATCGTGGGCCTCACAGGCTCCACTTGACGGGCGATTTTGTGATCGGCTCATCGGAATCCAATTCTGGAAGCTCCGTTGGGTTCGTATCATCGTTCCTGACTTGTTGACACTGAGTTTGACTAATTTGGAGACCTTTGACCCTGACACGCTTTTCGGTGCAAAGTGGCCCACATGTGGACCCCGCTTTGGCCCAGAAATGTCATTTTTGTCCTTGTGTCCAAATTGGACTCAAGGACAGACGTTTCTAGCTATTTGATATTTTCTGAATCTAATGGTGATGTTTATTTCAGCAACCGGAGTAGTACCTGCAGATCACACTGAGACCAGAGCTACAGTTGGAGCCAGGACCCCAGGCAAGTATACCTTGCCAACTTTGCAGTCTTGTTACATATTTTTCTTGCTTCATTATATTGCTGTGCATACTCGACCTAGGACCGTGTGACTTACTCAGCGTCCGATTATTAGTCGGGTGCCAACACCGTACGCGGTGTTGTGTATTGTCATCTAGAGATGGACATTCGTGACCCCTTTTTATTCTCGTACTTGTCTTATCAAGTACATAGACCCAGGACACTTGACACTATTCATGAGACAGGATCTTCCTGAGATATTTATGGTGATTCTGTATAGGATACAGGTTTTATGACTTAGACATTATATGCTTAGAGTTTATTATGACTTGCTGCATTAGATATGATCTTGCGTGACATGGACATGGGGCCACATGGACATGAGACGTATGGTTACATTGGGTGGGGAGAGACACACAGGCTACAGCTTGATTTTATATATTATGACAGCGTCTCAGTCTTTCTCTGAGCTAGACGACTGCTGGCGTCTCAGTCTTTCGCTGAGCTAGACGACCACATGATATCACTGCTACCGGCTCCCGGACACAGAGCTTGTAGTGGCTTCAGCCTGGGTTCTAGTGCTGCTCTCATATTGCATATCACTTAGATGGTTACATATTTACCCTATTGCTTTATTTATTGCTGCACTGTATATTTATTTATTGGCATGAGCTCTTTGTACCTTGCTATGTCCCCTGAGGACCTGGATCCGGATTCTGTCCCCAGATATTGCAGACGAGATCTATCCCGAGGTATACGGGACCGGAGCATTAGCGTTAGCAGGAGCAGGTGCCTACATTGGAGCAGAACCAGGATCCGAGGACGAGATCGTACCAGAGGACTTCTCCTGAGTATTGGCGTGAGATACTCACTTATTTCTATTTCTAGTTATTCTATTTCCAGTCTATTTCATTGATGTATCAGACCTGTTCTCGGATTGTTCTCCGAGACACTTTTATTGAGATTTGTTAGTTTATTCTACTTGCTTTATTCTGGCACTTGATCTGTGATTATCTGTTGTGGATGAGATTAGTATAGACTGTGACATATATCATTGGACCTACTTATTGTTATATTACAGCTTAAGCATGCCCTGATGGATCCATTAAATTGGGTTGTCCATCGGTGTGTGCTGCTGGCCATTATCACGCGTCCGGTCCCACGGTATTTTGGGACTGGGGCGTGACAGATATTCAGGCACGAGTACGTGGGTACGTCCAGCCTACGTCGCAGCGTCGACGGTAGAACACTGTCTAGGTCAACTCTACTATCAAAACATCTCACACAATATATATAAGGTACCTATCAATCATCTCAACTCCAAACGGAGGAACAATATAGTATCTGATAAATATAACTATACTCAATCATAATGCAACTAAGGAAGATAAGTACGATATGGAATAACGAAGGAAAAGAATCACAATACATCCACGAGACTAAAATAATATATGCATGCCAACAACCTCAATAAAAGTCTAATACAAGTCTAACACTAAATAATCTAAACCTCCTCGGACTTTGGTACTAAGTCCTCCTGGTCTACAGGAGTATCCTCTAATGGTATGTCCTCCTGTAGTCCGTAGTATGTGGGACACTGGTCTACGAGTCAATCATCTAAAAATATATCCAATCAGGATTGGAGCGAAGTACATACCTCTGAAAGCAGTTTCAAATACATAATCGAGCATATAAAACAGTTAATAGAAAAGAATACAGATAACTAAACAACAGAATGAAATAAACTAGAGTAAATATGTAATGTACTGGAAAGAAGGACATACAATAGAATATCTATAATATAATGGAAATAACTGAAATCTAACTAATGTGCCATGGAATACAAGTTCATTATGTGATCGGTTTAGGTTGAGCACAAATACAATATGGTAACTCGATTACAAGTGTGGTATGTAATCGATATGTACACGAATACACTGGGACTTGATCACATAATCAATTCCTATTCCCCTATCCCCAACTAATACCAATGGATCCAATCACGACACGTTATAAACACGAATATAGGCATACTGAACACGAGCAGTGTGTGTACACGAATATAAGCACACTAAACATGAGCAGTGTGTGAACACGAAGTACACTAAATCAATATCCAATACACACGATAAAATACATGTGAAGGAGTACCCGCTGAACACGGTAAGGGATAACATCTTCTGGCAGGATCCATGTAGTACCAGTCCATGAAACCACTGCGTTGGAATCAAGTATACAGTTCTAGAACATGAGATATATACACTATTATGAAATGATAACTAACAGAAAAATGTACTTGCCTGAGGTCCTGAGCTAGGTGTGTCTCTCGATGCCCAAGCTGGTGTCACGCAGACCTATATATGGTATATTGCATCAATACAAGGTTTTGGAATAAAAATAAGTTAACATAGTTCAATTCTAGGTCATAAAGCCATTTCTAAGTCAAAACAATCAAATTAGGTCAACTTTAGGTCAAACTTGGTCAAACTAGCTATTTTTAGGTTGAATTAGTCCATCTCTAGGACATTGGATCCATACATTATGTAACTAGGCTATACTAGCTATGTTAGGATACTAGGATACCAACAAAATACCGTATCATAAGATACACAAATTATTAGATATAAAAATACTATAATATATATATATATATATATATATATATATATATATATACAAGACAAAATATATAGTACTCCTAGCCAAACTAATGCTAAGTGGATACCTTGGCTTTGAACCAAATACGGTATCACACCACTTACACACCCATCTTGATATACAAACTCAATACCTTGAGTATAAACAAATACCTTGACATTACCTTGGTATCACAAGGTAATCCAATATCTAACATTAGCTAACTAACTAACATACCTCACTATACACTAACATGCACTTAAACTTATAACAATACTATACCAACTAACATAACTAACATACCCATCGGATATTCAATACCCATACCCAAGATACCTTAACTATCATTACCTTGGTGTAACTCAAGGTAAACTAGAATAATACTATCTAATGCTAACTAGTGCTTATATATATATATATATATATATATATATATATATATATATATATATATATATATATAACTTATCAATATAAACTAACTTAGCTTATTAACTAGCTTAACTTGACTTATCTACAACTTAATTTCTAAGCACTAAAACTACTGTTGCTTATTGCTACTGCTACTGCTTATCACTGCTACTGCTTACTGCTTACTATTGCTACAGCTTATTGCTTCTGGTGCTGCTGCAACTTACTGCTTGCTGCTGCTGATGCTTACTGCTTCTACTATTGCTTCTCACTGTTTCTGCTGGTGCTTCTCGCTGCTTCTGCTGGTGCTTCTTGCTGTTTCTGTTGCTGCTTCTCGCTGCGGCTTCTCGGCCTGCTTATTGGCTCCCCCTAGCTTACATACAGACATCTATACACACACACACACACACACAAATATATATATATATATATATATATATATATGTTACCACATACCCACACTAATAATGCATATGCACTCTCATATTCTCTCATGACCACCAACACATCAAAATGAAATATAGAACATACATATAATTATATATATATATATATATATATATATATATATATATCAATTATAATTATAATTATAATACTCTAATAGCTATAACCATGGCAAATTGAATTAAAATGCAAGAAAACAAACACGTGGAGTGCACTGCATCCGTATCACACTCAATCTATGAAACGCTTACGATATGGCTCCACCACACCACCAAACGTATCTCGAAGGACACGCTAAAATCACCATTAGAAGCAACACGAAGGGTTAGTTATTCGTGTACGTGCCCGTGTCAAAATGTGACATGCTCAAACCCCCACGTCGGAAGAAAACCCCAAAATCAACCCATATCGCAAAATTATCGGGATACAACATACACGTATTCAATTATGGATACGACACTAGCCACACACAATCAAACACATGTCAATTTGGTCTAATTGACCTATTAAAAAATACAAGATGTGCCAATCTCGGAATTCTCCTAAAATTGACACAAAATACCACATAACTTTCTCCATAGGTCACCTATGAACCTAATTCCAATTCATATGGGTAGCCTTAGTACATGGGAGGGTTCCTAATGATTAAATAACAGGTTTATAGTCTAATTATAGAGGGAAAAACTAAATTGTACCTATTGGGAGATGGATTTCCAATACAATTCTCTAAATGAGTGTCAAGAGCCTTCAACTTATAAATCATTGCTCCTCCTTGTAGATCCTTGCTTCCTCCTTGTAGATCCTTGCTTCCTCCTTGTTCTAATAGCTTCCAATGATGAATAGGAAAGAAATTAGAAAGAAATTTGGGTAGGAATTGGTGTAGGGATGAAGGAATTTGGAAGAGAAAAAATCTAGATTTAAATTTGGAATAAAAAATGAAGAGAGAGTCTATCTCCACTCCTATGGTGGCCGGCCTCTACCCCCTCCAAGCTACTATAAAATGTCCACAATACCCCCTGGGGCTTGCATGAAGGAATTAATTAAGGAGGGAATGTTCTAGTCAAATTGATTTAACTAATTAATTTATCCTCCTAATGAATGTGCTTACTATTGGGCTAAATTCTAACTAGAAATAAATGTTGGTCCATGGATCTAATCTAAACTAGTTAGGTCCACTAACACAAGTCCAAAATAAAATCTAAAATCTAAAAATAAATAAATAATACAATAAATAAATAAATATACAACATGCACAATATTTAATTAATTATAAAATGACCAAAATACCCTTTCCTAGAAAATGTGGTAGTGACAAATCTACCCCCTTAAAAGGGGTTATTCTTTGGGCTGACCAACTCCTGACCGACCACGGTGATCAGCTCATGAGCATTGGCTGGAACAGCTAAAGAGGTTGCGAGACCATCCAGGATATCAGCCTTAATATTTTACAGCCGAGGGACGTGCTCTATGAAGAACCCCTCGAAGGTAGAGATTATTCCAAGCACGGCTCAGTGGTAGGGAATCAAATCTTCATTCCGGACTTCGTACTTGCCTCGGACTTGATTGACTATCAGTTTGGAGTTGTCGTAGGCTTTCAAGTAGTCAACTCCCATATGTTTGGTGAGTTGGGGACCAATGATGAAAGCATTATACTCTGCCACATTGTTGGAGCATGACTCTATAAGAGAGTAGGCGCGGTTAATGAACATGTCATATGGGAAGATCAACACTATCCCGACTCCAACGACGATATCGCCTTTGGGCCATGTTCTCGAAGAACATTCGCCAAACAACCTTTGTGCTCATCACGGTGTTGGAGTCTGCGACTTCGTCGGTGATCTCCTCATAGAATTTTGAAGTTTCTGGCACCGGGTGGGCGGCCTGGAAGTCAGCTAATGATTGCCCTTGACAGCTTTTTGTGGAATAGACGCCATGTCGTATGGTGACAGCAGTATTGCCCACATTGCCAGACGGGAGTTGAGTGCCCAGGATTTGGTCATGAGCAACCTGAGAGGGTTGACCCGTGAGATCACGTGGATCGTTTGCCCTGCCATATAATGCCAAGTTTTATGGATAGCAAAGACTAGAGCAAGGTACTCCTTCTCGACGAGATTGTATCTGTGCTCCACACCGACCATCATCCTGCTAAGGTAGTAGATGGCATTCTTATGACTTGCGTCACTCTTCTGGGCTAGTAGAGTGCCAAGAGAGTGATCTATTGCCCGTACATAGAGCAAAAAGGGCTTTTCCATAACTGGGGCTACCAATACTAGAGGGCTCATGAGGTATTCCTTGATGTCGTCGAAAGTGCACTATTACTCTTCGTTCCAGACAAATGAGACTCCCTTCTTCATGAGCTGAGTGAATGGCTGACAACGCCCAGAGAGTTCAATATGAACCTCCTTATATAGGCCAGTTTTTCTTGGAGGCCACGAAGTTCTCTAAGGTTCTTCGATGGGCGCATTTCAATGATTGCTTTAGTCTTGTCAAGGTCCACGTGGATATCCTTCGAAGTTATGACAAAATTCAGGAATTTGCTGCTGGAGACTCCTAGGAAAGATTTGGTGGAATTCATCTTGAGCTGGTGCGCACGCATGAGGTCGAACACAGTCTTCAAGTCCAGGAGGTGATCATCCTTGGAGCGACTCTTGACGGCGATGTCATCAATGTAACACTTGATCGTCTTGTGTAGATGCTCACGAAAGATGGTGTCATCACTCTCTGGTATGTATCACGCGTATTCTTCAGATCGAAGGCATGAACGTGTAGCAGTAAACCCCTATCGGCGTTTGGAATGATGTATGCTTATCATCGTTAGAAGACATCTTGATTTGATTATAGCCTGAGAATCTGTACATGAAAGACATACGCTTGAAGCCAGAGGTGTTGTCGATCATTATGTCTGTGATCAGAAGGGGAAACTCGTCATTAGGGCAGGCCGCGTTTAGATCACGGAAGTCAATGCAGATCTGGATCTTCCCGTTCTTTTTGACGACCGGCACGATGTTAGCTACCCAATCTGGATGTTGTTCTTCGTGGATGAAGCCACTAGTTATCAATTTGTTGACTTCAACTTCGATTGCGTTCATAATGTCCGGCCAGAACTGCCGTTGCTATTGCTTGACCCGCTTAACGTTCGGCAAGATGTTGAGTTTGTGGACCACAATTTGGAGTTCCAAGATGTTGAGTTTGTGTACCAAGTGTACCAAAAGGTGCGCACAGTATACCCAGATGTGTGGGCTTTCGCGAAAACTGATTCGGACGCGTGTGCGCGTCGGAATCAGCCCGTATCGGCAGAAATTTCTCGTGTCGCAACTTTTGCAAAACCTCGCGCCATTTAGTGTACGCTCGACAGAATGCGACGAAACTTGTGCCACTGGACTCGTGGTATCGCGCTGGTCATGTGACACAATTTCTATGCAATTCTGAGATAGTTGACCAAGTCGCCTATTGGCGGGCCCCACGATTGACTTTTTGGGCAAAATTGTGTTCGGCTCACCGAAATCCACATTTGGACTTACCGTTGAGTTGGTACTGACTTTTAGGGTTTGATTGACCTATAATTTATCCCTTTTTGAGATCGTTACCCCTGGTACGCTTTTCGGTACAAAGTGGGCCACATGTGGACCCCACTTTGACCCAAAATTACCGTTTTGTCCCTGTTTCCAAATTGGACGAAAGGGTAGTGATTTCTAGGTATATCGCTGATTCCGGAAACGTTGGTGATATCTATTTCAGCATCCGGAGATGTTTGTTCGAAGCCATTGGTTTTTGATCCCGTGTCCTTGACATTTGGACGCTTACACTATAAAGATTTCTTGCCAGGCAAGTATACCTTGCCATTGTACTGTATTTACATTCCATATGATGCATGCATATTTTATTTCTGTTTATTTTAGTTCATATATTTTAACTGTTACATAAATTGCGCGTCCAAGGAAACTTGGGTGCAACGACGGTGTCGTCGTATTCTATTTTTATTTATGTATATGCATTGGACCTACTTTATGAGACCACCCCATTATCATGAGGCATTTTATGTTTCATTGGCCATGACACTATTCTTACACGAGTGTGAGTCACATGTAGGACACGGACTTACGTACTCGGCTGGCCACTGGTACGTATAGGTCGTGCGACGGATAGGGATAACTGCCGATAAAAACTTTGCATGCTAGTAGACCTGACAGTTATTTAGAGGTTTCATCGTGTCATGAACGTGACATGCTTAGAGCATGGGGTAGGGAGGACAACAAGTAAGGCATTTGGGCCCCTTTGCACTTTTTTCCTTGTAACCCGTACGTTCCGCCGGAGATGCGCAGTCATGATGACCACTATATATTATATATTATCAGGCGGCCTCTGCCGTTCAAAAAACGACATGCTTTGTAGGCCCCTGGATCTCCAAGAGAACCATGCTAATCCCATTTTTAGTCAGATAGCCCACTTGTTGGAAAGTTGTTCTTAAACTGCATTCACTTAGACGGTTAGGCGACCCCATTGGATGTTTATTTTCAGTACTTTATTGGCATGTTTATATGTATCTTGTTACATCCCTCTGAGGACCTGGTACCTTTCTAGATATAGACGAGCAGGAGTATCCACATGAGCATGGACCTGGACCTGACGCTTCTTATCAGACTGAGGAGGTCTTACCTTCGGAGTATCTATGATTTATTACAATTGTTTAGAGATTCTAGTTGCTATTCTTTTAGAGACATTTATTCTTATATTAGAGTTGATTATCTTCTCTCTTTAGTAGTTTTAGTATAGTCGAATTGCAGTGGATTTGTTTCCATCCGACTATCATACTTTGATACTTCATCTTTGATATTCAGTTATTTATTCCCATTTATTATCTATTTGTGCTGTGGATGAGATATAGATTGCGTGTGACTTGTTGTGACAATATATTACCACTGGTGGATTGGATATTCATGTACAGCGTACGTGTGTATATGGTTTCCATATATTGGAGTTCGTATACATACGACTGACGTGTTACGTATTCCTAGTCCTACGAATTTTGGGACGGGCGTGACAGTTATTATTTCCGTCATACAGGACGCAAGCTAATCTAATCATCATTCTAATATATTACAACCAAAAAATCCAGATCTGCTTATAGTAAGAACATAAATATCATATATAGTATATATTTAATGACTTAGATTCATAGAATTCACATGTAATGAAAGAAATGAATGAGAAAGAAAGTTTTCTCCATATACGGCATATATCATTAAGTACAAATAATCTCTCATAGTTGCTTCTTTTACTCCTAGCAAACATATTTAAATGGTTAAAGGTTGAAGAACTATCTAGAATAATATTCAAGTCAAAAGAAAGAGATAAGTCTTTGTGCCAATATTCGAGCATTCAGGAGAAGATAAAAGGAGGTGGAAAAGGAAACAAGGATGTGTGAGCAATCGTCATTGTGGCAACCACCACTGGGTGCGGTCGTGATCGAGTTTGATCAGACTGCTCGATGCACCTTTCTCAGTAGTAGAGGTGAAGAGAGAGGTATCGTCACTCGAGTCGAGGACGCAGCGCACGTTCTCGTGCACCTACTGTCCGCGCAAGTTCTACAGCGGGTGAGCACTTGGGAGCACCAGAACGAGCACAAGAATGAGCGCCCCATCGCCAAGCGTGAACATGGATGATCACCGCAGTTTTTTGCGATCCCAAAATTTGGTCTATTTTTGCCAACTTTGGCGCTATTTTTGCCTATGGTTACGCGTTGTTCGAGGTCTACTATCACACAGATATGGAATAGGGTTAAGGGGTGAGCATACCGGTGAAGACGGGGTAGCGTTTGGTTGAGCGAGGCGACGGAAAACAACTTCGGAACACAGGTACTTCGCTGCGGAAACTGCAGTGCGCGGGGTGCGCGGGGTCGCGGTCGTCGGGATTGGTTTGGACGGTCTGGCGGGGTTCTCCGGCTGCGGTGGCGGCGCTCCTTAAGTCTAGATGGGAAGAGGAAGGGTTTGGATGATTCTAGGGTTAGGGTTTTATTGAAACAAGTTAATATATATATGAATATAAGAGAGGGGCGAGAGGGGTCGGTTAATTAACTAGCCGCGGGGGGGGGGGGTCTTGTGCTTGCTGTTGTGTTATTAGCAAAAGGGGCTCACAAGCAAAGGGCGGTTTGCTACAAGCGGGCTGCTGCAATTTGCTAAGGGCGGGGGTGTGTGGGATAGTAGTTTAGTATAGTTAATAATAGTTATTTAATAGTTTTTCTTTTCTTTTCTTTTCTTTTTCCTTTTTCTTTTCCTTTTATAAATATATATGTATATATATATATTTATATATACGTATATACTCATAGGAAAAATCTAGAATTACACTAATACATAACATTAAGGTAGCAACTGCTCAAGGGGTCTCCTACATGGAATAAATTCAAAAAAATTCCTAATGGCCCCATAAATCTCCTAAGTGCACAAACACCTAAAATAAAAATTAATAAAAATCTATTTCTCCTAATTAGCACATAATTACTATAATTAAATTAATAATTAATAAAAAATAAATAAATACGGTTTCTAGGAATAGGGGTTTTACATGTATTTAATTAGATAATACTCTGTAGTTAGTTTAAATATAATTTAAATTTTTTGAATATATTTTAGGATTTGTTATATGTTCAGTTGGTTTTTAAATTTTTTTTTTCTCAACTAAGTGAATGGTAGTTAAACTTTTTTTTAATTTTTTTATATATTAATAATTGATGATATACATACAGTTTAGATGGCTCATGTTTGAGCCATTTCTAAGCCTTACTATAATAGTAGAGATATCTAGGGGTCAGCATTATTCGGTTTTGGACCGAAAATAAAACCGAATAAGAGATTCGGTTCGGTTTCGGTTTTGAAAATACTAAAATTTCTTATTCGGTTTCGATTTTGGGCTTCGGTCCAAAATTGAAAATCGAATAAGATTCATACAATTATTCAAATATCCTTAATTCTATCCATATATTATAATTAAAATATGTATATTTTGAAAGCAACAATAGTATGTATGTGTTTTGAAACCAAATTTTGGTAATTTAACAACTAGTCTAACTTTGAACGCAATATGTGAATAAAAATTACAATTTTTAATATCATTTAATTACAATTATAATTTTGGATCCTACCGATTAAACAATAGAAATAGTCCAACCGAACAAACCAAATAAATTGAATCATTATTCGGTTTGGTTTTGGCTAATTTCGGTTCGGTCTTGGATTTTTAGAATTTTGGTTTATTCGGTTTTGACTATTTCAGTTCGGTTCAGATGAAACATAATAAACCGAATACTCACCCCTAAGAGATATCTCCAAACAAACAAAAATTGCAACCATATCTCGTTATAATTTTAATCATACACACATTAAAAAAAAAGTGAATCGAGACACACAATCAGAAAAAAAGGGTGTGAATCCTGACAGGAGAAACAAATTAACCATATGAAAATATCCAAAATTGGGTGTGAATCGAGACACGCAATCAGAAGAAAAAAAAACCCTGACATTAGTAACAAATTAACCATAGGAAAATATCAAGTCCCTTCTCAACTTCTTTATAAACACAATCAGACATAATAATAAAAATCATTTGTTGGAGGAAATTGGAATCAAACAAAAAAAACTTCATGTGACACAAAAATACTTACATATGAAGGAAGGGTTCTATTCTTCGATCAGTTAAAATCCGTAGGTGATGCTTTTATTCGCTTCAAATTATGCAAAGGTTCAGGGCAGCCGGCTAGGGTTAGGAGGAGATCATATTCTGTGGGAGAATTCTCGGTGGGGTTTTAAGAGGGAAAAAATTAGCAGACAAAATATTGGAGGGAAACAAATTTGGAGAGAAAATAATGACCCGGTTTCCTTTTCTTTGCCATATTTCCTTTTCTGACTTAAAATAATCCGGGTATTCTATGCTTTCAAATTTTATGACTTTTAGTTGCCTTCGATTACAAGATGAAAAATATATGGAAAATAAATTAATTTTATAAAATTATTTTCCTAGAAAACAAATTCATAAAATTTTGAAAAAATTTCATAGAAAACTTAATTTGGTGTTTGATTGCCATTATTATACACGAAAAATATTATTTTTCATGAAAAATGGTAATTTCTTATAGGTTGGACAAGTTTTATTTTCCATCATTTTGGAGGAAAATATGGAAAATTATATTTTTTGGAAAATTATTCCATAGAAAATATAAGCTATCAAACACTACAATTGCTGAAATATTTGTGATAAAAATAGTTTTCATGGAAAAAAAGTCCAATCCAATCAAACACAGCACTTAATTAACTTACCATAATTTTTAATTTATAAGTATAAATAATATAATAATTATATCATTAAAAGTTATTGTTGATATCTTCTAATAGAATCTAATATTGAATATATTTGTTGCTAGTATTAAATTTTTTTGTTTATTAGATTCATTTTATCAGCAAATTAACATTTACATAATTTGACAAAAATTAATAGAATAACATAAATTTTTTAAATTTTAAATATACTGAATTAAAAACAAGTACATAAAATTTTAAAATAACACCACCAACTGAAATAATAAAGTCTAAACATTACAACAACATAAAAATTAAAAGGTGGTATGCAACCTTTTTATAGGAAAAAAAATTTGCGGGATTAGGGAGAGACTAATTAAAAAGTTACTACATTTTTTTATGTATACATATTAAAATAATGTTAATAATATTAAATAATATAATATATATGATTATATTAAATAAATGGCTGAGATCATTGATTCAACACAATCGTAGCTCCTGTCACATTTTTCCTACCACAGATACTCCAATTGTTATTCATGAGGATAATGCAGCATGTATTGCAAAAATTCAAGGTGGATTCATTAAAGGAGATAGGACCAAGCACATCTCACTGAAATTTTTCTATACTCATCAGCTTCAGAAGAACTTTGATATTGACGTCCAACAAGTTCGCTCAAATGATAATCTTGCAGACTTGTTCACCAAATCGTTGCCAAAGTCAACTTTTCAGAAACTAGTTCATGGAATTGGATTGCGACGTCTTCATTAGCTGACTATTAAGGATCAACATCATCAGGGGGAGTGATTATTTTCAGGGGGAGATACATTTTGTATGGACTATAACACGTTGTACTCTTTTTCCTTAGTCATGAATTTTTTTCCATTAGATTTTTTCTGACAATGTTTTAATGAGCAACATTAAGCGTGTCCAACACCTATCTAAGTCATCCTAAAGATTGTACTTTTTTTTTTGCACAGGTTTAGTCCTAATGGGTTTTCCTGGCGAAGTTTTAACAAGGCAATAGGCTTAGAGATGGTGGTCATCCAAAGGGGGAGTGTTATAACGTGGGTTACTAAAGGGTTGGATTTTTACTTTGTATTTTAGTCCCATATTGGTTAGATATTAGTATTACATCTTCATTGGGTTGTATAAATAAGGTCTTTGCCTCCCACTATGAGATTACACTAATAAGAGATCTTCTCTCATATTTTCTTTTTCTTTCTTCTACGTTTATTCTAACAAACATTAGCTTTTGGGTGTGGTTATAGACCATTTTTTTATTAAAAAAAGCTTTGGCTTTGGGTCCGGATATACTGCTTTTATACCAAAAAAGAGAGCCTTGGGCTTTAGGTACAAACATTTCACTATTTATATTTTACTGTAACATTTTAAGACCATTTTATTACATATATTTATAAGATATTTATTGTACAAATATTTATTTGTAAGACATTTATTGCATATACACATATTTGTAAGACATTTATTGTAGAAATATTTTAAGGTCAAAATGACAGTTATAAATATTTTAAGGTCAAACAAATACGATCATTTTTTAATAGCTACCATATATATGCTAATAGTTTCATATTAGCTATTATTAATTTTATTGCATATATTTGGTTACAAAAATGCTATTTGTCATCCAAAATATTTGGATGATATAATTTTTCATGACATAGTAGATTACATGGCGTGTTGACATGGTAGACTTTTTGTTAGAATGGAAATAAAAAAATTGCCTAACTAGCTAAGAATAAATTTCCATCCTAGCCAAATATTATACATATTATACCATATATATTATTGGTGAATGTATTTGTCCCTCTATCATCTCCGATACTTGGATATGTCACCGGTTGAATTGATAAGTGTTATATTTGCATAATGACCCTCTTTGAAATATGGCAAAGGGTTAACTATCCAAATTTTGGAAGAATATATGGCTGGAGATTAATTTCGCTGGCTTCTTTGAAATATGGCAATGGGTTAACTATCCGTAATTTAAAATTTTATTCTAACAAAAGAAATCTGCCATGTCAACATGTCATATAATGTCATAGGTATCACCTACAATTTTTGGGTGACAAATAACATTTTTGATTTGGTTGTCCGTAAGTACAATAAAAATACTATGACATGAAACTAATACTTCCATACTAATTATATTAGAGTAACATTAGTATTTATGTGAATGACCTTGACGGGCTACAAATTGGATTTAAAATAATTATATTGATTTTAAAATAATTATATCTGTAGTTGAATATTTAATTAAATATTTTGTTTTGAATGGCTACAAAGTAATATCATATTATTTTGAATAACTATCATATGTGCAGGATGCTAGTAGTTTCCATATTAGTTATTAATTTCATAGAATTACTTTACATATGGATTCCTTATTGTAATTATATATAGGAAAAGATCAAGTGACACATACACTTTAACACCTAAAAAAACATACACTCTTAGCCGTACATCAATATATATTAATGGCTCAGATTATATGATGTGGCTACTCATTGTTTTGTAATTTATGTTCCACCTATTAATTACCTCAATTAATGCATACAAATTTACAAACTTTGGCTAATAATGGTTCAGATTTTTTCTACCATCTAAGCAAATACAACCATTAATTACTACATAAATTACTACAACACACTATTTAATAGTCCCTCATTCTATTATGAACCGAATAGTTATAGTCTCTCAAGCATCCACAGTGGGAGTAGTTTCAAGTGCTATATTTTGACTTTTGTCAAATTTTATAGCACTTGAGGGCTACAATGGACTCTTGTCCAAACTTGAAAAATGGTAGAAAGCCAAGATGCACTTCAAATTTGGAAAGTCTCGTAGCTGGTCTATAGTAATCGATGGGCCCACCAAAATAACTTGTCATTTATTTTCCTCCCCTTCCGCTCTCTCTCTTCTCTTCTATTTTTTTACAGAGAAAAATTTCCAGACCCTTCTTCTTCTTCTTCTTCCTTCTTCCTTCTTCTTCTCCACATATTCTTTCCTTCCCCACCCCTTTTTCTTCTTCTTCTTCTCCACATATTTTGTTTTTATTTATTTTCCTCTCCTTCCGCTCTCTCTCTTCCTTTCCCTTTTTTTTCCAGAGAAAATTTTCCTTTCCCCCTTCTTCTTCTTCTTCTTCTTCTTCTTCTTCTTCTTCTTCTTCTCCATATATTCTTTCCTTTCCCCCCTTATTCTTCTTCTTCTCCACATATTTTGTTTTTTTTCATAGAAATCGTCAAGGAGGTCCTTTGCGGGAAGGAGTGCTCCCCGTTCGCGAGAAGGTCTGCTTGGTCACCCCGCCACAAGTTCGAGGTAAAAATAACATGAACCCTAAAATGTTATTTTGCGCATCACTTTGCAAGTCAACATATTTTCTACTACTAGTTTAGTTTGTAAAAGAGAATACAAAGCCTGTACAATAGGGGTTTGTTTGGTAACTGAAGTTAGAAGGAAAACAAAGGAACTTTTGGCTTGGTTCTTCAAGTTTCTTCATTTCGTGGATGTAAGTCATGGGGAAAAACTCCTATACGAAGCTCTTGGTTCCTCCTTGCCCCCCTGGCCGTGTCAGCAAGTTCCATTATATTTCCTAGTAACATGGAACTAGCAAGATGTCACGAGAGATTTATTGGGTTATGTTGCCTTTGCAAGTCATCGCCCCCATGGCGAGGTAAAAATAACATGAACCCTAAAATTGATTCGTCACCCAGACATGCCACAAAAGGTGACGCCGGACACGCCAGACACTCCACAATCGGCTCTATATTTCTGGTTCAACTCAATATATGCATTCTTATGGTGGAATCAACTGAAGGATTTTACCTCTTTCATGTTCATAAAAAAATAAGATAGATGTATGATGATGCTTTACTATTTTATTTCTAAATTTTGTGTCTAATTTTTCTTTTATCATCACTTGTAGCAATTTTTTTATGCTTATACACGACGCGGAGACTCCATAGCACAATTTTATTTCTATTGAGTTTTTATTAAACATTTTTTCATTTCAGGTTATTTGGCACTTTAAACATAAATAATGGATCCCTCCACTCCGACACCACATCAACATGCTTCACAACAACCACCCAAATGAACAACTGTTTCTTCCAAAATTCTCCGCATTTTCAAGTACCATATCCTACCCAATGGCCATCCGAAATATCATTTGCCCCATCACCAATGCAAGCTGCCCAAGCTGCAGTATTTGCATCATATTTTCAACAACATTTACTTGCCCAAAATCACCCTCCTAATCATAATCCCTTACTTGGTGGTGTATCCAATTTAGAATTCCCTTCAGCACAGTTTCCATCAAATATTGAATCTCAACCCTCTTTAACTCAAACTACAACACGGACAACACAAGGGACCAATAGAAAAGCACCAAACTGGAAAGTAAATGAGGACATTGCACTATGCCAATCCTGGATAAGAGTTTTAGAGGACCCAATTGTGGGAAATGGTCAGCTTCATGAGGCATTCTGGAAGAGCATTTGGGATGAATTCAAAGGACGACTACCAGGGTCAGAACGTGTTCAAAGAGCATGTGAAAATAGATGGACTACGAATCAAGCTGATGTTTTCAAATGGAGGGCCATTGTGAACAGGGTTCATAGAAACAGGAGTAGCGGTACAAATCCGAATGATAAGGTAATATTATATTTTTTATGTGCTATGTTATTGGAAATTGACTATAATGTTGGATATGTATATGTCGTAGATCTTTTTTATTTTTACAGTGAATTGTTATTTTGTAATCTTAGGTTATATTTTTACTTCATTTATACTACTGAGTCCACTCATGAGATATTTTCTTTCCACCCATGGATATATATAATGAGTATAATTCCTCAACAAATGCAGTTAGGAAGGCTTTTCAATCCCCCTCATGCGACTGCATCAGCTTTTAGATTCTTTGTGGTAGTTGATATGTGCGTTTGCTGATACATGGAACCTATACCCATGGGATATTCAAATCATCTGTAGTTTATATTTTGTGTTTTTTAATGCTGCTCATTTTACAGAATGAAGCTTGGTCCTGTTCACTTATGTGGTTATATGTTGATGCCATGTTTTTGTTTTATTGATTCTATTTCCTCTCAAAAAAAGAGGATAATGATCCATCTGAAATTTGGCTTTTGTTATTTGCTAGTCTCCCAAAAGACACCAAAGGCAACTTCGGTTAATTTTTGATATCATCTGAAATATTTTTTTATTTTGTTTTGTTCTTATAGCTATATCTGACAACATCATTTAATATCATCTGAAATACGTGGTTATATGTGGATGCCATGTTTTTGTTTTGTTCTTATAGCTATATTTTTTTATTTGATATCATCTGTTATTTGGCTTTTGTTATTTGCTAGTCTCTCAAAAGATACCAAAGGCACTCTTGATGTTGTTGATGTTTGGTACTTTTTCTCAAAAGTGTTTATACATGCTATTTAGAACTTAATAATCGGATTATAGCAGTTGTAACAGTAAAATTCAAGCTCGAGTTTTGAACTGTTGGTGATTACGGTGTTCGGTATTGATTTGGTAATATTATTCGTATGGCTTACTAGCATTTTAGTTTACATAATTGATTTGGTAATATTATTTCTATCGTCTTCTTTTGAACTCCTGCTTATTTTGGAGTTCTTGATGTTTCATATTATACTTGTATTTTATTATGGTCTTCTTTTGAACTGCTTATTTTATATTATAGTCCTTTGTGTTATCATAATTGATTTGGAATATCGGTCCTGTGAACTTGTATTTTCTTTTGAAGAAACTGTTTGATCTCTTTATTGAGTTTATTCAAGGTCCTGCAAAAAATATCGAGATCTGGACTGCTCTTTGCTTTCATGTTTGGTATTTGACTATTCATATGTATATTTCATGTTGAGTATTTGATTTAAACATATGAAATTTTTTGTGAGAAATCTTTGATGTCGTACTTTGGCTTCGATTCAGCTCATAATTCATAAAAACTAATAATTTGACATGTTTCATTGCCTATGGCGAGTAAATGAGATGATTGAAGAGGAACTAATATTTGTGAGAAATCTGTGATGTTGTACTTTGGTTTTGATAGCTCTGTTTCTAAGATACCACTCAACTATTTTGTTCGTTTTTTTGTTTGTTTTTATTTTAATTTAGACTAGATTGCTCCGTGTTGTTTATGATGACTGCTCTGTGTTGTTCATGGCTACTTTGATATGATTCATCTCTCTACTCTGACTAACTCTCTTATCTGTATTGTTAATTTAGTCTCTTCATTTGCTCATGTGTTGGTACTTTTTCTCAAAAGTGTTTATACATGCTATTTAGAACTTAATAATCAGATTCTAGCAGTTGTAACAGTAAAATTCAAGGCCGGAGAGATTAAAGATTGCATTTGAATCTTGTGCTTGCCGAAATCTTCAACTTTTTGGTATAGCAAGTGAAGCTAGCTTAGTACTATAGTAATTGAATACTGCAATTATAATTTATACAAATGAATTTTGTTTGATTTGGGGAAGATTTTGTATACCAGCTTGATGTCTGAGAACTGACCAATATTTTTAGTTAGACATTTACTTAGTTTCTATTGTGCCGAAAACTATTTCTTAACACCAGTACATAATGTTATTTGAGTAAATATTTGGTATCCCCTCTTTGAATGACATACACGATTTTTCACCTACTATATACCACCCATTTGGTAACTATGTACTTATATAATGCCAAGATATATATAATAAGTATAATTCCTCAATAAATGCAGTTAGGAACCTATACCCATGAATGCATAAGTTCCATAACATGACCATAATTGATGTATTCATTTTTTATATTATTTTTTTCCAGTGGGGAGCATGTATGGTTGTTTTCAAAAAAGACCACAAGCGGGATTTTAAATTTCTCCATTGTTGGGAAGAGCTTCGTCATTGCACAAAATGGCACTCAACGACCAATGAGAAGGAGGCCAGGGATGTAAGTAGACAAGGTCGGGTTGGTACAAATCGAGCAAGGAATCCAAATATAAGTAGACAAGGTCGGGTTGGAACAAGCTTTGACACATGCAGTCCAGGACTTGATAGCATAGGAGTTGATAGCATAGAGGACTCGTGCAACAATCCAAATATAAATATTGCTGTATATTCAACCACGAATACACCCTTTAATGTTGATAAAAATCCTCCAAACAGTTTCCATTCCGATGCACCTATCCAACGGCCATTAGGTCAAAAATCAGCCAAAGAGAAACATCGTCGTAGCGAGGCAGGTGTTTCAGAAGCATCCTCTGCTGCCAATGAAAGGTTGAATGCGACTGTATCTGCCTGGAGAGAGTCATCAGAGTCCTGATTTGAAACATTGAAACAAACTGCAGAGGAGCAAGCATTTTATGCTATTAAAAATGCAAAGCTTGACTCTGTACAGAAGAGTATAACCATTACAAAAGATCTTGCAGAAGCTGAGAAAGAATTGTTGCCACTTGATCCAACTCTCAGTGCAGATCAGATATTAGCAAAAAGGATTGCAAGAATGAGGGAGTTGGAGGCTCTAGACAGAAAACACAAAGGTAATGAGAGTGTCTACTTTTTATTTACGTAAATAATTTCAATAGTGACCCTTAATTTGATTATGTCATAAATATTATTTTTGTGACAGAGATTATAACACTTGAATATTCCCCGGGTGGCACTGGAAGAAGGCGTTTGAACATGGATGGAATTTGCCTGAGTCCTCGTAACCTTCAAAACTATTTCTATGATGAGAATTGTTCTCAAGATAAAGTATGAGATAATTTTTTTTTTAAATGATGTGGTGATTTGGGTTCATGGGTATTTTGGATTTTTTTTGTATGATACTCTCAAGTTTTGGAGCACATGTATGATACTCTCAAGTTCATTTGGATTTTTTTGTATGCTACCCTTCTATTATTTTGGAGCTGTTCTTATTATATAAATCACATGGGGAGTTGGTGATATACATTGGTTTAGAGATGGTACTAGGGCTTTGGGGCCTTCATTTACAGATATATTTCATTCTTTACATTATTTACTTGTAGGATATATTTTATTCTTTACATTGGTTTATAGATGTATGATACTCATATTTGGTGTTTTTGGTGCATTCATATTGCCCAGTTTTATTTTTGTATGTGCTTGCAAAGCTATTATGGACGGTTGGACTCTTAGGGACCTGTTGCATCATGAAGGAATTGATAAGCTGCCTATAGGCAACCTAAGCAATGGTGTTTTTAAACTACCTATAGGCTGCCCAGGCACAGGTGTCTTGAATGTTTCATATTATGGAGGGATTTTCATATTTTAACTACTGATAATCTGAAGCAATATTCCAAACTTATTATTCTCTCTTTTGTAGACATTTAAACCATAATTCATACCGAGGACTCACTAACATGATTTTTCTTCACTCAGAATATAGAGCAATGTCTCCAGCACATAAAGACCAAATATAGGCACTTCATCATTTCCATTTAATCTATCACCGATACATATATAGTCTAAACTGTCTTATAATCCACATTTTGCAGACACATATATAGTTAAATAACATGCAAAGTTTCATTAAATTCAAATGACATGAGAATACACTAGTTCAAAATAACATGAGAATACACCAGTACAATTAATAATCTCATGGATATGCTGTTGTCGTTTCTCCTCCAAAAATTTTCCACAAATGTTCCATTAAGTCTCGCCTAAGCCTTCCATTAACTGACCTATCATGTACTTGTTGCATTCGTGAATGAATAAAGCCTCCCAATACTTCTGCATCATGCTCAAGTAATTCATGTGGAAGAATCTCACCGGAAATTAGTTGCCACGGTTCAATTCCAATATGTCACTCATCTTCAATTATCAAATTGTGTAGTATGATGCAACACTTCATAATATTATTTAAAGTATTTTCATCCCAAAATCTTACCGGTCCTTGAGTGATCGCCCATCTTGCTTGCAACACTCCGAATGCCCTCTCTACGTCCTTTCGTGCCGCCTCTTGCTTTTTTGCAAAATGTTTCTCAATTTCAGTCCGAGGATGTTTGATTGTCTGGATCAATGTGGCATAGTGAGGGTAGATACAATCAGTAAGATAGTATGGCACATTGTACACACTACCATTTACTTCATACGGGGTGTGTGGAGTTTGACATTGAATGAACATGTCAAAGAGGTGTGAGTGATCCAATACAGATACATCGTTGTATGTCCCCGGTGTGCCAAAGAACGCATGCCAAATCCAAAGATCCTGAGATGCGACAACTTCAAGAATTAGTGTTGGTCTACCAGTGTGTCCAACAAATTGACCATGCCAAGCAATAGGACAATTACGCCATTCCCAATGCATACAATCTAAAGAACCGATCATTCCCGGAAAACCACGAGTCTTATTTTCCTCTAATAGCCGAGTGAGGTCTCTTTCATTGGGATCTCGTAAATATTGTTCGGAGTAGATGTCAACAATAGCTTTGCAAAATAAACGAATAGTTTTTGTGGCAGTCCTCTCCGCAATCATAAGAGCATCATCCTCACGATCTATTAGACTGCCATAAGCAAGAATTCGTAAGGCGGCTGTCATCTTTTGGATGGATGAGAATCCTGGTTTGCCAACACAATTATATTTTAACTTAAAATATGGTTGAGTTTTTTCTAAGTCAGCACGAATCCGGTGGAACAACTCCATTCGCATTCGAAACCAACGTCGAAACATACGTGGTATGAAAATAGCATCCACCGAGAAATACTTCTTGATAAGGTCGTCGTGTGCTTTAGCGCGATCACATTTATAAACATACGCTTATTGACTCTGGGTTGCTTGGCCTCTTCTAATTCTTCAATAACTTGTTCCAGCATAAAAATATCTTCCATTTCTTTTTGTTGTAGGACGACATATTTTTCCATGAATCTTATTTCAAAAGGCCAAGGCAAAAAACCTGGCATAAAAATTAAAAAATATGCACAAAAAATAATATTTTTTATGTACAATCAATGGTTCCAAATCAAGGAGAGACTCGAAGAAGTTTCCAGAAAAAAAATCAAACAAAAATGAGATAAAAAAATTTATGCACTGTCTCATTTTCGTTTGATTGTAGAACTAAGTATTATACGGAAATTCTTTTTGTTGTAGAACTATGTATCATACTTTCCCTCATTTTGCTTAGTTTGTAACCGAAAAAATGAACTATTCAAGAAATTATGCTTAGTTTGTGGATTTTTTTTTATCTTATTTTGTTTGATTTGTTTAACGAAAATGAGAAAAATTACCCATACAAAATTTCAAGAAATGAGATAAAAAAATTCAAACAAAAATGAGAGAAAAAATTACCAGACGTCTTTGTCGTCAGTATTGGTTAATGGTTCTGAAGGGAAATGAGGGAAAGCTTTAATAGTTATGAAGGGAATAAAAATGAGGAAAAATATGGAGGAAAAAGGAAACAAAAATGAAGAGGGAAAATAGGGAGGGAAAAGAGGGAGGGAAAGGGAGAAGTTAATTTGGACTGTACCATTGTGTGCAAATATCAAGGTGACACTCCAAAAATAGTTTGGAGTGTGATTTGGAGTATGGTTTGGAGTGTCCCCACTGGAGATGCTCTCACTAATTACTACCAACCGTTCGTCTCCCTCCATTGTTCATCTCCATCATCACCAAGTATGTTTTGATTTATATGATGATTTCTACTTCTACATTAATTAATTTACTTAGTTGGTGTCTTTTTTTAGAAACAATTTTAGAGGATTTTTTTGGCTCTTTTCTCTAATCTTTTTAATTATATACTATCTATACTTGTATTTCTCATCAATAGAATTTGTTAGAGCATTGTTATATATAAAAATAAAAATTATTTTGTGTTCTTTGTATCATCTTTTTTAATTCTTTTTTAAATAAAGATAAGAATCTACTAGAATCTGCTATGTTAGAGCATTTTGTATTCATTTTCATCAATAGAATTTGTTAGAGCATTGTTATTTTTCATGGTTGAATTAAGCATGCAGGTTTAATTGTTTGATAGACCCATGCGTTCGTGTTAGCCCCGAGACAGATGAAAGATGGTAGAACACGAGCCATGCGCAGAGCTACTAGCGAGACCAGAAAGTCCGCTCTCTACAGGAACCCAAGTTATCGTCGAGATCAGAGATTCACGCAAGAGTTCCTCATCTGATATTCTCAATACCAACGAAGTACGAACTAAGAACATGTTTCAAACAAACTCCGAAGAAAATAAAGATTACAACAAGCAACAAGTAAAATGTTCTTCTCTTTACGTTCGCAAACGCTACAATGAGAAAGAATGAAGCAAAGAAAAAAGCTGAAGAAAAGCTCCTTGCTGGCGTGGTCAAAACCATCGTTGCTCCAAGCAAGATTCACCGTATAGACGATCTGCCCCCAGGAACCAGCAAATTCATAAATAAACTTCTGGAACACTCAATGGCATCTTCGAAAACACTAAAAAAAACCACGTGGGAGGGGGACACTCTGGGTCGCAAATGCGATCTGGTGTTCTCGGTTTTTGAATCTATTTTTTCTCTCTCCACAAATAAAGGAGGAGGTCCTCTATAAAAAGAGGATTTTAGCACCTATGCGGCCTGAGGAAACTCCAGGCCGTATATGCGCTGACCGACCAGATCCTCCAAAATTTGGGTGTTAGAGTCGCAGGCGCCGCCCCCACCACCGGTTACGCTGTACTGCACGAGGCAGACAACAATGCCAAACGCTGAAAGCAGCCGCTTGCGCCATATTTTCCGGAAGGCACAAAAAACCATGCACCGCATGCGCCGCCTATAACAGACCATGTCCCCTCCACATGCAACTCGTTGATCCAAACTTGACCGCATAGCCCCATGCTATATAATCCTAGCCGCATAACGCCTGGACGCATAGTATCTTGGCTGTATAGCGCCGGGACGCATAGCGCTTTTGGCCGCATAGCGCCAGGCCGCATGCGCCATAAAGCATGCGCCTAAGCTAGCAACCGTGCATGCAACTCGCGCATAAAAGGAGCATACGAGCGCCAAATGATGATGCTGACGTGCTAAGTGCTCCAACAAAGTGCCACTTTGCTCCCTTGAGCCCGAGCCCGAGTCCGAGTCGCTAAGCCCCTTTGGGGCTTAGCTCCTAAGGAAAACTTCTCAGAGGTGGTGACAAAATAAAGATTGTTATAATGGAGTTTATACTTAATCCATCTAGGAAGGTCAACCCACATGGGCCGCCACCCCATGTGCATATACCATACTAAGCATAGCTATATATTAAGATATACAAATTGGTGGTTTTTCAATGTGGGACTAAAACTCCCAAAGCTAAGTGGAAAATACCAATAATCTCCCACATATATCACAATATATGATTGAGCGTTCCTCACAATGACTGCCATCATGCATTAGGATAGATGTCACTGATGACTTGAATCTTCTTGCATGGGTCAAATAACAGTACGATAAAAGAATGGACTACGCCTTGAATTCTGCACCATATCTGCTATTCTTCGCACTCACACAATGACCTTAGCTGTGCCATCCGGTCGCATGTTAAAGGCCCCGTGCTGACCTGGTCTCAGTGTATATATCTTGGATGTCTATAAGTTTTTTCTCAAGAGACGACCTACATCTCTATCCATACACATAGATGAGCTTTTCCACTATAGAAAGTTTATTATCCAACATGAAGCCTTGCGCTTTTGTGCGGTACTACACCGTAATGACATGGCCGCCCAAGGCCGAGGATCCCCCTCTTGTGGTGTCATACCAATGTAGCATGATGACACATGCCTCTTAGTAGTGTCGCTACTACACACATCATGGAGCCTTGCACTCCTGTGCGGTGCTACACCATCGTGACATGGCTCAAAGTCGAGGTTCACTCCCTTATGTAGTGTCACCCACTGTAGCATAAGGTCACCGACCTCTTAGTAGTGTTGTACTACATCCCAGCATGAAGCCTTGCACTTGCATGCGGTGCTACGCCGCTGTGACATGGCTCGAAGTTGAGGTTCACTCCCTCATGTGGTGTTATACCACTGTAGCATGAGGACACATGCCTCTTTGTAGTGCAATGCTACCACTCTTTATCTCCTTTCAGCATGTACTTGCCTATGTGCGATTCTACCGCCGTTGTGACATGGCCCGAAGCCGAGGTTCACTCCCTCGTGTGGTGTTACACCACTATAGCATGGGATACAAGTCCCTTGTAGTGCTGAAACTACTCGTGCTTCCTGCAATGCACGTCGGACATTCACTCGGCCCAAGAACCCATTAAGACGTCAAAGCCATCCTCCCACAGGAAATGTTCTTATCAAGAACAAATAGTAGACCAGAGTGATTCCAGGTACGTATCCCATAATATCCCTTAGGACTACCCAGTGTACCTGATATTCTCCTTCTCAATGGTTCTTCCTTGAACCAATAGCTAGATGCCTGGTAGATTTTTCTTTGAACCAATAACATAAAACTAAATGGTAGGATTGCAGAGTTGCAATATCATAGGTCCTCCAAGCCTATATGCTGCTATATCCTTGACTATATGCGGTGTTACTGCCGTTGTGACATGGCTCACAGTCGAGGCTTTACCCTATCGAGGTACCTTATAGTGGTGTCACCCCACAGTAACATGGAGTACTATGCTCCTTCGTAGTGCTTGATGCTAACTATATGCGGTGCTACTGCCGCTGTAACATGGCCCGAAGCCGAGGCTTTACCCTATCGAGGTACCTCAAAGTGGTGTCACCCCACGGTAGCATGGAGTACTACTCTCCTTTATAGTTCCTACGATCAGCTGGCACTTGAGGCCTATTATGTATGGATCCACTAGATTTACCTGACTCCGATCTTTTAGCCACTGTAATGATCCACGCTAGCTACGCTGATTCAATGTTCTGTACTGGCCCTTGAGGCCTATCATGAACGGATCCGCCAGAATTACCTGGCTCCAAATATTAACCACTGTAATGATCTACACTGGCTGCGCTCATTCAGTGTCATGTATTTTGTCTACACAGTTCTCTTCAAACACTTGAAGAGATGAATAGATGCTAGTGTTGCAGCTTTCTGGTTTTTATAGTATGTCGGTATCACCCGAATCTGTGTACTAACCATAGGAAAATTATCTGAGATCTTCTAGAGCCATTCTGCTTTATATGTTGCAGCTAATAATGCATAAAATTCTGAGAGTAAAGACTGCTTTTTTGAGTTCCATGATATAGTAGTACCACCCCTGGAGAAGTCACGTCCTCTTGTGAATCTTTCACTCTTCTTTCCTTAGCACCAACTGGCATCACTGAAGCCTTCCATCATATATGGATAATTGTTATAGTACATGATCTACCATTGAGTCCACTTGAGAATTTTGACGACTCTCTTCACAGCTTTCAGTGTTCAATAATACACATACTGCTCGTGAACTGACTCAGCATCCCTATAATGAGAGCTATATCAGGCCTGTTGGTACTCGCAGCTTGAATCGTGCACCTGGTAATGCTCGAGTACACCAACTGTCTGATGATTTCCCTTAGATTAGGATTCTTTATCTTCATGTTACACCTGAGGAGTATCGATCCTGATACCCAAAGCGTGTGACCAATCTTCTTATGCAGAGATCTTGTGACTGAGCAAGCCCACCTGGCATCTGGATTATCTTATAACCTTAGGATGACATCCGCAATCTCATATCCTGAGTCTGGATAAAATAACATCTTTGTTCTAGTGACACTTCTATATCCGCAGTTGGGATTAACAAGTCGTCCACATAGATATAAAAGATGACTCCTTTATTATCAGCGAACTTTGTGTACACACTCTTGTCTGTCTCGCTGATCATGCGACAACTTTGACTAGATGACTCGTTAAACTTTTGCTGCCACATCCTGAGATTTTCTTAAGGCCGTATTGAGATATCACCAACCCGCAGACTGTCTTCAAACCTGAATGACAATAATTTTGACTGTTGTCCATGAATCTCTATTGTCTCTCTTCCTCCAAGACTTTTTGTCTTTCCTTCATCTGATAAACAATCATCTTATGAGTATCAGCTACGATAATTATTATCCTAATATATGACACCTTCAACGAGGTGCCAATGAACTCAATCCCTTATATCTAAGAAAACTCCTAGGCTACAAGCCTAGTTTTGAACTCAACTGTTCTGTCTGCTTCCATTTTCTTTTACTGAAGATATATAAGCATCTGATAGGTTTAGCTCCTTCAGAAAGATTGATCAATATCCAAGTGTTGTTATGTGGTCAATCTCTTCATGGACTGTCTCCTCTTAGCAGACTAAGTCTCTGGTCTTTATTGCCTTATCATTGGTAAGTGGCATGACCTCCATATGATAGGTGATAATATCATCTTTGGTCCTTCGACCTCCTGACTCTTCTTGCTGACTGCTCTTTGAGTTCTGGTTCAAATGTTATCTCTTAAAAGATAACTCCTTCCTGGACTACATATTCTTCTACAGAAGTGCCAATAACTCTGGCTGATAAGGTCCTCTAGAAATTACTTATACGCCTAAAACCCCCCACATTCGAATGATATTCATGTAGATCTGACTTTGAACCAGAGTTACATCAGAAGTGACAAACGGTACTTAGGACATGAATGTAAGTGCAACCTTCTCCCACAAATAATCTAGAAGGCCCTTTGTACAATAATATAGAAACCATCATTATTGTTAACTGCTGGTCCTTCCTATCTACACCTTCAATGGATTGAGAGAGTACGATGATGTCGTTCCACAGTCAATTCCAAGTTCTAGGCTAAACGATGAGAATCCAAAGAACAATGCACGTTCCATAGTCAATTCCAAATTCTAATAAGCTTAAACGATGTGTGTAAACTCCCTCACCCAAAATAGGTATTTTGTGTATATTTTATATTATTATATTTATTATAGATGTTGAATTTATTTAGAGTATTCTATTAGTTAATTAGAAAATAAATTTTTTAGTATATTTACTTATATAAATATTTATTTAGAATTATTTTTAGGCTATTTTAGATTATTGGGATTCTTTTCATAATTTTTAGTTAATTAAAAACTAGTAACACTAATTTTCTAGGACTTTGAAAATTTTATTTTATGTTCAAACTTAACTAAAAATATCCCAAAATTTTATTTTAGGTTCTAAATAGTCACATATATTTTCTAGAATTGTTTGGGAATTTTCTGAGTATTTTTAGTATTTATTGGGAGTAATTAGGCTAATAACTAATTTTTAGGACTTGTAGAATTTATTGTGCAATCCCAGGAATATAGAATGGACCCACGTTATTTTCTAGGGTTTATAATATTATTATATATTTTCTGGAATTATTTTAGAATTTTTGGAATAATTTTAGTATTTATTTTTAGTTATATGGGTAAAACTAATGTTTAGAGCTTCTCCTAATTATAGTAGAAAACCTTTGAACATAAAATTATCTCAAGTAATTTTCTAGGGTTTCTGGATTCAAAATATATTTTCTGTAATTTTTTCAGATTTTTATGATTATTTTTAATATTTATTTGGAGTTATTTAGATTTAAAACGACTTAAATAATATTTTGATAAAGGCAAATCAAAAATAAATAATATAAATAAAACCATCCAATCAGATTCTGATACGTGTCAGCCTATAGATATCCATTCAGCCATAGGTACATCTCTATATATATATAATATGATAACCCTAATTATCCCATTATTTTAGAGAGAGAGAGATTTTGGAGAATTGCCATCTAGGGTTCCTTCATCTTCCAGAAGCCATTGCGCATAGCTCCGGACTCCAAACGAGGCCTAATTTCTTGCGTTAGAAAGATATTGAGGTTAGATTTCTGATTATATAAATTGATTTTCGAAATTATTAGTATTAAATTCTGTAAAATTTGTAGAGCACAGCATGTCCAAAAATAGACTTGTTTCGATGTTTTCGCAATTCCGGGAGAACCCGGAATCAGAATCACGAACCGTTTAAAGTTTCAGAAATCTAATGTCGATATCATCGACATATATTTTTTCCAGAATTTAATTCAAAGTATTTACATACTGTTAATTCTGTAGAACTTCTAGGTTAGAATTTAACCATCGGTGCACAATACAAAATTTGTATGTGCCATAATTCCCAAACGAATTTGAATTCGGACGAGCCATAAATTTCAGCATGTTTTTGACGCTGAAATCTACAGGAAATCATGCATGAAAGTTCAGTTTGTGTCGGTTGACTTTTCGGTCAACAGATCGTCTCGATTTGCGTGCCATGAGTCTCGAGTTGATAAAATTCAGTTCTTTGGACAAAATTAGGGTTTAACAATAAAATTAGATTATAATAAGATTAAAAATACTATTTTAGGTTATTTTATTCAGAATTAAAATAGATTAAATGGAGGAACCTATTTACCCACTTTTGTAACCTAACTTGTTTAATTTATGTGACGGGTAGATCGGACGACGCCTTGAGTTGGGACTTCATCCTTTTCAGACCAGGCAAGATACATTGCCAAATTGTTTACAGTATTTTGCATGCTTAGTATATTTCTGTATATTTATTGCATTTCAGTATAGTTCTTGCATGTGTAGTTTTTCTTCAGTCATTACTATGTATTAGATATGTTGACACACACATGGCACATAGTATCATGAGAGGACAATCATTAGGCGTATGGGCTTTTAACCACTCTGGTAAACCATAGTATATAGTTCGCACTACGGGCGTGTGTCGCGCTGGTCGCTACCCCCGCGGTATGTCAATTTCTGGAGTCTCGCTGGTCGCTACCCCCGCGGTATGTCGATTTCTGGAGTCTCGCTGGTCGCTACCCCCGCGGTATGTCAATTTCTGATGTTCATGGACGTGTGTGTGAGTTATGAGATTAGATCGAGTAGCCTACCCTTGCCCATACGTCGAAAAGTTGTCCTCATTTGCATTCATATAGATGTCTTGTACAGCGTACTTATTTATTTTCAAATAATATGCATGTTTACTGTATTCAAGTTGGCTCGCTTTTCTGTATCTTATTACGTCCCTCTGAGGACCTGGTCCTCTGCCAGGTGTATCTGTTCTTGATTATTTGTAGGAGCGCAGATTTGGATGGTTATATATGTTTCGTGGATGTCCTCTCTTCGAGCCCGTGATTGCTAGCTGATATTCTTATATGGTGTTGTTGTGTTGTACTTATTTTGTATTTGCTCTTACATTCGAGTTGGTAGTGGATTTATTTCCATCCAACTATCATCCTTAGATACTTATGTTGAGATCTAGTTATATAGATGTTGGTTATTCATTTATATTGATTTTCTGTGGATGAGATTTAGATTGTATCCTGTGACTTGTGACATATGTTTATACCACTTGTGGATTTTATATTCATATTACAGCGTACGTATGGGTTTGGTTTCCATATATTGGAGTTGTCATATTCATGCAGCTGGCATGCTTACGTGTTCTTAGTCCTACGTATTTTGGGACTGGGGCGTGACAATGTGAATGGAGACAGGAAAAGTATTAGTAGATATATGATCATGCCTTATAGCCCGTGATGTAGTGTAGCCCGTGATAACTAGCCGATCATGCAATTCACGTATGGTCGAGCTAGTTTTCTTTTATTTATAGATCGTGCTAGGCCCAAGCTGATCACATATCATACTAATATTTCAAGGCACTTATTGTTATAGTTTCTTTCATTCCCAATTCATTACAGTGATATTCTTATCATATTACTTTGAGTTACTTTCCATTATCTGTCATGAAATTCCCTTGTCGTGATATTGTCTCTAGTAGTGATGTTTACTATTTCAATGACTCTTTATCATTTATTTTTATTGCTATTTTTATTTCATAGTTTCTGTCATTTATTGGTGTCACTACCACATTCTAGAATACGGGTATTTTTGTATTTTTATTATTTAATATAATGTGTTAATATTGCATAATATTTATATTTAATTGCTGTGATTTATTTGATTGGTGTACCTTACCGTTGCTTCGATAATTAGAGCGCTTCGCTAGCCATTGTCTTTCTACAAATTTTACACCCTTGTCCTAGATATGCCAGCCTTCTATTTTGATCCTTGTGTAACTCATAACTATGCCCTCTTGTTTTTTATTTTAGTCGCACAGCATTCATCGCAAACATTTATAATTTTAATTCTAAATCAATCCAACTTTGCATCTTGTGCGTTCCAATCGAAATTAGAGACACAATCTTGACCCTTTTTGTGCAACCCAAATTATGATAATATTCTATTCTGAGTCTTCTTTATCCATGATACTTGTGTCCCACCTAATTTTAGCCCCATATACTTCCAATTAAATTTAGAACACCATTTACATCAATTTTAATTAATTTAATATAAAAAACCCACTTGTGTAATTTTCCAATTGTTGGAAACTTTTATGCAAAATGCATTGAGGTGTCCATCCCCCATTGGACCAAACATATGTAGAAACCCCATTCCCTTTATTAGTTGGTCATGTGATTTTTTTCCATAATTTTGGAGTGTGTAGCACTCAACATCAACCTTCATTAAACCTTGGCCCTCCATTTTGAAACAATGCAATCCTAGCCCTCCAATTTTTACATGGAAAAGCCAAAGCCCTTTTCTAAGGAGGATGTTGTCACGACCCGCACCCGGATTTTGGGACACGAGTACGTGGGTACGTCCAGCCTACGCCGCAGCATCGACGGTAGAACGTTGTCTAGGTCATAACACTATCTAAACAATCTCACACGAGCATCCAACTCCATAAGGAGACACGGATATCACAATATAATATAAACAATATACTCAATCACACAACTACAACACGATAAGATATCGAAAAAATAAATAATCAAAATGCAACACAAGTCTAAATAGAAATAATCTAACTCAACAATAATATCCAAGTCTCAACAAAATATGCCGGAGACAAATCCGGTACCAAAAAGACGCTAAAGGAAACTAACTAAATAACTAGTGATCCCGGCTTGTCACGCCCCAGTCCCAAAATACCGAGGGACCGGACGCGTGATAATGGCCAGTAGCACACACCGATGAACAAACCCAATTTAATGGATCCATCGGGGCATGCTTAAGCTGTAATACAACAATAAGTAGGTCCAATGATATGAGTCACAGTCTATACTAATCTCATCCACAACAGATAATCACAGATCAAATGCCAGAATAATGTAAATAAATAAACTGACAAATAATAATAAAAAGTGTCTCGGAGAACAATCCGAGAACATGTCTGATACATCAATGAAATAGACTGGAAAGAGAATAACTAGAAACAGAAATAAAAGAAAATCTCACGCCAATACTCAGGAGAAGTCCTCGGGTATGAACTCGTCCTCAGATGTCGGTACAGCTCCTGTATCTGCTCCTGTTCTTGCTTCTGCTCCTGATAAAGCTCATGTACTGTATAACTCTAAGTGGATCTCCTCTGCTAGTCCTGGGGACAAAGTTCGGATCCAGATCCTCAGGGGACAGCAAGGTACAGAAAATACAAGCCAAAATAAATACAGTACAGCAGAAGATGCAATAAATAGGGTAAGCTATATAACCATCTATGTGAAAATGCAAGTGAGAGCATCACTAGTGCTCAGGCCGAAGCCACTACAAGCTCTGTGTCGGGGAGCCGGTAGCGGTAATAAACACGTAATGTGCCTAGCTCTGCTACGAGAGTCTGAGGCCTCACAATAGTAGTAGATAGATATATAAAACAGCCTGTAGCCTGTGTGTCTCTCCCCACCCAATGTAACCATGCCTCTCATGACCATAACGTCTCATGTCCATGTCAAGTGGGATCATATCTAATGCAACAAGTCATACTATATCTAAGAATATAATGTCCATGTCCTGCATCCTATACAGAATCACCACGAATATCTCGGGAGGATCCTGTCTCATGAATAGTATCAAGTGTCCTGGGTCAAAGTGTACTTGGTAAGACAAGTACGAGAATATAAAGTGTCACGAATATCCATCTCTAAATGACAATACACAACACCGCGTACGGTGTTGGCACCCGACTAATAATCGGACGCTAAGTACGTCACACGGTCCTAGGTTAAGCATGCACAGCAATATAATGAAGCAAGGAAAATATATAACAATACTGCAGAGTTTGGCAAGGTACACTTGCCTGGGGTCCTGGTTCCAACTGTAGCTCTGGTCTCAGTGTGATCTGCTGCTACTACTCCGGTTGCTGAAATAAACATCACCATTAGATTCAGAAAATATCAAATAGCTAAAAACGCCTGTCCTTGAGTCCAATTTGGACACAAGGGCAAAAATGACATTTCTGGGCCAAAGCGGGGTCCACATGTGGGCCACTTTGCACCGAAAAGCGCGTCAGGGTCAAAGGTCTCCAAATTTTCCAAACTTAGTGTCAACAAGTCAGGAACGATGATACGAACCCAATGGAACTTCCAGAATTGGATTCCGATGAGCCGATCACAAAATCGCCCGTCAAGTGGAGCCTGTGGGGCCCACGATACGCGATTTTGCCAACGTTCTCAGAATCAAACCAAACTTGGGTCACAGGACCAGCGTATTGCTACGAGTCTGATGGCACAAGTTTCGTCTTGATCCGATGTGTGTACACGAAGTTACAATACGTTCCACAAAGGACGAATATGGGGTGTCGTCGGCGGATACGCGTTGATTCCGGGGTGCACGCACCTCCGAATCGACTTCTGCGAAATCCCACACGACCGTATCAACGTCGTGCATAGTTCGGTAAAGACCGCGTGCGACCAAGTCATCCCGATTGACGGGGCGGACTCAGTTTCGGGGTGAAACAGGGCATTATTTTTCCTGTTCTTGGATCGCGGTGTGCGATCACCATAGGGCACGATGCACCGAGCGGGTTGCACGGGCACCGAGAGGGTCATACAGTCTACGCTACGCAACTGACGGAATCAAAAACGGAGTAACGAGGATGGAGAAAACGGTACCTGAACAGGGCTCCGTGAAGACTGATTCTCACGTGTCCGAGGGTACTGTTCGTGTCCTGCGTCCTGTGTCCGCTGTTAGATCCTGCTGTGCTCGTGTCCGGAGACAACGGGGAACTCGCCGGCGGAATTTGACGCGTCCTAGGGCGTCCGGGTGCTGGTCGACGGTGAGGGCAGCTGAGCGGAGAGGGGCGGGGTCAGGCGGTGCGGGTTGTGGGAAGAGGAGGAGGGAGGCGTCGAGACGAGCGGGGTTCACTGGTCGTCAAGGCTGCAGATCGCTGGCCGGAGCGAGGTAGTGCAGCTTTGGTCGGACGGGGAAGCTGCTGTGGAGGATCGCAAGGGGAGGTCGACCGGAGCAACGTGATGCTGGTCGGAGCGAGGTCTGCGCTGCACAGGCCGGTCGTCGGTCAGGGACAGCCGTGGGGGTGACGTCTGGCGCGAGGGAGAATCAGTGGTCGGCGGGGCTGCAGCCGGAGCGGGCGGCGGCTGGAACTGCACAACGGCGGCGGGGGTCGGTGAGGTCACTGGCGGAGGAGGAGAAAGGGGATCGAGGGGCAGCGGGCTAAGGGGTTAGGGTTCCGGTGGTGCTCGGTGAGGGGGAAGGGTCGACGTTGAGGTGGGAGGAGCACGGCGGGTCGTGGTCGGTGGCGATCTGGACGGGGGAGGAAGTAGAGAAGAGAGGAGTTTAGGTTTTCGGGTCGGCGGAGGACGGGCCTGGGCTCGTCGGCGGAGATGACCGACGACGGCGAGCAGAGGAGAGAGGGAGTCGACGGCTAGGTTTCCGGCGGGCTGGGGTTCGACGGCGGCTTCGGTTCAGGCGAGGTCAGGGTTAGGGTTTGGGTTAGGGATTTGGGAATTAGGGATTTGGAATTAGGGATTTGGAATTTAATTTTTCTTTTTCTTTTGTGAAGAAAAACCTAGGGAATCATGTATTTATACATGTAGAAATTTGGAATAGGGTTTGACCTGGGATTGGGCTGGGTCAACGCTCCTCGGGCTTGGCTTCGGCTCTCATGGGGATGTCGGGCGTTTGGCACGGGTTTAATTCGGTTAAAAATGTACATGGGTCTTCAGGGCTTTAAACGGGTTTCCGGAGTCCAATAAATTCACGGAAAATTACCCTGTGTCCGGTTTTCCATTTTACACCATAAAATATTATTTTTATAATATTTTAATATGAAATAACCGTAATTAAAAATCCTTAAATTGCCAAAGGCCTAGGGTTTCAATTCCCGAAAACATCAGAGAAATTGGGGAAAAATCCAAATTAATAATTACTGAAAATCAGGGGGCTTACAATCTATCCAACTTATAAAAATTTCGTCCTCGAAATTAAAATATGGTGGGGTTCTCTCTATCAAGTCTCACTTGATTACAGTCTAAAGGATTCCTCTCAAGTGATCATTGCGGTCTCTACCCAACTTAGAATTTACCCATCTATCATCTAAGGTTATACATCTAATAACGCTATGCCCCTAACTTATTTAATCATGTTATTGAATCCTCAAGTCTTTAACACCAACATATCACCTATGATATTCCCCTAATCATGTATAAAAGGGTCATCAATAATGCGACCGGCCTGTGGGGTATATCTAGCACTGTCTATATATCAACTTATACCAAGCACGAGGTTTCGTCTTTCCGAATTAAGGGAAGATGGAGATCAATAATAAAGAGTTCAAGGGTGAGATAATATATTAGAAGTATCGGGGTCAAGGCGTTTAACGAATTCAAATGGGATTTGTCAAGACAATTATGGATTAAAATCCTATTCTGGTAATCCTTTGTTCGCATGCTCGTATTAGTACAGTTATGTAACTGATGCGATATACTCAGACATATCTAGAAGACAAGTATACTTAGTCCAATATATATATCTCAATCCACGTGAAGTAGTCGTGCGAGGAGCGAACCAAAATGCACTAAGGTTGATCAGACCGTAATACACTGATTCTGAATAGACAATTGTATTAGTGTACGCGTCCACTAATACATATGTCATGAACAAGCTTGATGAAAGAATAAGCTTGCAAAACTAAGCTATATTAGCGGCATAAGTCAAGATAGTACAACAATTATAAGTACGCTAGATGATGATGATGAAAGGAGGTACAACTTAATTCAAGTTCACAAAACCACACAATTAAGCACAATAACAAAAGACTCTAAAATCTCTACAGTTATCAATTATAAAAGCATACTAGGTTATTAGCAAGTTCAAAATTACATAGGTTAAGGCTGAGGTCACGAACCAATAGGCACGAGATTAAAACAAATCTATAAACAGATAACTACGAACAATTTCGCGCATTAGCTACTCCATGGGTCTGTGCGTCTTCCAAAGTCATCGATAGAGCTTGTTCACGTTCTTGCAGTTGATTCCTCTGCTGCTGTTGAGCCTGCTGGAAGAGTGTTATTTGTGGTGCCAAGGGTGGCCTCGGCTGATTCCCTCTTGGGGCTGGTGGTCTTACTCTTTCAACTCTCGTTTGAGGTGCTTCCAACACTGGAGAGGCTGGCCTTGGTGCTGGTAACGCTTGTTGGTTATTCATTGGTGCTCTGTTTCGACGTTCGGGGCATTCCTTCTTTAAATGCTGACTGGATCCGCAAGCTAAGCATAATTTCCTTTTGCGTCTACACTCGTTCTCTATATGGCCTCGCCTGCGACAATACGGACAAACAGGTAGTACTTGTGGAGATGCTTCTAGTGGCTGGTGCATGTGAGAACTCTTTCCAATTTCTTCCTGGGGTGCTCCGGCTGGTGCTGATGTGGCTGGTTGATGAATCATCACTGTTTTCTTTCGATGCTGAGAACAGTCCCTAGCGAAGTGTTGACTGGTTCCACAAATCAAGCATAATCCTAACTTGCGTCTGCATTCTTTTTCAATATGGCCTATCTTGCCACAATAGTAACAAGTAGGAAGGAATGAGGCTCTGGGTGCTGCTCTTGGTGGTGGATTAATCTGTGGTCGCTTTGCAGCTCTTTCCTGTTGGGCTTGGTCTGGTGCTGTTGCATACGGCCGCTTCTGGCTGGACCCTATCCTTGTGTCGCACACCATGGGTCTTGCTGTAGTAAGAACATCCTCGTCTAAGGTAGTTGCAGCGGGGCTGATTAACTTTCGTAACTCTGAGCTGAATCTATCGATGAACTTCTCCGCTTGGATCTGCTGAGCTTCTTCTTGAACCTTCTGATGGGCTTGCATCATCGCGTAGAATATTCGAAACATTCGTTGTTCGTCCATAGACTGCCCTTGTGGAACGGTAGGCGTCGGTGGAGCCAACTGCGTCGATGGTGGAACGTCATCTTCCTGGATTCTCGAGGCATGCTGACTTGCTTGCTGTGATGATGGTCCTTCATTAACTGGTGTCACTTCATCTTCGTGGGTAACCACTACACCTTGTGGTGTTCCTGGATGAGTCTCTTTGCCGACTTGGGGATTCATTTCTCTGCAACCAAAATAAACTATAAGGGCGCTCAGGAATCAAGACAGGATACGAATCAAGAGATTAATTTGAATTTGATATAGATATCAAGAACATTTCAAGCAAGTGGATGAGATCCTAGAAACTTATCCTATTCTTATTGCAGGCTTGCTCGGTCCCTAAGTTGAAACCGAACAATTTAGTCGTTGACCTGCATGGGCCACCACAAAAACTATGTCACGCCCCAGTCCCAAAATACCGAGGGACCGGATGCGTGATAATGGCCAGCAGCACACACCGATGGACAAACCCAATTTAATGGATCCATCGGGGCATGCTTAAGCTGTAATACAATAATAAGTAGGTCCAATGATATGAGTCACAGTCTATACTAATCTCATCCACAACAGATAATCACAGATCAAATGCCAGAATAATGTAAATAAATAAACTGACAAATCACAATAAAAAGTGTCTCGGAGAACAATCCGAGAACATGTCTGATACATCAATAAAATAGACTGGAAAGAGAATAACTAGAAACAGAAATAAAAGAAAATCTCACGCCAATACTCAGGAGAAGTCCTCGGGTATGAACTCGTCCTCAGATGTCGGTACAGCTCCTGTATCTGCTCCTGTTCATGCTTCTGCTCCTGATAAAGCTCATGTACTGTATAACTCTAAGTGGATCTCCTCTGCTAGTCCTGGGGACAAAGTCCGGATCCAGGTCCTCAGGGGACAGCAAGGTACAGAAAATACAAGCCAAAATAAATGCAGTGCAGCAGAAGATGCAATAAATAGGGTAAGCTATATAACCATCTATGTGAAAATGCAAGTGAGAGCATCACTAGTGCTCAGGCCGAAGCCACTACAAGCTCTGTGTCGGGGAGCCGGTAGCGGTAATAAATACGTAATGTGCCTAGCTCTGCTACGAGAGTCTGAGGCCTCACAATAGTAGTAGATAGATATATGAAACAGCCTGTAGCCTGTGTGTCTCTCCCCACCCAATGTAACCATGTCTCTCATGACCATAACGTCTCATGTCCATGTCAAGCGGGATCATATCTAATGCAACAAGTCATACTATATCTAAGAATATAATGTCCATGTCCTGCATCCTATACAGAATCACCACGAATATCTCGGGAGGGTCCTGTCTCATGAATAGTGTCAAGTGTCCTGGGTCAAAGTGTACTTGGTAAGACAAGTACGAGAATATAAAGTGTCACGAATATCCATCTCTAAATGACAATACACAACACCGCGTACGGTGTTGGCACCCGACTAATAATCGGACGCTAAGTACGTCACACGGTCCTAGGTTAAGCATGCACAGCAATATAATGAAGCAAGAAAAATATATAACAATACTGCAGAGTTTGGCAAGGTACACTTGCCTGGGGTCCTGGTTCCAACTGTAGCTCTGGTCTCAGTGTGATCTGCTGCTACTACTCCGGTTGCTGAAATAAACATCACCATTAGATTCAGAAAATATTATGTAACACCCTGTTCCGCTCAAGCGGACTGCCGTCTTAATCGGCAATCGTGCAGCTGTCCCGACCTGCTTTGCCTCAATCAAGAAGCAAAGGATATCCAGACTTGTCCCTACGGGAATCCGGCTTGGACTTTCAAAGGCTCGCTCAGACGTATCGCTCTACCGAGGCGAATCATCGCTAAGGTGGGTGGCTACGGTGAACTTGTCTTTGCTTAGCCAGCACATATAAAATCTGGAATATTTATGCTAGTCGCTAGGTGATTCACCCCCTGCATGCTAATAAATCCAACGCACCTAGCTAAGGGAATAATCCCAACTTGTATTGCTTGCTAGAACATGGAAAAAGGAAATACTGCTTATATTCAGACCCTCGCATGCTAAGTCCCTTAACGGTTTCATCTCTCGGACTACCTTCGGGCCCGAGCAACGTGCCTGCTTATGTTCCTAGAAACGCATGCTTGTCTGCTTGATAGTTACCGTGTTTTCATCCAAACCTCGGGAGACTACTAAGTAGTCGTTCCGTGCCCGAATGAACCCGCAAGTATTCGGGACCGTAAGGTCACCAAGGTAGTTCCCGATCCAGGGGACTGTATCACGCCAAGTAAAAGAATCATGTTCCTGTGGCAAGATTCATTCAGGTATTCGGATCTTCCTGCAAGTCTCTCTCCTGCACGGGCTTACAGCAGCCCAGGAGACTGTACATATCCAATAGCTAAATGAATCATACTCCAGTGGCAAGACTCATTCAGGTATTCGGATCTCCCTGCAAGTCTCCCTCCTGCACGGGCTTACAACAGCCCAGGAGACTGTGCATATCCAATAGCTAAATGAATCTCGTGTGCTCGTGTGTAAATTAACAATCGTGTTCGATCATGGACAACTTGTGCACAAGGATATAAGTTCTGCGGACGGTGCTGGGGCACTGGCACCGATCCGATCCGGGCAGACTTCGTGTTTATAGTCAATCGTGTACGGACTGGGTAACTTGCAACGCATCGTGTTTTATGAGCTCCTCGTGTTTTCTCGTTGCATGTTATTCACGTCCTTGACTAGTCCATTATGGCATCAGCCAGTGATCATCGTGTGTATATGCTTGCAATGCCTCGTGTGATTATCGTGTGAATATGGCTTGCAATGCATCGTGTGTATTTAACCTGTTGCGTGCTTGCCTGTGAAACAAAAGATAACAAGTCATCCTCGCTTAGCGGCTATCCGCGTGCGAGTCATCGCATAGCATCAATGAATAACTTAACACCTGAACGATCATGTTATAAGAACCCTCCTGTTTGCATATGCTATGCCTCCTGAATGTTTATGCTTGCCCGTGCTTGAATTAATCATGTTTGCCTTGGACAGGGAAGGAAAAATGGTAAGTTGGTAAGTCTCGCCGTGTTTCCTCAAACATCGCACGGCGCACTACCCGACACGTTAAGCTATTCAATGTTTGCATAAAACTGATCCTAAGGCAACTAGAAAGACAACTTAATAGTTGTGCACGGAACCTGTACTACGTGTTTGGATTTGTCGAGCGGGCGAGTAGCTTCCCCACCAGTGCATTCAATGTACTGATAATCCACCAGTTTGTATGCAGGGTGCGGGAGAATCTCGTGCGGTGCGGACGCCTCCTTCGTACGTGCTAAGGCCAGGAGTTCCCTCTGAAGCCTTGCAACGGTGCGTCCGGGACTGAAGCACATATACAAGACATAAGTTGTGAACATCGCCTGACCATCGCCTGTACAATCATTCCATAGTTGTAGCCACTTGGCACGCTTTTACTGTTTCAGAGAGAGAGGCTTGAGCGACTTGTAATCTCGGCTATACGCCGCCTGTAACACTTGTTTCATATCAATAAGAGATTACTTTACTTGTTTCAATGCTTCTGCTATATTGTCGACTCAGTGAACCTGTTACCGATCGCTATGCGTTCCTAAACTCCGCTGCACTCGGACAATCTGTGCGACTCTGTGGCTTAGAACTCTAACCGCCAGCCAATGAACCATGGCCTTGCACGGGCGTGGCTCACGCTCGTGCGGCATCACGCCCAGATGGGTTAAGCGATCGTTCCGCGGGAGCGCTGGCGAGGGTGATTCCCGCCTAGCGGGAACGGCCGATTGCCTGTGGGAGATCGGGGCGTGACATGTTGGTATCAGAGCCTGGCTTCTACGCCTTTGTCCTTAATTCGATATCTCTGTTTCAAAAGCTCGTTCGTGGGTTATGTGCACGCTCTCTCTCAATGCCTCGATGGGATGTTCCAACAATAAGTCTAAATACTTTTAAAATACGTTTTGAATGATATGCTTGCTTGTCTGGTTGTATGCTGCGAGTGGCCTTTGTGCCAACCTGTGCGAACCACTTGAGAGTATCGCTAGTAGCTTATCCGAGATTTTCACTAACCCTAAGTTTGGTTGAATGTATCTATTCGAGAGACGCCTTGAATTAGTGCACCATCCAAGACTTAAGAAAAAGGTGAAACTCGAGTGCTAAGACTTCGCTATCACTGAACTGGTTGACGTGTTCACGCTAGAGGGTACCTTCGAAAGTGCGCACGATCCAGTCTAAGCGATATGCTGATTTCGACGCTTGTGCAAGTGAAGATCTAAATGAACAAGTACAAACGACTTGTCTAGGATTGCCTCAACCCTAGATTTCTGCTTGTCCTTAGTAAGTCTCGAGGACGAGACTTTTTCTAAGTTGGGTAGGATGTAACACCCTGTTCCGCTCAAGCGGACTGCCGTCTTAATCGGCAATCGTGCAGCTGTCCCGACCTGCTTTGCCTCAATCAAGAAGCAAAGGATATCCAGACTTGTCCCTACGGGAATCTGGCTTGGACTTTCAAAGGCTCGCTCAGACGTATCGCTCTACCGAGGCAAATCATCGCTAAGGTGGGTGGCTACGGTGAACTTGTCTTTGCTTAGCCAGCACATATAAAATCTGGAATATTTATGCTAGTCGCTAGGTGATTCACCCCCTGCATGCTAATAAATCCAACGCACCTAGCTAAGGGAATAGTCCTAACTTGTATTGCTTGCTAGAACATGGAAAAAGGAAATACTGCTTATATTCAGACCCTCGCATGCTAAGTCCCTTAACGGTTTCATCTCTCGGACTACCTTCGGGCCCGAGCAACGTGCCTGCTTATGTTCCTAGAAACGCATGCTTGTCTGCTTGATAGTTACCGTGTTTTCATCCAAACCTCGGGAGACTACTAAGTAGTCGTTCCGTGCCCGAATGAACCCGCAAGTATTCGGGACCGTAAGGTCACCAAGGTAGTTCCCGATCCAGGGGACTGTATCACGCCAAGTAAAAGAATCATGTTCCTGTGGCAAGATTCATTCAGGTATTCGGATCTCCCTGCAAGTCTCCCTCCTGCACGGGCTTACAGCAGCCCAGGAGACTGTGCATATCCAATAGCTAAATGAATCATACTCCAGTGGCAAGACTCATTCAGGTATTCGGATCTCCCTGCAAGTCTCCCTCCTGCACGGGCTTACAGCAGCCCAGGAGACTGTGCATATCCAATAGCTAAATGAATCTCGTGTGCTCGTGTGTAAATTAACAATCGTGTTCGATCATGGATAACTTGTGCACAAGGATATAAGTTCTGCGGACGGTGCTGGGGCACTAGCACCGATCCGATCCGGGCAGACTTCGTGTTTATAGTCAATCGTGTGCGGACTGGGTAACTTGCAACGCATCGTGTTTTATGAGCTCCTCGTGTTTTCTCGTTGCATGTTATTCACGTCCTCGACTAGTCCATTATGGCATCAGCCAGTGATCATCGTGTGTATATGCTTGCAATGCCTCGTGTGATTATCGTGTGAATATGGCTTGCAATGCATCGTGTGTATTTAACCTGTTGCGTGCTTGCCTGTGAAACAAAAGATAACAAGTCATCCTCGCTTAGCGGCTATCCGCGTGCGAGTCATCGCATAGCATCAATGAATAACTTAACACCTGAACGATCATGTTATAAGAACCCTCCTGTTTGCATATGCTATGCCTCCTGAATGTTTATGCTTGCCCGTGCTTGAATTAATCATGTTTGCCTTGGACAGGGAAGGAAAAATGGTAAGTTGGTAAGTCTCGCCGTGTTTCCTCAAACATCGCACGGCGCACTGCCCGACACGTTAAGCTATTCAATGTTTGCATGAAACTGATCCTAAGGCAACTAGAAAGACAACTTAATAGTTGTGCACGAAACCTGTACTACGTGTTTGGATTTGTCGAGCGGGCGAGTAGCTTCCCCACCAGTGCATTCAATGTACTGATAATCCACCAGTTTGTATGCAGGGTGCGGGAGAATCTCGTGCGGTGCGGACGCCTCCTTCGTACGTGCTAAGGCCAGGAGTTCCCTCTGAAGCCTTGCAACGGTGCGTCCGGGACTGAAGCACATATACAAGACATAAGTTGTGAACATCGCCTGACCATCGCCTGTACAATCATTCCACAGTTGTAGCCACTTGGCACGCTTTTACTGTTTCAGAGAGAGAGGCTTGAGCGACTTGTAATCTCGGCTATACGCCGCCTGTAACACTTGTTTCATATCAATAAGAGATTACTTTACTTGTTTCAATGCTTCCGCTATATTGTCGACTCAGTGAACCTGTTACCGATCGCTATGCGTTCCTAAACTCTGCTGCACTCGGACAATCTGTGCGACTCTGTGGCTTAGAACTCTAACCGCCAGCCAATGAACCATGGCCTTGCACGGGCGTGGCTCACGCTCGTGCGGCATCACGCCCAGATGGGTTAAGCGATCGTTCCGCGGGAGCGCTGGCGAGGGTGATTCCCGCCTAGCGGGAACGGCCGATTGCCTGCGGGAGATCGGGGCGTGACATATTAAATAGCTAAAAATGCCTGTCCTTGAGTCCAATTTGGACACAAGGGCAAAAATGACATTTCCGGGCCAAAGCGGGGTCCACATGTAGGGCCACTTTGCACCGAAAAGCGCATCAGGGTCAAAGGTCTCCAAATTCGCCAAACTTAGTATCAACAAGTCAGGAACGATGATACGAACCCAACGAAACTTCCAGAATTGGATTCCGATGAGCCGATCACAAAATCGCCCGTCAAGTGGAGCCTGTGGAGCCCACGATACGCGATTTTGCCAACGTTCTCAGAATCGAACCAAACTTGGGTCACAGGACCAGCGTATTGCTACGAGTCCGATGGCGCAAGTTTCGTCTCGATCCGACGTGTGTACACGAAGTTACAGCACGTTCCATAAAGGACGGATACGGGGTGTCGTCGGCGGATACGCGTTGATTCCGGGGTGCACGCACCTCCGAATCGACTTCTGCAAAATCCCACACGACCGTATCAACGTCGCGCACAGTTCGGTAAAGACCGCGTGCGACCAAGTCGTCCCGATTGACGGGGCGGACTCAGTTCCGGGGTAAAACAGGACGTTGTTTTTCCTGTTCTTGGATCACGGTGTGCGATCACCACAGGGCACGATGCACCGAGCGGGTTGCACGGACACCGAGAGGGTCATACAGTCTACGCTACGCAACTGACGGAATCAAAAATGGAGTAACGAGGATGGAGAAAATGGTACCTGAACAGGGCTCCGTGAAGACTGATTCTCACGTGTCCGAGGGTACTGTTCGTGTCCTGCGTCCTGTGTCCGCTGTTAGATCCTGCTGTGCTCGTGTCCGGAGACAACGGGGAACTCGTCGGCGGAAGTCGACGCGTCCTAGGGCGTCCGGGTGCTGGTCGACGGTGAGGGCAGCTGAGCGGAGAGGGGCGGGGTCAGGCGGTGCGGGTTGTGGGAAGAGGAGGAGGGAGGCGTCGAGACGAGCGGGGTTCACTGGTCGTCAAGGCTGCAGATCGCTGGCCGGAGCGAGGTGGTGCAGCTTTGGCCGGACGGGGAAGCTGCTGTGGAGGATCGCAATGGGAGGTCGACCGGAGCAACGTGATGCTGGCCGGAGCGAGGTCTGCGCTGCACAGGCCGGTCGTCGGTCAGGGACAGCCGTGGGGGTGACGTCTGGCGCGGGGGAGAATTAGTGGTCGGCGGGGCTGCAGCCGGAGCGGGCGGCGGCTGGAACTGCACAGCGGCGGCGGGGGTCGGTGAGGTCACTGGCGGAGGAGGAGAAAGGGGATCGAGGGGCAGCGGGCTAAGGGGTTAGGGTTTCGGTGGTGCTCGGTGAGGGGGAAGGGTCGACGTCGAGGTGGGAGGAGCACGGCGGGTCGTGGTCGGTGGCGATCTGGACGGGGGAGGAAGTAGAGAAGAGAGGAGTTTAGGTTTTCGGGTCGGCGGAGGACGGGCCTGGGCTCGTCGGCGGAGATGACCGGCGACGGCGAGCAGAGGAGAGAGGGAGTCGACGGCTAGGTTTCCGGTGGGCTGGGGTTCGACGGCGGCTTCAGTTCAGGCGAGGTCAGGGTTAGGGTTAGGGTTAGGGATTTGGGAATTAGGGATTTGGAATTAGGGATTTGGAATTTAATTTTCCTTTTTCTTTTGTGGAGAAAAACCTAGGGAATCATGTATTTATACATGTAGAAATTTGGAATAGGGTTTGACCTGGGATTGGGCTGGGTCAACGCTCCTCGGGCTTGGCTTCGGCTCTCATGGGGATGTCGGGCGTTTGGCACGGGTTTAATTCGATTAAAAATCTACATGGGTCTTCAGGGCTTTAAACGGGTTTCCGGAGTCCAATAAATCCACGGAAAATTACCCTGCGTCCGGTTTTCCATTTTACACCATAAAATATTATTTTCATAATATTTTAATATGAAATAACCGTAATTAAAAATCCTTAAATTGCCAAAGGCCTAGGGTTTCAATTCCCGAAAACATCAGAGAAATTAGGGAAAAATCCAAATTAATAATTACTGAAAATCAGGGGACTTACACGGCTAGACCTCCCGGGAATCATACATGTGCTACCAAGTCCAAGGCTGCAGCTACTCTCCCTGTGGTCCATAAAATATCGGACACCAGTCCTCTAAGGCGCAGTCTGGAAAAATATTTCCAGTCAGGATGGAGCGAAATACAACCCAAATAACAGTTCCAGTTAATTGATAAGGACTATAAAAAAATAAATAGATGATGATATATACTGAGAGAAGACAATGAATAAATGTAATGGCAAAAATAAAAAGACATACAATATAGGCAATATGGTACAGTCAGTGCATATATGAAATGAAGAGAAAGAACTACAATATCATATACGGGTGATGTAGTATATGAACTAAAATAGTGTCACGCCCCAGTCCCAAAATACGTAGGACCAGGAATACGTGACACGCCAGCTACGCATTCGACCAGACTTTGGTCTGACTCGAATACGTATAAGCTATAATATAAAAGGGCACTATCTAGATATCCATAAATGTAAACCTCTATATCTCAATCCACAATGTACAACAATATACAAGAAAGAGCTATATATGCTAGAGTCGGCCGCCCAATAACACACTAACTCGAATAGACTCGAGAATAAGTATGACTCTATAAAAACTAGGCTACAATAGCAGATAGAATAATCAATATAAAATAACTATAATGCCGGTAGATATAATGTGAGTACCTGGTACCATGCCCGCAAGACATGCAACTCCAACAGCAACTCCAAATGCTCCGTAATCATCTATGCTGCAAAACTGGCAGGGAACCAGGTCCTCAGAGGGACGTAACAAGGTACAAAAATACAACATGCCAAGTAACAGAAAGTACAAGTGCACGACAGGGTACTCTATCATAACCAACTAGTGTGACACAGTTTAAAGACAATGTTCGACGCGTGGGCTGTCCAAAATAAAATCGTAGCTCCGGACACGGAAACACACGGCACGTACCGCAGCTCCGGACAAAGAGTCACACGGGTGATACAACTACACTAGATACAGGATCACTACAGAAACAATACATACATATATATATATATATATATATATATATATATATATATATATATATAAGCGCGTGCAGAGTAGCCCAAACGTCTAGTAACTGTCTTCCCCTTCCCAAGTGGCCAACGATTGTGCGCTGAACCTGAACCTCTATCTAGCAGTCTCGACACACGGAAGATAACTCAACAGACGCGACCCTAAGGTCGTCCCAGTCTCTGGTCATGATGTCAGTATCAGGATACAGGAATCTGGCACGATCACAATGTATGAGTGTGTCCTGGGGTGTCGATGTACTCAGGTACGTGCATCGAGGTACTACACAGTATCTAACAATTATTCTAAGATGTTACGACGAACGTCAGCACCCGATTGTGAATCGAACGCGAAGTATCGAACGTCAACTTAAATACGTGCACAATGTACATAAAGAAATAATAAATAACTATAATCTGAAATACAGGGTGGCAAGGTACACTTGCCTGCGTACGGTTGCTGATGACGGGGTCCCGGTACCACGTCCAAATCCTCAGGTCCCGTAATACCTAGAGATGAGATACAACTCAATCAATAAACTACCACGAAGCTGAAATAAGATAAGACACACATCTAACCATAAATTCTAACTCAGCTACAACTCACAGGGACACGATGCTAGAGGGTTAACCCAGGTTGACTAAAGGTTATTTACAATTGCGATCAATCACCTTTTTAATACCATCAGAACAGTCCTCGATCATTTACAATCAGCTATCATTCGTCTTAAAACTACTCCTCGACCAATTTCTTTACTATTCCTCCGTCTTACGGTATTCATCACGATATTCCGCTAGTCTAACCCTGATTAAATCCTCAGTCTTCACCTTAGTGTTTACAGATGTTAATATGCACCTTTACTATCATCCTCGAAGTAAATAAACAATTATTTATTAAAACCTTATTTATATACAACCCTTGCCATTCCACTATAGCTACTATTCAATTAAGTTCAACATTATTTATCAATCCTCGAAGAATGACTAAGGGTTTGATGTTACACACTAGTTCACCATCAATACTTGCTCCTTAATGCCCACAAATGTTTTATTATCCTCATACCCTTTCACAGCAATTTAAGCTACTTGTCAACAATATCTAATATGTATGAATTAAATAAATGAAACCTAAAATCCCTTACCTAGCATTCATAACCCTAACTTAATCCATAACCTTTACATCCATGAATTGTATATTACATCACGTAATAAACCCCAAGATCTTACCTAGTATCTAAACTTCAAACTCAATCATTAAGCTCTAAGCTTCCCTTATTAAATCACCAGATCAAATACGCTATACTAAAATTTATACCAACAATATACAAATGTCTGGAGAGGGGTTAATAAATGTTTCACCTTGGTGTCGCGGGGGATGGCCGAAGATGGAGATGCTGGTGGAGGAGTGTACGGCAGGCCGGGCTCGTGGTAGTCGAGGGTGGTGCGGTTGCACAATAGTAGGCTCGCGGCGATGCTCGCCGGAGTGAAGGAGGTTGGTGATGCAAAGGTGGTGGTGAAGGTGAAAGCTAACGGGAAGGAGCAGGCCGGACGGGGAGGAGTTGCACTGCCGGACAGGGGGGAGATGCACAGTGGAATGGCGGGGAGGAGAACTGCTCAGCCGGGCCGGAGCTAACGCGGGCGGGGCTGCACTACACAGTGGAGCGGCGGGGATGCACTGTACAGTGGAGCCGGGGGATGCGCTGCACCGTCAGGCGGCGGAGCGGGGTAGGTCGGCACAGGGAGTATCAGGCCGGAGTCGGGGAGCTGCTACACCGCGGGATGGTCAGGAGCAGTGCACAGTACGGTCGGCGCTGCAGTTTCGTCCGTGCGGGAAGAGCACGGCCTGTCGGGAGGGGAAGCACTGCTGGGTGAGGGCCGCCGGTCGGGAAGGCTGAAGCTGGAGTCGGCTGAACAGGCCGACCGGTCGGAGTGAGTTCACAGCCGATCGGGGTAATGGATCTGCCAGCAGCAGCAACTGGCTCAGATGGACGGGCACAGCAGGCCGGCGGGCGGTGGAGCAGTGCTCGAATGCCTGAGGGTATAGCCGGAGCTGTCGGACCGCCGGCCGGAGCAGGGTTGGGTGAAGTGGTGTAGTGTAAGGAGGAAGGAAGAAGAAAAAGAGATGAAGAAAAGGGGAGGTGAGTTATTAGCTGGTGATGTTAGGAAGAGGGAGGAGAGAGAGGTTTTCTTATTTTTTTTGTTTCCCTTGGGATTAGGGCCGGTTGGAATTTGTGAGGGTGGGTGAGGTGATATTTTATAGGGGTTGTGAAATGGATGGAGGGTGGTGATGTTGTCATTCAAAATAGAGGGTGGAGATTTGTCATGAAGAAAAGTTGGTTTCTTCATGAAGGGTGGTGAATGGATGGGTGAAATTAGGACCCAATTTTGTGACCTCTCCATTGTTCATGGCCAATAGGGTGATGACACATAAATTCATTAATTGCAACTTAGCCCCTTAAATTCGGAAAATTGCATGAACACATAAATTGACGCAAAAATTGTGGAGAAAATTGTGTTTAGAAATTTTCATGGTGAGAGGGTGTTGTGCGTGAGGCACGGGTTTAATTAAATGGGCATCGGGATTAATTGGGGATTAAAATAGGATTATGCAAAGTTGGTATCCCCGATTTAAATAAAATTAAAGCGTCCCGCGCTTTTAAATTAAATGGGGGCACTTGGGGTCAAAATTCGAAAATAACACAAAGGCCAAAAATGGTGGGGGCTTGGAGTCAGTCTTGGACCCTTTAGTCGGTCTGACTCAACGGGTTAAGTTGGTATCTCATAATTGAGGGTAACGACACAGGTGTCCGACACGGAATTAAATATGGATTACGGTTTCAGAAAATTGTGCAATTAATTTAGAGCACAACGAAAATCTAATTTTTAGTGACGGAAAAGTCCAGTGCCTAATTTGACGGGTCAAGTCAGAAGTACAATAATCCGATGGAATTTATAGGCTGATATTTGGCTCCGAATAATTTTGTAATGATAGAGCGCGCCAAGGGTTTTAATTAAATAAATTAAAATACCAGACAACCTAACTCCACTCTAAACCTCCACATCTGCTGCTAAAATCAAAAATTTCCAAATCCAACCTGACTATCTATAGAATAAATCGAGGGAGTTTACAAATAGAGAACTGTAACTATTCTAAGTATTTGAAATCGTAGTTTCGAAATGTGATCGGCTTGGGAACTTGTTCGATAGCTACATGGCCTAGCTAATCATACGTGAGGTGTATGATTAACACTATCAATGTCTACACTTGTACGATAGGTATTTTGATCATATCTCTCACTAGCAATTTCCCCGTCCCCAACTACTACTGTGGATCCAACCACGGCACGGCACGATACACGATCAATGTCCAATATATCATGTACAATGTCTAATATCAATGTCTAATATCAATATCGTATACAATGTCAATACGATAACCAATGTAACATCTCATGACTGCAGATCCAATCTATATACTAGTCCGTGCAGCACAGTGTCAAGAATCAGACGTAACATTTCTAAATACTTGAATTATAGAAATGATCAAATAACAGAAATTATCAGAGAATGTACTCGCCTGGGGTCCTTAGCTGGCAATACCAATGTCCTGCTCCTGAAGTCTCGCAGAACAATCCAATGGTCCTATATACATATCATATAATACAATATTGCATCAGACATTACACTAACACACAATCAAAACACAAAGAACTCGGAGACTATGCTAGGGGGTGACACTTGTCATCTACATGGTCAAGTGTGCGTCTAGTTGCACGGGTGTCACGTCTGTAATTGTTGTACATAACAGGCAGTCAATAATAATACGGGTCTTGCCAGTACGTCAGTATACATATGGCAGTCTGGTAACATATTACATGGCCACAGGTTAATGTAACTACGGGGTATCCGTGGTTACACTCGGGTCATCTAGTACATATACAAATATACATATTATTAACTAGCATATAACATTAATACTCATAGTACATATATGTATATCAATTAATTACATATATAATATCTGTATATACACTAATAGAATTTATACTATGTATATATATATTAAACATGTACTAGGGATACATATACACGTACGCGCATACGCGTATTTTATCATTGTATTGCATACGTATTTGTAGTTGGTATTAGCAAGTATATATTGGTATATGTATTAGTATATGTTTAAATGTATATTGGTATATATATATATATATATATATATATATATATATATATATATACATATATATATATACATATTGGTATATACATATATATACATATATATATACGCAAGAGGGGACTCGAACCTGGGTGCGCGTGAACGAGGGGGTTCGATGATGAGGATGATGTCGACGATGACGACGATGGCAATGGTGATGACGACGATGATGAGTCAGGGTCGGGGTCCACGCGTCGGGTTCAGGCCTCCGGTCGAGTGCAGTGAGAGAGGGGAGAACGGGATGGCGAGTTCACGGCGAGACTCTGGTTCAGCGGTCAGTCCGATCGAACTCCGGTGGGTCTGGATCGATGCGAGGCAGAGGAGGACTGGTCGAGTTCAGGAGGCTGCGGTGGGTGGTCGGGTTCCACGCGAGCGGGAAGGGTGCAGTCATTCGGTTGAGGGCAACGGGACAGCGGATTCCGACGGGTTGCAGGCGGGATGGTCGGCGCAAGCGATCAGAGAAGATGATAGTGATAAAGGTGGTGGCTGGGAGCAGTGGTTGGAAGTCCGGCGGGATGCACGGCGAGGCGGGTCAGGTGGTTGGCTCCGGTCGGGTTGGGCTTCAGCGGCTCGGGACAGCGAAAGATGGCAGCGGCTTCACGGCGTTCAGTCATGCTCTGGGGCAGACGTTCAGTCGGAGTGGTAGAGGTCTCCGACGAGATTGGCGAGTTCGACAGGCTGGTGCAACGGTAAACTCCGACGAGGACAGGCAGGGAAGGAGGAAGAGGAAGGTGAATAGGGAGATGTGATAGGGTGGTGTTGGCTGAAGCTTAGGGTTTAGGTTGAAGGAAAGAATAAAAAGAAAAGGAAAAGTAAAGAATATTTATACACATGGGGTTGGGTTGACCTAAAAATATTTGACTTTGGTCAACATTTGGAAAAAGGGTTCTCATGTAGGTATTCCCAAGGCTATGATTCCCTAGATTCAAAATGTATGTCTAGGATTGCAAATTTTAAAATGATGAAGGGCTATGGGTCAATGTGGGTTGATGTTGAGTTACACACTCCCAAAAATTATGAAAAATTTTACATGAAGGAGAAATGGGTTTATTTACGTGCCGTGTCCAACGGGGTGGATACCTTAATACATTTTTGCATAAAAGTGCCCAACAATTGGAAAATTGCACAAAGTTAGATTTTTTTTTGGTTTTATTTAATTAAAGTTAATACAATTGGTGTTCTAAAATAAATTAGAAGTACATGGGGCTAAAATTAGGTGGGACACAAGTGTCATGGATATAGAGGGCTCAGAATAGAATATTACCCTAATTTGGGTTGCTCACAATCTCTTCGAGATTGTGTCTCCAATTTCGATTGGAACGCACAACGATACAAAGTTAAATTTATTCAAAATCAAATAATAACGTCTACGATGAATATTGTGCGACTAAAATGAAGCACAAGAGAGCAAAATTATGAGTTACACAAAGGTTAGAATGAAAGGCGGGCACGTCTAGGACAAGGTTGTAAAATTTGTAGGAAGGCAATGGCAAGGGTAGTGCTCCAAATATCGAAGCAACGGTAAGGCGCAACAATTAAATAAAATTATGGCTATTAAATGTAAATAAATGTCATACAATTATTACAAATAATACACACAATACTTACACTATATAAAAAGACAAAAATACCCCTATTTCTGAATATGGTGGTGACAGATGTTGAACAGGCCTAACTTTCTAGGTCAACATCAAACCCAACCCTATTTCCCACATATCTATTCTACTATATAATACCAAAACTAGGCTTCATCGTGAAAGTTTTTCGTTCCAAAAATACCCTTCAACATATTTAGTAATTAAAAAGAATACTTACAATAAATTCCACTGACAACCATTTAAGAGATGCAATAATGACAACTATTTACGGAAATCAAAGGGTTCATGCTACTTGCTAAGTCTTTTAAATTGTTACCAAAGAATTCGAAGGGTTGAACCATTAACCTATATAATTAAAAGCAGTAGAAATAAACTAACTCATCAACATCATTCACTCTAATATACGTGCAAAGCACGTGCATATATACTAGTATATATATAACCTTCTTTATATTTTTTTACCCCTAAACCTACACAGCCGAAACCTCCTGTTCATCATCTTCCCTGTATCGCCACCCCCTTCATTTATCTCGCCGGAGCAGACCACCGAGACCCGACTGAGCGCTGCCATTCGCCTGACATCACCGGACCCTGGAACATCGACTTCCCTCCTCGACAGCACACGCCTGAACCCGACCGCCTGAACCCGACGCTATCTCCTGTCGACACAACCCATCTCCTCTCGACTTCCTCTCTGCTCGCAGATCGAACCGGCCTGAACTTTCTCCCGCCGACCGACTAGACGGCCCCGACCGGCTGAACCACCATCACCACCCGAGTCCGCTGAACTCCTCGACGACTTGACTTCCCTTCTCGACAGCACACGCCTGAACCCGACCCCGCTGAAACGAAGAGCCTCGCCTGAACAGTAGCAGCAGGAGCAGCCCACCTCGATGTCGAACACTCCCTCGTGCACGTGCACGCCGAGGCCATGGTGCGAAGTATTTCCCTTGCGATTTTGTTTGTGTATTTGTACATGAATGATGTTAGGTTTTAGCGTGTCGTGTCTTGACAAGTTCATTAGATGGTGATTTCAAGAGACCCTGCAAATAATCCAAACTCGTATGCGTATACGTACGCGTATGTGTATAACATTCTAATTGGTATACACATAATATTGGTTGATATATATATAAATATATGGATAAATATATATGTAATTAAATACTAATACTAGTTATGAATATATTTGTATATGTACTGTGAGACCCTAGTGTTAATTACGGATATCCCATACTTACAGTGACCATGTGACCCTGAGTGATTGTGAGTTGACTGCCTTGTGTACACTGACGTACTGGTGAGACCTGTGTTAGTGATTGACTGCCTGATTACACAGCAATTGCAGACGTGACACCCGTGCAACTAGATACGCACTTAACCCTGTTAGTTGACAAGTGTCACCCTAGCGTAGTTTCTGAGTTTAGTGTATTTATGATTGTGTATATGTTAGTATATCGACTGATTCTGTATTATATTAAATAATCTCTATATGACTGTTAGATTATTCAGACAAGACCTTGGAAACAGGATATTGGTATTTCCAGCAGAGGACTACATGCGAGTACATTCTCTGACAGTTTTTATTATGTTGATTATCTCTATGATTCCAGTTGTATAGCGTACATGATTCTGACACTATGTATACACGAGTTGGCATCATCGAGACCGATCACGAGGAGTCATGATTGGGATCATCGTGCTAGTTCGGGACGGGGAGATATTAGGAGCTTATGTGATCATACCCAACTCTATATGCATCATAGCCCACCCACACCTCACATCGGTGCAGCCTGACCATTACAAGCCTCATAGCCTGTTACATGTGATTAGCCTGACTATTGCTCGTATCATAGCTATCCGAATGGTTAGCCTGACCTTACATGAATCATAGCTAATCATATGTAACAAGCCTGATCAGTCCCAAACCGATCACATGATATGCTGATATTTCACACACTTAGCTAGATAGTCTATACATGTATCTCTAGTTTTTTGATCTAGTATTTCCCTATGTTCTAGTTATTGTTCTAGCATTCACTTATATTCCAGTTTATTGTTCCAGTTCATTGTTCTAGCATGTACTTATGCTTCTGTTCATTGCTAGTTGTACCATTGATGATGACATATGCTCCAGTATTTCTATTTTTAGTATTTTATTATTCCAGTATTATTTATTGCCAGTATTGATATCCATCTTGTATTTCCTTACACTGTATTATAGTTTTTGTCAATATACATGGAACTACTGTTAGTGTTTGTACTTCGTTCCAATCCTGATTGGATATTTTTTCCAGAGTATCTTGAGGATTTCTGTCCTACACATTATGGACCAGGTATAGTCGTAGACTACATACCAGATATCTTAGAGGAGTCTATTCCATTAGAGGAGACACTACCTGCAGCTGTTTAGACAGCATTTATCTTATGCATTTGAGACATATTTTGAGGTTATTTTAGTTATGTTGAGACTTATGTTAAGTTTAAATTGAGACTTGTGGAGACTTTTTATGTTGGACAGCTAGACTGTGGTTTATCTCTATTTCGAGCCATTATGTTTGACTTATGTCATTCTTTCTTATCTTTTATCGTACCATTTATATTCTTATAGCTATTATGATTGAGTATACATTATGAGATATTGAGAGATGTTTATTTCATTATACTCCTTATGGAGTTGATATCATTGACAGGTTGTGAGTTATGTTTAGTATATTATTGAGACCTAGACAACGTTCTACCACCGATGCTGCAGCGTAGGCTGGACGTACCTACGACTCATGCCCATATTCCGGGTGCGGGTCATGACAATTGGAACTGCTATTGGGTTATAATTCGCTCCAATCCTGATTGGATATATTTTTTAGATAATTATTTAGAGGACTGGTATCCTACACATTATGACCCAGAGAATGGCAAGCCATCTGAGGTAATGGCGTGCTGTCGTAGGCACCCAAAAATAAAATCTTTACTCTTGAAATAATATGTAGTAGTGAGAGTAAGGATCGTTCCCACGAAGAGTAATTAGTTTGATCTTTATGCTATGTGAAATAAGATGGGGGGGAGAGTTTTGGATCAAAGTAAATTAAAAAGAGCTAAAAACAATTAAAGTATTAAAACAATCAAAGGAAATAAATGTTGGTCTCAGTCAACATCCACCATTGGAATCTTAAAATTTATCATTGATGCAAACATAAATTATCATACTTTGAATATTCACCGTTGGAAGTATTTCCTATCTCTCTTAGGCTTAGATAATTAGAAACAAGCGATTTAATTAACTTTAATTACTAAATAATCCAAGACAAGCGCTGAAGATTTAATCTAGTAATTTCTTAAAGAACAAAGAGATCGATGAAGCAAAACAACACAAGCACAAGCGGTTGCATTTAATTTTGTCAAAAGTTTTTCTCCTAAGATCTAATAAAACAAAGCAGTTTATTAAATCTTGGTTGCTTCATAAATTAGAAAAATCAAATAATTACGGATTTGATGTCTAATTTAGCAGTAGATCGAAATGGATAATAGACTAGTAGGCCTCCTAGTAATTAAACAAAACAATCATGAAAGTAGGCATAGAAAAACATTCAATACTCAAAGTATAAATCAAACATATGAAATAATTTAGATCTCACAATTTTATTGATTCCAAGGCTTCTGTTTCCTTCGACCAATAAGACATTTAGCTCCGCACGTTCATGAAAACTTCAAATGAATATTGGAGAAGAAGAAGAGGAGTTGTGTGTTGTTCTTTTTTTCCTCCTGATCTCTATCCCTTTTATAGACTCTAAATTAGTGTTTGAAGATCACAATATCTTCCCATAAATCCTCTAATAGTTACAACAACCCAAATAATAAAATAAAATCTTTGAAAAAGTTGAGAAATGGTTATTTCAACTCCAGTTTTTGTGCACAGCATATTTGACTCAACTTCAAGCGTGATTTGGTCCATGATGTAGCCAGAATATCGGGAAAATTAAAACAGAAAAATTGTGCCTCTATCACTTAGCTTTCCGAATCAATTTGGATCAGTTCAATTGGACTTTGGATGAGATGTTATGACCATTTTGCTACAAGGTATCAGAACTGTCCAGAATTGATAATTAGCTCTATTTTGTTTTTAGTGACTCCAATTGCATCCTAGATCAAAATATAAAAGTAATGAGTATCTTTAGACATTAAATGAGCATAAAGGAGTATATATTAAGCAATAAAAATATGATATTTTATGTTCTCATCAAATAGCCCCACACTTAACCTTTGCTCGTCCTCGGGCGAAACTCTAATTTATTTTTTCAAAAAGAAATCAAGGTTGCAATATCATAAATAAAAAAATAACCAAGCTCTTCAAAACTCATAACATATCATGAACATATATTTTTAAACAACTTCTAATTACTTAGTAGATATTTTTACTTGAAAAATGGAGTAAACTAAATAGGTAGACCCTCACGGAATAAATACTCAACTCTCATGTGTTTAAAGGTATATATTTCACTCAAATTCATTCCAAAAGAAATAATCTACCATAAGTTTGCATATCTTCTCATTCTCCACCACTGGGATCGCATGCATAACATAAATCATAAGGGCTTTTTATGGGTTGTAACGTGGCTTAGGATTAAGGTGGGATATATTTGGGAGTGTAGCTCAAAAGCCATCAAAACTAGTGGAGTAAAATTGAATTAACTCAATCTCAATATAAAACATGTAAAATCAATCACTCCATTTTGCAACATCTTCAATTTGGCTTTTAAAGCATTTAAACAATGTAAAACAACTTCCATCCTTATATATTTTTTTTTCTTTTTCTTTTTTTCTCTTTTTTTTTAACAATAATGGAACTTAGGAAATTTGAGGATGAAAATATGTTCCATTTTGTGGGTTGTAACCAAACCACAAATTTGGACACCCCCACTCTTATTTTTTTTGTACACCCATACATATCATAATGATCAACAATGCTCCACTAGCTTTGCGACTTGGGTAAAGGTATAAATATTATTGGTTGAAAGCTTATAATGTGGGTATACCAAGAAAAAGGCAATAAAGCTCAAAGGGGTTCAACAAAAAGAAAATTAATTACAAGGTGGGCTATTTGGCTTATATAACGCATAACAAAGATGGCCTTAATCATGTTCATGCATGCATGTGTCAATGTGACCTCGAAGAGAATCAAAGCAAGTTCTAGAGAAACAAATCAGCGGAAGAATATCTCTCATGAAAGAATAATGAGACTGATGTGTCAGTCTAAAGGCTCAAATCATCGCTGGCTTTTGTCTACCAATTTAGATACTACCATTTTCAATAAAAAATAACTAGACTAATTAATTCTAAGTTGAAAAAAATTATTTATTCAATCATGTTATGAAATTTTCAAATCTAGTTGAATCTTACTCATGACATACACAACCAAAAATTATTAAAAACCAAAAACCAAAATTCTTTTATTAAAAAAATTATTATTATTATTATTATATTTTATTTTATTTTTAGAAAAATAGCGAACTAAAAATGCTTAAAATAAAGTAAATCCCCCCCCCCCACACTTAAAACTGACATTGTCCCCAATGTAAGGTGAAATGCAAGGAAAAGACAAAATTAAAAAAATAAAATAAAAATAAAAGAATAAGAATAAGAACAAACTCCCCTTGGGTTGCCTGCCTCTGTTTATTGTCGTAGATGTTTCCTCCTTCAATTGATACAAATTGGATCTTCAAGGTTCAATTCATCCACATTCTCTACTTTGAAACCTTCATAGAAAAGCTTGAGCCTTTGGCCATTTACCTTGAACACTTTGGAAGTTGCTAAACTTTGAATTTCAACTGCACCATGATAAAAACATTAGTAACAATAAAAGGTCCAATCCAACGAGAACGTAATTTACCCGAAAACAGACGAAGTCGTGACTGGTATAGAAGGACTTTTTGACCAACTTGAAACACCTTCCTAGAGATCATCTTGTCATGAAAATTCTTCGTCTTCTCTTTATAAATTCTAGCATTCTCATAGGCGTCATTGCGAATTTCCTCCAACTCTTGTAGTTGTAACTTCCTATGTTCTCCATTTTCATATGCCTTCATATTGAAACTTTTGATAGCCCAATAAGCCTTGTGTTCTAACTCAACAGGAAGATGGCATGGTTTTCCAAACACCAACCGGTAAGGTGACATACCGATAGGCGTCTTGTAGGCAGTTCTATACGCCCACAAAGCATCATCCAAGCGCAAACTCCAATCTTTTCTTCTTGGATTGACCGTCTTTTCAATGATGGACTTGATCTCTCTATTTGACACTTCTGCTTGTCCACTAGTTTGTGGATGATAGGCAGTTGACACCTTGTGGGTCACATGGTACTTTCTCAGCAATGTCTCCACGGTTCGATTGCAAAAGTGAGTGCCTCGATCACTTATTAAGGCTCTTGGAATCCCAAACCTGGAGAATATGTTGGATTTGATAAAATCTGAAATAACTTTAGAATCATCAGTCCTAGTAGCTTTAGCTTCTACCCATTTTGATACATAATCAACAACAAGCAAAATATAAACATAACCAAAAGATACAGGAAACGGTCCCATAAAATCGATGCCCCAAACATCAAAAATTTCACAAAATAGTATAGGATTTTGTGGCATTTCATTCCTTTGAGATATATTACCTGTCTTTTGGCAATTGTTGCATATTTTACAAAAAGAATATGAATCACGAAATAAAGACGGCCAATAGAAACCACATTCTAATACTTTTCTTGCCGTCCTTTTCGCTCCAAAATGTCCTCCACATGCATAAGAATGACAAAAGGTGAGAATTGAAATAATTTCATTTTCATGAACGCACCTTCTTATCACTTGATCTGCACAGTGCTTCCACAAGTATGGGTCATCCCATACATAGTATTTGGCATCACTTTTGATCTTATCTCTTTGAGCCTTTGACAAGCCAGAAGGAAACATATTAGTAACCAAATAATTTATAATATTTGCATACCAAGGCAATGTCACACTTGAAGCAAACAATTGCTCATCAGGGAACATTTCATGTATACAAATTTCATCCTCCATATGAACTAAACGACTTAAATGATCTGCAACACGATTTTCTGTCCCTCTTTTGTCTTTGATCTCCAAATCAAATTCACTTAAGAGAAGTATCCATCGAATTAACCTTGGTTTTGCCTCTTTCTTCGTCATCAAATAGCGAAGAGCTGCATGATCAGAATAAACAATGACTTTAGTACCAAGCAAATAAGATCGAAATTTTTCTAAAGCAAAAACAACAGCTAAAAGTTCTTTTTCAGTAGTAGAATAATTTTTCTGTGCCTCATTCAAAGTTCTTGAAGCATAATAAATGGCGTGAGATGCTCTTCCAATCCTTTGACCCAAAACAGCACCTACTGCATAATCACTTGCATCACACATTATCTCGAAAGGCATGTTCCAGTCAGGGGGCTGGATAACTGGGGTAGAAGTTAATAGTTTCTTTAGTGTATCAAATACCTTTTTACATGCTTCATCAAATTCAAATTCTACATCCTTTTGTAGCAACTTGCAAAGGGGTAACGCTATTTTGGAGAAGTCTTTGATGAATCTTCGGTAAAAACCTGCATGTCCAAGAAAAGAACGAACTTCCCGCACACTGGAGGGATAAGGTAAAGATTGAATAATATCGATTTTGGCTTTATCTACCTCAATTCCCTTAGATGAAACAATATGACCCAAACCTATACCTTGGTCAACCATAAAATGGCATTTTTCAGAGTTTAACACAAGATTAGTTTCTATGCATCTTTGAAGAACAAGTGTAAGGTTATGCAAGCATTTATCAAAAGAGTCTCCATAAACTGTGAAATCTTCCATAAATACTTCTATAATATGCTCAACATAGTCTGAAAATATGCTAACCATACACCTTTGGAAAGTAGCTGGGGCATTGCAAAGACCGAATGGCATGCGACGATATGCAAAAGTTCCAAATGGGCATGTAAAAGTTGTCTTTTCTTGATCCTCCAGAGCAATTATAATTTGAAAATAACCTGAATAACCATCAAGAAAACAATAGTAAGAATGACCAGCTAACCTTTAAAGCATTTGATCAATAAAAGGTAAAGGAAAGTGGTCCTTTCGGGTTTCAGCATTTAATTTTCTATAATCTATACAAACCCTCCACCCATTCTGGACACGAGTGGGAACTAACTCATCATTTTGATTCTTCATGACAGTTATCTCGGTCTTTTTAGGAACCACTTACACTGGGCTAACCCACTGGCTATCCGAAATATGATAGATTACTCCAACTTCAAGAAGTTTTAGGATCTCTTTTTTTACTACCTCCATAATGGGTGGGTTCAATCTTATTTGCGGTTGACGAGAAGGTTTTGCTCCTTCCTCAAGTAAGATGCGATGCATGCATGTAGACGGGCTAATTCCTTTTATATCCGCAATTGTCCAACCAATAGCCGTCTTATGCTCCTTAAGGATCTGAACAAGCTTTTCTTCCTGTGGTGCACTAAGTTTATTGGAGATGATCACTGTTAATTTTCCTCCATCTCCAAGGAATACATACTTGAGGTGACTAGGGAGAGGCTTCAATTCTGGAATAGGGGCCTACAAAATAGAGGGTAAAGGCCTCTTGTTAGAAATTGGTAATGAAATATAAGAAACATTACCTGATTGTTGTATTTTTGGAAAATCATTCAATGCTGCAACAGTTTCCTGCAAATCAGAACTCAAAGCTAACTCCATATGCTCTTTTTCAAGATGCTCACTAACAGCCACTTCCAATACATCTTTGCCATCAAGTTCAAAAATATCCTGTGCTAAAGAATCAACCACATCAATGGAATAAACAGTATTATCATCATCAGGATATTTCATGGCATCATAAATATTAAATTTAATAATTTTACCATCAAATTCCAAAGTAAATGTGCCACTATGAACATCTATCTTAGTCTTAGATGTCTTTAAAAATGGTCTTCCTAATAAAATTGGAGCAGTTTGATCGCCATTTTCCATATCAAGCACATAAAAATCAGCAGGAAAAACTAAATTATCAATTTGTACAAGAATATCCTCGACTACTCCCTTAGGATAGGCATTAGATCTATCAGCCAATTGAATCACAACACCAGTTTTATTCAGAGGTCCAAGATTTAAAGATTCATATATAGAATATGGCATGACATTAATAGAAGCTCCTAAATCTAACATGGCTTTCTCATACTTATTGTTACCTATCTTACAAGGGATAGTAAACATTCCAGGATCTTTGCATTTCGTAGGGAGTTTTTTTTGAATTACTGCAGAAACACTCTCCCCAATTTTTACCTTTTCATATCCTTTAAGCTTTTGTTTTCTCTTTATTGTACACAATTCTTTTAAAAATTTAGCATAGCGAGGTACTTGCTTGATAGCATCTAAAAGTGGAATATTTACCTCATATTTACGAAAAGTCTCATATAACTCATTATTTTGTTCAATTTTTCTAGATTCTGTTAAAGCTTGAGGAAAAGGAGGTACTGGCTTATAATCACAAAGGGGTGGAAACTTACAATTGGGTACCTCATAATCATTGGGGACGTTCGTGTCTACCACGGTGCTTTTCTCTTCTTCTTGTTTTGACGTTGCAGGTGCTTCTTTTACTGGAATGTCAACCTCTTTACCGCTTCTCAAAACGATTGCACTTGCATTTTCTTTTGGATTTACTATCGTTTGAGATGGTAATTTTCCAGAACTTTGTGCCTCTAGCTTATTAATTGTTGTAGCCATTTGGCTCATTTGATTGTCCAAGCTTTGAATGCTAGCCCTTGTCTCCTGTTGAAATTGTAAATTATTAGTGGCAAGAGACTTAACAATATCTTCTAAAGACATACCAGAGTTAGAAGTTTGGTTTGGTTGTTGTTTAGGATATGGCTGCTTGTATTGTTGGTAACTTGGGAGATTTTGATTGACAGGATAATTTGTTTGTGGATTCCCATAGTTGAAATTGGGATGATCTCTCCATCCTGGATTGTAAGTGTTTGAATATGGATCGTACTTCCTTTGTGGTTGTCCAGGGAAAGCACCTACCATATTCACTTGTTCATTGGACTCCTCTTGAAGAGTTTGACACATGTCAGTTGGATGTCCTGCTACTGAACAAATCCCACAAGCTTTTGCTGTTTGCTTCTTACCTACAACCATTTGACAAACAAGAGACGTTAAACTAGCAATTTGTTGTTCTAGGGAAGAAATATTTACCTCGTTAGCATGCCTAGATAGAAGATCTAGCCTAGTGCCAAATTGTTGAGAATTTGCCGCCATATTTGCAATTAAATTTCTTGCCGCCTCAGAAGTTTTATCTACCAAAGCTCCTCCACTAGCAGCATCTATCATGCTTCTATCAGTTGGTAGAAGGTCTTCGTAGAAGTACTGGATAAGTAGCTGCTCGCTAATTTGATGATGGGGACAACTTGCACATAATTTTTTAAAACGTTTCCAGTACTCGTGGAGAGACTCTGCATTGTGTTGTCTTACCCCACAAATTTCTTTTCGGATATTGGCCGCCCTTGAAGCGGGAAAGTACTTCTCCAAGAATAGTCTCTTTATTTTGTTCCATGTTACAATGCTCCCAGAGGATAGATAATAGAGCCAATTCTTAGTCGAATCCTTTAAAGAAAACGGAAAGACTATTAATTTGATTTGCTCTTCGGATACCCCCGTAGGTTTCATAGTTATGCATACCACATGAAGCTCCTTTAGATGCTTGTGAGGATCTTCACCTGCAAGGCCATGAAAATTGGGTAATAAATGTATTAGTCCAGATTTTAATTCAAAACTAGTAGTAGCATCTAAAGTAGGAAATGTAATGCATAAAGGGTGTTGGTTCAAATCAGGGGCTGCAAGTTCTTTCAAAGTTCTATTTGCAGCCATGTCTTCCTCTTCTTCAGGATTAGATTTGCAAGAGAGTAAGGAATCCGTAGCAGGGTCGTTCTCGTTAGAGTTTCTTTGAGCTTCCTTCCTTAACCTGCACAGAGTTCTTTCTATTTCTGGATCACTTTGAAAATCACTTTGATTAGAAGATCGAGTTGCAATCATAAACAAGGAATAAAATGATAGCAAGCAACCCAGGAAAGTATATGAGAATAAATTTTTTTTTTTTTGCTAATAAACAAAACTAATTTAATTATAAGAAAAAATCACAAAAGGCACAAAAATTAACTAAAATTACTCCCCGGCAACGGCGCCAAAATTTGGCGTGCTGTCGTAGGCACCCAAAAATAAAACCTTTACTCTTGAAATAATATGTAGTAGTGAGAGTAAGGATCGTTCCCACGAAGAGTAATTAGTTTGATCTTTATGCTATGTGAAATAAGATGGGGGGGGAGAGTTTTGGATCAAAGCAAATTAAAAAGAGCTAAAAACAATTAAAGTATTAAAACAATCAAAGGAAATAAATGTTGGTCTCAGTCAACATCCACCATTGGAATCTTAAAATTTATCATTGATGCAAACATAAATTATCATACTTTGAATATTCACCGTTGGAAGTATTTCCTATCTCTCTTAGGCTTAGATAATTAGAAACAAGCGATCTAATTAACTTTAATTACTAAATAATCCAAGACAAGCGCTGAAGATTTAATCTAGTAATTTTTTAAAGAACAAAGAGATCGATGAAGCAAAATAACACAAGCACAAGCGGTTGCATGTAATTTTGTCAAAAGTTTTTCTCCTAAGATCTAATAAAATAAAGCAGTTTATTAAATCTTGGTTGCTTCATAAATTAGAAAAATCAAACAATTACGGATTTGATGTCTAATTTAGCAGTAGATCGAAATGGATAATAGACTAGTAGGCCTCCTAGTAATTAAACAAAACAATCATGAAAGTAGGCATAGAAAAACATTCAATACTCAAAGCATAAATCAAACATATGAAATAATTTAGATCTCATAATTTTATTGATTCCAAGGCTTCTGTTTCCTTCGACCAACAAGACTTTTAGCTCCGCACGTTCATGAAAACTTCAAATGAATATTGAAGAAGAAGAAGAGGAGTTGTGTGTTGTTCTTTTTTTCCTCCTGATCTCTATCCCTTTTATAGACTCTAAATTAGTGTTTGAAGATCACAATATCTTCCCACAAATCCTCTAATAGTTACAACAACCCAAACAATAAAATAAAATCTTTGAAAAAGTTAAGAAATGGTTATTTCAACTCCATTTTTTGTGCACAGCATATTTGACTCAACTTCAAGCATGATTTGGTCTATGATGTAGCCAGAATCTCGGGAAAATTAAAACAGAAAAATTGTGCCTCTATCACTTAGCTTTCCGAATCAATTTGGATCAGATCAATTGGACTTCGGATGAGCAAGTTATGACCATTTTTCTACAAGGTGTCAGAACTGTCCAGAATTGATAATTAGCTCCATTTTGCTTTTAGTGACTCCAATTGCATCCTAGATCAAAATATAAAAGTAATGAGTATCTTTAGACATTAAATGAGCATAAAGGAGTATATATTAAGCAATAAAAATATGATATTTTATGTTCTCATCAGGTAACACCCTTAGTGTAGGATGATCTAGTACCAGTCATTGAGGAGGCTAAGCTAGTATAGCAGAATCATCTATTTCCCTTATTGTACTGGATATGTCTCTAGCTGACATTTGGCATGTTATATATATTTGAGACTATTTAATTTTTGTGGATAGACTATTAGACTTGGATATTGTGGTGATGTTTAGTTTGATACTTTGTGATCCCATTTCTTCTATTTGATATCGTGCCATTATCTTTCTCTAGATTTATTGTGATTAAGTATTGATTATCATATATATATATATATATATATATATATATATATATATATATATATATATATATATATATATATAGTGTGTGTGTGTGTGTGTGTGAGATGATTAGATAGTATTGTTGACCTAAACAACATTCTACCGCCGATGCTGCGGCATAGGCTGGACGTAACTCGTGCCCTTACACCGAGTGCGGGTCGTGACAATAACCTATCATCTTCGGTAGGGTAGAAGGTCACCGAAACTTCTTCCTAGACGAACCAGAACCCGACAACAGTAAAATGCAGCTTTGTCGTTATAGTTCACAAGCCAAGAATATCATCCAAAAGATATGGTACAACTTAAAGTGCGACAAAGGCCTAAGTTATGGTAAAGGAATATGCCTACCATTGCGTTACTTTGCTCCCAAAGGCAAGACATGGACACACTATCAACAAACCAGCCATGACTTAGGCTATGTTGAGCCCCCGACGACTCCTGAATGCTCAGAAGCAGAGACTGAGATGTACTTGCACACCTTAAAATCTTCTTTTGGGACTCCGATACAAGCATCGGGAAAATATTCCAACAAGCCTTATCCATCAACATGACATTAGTAGACCAGGTCGAGGATGATGATCAATCACTCGAGTTCTTCGAGATCGGACCATGGGCCCAATGGTTAGAATCTCAGTGGGAGCTATATTTCGAACAACGAGAACCACCTATCGGAGATGAAGTGGTGTAAGTTAACTTGGGCGACGGATCCTCTCCCAAACTCATCTTCATCAACCAAAGTCTTTTTGGAGAAGATCGAGAGTCCCGTATTCAGCTTATAAGGGAATACATCTACGTCTTTGCATGGATCTGTAAAACCCCTATTCCTAGAAATCGTATATACCCTTTTTTTATTAATTATTAATTTAATGGTAGTAATTAGTGACTAATTAGGATAAATAGATTTTTATTAATTTTTATTTTAGGTGTTGGTGCACTTAGGGGATTTATGGGACCATTAGAAATTTTTTCGAATTTATTTCATGTAGGAGACCCCTTGAGCAGTTGCTAGCTTAATGGTATGTATTAGTGTAATTCTAAAATTTTTCTATGAGTATATATATATATATATATATATATATATATATATATATATATATATATATATATATACATATATATTTAAAGGGAATTATAAAAGAAAAAGATTAGAAAAAAAGAAAGAAAAGAAAAAAAATAAATAATAAATAAATAATAAACCATTACTATTTTCCTTTACCCAAACCAAAGCTTCCCACCCGCTGGATCATTTGCTAGGAACCTGCGCTTGCAAAAGAATGCAGCAAGCCCCGCCCCTTGTAGCAGCCATAAACCCACACCTATAGCAAATATGCAGCAACTAAGCACAGAACCCCCTTGGCCCACGTTAACCGACCCCCCCCCTCTCTTCTCTCTTATATTCATATATATATATATATATTCATCCTTTCAACTAAAACCCTAAACCTAGATCATCCAAACCCTTCCTCTTCCCATCTAGACTTAAGGAGCGCCACCACCGCAGCCGGAGAACCCTGCCAGGCCGTCCAAACCAATCCCGACGACCGCGACCCCGCGCACTGTAGAATTCTGCAGCGAGGTACATGTGTTCCAGAGTTGTTTCCCGTCGACTCGCTCAACCAAACGCTACCCCGTCTTCACCGGTATGCTCTCCCCTTAACCCTCTTCCATATTTGTGTGTTAGTAGACCTCGAACAATGCGTAACCATAGGCGTAAACAACACCAAAGTTGGCAGAAATAGACTAAATTTTGGGATCGCAAGCGATGATCATCCATATTTTTGAGTTCGTATCTCCCACCACAGAGATCCAAATTCGATGATTCTTTTTGGTATGCGTAGACCACTTGACTTAGTTTAATTTATGTTAAATAACCGTAGATTATTAACTGCTGTAGGTAGAATTAAATTCGTTGGAAAACCCTACGAACACACTTTTTCCATATTTCCAAAAGTTGTGAAATGGAGCGCGCTTCGCCAAACGGGACCTTCCTGCCGTATACCAAATGTACCAAATGGTGCACGCAGCGTACCCGGACACGTGAGAGTTTGCGGGAACTGATTCGGATGCGTGTGCGCGCCGGAATCAGCCCGTATCCGCGAACAAATCCCGTGTCGCAACTTTTGCGAAAGTCGTGCGCATTTTGTGCACGCTCGTCAGATTGTGACGAAACTTATGCCACTGGACTCATGGTAACGCGCTGGTCCTGTGACCCAATTTTCATGCAATTCTGAGACAGTTGACCAAGTTGTCAATTGGCGGGCCCCTCGGTTAACTTTTTGGGCGAAATTATGTCCGGCCCATCGGAATCCATATTTGGATATACCGTTGGGTTTGTATTGACATCTAGAGTTTGTTTGACCTATAATTTATCCCATTTAGAGACTGTTACCCTTGGCATATTTTTCGGTACAAAGTGGGCCACACGTGGACCCCACTTTTACTCGAAATTACTGTTTTGCCCCTGTGTCCAAATTGGACGAAAGGGAAGTCCTTTCTAGCTATTTTGCTTATTCTGGGAACGTTGGTGATATCTATTTCAGCATCCGGAGACATTTTTTCTGAGGCCATAGCTTCTGATCCTATGTGTGGACTTCTGGATGTTACACTTTGCAGCTTTCTTACCAGGCAAGATACCTTGCCAAATTGCTTACAGTATTTTGCATGCTTAGTATATTTTTGTATATTTATTTTATTTCTATTTAATTATTATATGTGTAGTTTCTTTCAGTCATTACTATATATTAGATATGTTGATACACACATGGCACTTAGTATTATAGAGGACAATCAGTAGGCGTATGGGCTTTAACCACTCTGGTAAACCGTAGTAACTAGCACGCACTATGGTGGTCGTGTCCGATGGTCTCTACCCCCGAGGTATGTCGATTGATGGTGTCACGAGGGTCGCTACCCTAGAGGTATGTCGGCTGATGATGTTCTAGACGGGTGTGTGAGTTGTGAGGCTTAGATCGAGTAGCCTACCCTTGCCCATACGTCAAAAAGTTGTCCTCATTTGCATTCATATAGATTGTCTTGTACAGCGTACTTATTTATTTTCAAATATTATGCATGTTTACTGTATTCAAATTGGCTTGCTTCTATGTATCTTATTACGTCCCTCTGAGGACCTGGCCCTTCCAGGTGTGTCTGTTCTTGAGTATTCGCAGGAGCGCAGATTCGGATGGTTATATATGTTTCTAGGATGTCTTCTCTTCGAGCCCGTGATTGTTAGCTGATATTCTTATATTGTGTTTATTGTGTTGTACTTTTCTATTTGAGTTGGTAGTGGATTTATTTTCATCAAACTATCATCTTTAGATACTTCTTATTGAGATCTAGTTATATAGATGTTGGTTATTTATTTATATTTGATTTTCGTGGATAAGATTTAGATTATACCCCGTGACTTGTGACATATGTTTATACCACTTGTGGATTGATATTCATATTACAGCGTACGTGTGGATTTTGGTTTCCATATATTGGAGTTGCCATATCCATGCGGCTGGCATGCTTACGTTTTCCTAGTCCTACGTATTTTTGGGACTGGGGCATGACAGATCTATGAAGATATGTCGGGTTTGGATCCTTAGATCACGATACATAAGCTCAACATCCTGCCGAATGCTAAGCCAGTGAATCAACAACAACGATGATTCCGTTCGGACATCATGGATGCAATCAAAGCTGAAGTGAATAAGCTGGTACCAAGCAGATTTATTTACGAGGAACAACATCTAGACTAGGTAGCTAATATCCTGCCAGTTATAAAAAAGAATAACAAGGTTTGAGTCTGCATAGACTTTCGTAATTTAAATACGGTGTGCCCAAAGGACAAATTTTCTCTCCTGATCACAAACGTGATAACCGACAACACTTATGGATTCGAGTGAATCTCCTTTATAGATGGGTTCTCAGGTTACAACCAAATCAAAATGTTCCCGGATGATCAGAAGCATAGTCTTTCTGAACGTCGTTGAGGGAGTACTGTTACACAGTGATGCCCTTCGGTTTGAAAAATATAGGTACGAGATACCATCAAGCAATGAACACCATTTTTTGCGAGCATCTGTGCAAAATAGTGGAATGTTATATTGATAACATCGCTGTCAAGAGCCATTTTTAGGACAAGCATCTCCATGATCTGAAGACAATATTTGAACTGATGTGAGCGCACCAACTCAAGGTGAATTCAACCAAGTCCTTAATAAGAGTCTCCCTCCGAAGATTCTCAGAGAGCTTCGAGGCCTTCAAGGTAGATTGGCATACATTAGGAGGTTCATATCTAATCTCTCCGGACGATGTCAATCATTTACCCAGCTTATGAAGAAATAAGTATATTTGTCTAGAATTAAGAATGTAAGCGAGCATTAGAAGATATCAAGAAGTATCTCATGAATCCCCAATATTGGTGGCTCGATTAATTGGAAAACCCTTCTTGCTCTACGTTCGTGCAATAGATCATTCTCTTGGTACTTTATTATCTCAAAAGAGTGATGCAGGCCATAAATATGCCATCTACTATCTCAGCAGGATGATGGTCGGTATCAAGCATATGTATAACCTCGTCGAGAAGGAGTGCCTCACTTTGATCTTCGCCATTTAGAAGATGCATCATTATGTGACCGGGCAAAAAATTCATGTCATTTTCTGAGTTAATCTCCTCAGAGTGCTCATGACTAAGCCAGGGGCACTAAACTCTCACCTCGCCATGTAGGCAATACAGCTTTCACCATACGACATAGTATTCGCCCCTCAAAAGGTGGTCAAAGGTCAAGCACTAGCTGATTTCTTGGCAGCACATCCGGTGCTAGAAATGTTAAAGCTCTACGATGATATTCCAGACAAAGTGTTAGAATCTAATATGGCGATAGAAGATTCTATTTGACGAATGTTCTTCGATGGTGCTTCAAAAATAGGGCCCAATGGTAATATTATCGTAGGAGTGGGGGTGGGGGTAGTGCTGGCTCCCCCGACAACTTGGTCATCCAGCACTCATATTCTCTCCTGGAGCCTTGCTCTAATAACATGGCAAAATATAATGCTCTTATCATCGAGCTTCAACTAGCTAAACATTTGGGGGTGGATTATTTAAAAGCCTATGGTAACTCCAAGCTAAAAGTCAACCAAGTCTGAGGCGAGTACGAAGTCCGACATGAGGATCTAATCCCCTATCATCAAGTGGCAATTGACATAATATCCACCTTCTCCAAGTTCTTCATAGAACACGTATCCCAGTTGCAGAACGTTGAAGCCGACACTTTCGCTGGTCTCACAGCTTCCCTATCCCTTCCTATTAGAGCCCAATGTTCGATCATAGTGATTGGTCGAGAGACAAATATCGATCTCAAGGAATGATGGTTCCCCTTCATAGACGTATCCCGGTTTGTGTCAAGAAAAACCTTCAAAATTGTTAAAGCTACGTCGTTGAGACAAATATCGATCTCAAGGAATGATGGTTCCCCTTCATAGACTATGTTGTCTATGGAATTCTGCCTGATGACCTGAAGGAGGCTACTTCTGGCAAGAGACGCTCCCTCAGATTCTACTATAATAAAGCTATAAAAATGTTGTGTCGTCGCTCGTACAATGGACTTCTACTTTGATGCCTATCGAATACCGAAGCAAAGCAAGCGCTCTGTGAAGCGCACGACGGTACCTGCTGTGCACACCAGCCAGGTCCTAAGTTACAGGATCGCCTCCGACACATGGCTATTAATGGCCCACGATGATAGCAGATGCTATAGATTATGCAAGAAAATGCAAGATGTGTCGGATCCATGCTGACTTCATCCACCAACCTTCGTAGTTTCTATACCCGACAACCGTATCTTGGACGTACGATGCATGGGACATGGACATCATCGGCCAAATTAGTCCACCGTCATCCAAAGGGCATCGGTCCAATCTTGCTATAACCGACTACTTCTCTAAATGGGCGGAAGCTATATCGCTCACTGAAGTGAAAGGATTAAACGTGATCAGTTTTTTCAAATATCACATCATCTACCATTTCAATTTGCCTCGAAGTATTGTGAAGGGCCGTAGGGCAACTCTAGAGGGGGTGAATATAGTGTAGCAGAATTAAAAATTAAACAGAGTGAAGGCAGCTAGCAACTAACAGTGTATATGCAAAACAGTAATATAAAGTAGTAAGAGTAAGAGAGAGAAAATGCAAACACCGCGATGTATACTAGTTTTTCTCTGAGAGAACTAGTCCAGTTTTGAGAACTCTTGCTCAGAGTTGTATCCACTATAATCACCAATAGTGAATCACAAGCTTTGATCTGAAGGCTTGACACTTCTTTACAACCACGAGTTTTGATCCGAAGGCTCACAACTTCATGCACATGCGGTTGATACGAAGAGCACGCAGACTTCAAACAGAAGAGGGGCTTGATGAACCAAGCTATTACAACTCTGACAGACTTCTAACTGAGATCGCAATTGACACTAGACGGCTGAGAGTTGATCTTGGAGATAGGAAAGTTTAGACTATGAGGGTTTACTCACTATAGGATAGGAAGAATGAGAATGGTTGAGTTTTTGAGAATGTGAAATTCAATCCTATTTAAAGGGTATTAGCAAACCGAATTCAGCCATAGTTCAGAGATATTTAATTCAAAATTTAAACGTTGGGCCAAGAAATCAGGGATTTAACAACTGGATAATTTCTGTCACCCTCACTTTTCCAAATAGGGGTAATTTAATATTTGGCATAGTTATTTTATTTTTAGAGATTATATTTAATTAGAGTAATATATATATATATATATATATATATATATATATATATATATATATATATATATATATATATATATATATATATTTGTGTATTGTAATATTTATTTATAGAAGTGGGCTAGCATATTATTTAGACTTGACACTAGTGAACCCAATAAGACTTTTCATGACAACTAGTGAGCCCAATATGGACTAGGCCCATTAGACCCATTTTCTCTAATTAATTAGGAGGATTAGACTAATTTGCATTAGTATAGAGACTTCCCATAATAGCCATCCTTAATTATTCTCCATAAGTCTTCATGTAGGGGCAACTTAGACATTTGGTGGTGACTTGGAGAGGGGGATGGGGCCGGCCACTATAGAGAGGCTATCCTCATGGGCCCTCTCTCAATTCCCTCTTCATTTGTCCTCTCTCTCTCTCTCTCTCTCTCTCTCTTTCTTTCTCTCTCCTCTTTATTTGCCCTCATTTCTAGATCCACAAATTCCTAGATTCCCAATTCTCTTCACCCCTCCATCAACCCCTCTCAATTCATTCACATTTTCTCTCATTTTCATCATTCAAGGAGCATTGGAGCTTGGAGTTGCAAAGAGCACTTGGAAAAGGAAGCTTATGGCAAGGAGATCATGTTCGGATCGTGTCTGTGAGAACAATTCATTGAGAATCTATCTCCCAATAGGTACAATTCTGAACACCTTCATTGTAGGTTCAAAATCATGCATTTGACCATTAGGAACCCTCCCATGGGATAGGGCTACCTATAGGAATAAGTTCTAGGCTAATTAGATGTGTATTGTGTCTTCTACATAATAATTTGTGTCTATTTTGGAAAAATTATGAGATTGACAAATCAAGAATGTGCCATGTGACCAATTTAGTCTAATTAGACTTTGATTAGGTTGTGGGACTAGATAATTGTCCATAAATGGATACGAGTAGGTCATATCATAGTATTTTGGGATACACTATGATACATGGTTCATTTTGGGGTTTTTGAGCATATTAGTGTATTTTCTCTACAATCTCTATTGTAACTAATTATTTGTCATATAATGATGATTTTGATATGTATAATTGGTGTTTGTTAGTTATTGGGGGTTTTGGTGCTATGGATGAGGGTGTATCATGGAATTCCTAGTTGTGCACTAGAGGTATTTGAGGATTTGACTTATATATGTGTGTGTATGTGTATATATAGATATATGTATGTATATATTTATATATATGTATATTTATATATTTATATATATATAAGAGTTGTGGTTGTGTGTTGTGTGAGCAAGAGGAGTATTCAGGTGATGTGAGTGACTTGTGCATGCACTGTGAATCGAGTGCAGTGCTCAGTGAACTGTAGCTTGACTGTATGTATACTTAGTTGTGTGTGAGTTTGAAGGGTGTTGACTTGGATGGAATAAGGGAACTCTGCACTTGGAGAAGAGCCCTGTAGTTGCAATGAGCAAGTGAGAGACTGGGTGGTTGTAGTGACTGTCAGGTGGGGGTTTCCTGAGCAGTAGCTCTGGTCTGGAACATCAGCAAGTTGGGTAACCAGGTTGCAATAGTGGAGTGTACCACTTGTACATATTTATGCACGAATGTTCTCTGTACTAGAATATGTGTGATTAGGTTTCTTTCAGAGAGGGGGTTTTTGGATTACTGCTGTATTGCAGTATGTTAGGGAGAGATACGAGTATCAGTTATGACTTTGGTCTGGTTTATTGGAAGAAAGTAACACCATCAGTGCATTAAATTAAGCACTGCCATTTGATCACATCATATAGCAGCAGCACTTAGGTGTGGGGTAGTGGTCTCATGTGTGATGTTATATGATACTTAGTGTGCATGTGCTTGTGTGTGTGGAAGGGACTATCACTGATGGAATGGTATGTTCAATTGAGAACCAGGGTATGTAATCACTGAAACTGGGTATCAGTGAGGGGTATGGATTGGTATTAGGCAATATCAGGATATGGGTATTTTGGTAGTGAGTTCCATTGTGATATATTATGCATGAGAGGTCTGATATATATATGTATCCGTATGCAAGGTCTGTGTGTGCAGGCATAGTGGTTTTGGGTTTGTTCTAAGGTGTAAGAGTGAACTGTGTAAGTGTGTGTACATGTCTATGTGTGAATTGAATACTCAAGTATCAGTTGGTTAGATGTGTGATAGGTGCGACACTGTGTCATAGTATGAGAGTGCGAGTGTTGGACTTGTTTGTAAATACACATGTGTATCAAGGACAGTTAAGAGGAAGTATCAGAATTGAGGAAGAGCAGTAGTTAGGAGAGCTCTCTGTTAGTGTTGTACCTATGTACAAATGCACACTTGTGCATGAAGTGCACAGTTGGGGGGGATTCCTGTTTTAAGGTGCAGTCATTAGCAGTGAGGTGGGGAGGTAACTTCAGTTACCTATGTATGTAAGTATCATTGATGGTATAATGAATGTGCAAGTATATGTGAGTGTTAAGTATCAGTTGTGTATATTAGTTAGAGTTATCAGTTAGAGATAGCAATTAGTATATAGTGTAAAGTTAATGTAAAGTTATTGATGTTAGCTAAGGTATGACTTATATACTAAGGTAACGAACTAGTTTAGTTATTATAAGCTAGTGTTAGCTAGTTAGTGACCAATATGGACTAATTACCTTAGTACGGACCTAGAAACTTGTGTATGGCTTTATTCGACTAGTTTGAATAAGGTTGACCTAGTTAGTGACCAATATGGACTAGTTTGAATAAGGTTGACCTTGAGATCGATATATATATATTACTTTATGTATTGTAATATTTATTTAGAGTAGTGGGCTAGCCTATTATTTAGACTTGACACTAGTGAACGCAATAAAACTTTTCATGACAACTAGTGAGCTCAACATGGACTAGGCTCATTAGATCCATTAAACCCATTCCCTCTAATTAATTAGGAGAATTAGACTAATTTATATTAGTGTAGAAACTTTCCAAAATAGTCATCCTTAATTATTCTCTATAATTCTTCATGTAGGAACAACTTAGACATTTGGTGGTGACTTAGAGAGGGTGAAGGGGCCGGCCACTATAGAGAGGCTATCCTCTCTTTTCTTTTCATTTGTACTCATTTCTAGATCCATAAATTTTTAGATCCCCAATTCTCTTCATCCTCCATTAATCTCTCTCAATCCATTCATGTTCCATCTCATTTTCATCATTCAAGGAGTATTGGAGCTTGGAGTTGCAAGGAGCACTTGGAAGAGGAAGCTTGTGGCAAGGAGATCATGTCTAGATCATATATGTGGGAACAATTTATTAGAAATTCATCTTCCAATAGGTATAATTCTGAATTCATATTTATTGTAGGTTCTAAATCATGCATTTGACCATTAGGAACCCTCCTATTGCATAATGCTACCTATAATAACAAGTTCTAGGCTAATTGGATGTGTATTGTGTCTTCTACATGGTGATTTGTGTCTATTTTAGGGAATTATGAGATTGACACATTAAGAGTGTATCATGAGACCAATTTAGTCTAATTAGACTTAGATCAGAGTTGTGGGACTAGATACGTGTCCACAAATGGATATGAGTAGGCCGTATCATGGTATATTGGGATACGCTATGATACGAGATTCATTTTGGGGGATTTTAAGCATATTAGTGTATTTTCTCTACAATCTCTATTGTAACTAATTATTTTAGTCATATAATGATGATTTTGATATGTATAATTGGTGTTTGTTAGTTATTGGGGGTTTTGGTTCTATGGATGAGGGTGTATCATGGAATTCCTAGTGTGCACTAGAGGTATTTGAGGATTTGACTTATATGTGTGTGTGTGTGTGTGTGTGTGTGTGTGTGTGTGTATACACATATTTATATATATGTGTATTTATATATGTATATGTATATGTATATAAGAGTTGTGGTTGTGTGATCTGTGAGCAAGAGGAGTATTCAGGTGATGTGAGTGACTTGTGCATGCACTGTGAATCGAGTGCAGTGCTCAGTGGACTATGGCTTGACTGTATGTATACTTAATTGTGTGTGAGTTTGAAGGATGTTGACTTGGATGGATTGAGGGAACTCTGCACTTGGAGAAGAGCCTTGTAGTTACAATGAGCAAGTGAGAGACTGGGTGGTTGTAGTAACTATCAGGTGGGGGTTTCCTGAGCAGTAGCTCGGGTCTGGAACATCAGTAAGTTGGGTAACCAGGTTGCAACAGTGGAGTGTACCACTTGTACACATTTATGCATGAATATTATGTGCCCTAGAATATGTGTGATTAGGTGTCTTTGAGAGATGGGGGTTTTGGATTGCTGTTGCGTTACAGTATGTTAAAGAGAGATGTGAGTATCAGTTATGACTTTGGTCTGGTTTATTGGAAGGAAGTAACTGCATCAGTGCATTAAATTAAGCACTGCCATTTGATCATATCATATAACAGCAGCAACACTTAGGTGTGGGGTAGTGGTCTCAGGTGTCATGTTATATGATACTTGGTGTGCGTGTGCCTGTGTGTATGGAAGGGACTATCACTGATGGAGTGGTATGTTCAATTAAGAACCAGGGTATGTAAGCACTGATACTGGGTATCAGTGAGGGGTATGGATTGGTGTTAGGCAATATCAGGATATAGGTATTTTTGTAGTGAGTACCTTTGTGATATATTATGCATGGAGGTCTGATATATATGTATCAGTATGCAAGGTCTGTGTGTGCATGTATAGTGGTTGTGGGTTAGTTCTAAGGTATAAGGGTGAACTGTGTAAGTATTTGTACATGTCTGTGTGTGAATTGAATACTCAAGTATCAATTGGTTAGATTTGAGATAGGTGTGACACTATGTCATAGTGTGAGACTGCCAGTATTGGACTTGTGTGTAAATACACGTGTATCAAGGACACATAAGAGGAAGTATCAGAATTGAGGAAGAACAGTAGTTAGGAGAGCTCAATATTAGTGTTGTACCTGTGTATAAATGCACACTTGTGCATGAAGTGCATAAATGGGGGGATTCCTGTTTTGAGGTGCAGTAATTAGCAGTGTGGTGGGGAGGTAACTTCAGTTACCTGTGTGTGTAAGTATCAATGATGTTATAATGAATGTGCAAGTATAAGTGAGTGTTAAGTAACAGTTGTGTATATTAGTTAGAGTTATCAATTAGAGTTAGCAGTTAGTATATAGTGTAAAGTTAATGTTAAGTTATTGATGTTAGCTAAGGTATGATTTATATACTAAGGTAATGGCCTAGTATAGTTATTATAAGCTAGTGTTAGCTAGTTAGTGACCAATATTAACTAATTACCTTAGTACGGATCTAGAAACTTGTGTATGGCTTTAGTTTGACTAGTTTGAATAAGGTTGACCTAGTTTTGACCTATACTTACTAGTTTGACCCTAAAAGTCAACATTTGGCCTAGTTTGACCTAGTTGGACTAGTATGGCCTAGTAATGATTTAGAAAATCATGTTAGTGCATTCTTTAACTCATTTTTCATTCATTACACCCAATGGCATGATATTTTCTATATAGAGTTATGTGACACCAGCTCGAACACCGAGTCGTACCATTTGCTCAGGACCAGAGGCGAGTACATTTTTCTGTTAGTTTTTATTTCATGATAGTAGATATATCACATATTCTAGAACTGTTTACTTAATTCTGAAACAGTGGCTACACGAACTGGTACTAAATGGAACCTGTCATGGGATGTTATCCCCTATCGTGTTCAACGGATACTCCTTTACATGTATTCATCGTATGTATCGGGTATTGATTATCGTATACTTCGTGTTCACACACTGCTCGTGTTCAGTGTGCTTATATTTCTTGTTCGTAACGTGTCGTGATTGGATCCATAAGTATTGGTTGGGGATGGGGGAGTAGGAGTTGGTTATGTGATCAAGCCCAGTGTATTCGTGTACATGCCGATTACATATCACACGTGTAATCGAGTTACCATATTATATTCGTGTTCAACCCAAACCGATCACATAACGAACTTGTACTCTAAGGCATATTAGCTAGTTTTATCTATTTTCATTACTTGCAGTTTATTTCGTATTGCTTGTACTTCTCTTTCCAGGATTTTACCTACCTGTTCTAGTACATTTCCATTTCCTACTTACTTGTAAATCATGTATTCTTTTTCTATTACTTGTCATATATGATCTACCATATATTTGGAACTGTTTTTAGAGTTTTGTACTTCGCTCCAATCCTGATTGGATATATTTTTCAGATGATTGTCTAGAAGAGATGTGTCCCACCTACTATGGGCCACAAGATGGTGAGCCGACGGAGGATGCTTCCGTAGATCAGGAGGATGTATTGCTAGCTACGGGGTAGCTATTGCCATTTATATTGTTTATGACTCATTTAGACATTGGCAAGTATTATTATTTAAGACTATTGTGATGAGATTAGACTTTGGACTTGAGATTGTATTGTGACTTTATATTTTTTTCTTATATTCCATATCGTGCCTTTATCATCCGTTAGTTTTATATTGTGATTGATTATTGTTTATCTTTACCATATTATCATTTTGTCCTCCAATTGGAGTTAAGATGGTATGACATGTACCTTATTTATATTGTGTGAGATGTGTAAATAGTTATGTTAACCTAGAACAACGTTCTACCCCCCGATGCTGCGGTATAGGCATGAAATTGTTCACGTACTCGTACCCTCATTTCGGGTGCGGGTCGTGACAATTTTATACTAAATAGGTGACCGAGTTCGGTCCGAGTTTGGCACGAATTTGGTCCGAGTTCAGTTACCTATTCTAGTAAGATTTGGGTTTGAATGTGGGCTGATTTGGTGGATAGGTTCAATGGTTTATTTGAGTGGACTTGGGTTATGCCAGTGCGACTCGATGTACATAAGTCCTAAACTTAAATAAAGTGAAAGATTACGTATGAAATTAGGAGCACTCTGATGATGCCAATCTTTTGAAATGTCTGCTGACTTGAAGACGCCTTTTCCATGACGACAGTTGTCCAAAGATAAACAGATTTGGAAATCTGAATAATTTTTGGGGGCTTCGCCCTTGAACCCTCATGAGGGGCACTTCCCCCTCGACCCCCGTCCGCTGACTGGGCAGCGAAACCCCCGAGTCCGAGACTCTGGATAAGTCGTAGGCGATTCAGAGACATCTTCTAGTATAACGTCATCTTTGGCTCATCAGTATTTTTTATAGCATATGTCCATGCTTATCTTGCTTATTTCTTTCTGCAGATGCATGTTAGACAAACAAAGCAATATATAGAACCAAATATTAAACCATTAATGCATATCTGGACAATACCGAGTTTAAAGAGAAGATACTATATTCATTGATCGATTATCATAATGCTAAACTTAATCGATTAGCCTTATTCAAATACTCAACTTAAACATTGAGCCAATATATCGTCCACGACAACGGTCCACAATTTATAAGCCACACTTTTTATCGATTTTGCGATTAAAATCGAATCCAAAACATACCTGTGACAACATATAATCCGACAACGAACGGATTAACAGAAGCATTCAATAAAACGATAATCAAGTTACTCAAGAAGTTCATTTCGTCTCACAAGCGCAATTGGAACGAGAAGCTTGGTGAATGTCTCTGGGCCTACCACACAATGGTCTAGACTCCAACTGGCAGCACACCATTCTCCATGATTTTTGGGAGCGAAGCAGTTCTTCCCTACGAAATCCAAATTACCTCTTACCGGGTATCCCTCGCCAACCAGTTGGCAGCCAAAGACAATCATCGCTTGCAATTGCAAGAGTTGGAGGCACTCAATAAGAAATAGCTCATGGCTCATCATCGTATTGAGTTTGATGATTTCCAATAAAAGGGTAAAGGAAAGAGCATAAGATGACAGGAAAGTTCCAAGTTGGTGACCTCGTCTTGACACTGAGAAGACCGATGGTTATGACGCATAAGACGGTGGGGAAGTTCCAAGCTAAGTGGGAAGGCCCTTTCGTGGTGGAATCAGTGTATTCCAACAGTACATACAGGTTCGTAAAGCCTAACAGAGATTTGCTAATGATGCTGATCAATGACAAATTTCTCAAAAAGTACTATGTCCAAGCTAGGCTCATACTTCCCTATCCTAGTGGGTCATTTATAAATGTACAATGTTTGCATTTACCTTATTCTATCCCCAGCAATGTAAATGTACAATGTGACATTTATTCCTCAATGCTCCCCATCGGAGCATTCCTCAGGTCCAACGAAATGCTCTCGTTGAGACCACCTAAACTTGATTCCCTCAAGCAAATAAACGTGTCCTTGGAGCCCAGTTTCTTCAAGGACATCCCATTTGTGATCCCCAGTCAGGATCAGAGATGCTCGTTTCTTGGAGATTCCTTCCCCAATTAGGATGAAATCACTGCCAACAGTAGTTCACATCCATATTAACTCTGAACTATTATCGGTTCATTTTTCTAGTAGAGTGAATTTATTATCAACAGAAAATAGTCACTTCACATAACCTCTGCCCTATTTTCTCCATTCCTGTCACTACCCCATTTCCAGAGCAGGGTATTTTTTTATTTTAATTTGGTTAATTGTGTATTTATCATAAATATTTATATTAATATTTAATTATTGGTTGTATTATTTTTTTATTAGTTATTTTAGTGTTTTGGCTAGCCTTGACCCATGTCAGACCCTAGTGGACCCATGCCAGACCCAACCAACACCCTTCTTAGACTTATTTATTGGCTTAAAATAGTTATTTATATTTTAATTAGCTAGTTGGAGTGATTAGGGATTTATTTGAGTGCATTTGGAACCCCAAACCCAAACCCCATTTAGGATGACTTCAGCGGCAACAGCAGCAGCAACAGCTGCGGGCAGCAGCAGCAGCAGCGCGTTTCAGCGCACGCTCGAGCTAGTTCCCCCCCCCCCCCTTTTCTTATATATATATATATATATATATATATATATATATATATATATATATATATATGCATAGATAGACATATAAGTATAAGTATATATATATATATATATATATATATATATATATATATATATATATATATGTATGTATATGTGTATATGTAATATATATATAGAGATATGTAGGTGTATATGCTTATATGTTATATATATATATATATATAATCTAGTAGAGGCAATACCTCAACCTTACCCCTATACCTCATTTTTGGTGGCGGCCCCATGCAGGTCTCGATTCGCAATTAGTGCGATATCGTGGCAGTACAACGATTTAATTGTACTGCTGCGAGCCTGCTCTAGGATATAGGATCTAGGATGAGAGTGTACTCAATCACGACTATGAACAATTCCAATCTAATTATTCTGAAATTGCTTTCCTTTGAAATATTATTGTCCTTCTTTGATGATATCGTATCTTGCGCCGTATTGACTTCTTTTGATCTGTGTTCAGGATGCCTCCGAAGACACGATTCTATCGTACCGCCCCAGCAGTTGCCACCGAGAGGTCTGCTACCTCTCGTCCAGCTCATATTCAGGCAGCTGCTACCGCTCCACTCACCACTCCTGCGGTCGAGGGAGCATCAGTTTCTCTTGGGGATCCTCCTCCAACTTGTCGATCCGAGG